>CM073132.1:32608365-33208365 GCA_037039145.1 Fundulus diaphanus | reverse complement strand
GAGCGAAGAGGAGAGACAGAAGTGCTGCAAAGAGCACAAGACGCAGAGGTTAATTAGCATTCAGTCTCCCCACACTTTATTATCAGCTGTGTCCTCCATGCACTCCTTTAATTGCATGTGCTGATAGAATAATAAATGGCAGAGTAATTACCATTATAAAGCAAAGGATCCCTCTTCTTCCTGAACAACTCAGTCAAAGGGTTTTCCTCCAAATTAAGTTTTTAACTGTCATCTGTCATCTGTAGGTATAATTATAACTTGGTGCATTTTGGGTTTATTGTTCTCGTCTGAAAACCTCTATGGAGAGAAAAATTGTGACAGCGACGACATTTTTTTTCCTTCTTTTCTTTTTTTTTCTTCTTCTCAGCAAAGACCGAGGTGTCGAGTTGAATTCTTAAAAATGTTAAATGGGACTACAAGCATTCTAATTAATCATGCAAACCATTGGAGAGTTGAATGTCTCATGTGAAATGAAGTGACCCATCTCGCTCACTTAATGAGTTTGTATTAGAACAAACGGCGCCGTGCCGCTGGAGCGGACTTTGCCTAGGCGTCAGTGTCAGCGGAGTATAATAAAACAATTCAGACCCTTTTTGATTCACGCTGAAATATCTCTCCGCCAGCGCCCTGGGCAAGATCATCAAGGCAGGCTACGCGGCCCTGCAGCTGGAGTACTTCTTCACCGCCGGCCCAGATGAGGTCCGCGCCTGGACCATCCGGGTAAGAGTCGGCCGCAGCACGCCGTGAACACGCACACAGCATCCCACGTTCCACCCTGCTGGCACCCTCGCTGATATCACACACTTCCAACTTTGTCATGGTCGTGCTTTAGCTAGTCATTACAGGCCGAGGATAACTTCAATTACTGGTGAGCTGCTGAACGGTGAAAGTGGGGGCCCACATTGATTGAGGAGGACAACAATTGATTTTGCCCATTACGTCCGTGAGAATGTTTCCATCCTGTGCAGATCTGCCTGCCCTCCTCCTGCCGCTGGAGATAAGGAGGCCGTGCATTGTGCCTGCCTAATCTGTGTGACGGAGGGTGTCTGTGCCAAAATTGATGTCGCTTTTCATCCGACTGTTTGCGGGCCTTGCTGGGGGCTCCTCCTCCGTGTGTGTCTCAGTTTACAGAGCCCTGCCCGCCAAGAGCTGCGTGCAATGGGATCACAGGATTTACATCAATACAGATGTCGGCTTTGCATGTTGGTATTCTGTGTTTTCCTCTTCTTCTTTTTTTTTTTCTTCTTTGAGTGGATGGAAGTGCAGATTTAAAAAGGTTGCATTAAAAGGCTATATATTTAAAAAAAAAAAGAAAAAGGATTATATCTTTGTCATATTGATTGTATGCTATTCAAGCTGTTTTCAATCACAGTGTTGCCATGGAGATTGAATTTAATTAATTTCAAAAAGAATATACATACATTGTATTGTAGCACAAAGAAATGATCACCAAGCAGATCAGAGTAGCTTTTTTTCCGCTGAATCTCGGTCATTCTTACGCAGAGTTTAACAAACCTCTAAATGGGTTGCTATGGATTCATTGTTTTTACCATTTAGACATCACAAAATCCTTACTGAATTGTAAACTCCAGCAATGTTTGCGTTGTTAATCTTTTTAATTAATAGTTCAAAGAAAATGTTTGTTTCACACATTTTCACTTTTTTCCCTCTCAGGCCATTATTAACCTCTCATCCTTATAATGAACACCATTCAGAGTCGCTTAAAGTCCTTGTGAAAACAGACTAAAGAAGGAAGATAAAAATATTTTTTTATCTATATTTCAGAAATAGCTCTTGATTTTTTTTTCTTATTCAAGTTACAGCCACAAACTTCATATTCGTATTTCTTGGAGATTTTATAGATCGAAAGAAACACAGTAGTGCGTAATTGATGGATAATTGTCAAAATGTTTATTGTAGGGAAATCTGAAAAGAGTGGCCTGCGTTAATATTCAGCCCCCAGGTTTATAGTTGTTAGTCAGAAATATTTGCTTCTTCTTTGTGAAATTACTCATTCTGATTCAGGTTGGATGAAGAGCTGTAAGCAGCAATTTTTCAAGTCTTGCCACAGGTGCTCATTTAGCTTTTGGTCTGGACTTTGACCAGGTCATTCTAACACATGAATATGCGTTGATGTGAACCACACCAGGGGAGCTCTGGCTGTATGTTTAGGGTTGTTGTCCTGCTGGGAGGTGAACCTCCACCCCGGTCTGAAGTCTTTTTCTGCCTCTGACCGGTTTTCTTCAAAGTTCTCCAATATTGATCTTCATCCATCTTCCCATCAGCTCTTGCCAGCTTTCCTGTTCCTGTGAAGAAAATAATCCCCACAGCATAAAGCTGCCACCACCATGTTTCACTATTGGGATTGTGTTCAGGGTTATGTGCAGTAGTGATTTTCCAGCCAGAATATCAGATAGCCAGTTTCATGTTTGCTGTGTCCCCTTTAGATGGCTTTAAAGATAACTCCTTGTGATGTCTGTGATGCTGTTTGTTCACTACTGTTTTCTAGCGGACCTTTTGAGGCCTTCACTGAGCAGAACAGCTGTATTTACTGAGATTGTTTTGCCCACAGGAAAACTATATTTGCTAATTTGCTGTATTCTGAAGTCACACAGTATTTAATTTAGGGATATCAAAGTAAGGTAAGATACTTGACACACTGGTCAGGTTTTTGTTTGTAAGAAAAGTTTGAAAAAGTTTTATTATTTTTATTCCCATGTATAATCCTTACTGGTTGTAAAATGGCAAACTGTGAAGGATTATATAAATGCTTGGCCGTGTATATCCCAGTACCATGCTACACATTGCTGAAAAGGATGATTTTGGTATTGATAATGCAAAGCAGATGCAGAACTGTAGCCAGGTTCTGATCAGGCCCGTAAGAGCAAACTGGAAATTACAAATTTACTAACATGGTTCTATAAATGATTTATATGTTGCCAACAGTCCAGGTCATTTCCAGCAATATAGGCTCTAATTCAGCCCAGTTTCAGTTCTAATCAATCCGGTTAATTCAAAGCCAATCCAGTGATATGAAAAGATTGAATCCGATTCAGTGCAAATAATAACAAAATTACAAGCCCAAGAATGGTACGTTAGTATTCTTGAACTCTCCTGCTATTAGAAAATATACAAAACAAGAAGTATGTTACTTATTCAGGTTTTGAATTTGAAATTAAAGTTTAACGTACATCAAATTAAATCCCTCTGAACAACGTTGAACACAAAATATTTAAACAAAATTACTACAGGGGTGCTTTTAACAGTTTTTGTACCATTAGCTTTTGATTTTGAACACAAAAACAACGCATAAAAAACAGCCACACTGTTCACTGTACTCCATCAAATCCCTCTGGTTGTACAGGTCAGCCTTTCCGACACTTCCCAGGATGCTTTCGCTCTTATGCATCTAATTTGCGGAAGAATCCGAAACTTTTCGCAGGCCTGGGGTGAAGGTGAGCTCACTTCCTGTTTTCTCGTGCAGAACTCGTTACGTCCCAGTCAGATGACATCACCGGATTTATCTCGTGATGACTGATGTCCTTGCAATTTACAATAAAAGCCCCCGAATGCTTCAAAGGTATCCTTAAAAAACAGGCATGTGTCTCCTCGGTGTAAGTGATTACAGCTAGCCTTGATTTGTGCGTGAGGGGCATTTAGTCAGGTAAGCATCAGTGAGTAACTATATTAGGCCAATACATCTTGCATTGTAAAAACTACGCTCAGTAATGTCATGTTCCTAAGTTCTTTAACATGCTTTATTAGGCAGCCTCGAGGTGACCATTATCTATCAGCCTGCTCTGCATAGCTCTTAACTAGGACAATGTGGCTCTCCTGTAAAGCACCGGATGAAAAAAAAAACCTTAATCTATTTTTTTTCCCCACATAGACAAACCTTGATGCTGATTAATGGTAGTTAAACACACAAGTGCTCTGTCAGTGAGATTGCAAATAGATGGTAATATATTAGAGTCATTAAATAAGCATCATTCTTGTGGCATGAAATATGTTGACCCCAAACCTGATTATATACATAATTAAAACCGCTAAACAGCCCCTGAGCACGGAGCTGTGGAGCGGCTCGACAAGCAGCAGTCACGATGATGCACGGCAGCCATGTCACTTGTTTGGCGCATTTGTCATTTGCGCACACCATTTCGGTGCATATAAATGACACATTTCATCATTTATCCCTCGTGTCTTATGGTGTTTTTTAAAACTATTCAACTAATACCAAATATCTCTCCAAATATGTTCTGTAGCACGAAGCAACCTTTAGATTCTGACTTTTTAACTTAAGAAAGTTTCTGCTCTTCTGCTTACTTCAGCCAATAAGTTAAAGTTATTTAGTTGATAGTACCTAATATTCTATACCTAATAAAATGCCTAATATTCAGATTGTTCTGCTATCATTCTGTTTGTATAAAAGCCATCTGCAACTGCAGCTGACTCCTTGATTCGAGACAAAATAAAAGAATGTGAAATTGAATTTTCTTTTCATTAAAATATCTCTAAATGATCACTGTAAGGTCTGAAATTCAGGTTTATGTCTGGGTGCTTCTAGCCTGAGAAATGAAGAAATGCGTGAAAAAGCTTGAATGTGCAGAACAGCGGCAGACAGATTATTGGTTGCTGTTAAAAATGAAAGCTTCTCTTAATAAAGCCGCACATGTGTAAATATGTGAAACTGTCCGACGTCCCAGAAGAACTTTGATTTGCTAACTTTAGATGCCTTTTACCCATTGGCTGTACAACGTCACATAACTCTCACGTAAAAAATAAATAAATAAATAAATAAATAAAAAAAAAAAAAAAAAAATATATATATATATATATATATATATAGTTAAGATGATAGTTAAGATCGTAGCTATAGTTGGGTGTACCGATCCCTTTAAAATCTCCTTCATTTTCACTGGTATCTTTGTCCTTTTAGCTTTGGTAATGAGCTCCAGCTCTTGACGCTAACCTGCAGTTCCCTCCACCTGCTTTCGTCAAGACAGACTTCGTCATGTTGCTTCCAATCTGAAGAAGCGTGTTGGTAAAATTAGAAGACCACTTTAACATGTCTTTTCCGAGGGTATCAGTAATAGTGAGATAAAATGTAAGTTTTTGTGTGTGACACCAAACCCCAGAACAAAGCTTCTATCCATGAAAGAGACTGGACCAGGTTGCTTTGAGTCGTACCCCACACGAAGTTCCCCCAATGTTTGTGTGAACTTCTTGGAGAGTTTTGTTCAAAGCATCACTTTGTGACTTTCTTCAAGTGCGTCACCTGGTTCTGAGTCCAAACAGGGGACGAGTATAGAGTCAGAACAAGGACAGCTGCTAAACCGAAGCAACTATTCCTGCACTCGTGAGGGTCTGAGGTGGCAGAACCACAGAGCAGGAACACATATAGACAGCCTCTTCTGACCTACAGTGGGCTTTAGGTCAAATTAATGCTAATGATGACGAGTCATGCCTGTCATAGTTGGCCTTCTCTACACATTCCCACTACAAAAAAGAAGCTGATTGCTGTAACTACTGACTTTTTAAGTTGTAATTAAAGCAACAGTCTTTACTTATTTGCTCCGTTTGCAGCAGATCTGTGGGGAATTGATCAGCACCAAGACACAGCCAATCTACTAACATTTCTATACTGGTACAGCTTAAAACACAAGCTTTATCTATAACTAATACTCAAGCAGACTACCAAGACATTTTCAATCTAAACGTTCAATCTGTATTCAGTTTTACTGCAGGGTTGACTAAGAGAACAGTTGTAGAATCCACACTAAACCATGTCAAGGCAAGTTTTCGGAGCAGAGGGCTCATTTCAATGGAAGAGACTATAGATATTTGTAAAATTACTGCAGAAAAAAAATGACAAAGAATCAGCTTTACTCACAGTAGATGCTCAGTTGAAACTGAGTCACCTTTGTCCATTTGAATGAATCTGTCATTAATCCGTCCATACGGTTCCAAAAGCCTCCCTGGGATTTTTAGCTTATTATGATTATTAGCATTATTAGCATTGCTACATTTGTTTTCTGAGACCCCTTTAGGGCTTGTTTGAACACAGACATGTCCGACGTGACTAATTCCATTCAAATTAGTAATTTAAATCACAGGCTATTTAAAGATTTCTGAAGTCAAACAACAGACTCTAAAACACAGCGGTTCTTGGCAGCACATCTAACAACAGCAATATCTCTGGGGGCTAAACATGAATTTGAATTACCAAACTGTGGTGTCTCACAATAGTTTGACCTGATAGAGTGAGGTCTATACCACCTTAGCCTCTCACTGCAACACTGGGTCTTGTTGCTGTCATGACCAGAGAGCTGAGCAGCGACCCACAATGAGACAAGATTGCCTGGACAGAAATCAATACGGCCAAGGAATGGGAATCAGAAGGCATTGATAGCAGCGCTAGGTCCTTATCGGTGTCCAGGCTGCCCTAGCAGGGCCACAGTCGAGTGGAAAGCTATCCAGAAATCTGGACAGAGGCAAGAATACCCCTCGACTGAAAAAAAAAAAAAACACCCCTGGAGTCATTACGCTGCTATCACCCTATCAAACACCATGTCGCTCGCATGCTGTAATCCATCTTCTCCAAAACAATTCATTTGTCCTCTTCCTCTCCTTCCTCTGTGACAGAAAGGAACTAAGGCTCCACAGGCTGCGGGGAAGATCCACACGGACTTCGAGAGGGGCTTCATTATGGCAGAAGTAATGAAATTCCAGGATTTTAAAGAAGAAGGCAGCGAGAGCGCTGTCAAGGTGAGCAGTTAGTGTGCCGGAGGAGATGAGGGGAAGTCTCCTGTGATCAGTGGAGCTGACAGTCGCCACGCAGCTCCGACTGAAAACTCCTCTTCACCTTTACTCAGGGGAAGAAATTACTGCACACACTCAGGCACCACCAGTGACAAGCCAGCTGATTGTGGCTCTAAACAATGCCATTGTGCTCCAGCTGTGCATACAATGTGTTCTAACTGGCTGATGGTAGCTCTTGCTTTTGGCTCGGCACAGACACTCAGAGGAGGCACTTCCTCAGCTCGCCAGGCGTTTATCAGATCTGTACGGCGCGCCTTAGGCTCAGCGCTCTCTCTCGCCAAGTCCCCACTGCAGGCATGTGACAGTGATATAAAGCGGCAAGTTAAATAAAGTGTAAAATTTCTTAAATAAGGACTGCTTCATGGATGGGTAGCACAGAAATGCGACTTGCATGTCTTCGTTACACATCTGCCAGCCTTTGTTTGGCTCTATTAACTAGTTATGTGCACCGTCGTGTTGTATGCGGTAACATACAGTGCTTTAAGAAGTTGTTCACACCTGCTGATGTATTTAACGGTTTTGTCACATTTTAACCACAGCAGTAAAAGCACGGTAGTTTATTGGGATTTAATTTGATAGATCAGTGCAAAGTATTGCATACTTGTGATGTGGAAGGAGGCGTTACCTGATCATTTTTATCAATGAAAATCTGCAGTGTCATGCATTTCTGTTCCCCTTGACACTGATAGCACTAAATAAAATCCAGTGCAACCAACTTAACATGTGTTTTTTTCTCCAGTCTCATTCCATCCGTTGGATTTAGATCTGGACTTTGATTAGGCCACTCTGCAACCATTCTATCATAGCTCTGGCTGCATGTTTAGCGCTGTTCTTCTGCTGGAAGATTCTGCCTTTAACATTTTTCCTCCAGGACTGTACTATATTTGGCACCACCCAACTCCCAGCAGCGTCCCCTCAGCATGATGCTGCCAACATCATGTTTTACCATGGGGATGGTCCAGGGTGATGGGTAGGGTTGGTTTTAATGATAAAAAGCATTTTGCCTGTAAAACAAAGATAAGTTTTAGTCTCATCTGACCACAGCTCCTTCTTGCTGTGGCTTGGCGCAAACCACAAATGTCTTGGGAGGCTTGATATTGTGCCATATTTGGTATTTTGTTTTATAAACCAACCCTGCTGTCATGTTGCCACTAGTTTATCCCCGAGCAGTCTGATGTGTCACTCGGTCTCCAACAAGCAGCATCATGAAGCATCATGACCCTTTCAAGGCAGTTGGTTATCCTGGGTTTTATTTAGGGGTATCACTTAAAAGGGGATTAAACACACTTTTGAGATGATTCATGGTTAAAAACAATGAAAATCCTTTTTTCTTCCACATTACAATTATGTGCTACTTTTTGATGGACTCTGACATAAAATCCTGATTAAAATACACCAAGGATCAGGGTTGTAACGTGCTTAAGTGTCAAAAGGGTTATTAATAATAATTTTACAAGACACTATATGTCATGGCATTTTTTTAATGAATTATATGAATTTCTCCCCAAAGGGTGTCGGAGGTGCTCTAAAGTTCAGGTTTGACATGAGTTTATAATCTTCAAGCGAAGAGTACGGAATAAGAAATCAACCGATTAAATACTACACTTTTTTTTTTCCTGATGAAACAAACCTCTATTAAATTGTTGGCTCATTAAATGAAAGCAGAAGTGGCTAACTTTGTTCTGTATGAAGCTTGTGATCAGCAGCCGTAAGCCATGCTGGCGCGATCTCTTCATCAGCAGAATCGACTCCATGTGCCCACTTACAGACTCAGCTAATGTAATTATGGTGGCACAAAAGGCCCATGGAGACCAGCGAGGAAGGAAGCACTAAAAAAAAAAAACATTTAAACCTCTTTAGTATTCAAGTCCCCTTTTTTTATTTTTTTATATATATTTTTTTACATTTAATGCAGTGGCAGTGTATTGTCCACACCCCCCCCCATAAGCTGCTAACAGAGAGTGAATCGTGTTGGTCTCCGGGGGGGTTTCACCATTGTTATCCGGGGTTGAGATCTGAGTGTCAGGTCCTCACTGCTTGCTCTCTCTTTAATCCCTTTTTGAGCCTCAGAAGAACATGGAGCGTCTCTGACTGCGGCATTAAGGTCCATGCTATTTAATGCCAGTTGTGGGAATAGGCTGCATGAATAGGGCCAGAGTACGGGGATATCACATTATTAGTAATCATATCTGCTTAAGCCAAGCTTGCTGCTCCAGATGGCTGCTTTCAAGTGCAAATGAACCAGTTAGATGTGTCGGGTTTAATACATACTCAGGAATCACAAATAGCCATTGATTTCTTTTTTTTTTCCTGTCTGCCTCTCCATCCTGTGTTTCTGGTGGTATTGAGCTTGGATTAAATGGTCTCCTGAGCCTTTTAAAGGGACATTGATTCCTCTAATTAATTGTGCGCCGTGCAGAACCAGAATGCATAAACCTGTCTATGTTAGCACTTCAAGTCAATTATTTTTTGTTTGCCGGGATGGAGAACAAACACTTACAGTATACAAAAGAAATGTTAGAACTTATTTAGTTTCCTTGAGAAGTTTCACATCGCCATAATCAAAGACTTATTAACATTTTGTGCCTGTGCACAAGAAGCTCAAATGGGCAGACGAGAGGATTACTCGCTCAGTGGGAATTCAGCCCCTTCCCCACAAGCAAAACTTACATGCGTTTCTGGGTGTTTGATTCAATGTGTGGGTTATTGCCAGACGGTCATATGCAGTTTTAATATTATTTGTTATCATTAGAGTTATTTGTTCTCCTAAGTGTGTGGACTTTCATTTTTTTCACAGAATTCTTTGGGTGTGCCTAAACCCAAATTAAGCATTAGTACAAATTTTTTGTAGTAATGCGTTAAACCAAATGTTTTAGGTAGTTGGTGTAATGGTATCGAAAGCTTACCTTTGTTCTGTTTTTTGTCATTTTATTAAATCTTTTTTTTTAATGTTTCTTACAGGCAGCTGGGAAATACAGACAGCAGGGAAGAAACTACACCGTTGAGGATGGAGACATCATCTTTTTCAAATTCAACGCACCAAACGCACCAAAGAAGAAGTGACTTGGCAAGGATGTTGTTGATGTTTACACAACTGACTTTATTTTTCTTAATTTTTTGGGAGTCGGATACATGCAGTGTCATCAAAGTATTCGCAACCCTTCACTTTTTCCACATTGGGACCTATTCTGAAATTGATTTTGGTAAAGTTTTCTTTTGAAAAAAAAGTCTACTCAAAATACCCCTTAAAGACAGGTTGTCAGACATGTTTGGAAATGTATACAAACTTTAGCATTTAACTATAACAGATATGTAAGTATTCACACCCTTTGCTATGACAAATGCAGCTCAGTTGCATCTGATTTCCATTGATTTTCTTTTTCCCTTTAGATTTTTCTACAACTTGACAGGAGTCCCCCTGTATTAACATTTAATTGATTGAACAGAATTTGAAAAGGAACACATTTGTCTAAATGAGGTCTCATGTTGACAGTCGATATTGCATCAGAAACCAAGCGATGAAGTTAGAGGAATTATCTGTAGGCCTCTGAGACTGGTTTATCTGAAGAAGGAAAAAAAACATACCCATGTCACCTAATGTCCTGAAAAGTGCCAGGACCTCTTGTGGATTTGACCAAACCGAGTAATCAGAACACATGGTCATTTAGATGGAGCTCCAATCAGTGCTTGTGGAGATAAGACCGTCCAGAAGGTCCTCTTTCACTAGCCCTCCCCTTCAGTCAGGTCTTTATGGTAGTGTGGCCAAACAGAAACGACTCCTCACAAAGATGCACATGGCGGCCAGCTTGAATTCTCCTCAAAGAAAAACTTTTAGACCAGGAGAAACAAAAGAAGGCCTCCAGGATCCAAAACAAAGCTTTTGTGCCTCAACTCAAAGCATCTTGTCTGGAGAAAAACAGACATTGCTCAATGCTTTGCTCATGCCAATCCTGCTCTCCAGCATGGTGGTGGCAGCATCATGCTGCATGAACGTTTTGCCCAAGCAGGATCTGGATGACTCGATAAGAAAACAGCAGCCAACTATGCAGAGATGTTTCAAGAAAGCCTGCTCCAGAAAGCTCTGGAACGATTCATCTTCCAACACGTCTATGCACCGGAGCACACAGCCAGGATAACAAAGGAATGGCTTCAGGCCAAGCTGTGAATGCCCTTGAGTAGCCCAGTCAGAGCTGGACTTAAATCCAAATAATAATCTCAGGGAAAGATGTAAAAGTGTACGTTTACTGAAGGTACCCATCAGACCTGACTGGGGTTGAGGGGATCTACCATGAAGAATGATAGCTACTCAAAGCAGGTGTGTCAAGCTTGTAGAGCCCCCACCCGCACCCGCCCCCCCCCCAAAAAAAAATTAAGACATGGGCGTGAAACATCCATCCAATTGTCAAATCTGGCTAAATAACTCATTTCCATTATAATTTTGGGGTACTGTGTGTAGATATGTATGATAAAAATACTCAGATCGATTTAAAAAAATGTTTCTGCTACAAAGTGTGGAAAAAGCGAAGGGGTGTGAATAATTTCTGGTGGCACTGGAGCGCGTCTTCCTGCGTTTTAGTTCCCCACCTCGAGAGCCAAAACGCAGGTTCTGTGCGCTCTGACAGCTTCTCTGTTTAAGATCAGGATCGGGGATCAACCCCCACCCCCCCACCCCCCCACCCCCCCCACCTCCAAATCGTAGCAGCATTTTAAGGAGCATATTACTCTCCAGATACTTCATTAATCTCCATCACAGGTGCCAGCGCTGACACAGCTGACAGTGGAGACAATACCACCTGCTCTGCTCCCCCTGCTGCAGATAATGCATGTTTTACAGTAGGCCAGATGTCTACACTCAATAAAACATTTGACAAAAACCAGCCTGTGTGTGTTTAGGGATGTCTGTATTGAGTGGAGAGCTGCATGGGGACGGCGATAGCGGTCCTGCCGGCCACTGATTAGAGAATTAAAAGACACAGCTGACATTGACTGTGGTGTAGAGGGGACAATTATAATTAAGTCTGTTAAGTGATGCTGATTTTGGAAGGGCACATGGAAGATGCAGGTGCTTTTTGGCAAAAGGAAGTGGTCATTTTGAATTATTATTTCCAAGCAGATTAAGTTAACCTTTCACTGAATGTGTGTGCTCTCTCTCTCCCTGAAACCACAGCTGGCCCAAGGCATAAGCAAACTAAACCACGGAAACTTAGGACTCTGAGGCCAGAAAGGCAGGAATATTTGAAGCCAAATCCACAAAGAACAGGCCTGCTTTTAACTTTGCTCCTATGGTTTCTGAATGATACATTTTGATTATTTTAAATGTTAGAATTGCAATAAAAATTGTATTTAAGATTTTTAGTTCAATTCAGTTTTGTTATATGATGCCCGTTCACAACATAACTTGCCTAAAGGCACTTTACAAAAAAGGTAATTCAACCAAATCATACAGACAGAGTCCTAGTCAAGGTCATACCATATCTTAGTTATCAAACAGCGCAGTAATGTTTAGTTTATTATTCAAATTGGTTAAAAAGTTTTATATCTATCTTACATTGAGTCGTTGACTTGCAGCATTCACTCCTCCTGGATTAGCATGCAGCAACAGTGAACAGTCGTCTGCATTGTGTTGTTGACTTTGCAGCAACCGCTCATAACGAGCATGCATGTAGCGACAGTGGAGAGGAAAACTCACCTTTAACAGGTAGAAAACTCCAGCAGAACCAGACTCAGTGTGAACGCCCATCTGACACGACCGACTGGGAGATTGAGACATTATGTACACGCACAAAAAAAGTACTTATTACTTTTAATAATCTATCACATCTTCATAGTGTAATTGTTATCATTTGTCCTAAATGAACACTGCTTTGTGCTTTATTAAGTTTTTGCTGATATTTTGTGCATTTTTAATGTCTGCAAAGAAATTCAAGCAAGTAACGCCTTCTGCGGCTCCTTAAAATCAACCAATTAAACTTGGCCTCTGCATTACTCTGCAGAGTTTGTATTGAAATGCTTCACATTGGACACAAATACCAGGGCAAAGGACTTGAGTCAGTGAAATTACCTGCCTCCACAATGTATGAACAGCTGGCACCTTCTCACTCTCTTTTAGACCAAGTGCTAATTATTTAATAAATGACGTGAAGTAACTGACCATATTCTGTCCACCAGTGAATTTATCATTACTCAACGAAATATGCATTACATGTACAATATGCAAGCAATCAAGCATGAACAATTTGAAGGTGATGGTAATGGTGTAACTGTACATGGGCCACAAAGGAAAATTCTGCTTTGGTCTGCAGACAATCTTTGCAGCAGTGATTCTGAAAATCCATTGTCTGATCCAGGTAAGTCAATCCAGACCAAGCCCACACCTTATTTTTAGGACAGGCTCAACTGACGTCAATTCATCTAGGAGAGATTTGACATCAGTCAGTAATTATTATGATTTTTATAGTGCCTAGTTTATAAAGGAGGGAAAAAACTAATTCTGCAAGTTTTGGGAGGTATTAATAATTGGAACTGAAAAAACAATGTGGTATTATCAATGAGTCATATCAAAACAGAGTAAGGAAGCTAACCATAGCCTAGCACCTCCCTCTGTAAAGATCTGAGTGGACTGGTGCCTATCTCCAACAGTCATTGGGCAAGAGGTGGGTACCTGGACAGCTTTCCAGTCCATCACAGGGAGAAACAACCACACTATGCACACACTCACACCTAATGGGCTATTTTGAAGAGACCAATTAATAAAACACTCATGTTTTTGGACTGTGGGAGGAAACTGGAGTACCCAGAGAGAGCAAAGCAAAACCAGGAGTCTGGTTTGAATCCAATAGTGAATCTGTATAGAGAGCTAAAGATTAGGATGATGGCACATAGGCCTTCCTACCTCAAAGATTTGGAGCTCATTACCAAAGTTGAATCGTGAAAATATCAGTGGAAACATGCAAAATATTGGTCAGCAGTAATAAAAAGGAGTTGATTTTTGTGATGACAATAAAGATGTTTGGCATTATTTCTTAAGAAAATTTTCAACATACCAATTTTTGGTTTGAATATTTAAAAAAACAAACTTTTTTAAAGTAATACCCATCATACATTTGTTCATTATTCTTGGATAATGAGAGGAAACAACTTCTTTTTCAATGATAATTTAAACAGGTTATTGGATAGTGGTGAAAATACACAAAGTACACAGAACACAGTAGATGTGTTGGTATTGCTGTGTCTTTTTTTGCTCTTCAGGTTAAGTTTAATTGTGTTATCTAGTCTTTATTTGCTGAGGCATGAAAAATAATTAAGTTAAATCTGTTAGAAACAATTTACTGTCAAAAATAAGAAAAGCTTAAGGTCACGAACGAAGATGTGCAGGCATAAAGTGCCATTACTTTTAGCTTTGACTTAATGAAAAGGATTTGCTCATCAGAGGTTCTTCTTGACCTTTGACCTTACCCAGAAAACAGACTTGGACCTTTGAAAACAAACTTTCAGGAACCCCTTCTTTCCTGGATGAGTCGTTTACGGTTTGTCCCTCTGTGTCTGGACTGTGAGGCCCAAAGACGTATTAACAAAACGAGAAGAAGCACTAATTCCCAGCGCATTTTCCTGCGGAGAAAAACTCCACATTTCAGAACACTCGGTATAGCATGAAAATAGAAGTCTGCACAATCTGGCGGTGCAGCCAGAAAACGATTCCTGTTGTTTGAAGTAGTGTTTTTCTCGCCCCTATACTTTGTGTGTGAGTGTTTGTGAAGCATTTATGCTGATGGAATTGCGCCGCTGCAGCCCGAGCTACTTCGGAGTAAGATTGTGTTCTCGGCGGGAGTCCGGACAAAAGAGCTGTAGATCAGCAGCGCTTTGCTGAATATCTCGTAAGCATTAAGAGTGCAGCGAAAGAAAATGGCCATTTGATGGGGACGAAAAGATTGAATAAAAATGGTCATTTTGCAGGGAGAAAAAAAATGTGTTGCATATCCAACTTTTGGGTGGGATGTTTTGTGGGGGCTGTAGAAAGCATGGTGTTTGTGATGGAAATAAGGTGGATTACAGTCTTTGAGGTCTGAGATCAGTGGCAAAATATAGGAGGGTGCTCGTTGTGCTTATTTAAAAAGCATCACAGAGGAACATATGTGTATCATAAACCGCTGGGCTTATTTTGCTTCGTTTTAACCACCGATTTTAATCACTCAAACGCCACGCAAAAGACAAAGGAGGGACCCAACACTTACAGGCCTCATATTTACTCCTTCGACGAGCCTCAGCTGACAGTTTTTTAAATGAAACCATTAAAATCCTCTGGAGATCACAATGGGGGCTTGAGACAAAAACTGCTCTTGCATTCTTCTTGGGATGGCAGTGGTGTTGGCCAACCTAAACCCCACACAGAAGATTATTCATCTGCTGCCATTTTGAGGCTCGGGGATTGATGAGCTCTTCCCAGCGGTCTGGTTCGAGGAGAATTTTGTTTTTCATAAAGTGCCAATAAATCTCTGCAGTGCAAGTAATAAAGCTATTTAGAATCAAAACATCATGCAAAAAAAAACCTTGTTCTATCCCCAACATGATGTTTCAGGCTTTGATAGCAGCAATTTTGCTGTCACATGAAAGGGAAGATTTAGGGATTCAAAAGAGGATTTTGAGTCCTTTCTGCTTTGACATCATGGTTCCTATTTCAAATGAACGTTTGAACGCGGCACCATTAAGAACACAGGCGTGCACGCCACTGTTCGCTGCTGCTATCAGGTGGATTTTAAAAAAGCCGACCTGCAGGACTAATAAATGGGCTAACGTGACAGAATCTCTGCAGAAATCTTCTGTCAGTGCCATCAATTAAGTGGTGCCACTCTGGCCCGAGGCAAACCACAGCGGCATCAAATCAAGAAGAGCAAAGAGTGGAAGGCTTGCTTTTAAAACACACACCCAACAAAACAGACCGCGGCCTGCCGTCGTAAATCAAGCTGCGCTCTCACCAACAACCTTTGAAGAATTAAAAAAAAAAGGATGTATGAGTTTTAACAAATAAACAAGAGGCATTCAGAGCTGTAACTATGCACAGGGATTGTGTTGGGAAATCTGATGGTTGTAGCAAACACACTGCAGTGTATCATTACAAAGAAGAAATTATATTTATTTTGGATGACAATAAAAAGCCGTGGTGTAATTGTTGTTATTGTGCGATTTCCTGCTTGACACTATATGCTGCGCATTGTCAAAACGGCACCGTGATGTGACAAAAATAACAGTAAAATGTTCATATAGGAGGGTTTATGCAGCAATTTCCCCTCCCTTATGTTGCACCACCATGATACAGCGAACTGCTTTGATTTATTGTTCACGCTGTCAAAAGGATGACACTTTGTTGATGCAGCGCTGAGTGAAAAGAATGATATAAACAGCTGAGCTTGGCAAGGAGTCATTAGATTTTACACCATGAAGTTTTGGGTTCTAGTTTTTGCTCTATATATTCTCTGCCATGTTTTTATTGTTTAGTATGAGGGTATTTATTGTTAATATTACTAAGTGTACATCCATGTTAAGACTTGCATAATTATGAAAATATAAGCAGATAAATTATAGCCATCCAAACTTAAATGGATGTTTTATAACTCTTGTGCTTTTACACCTCAGTTTTCTGATTTCAACACCTTATTTATATGATATGATGAGAAGATAGAAAATCCTTTACTGGTGAATCCAAACACATATGTTCTGTGTCTGGTCATGTCTTTTGACAAAATTTTATAACTATTTGGATTTCAGGACAGATGAATAGTTAGGGGCCTTATTTGTTGTCATTTGGTTTTGTGGACTTTTCCTTTCTGCTTGTGACAAGTATGTGCAGCTGGCAGGGCTGATTTTACACCCAGCTTCATGTATTATACTTATGAAACAGTCAGTGTTGTCATTATGTTTTAATAAATGAAAATAGTGTCAAGCAAAATAAAAATGACTGAAAAAGATGCTCCAAATATAAATTTAATCTAGTATGCTGGCTTTTTAACATCTTGCTGACTTACAATCTTTATCATCTATGGACGTCCCTGCGTTGTTCTTGAACTTTTAACAACTCTAGCTCTGGAGGCAACAGCTTTCACTGAGAATCAGCTGTAATGGGGTTTGTAGGCCACTAAGTATTTTTCACATTAGCAAAGCTCTGTAAGACATTAAAGATCGCACTGTTTTAGAAATAGCATTTAAGGTTTGACCTAAACATGAAGACATTGCTATGGAATAGTATAATAAAATACAATACATAATTAAATCCATATTATCTCTCAAAAGTGTAATTCAATTCAGTTTATGTATATAGTCCCAATTGACAACAATCAATCCAATCATACAGACAGATTCCGAGTCAAGTAAATACACTCCAGTAGTTATCAAATGATGCAATGAAGTTCGGTTTATTATTTAAACTGTTTAAAAAGTTTTCGATCTAAGGAAAACCAAACGTTGTGTTGAGTCATTGACTTGCAGCATTCTTTCCTGGATGAGCATGTAGCCACAGTGGACAGCCACGTTGATTGCAGCAATCCCTCATACCAAGCATGCATGTAGCCAAGGTGGAAAGAAAAACTCAGAGTTAACAGGAAGAACACCTCCAGAAGAACCTGGATCAGTGTGAACATCAACTTGCCTGCATGGATGAATTCTCGCGTGTTTCTGTGTTCACAAACACGAGAATCCATCTTGCACCGCTCCATCTTAAATCGTTTGTGTCCGAACCGAAAACAGTTCGGGCCAATCACGTTGCATTATATTGGTTTAAGGCGGGACATACTGGTGCAATGAAAGCAAGAGCTGCCGAGCCCACAGCCGAACCAAAATAAACACGGCAGCACAGGAGGATGCACCCATAGCTGCTGCCATCACATCTGTTCTGTCAAAATCCACGATTTAATCTTTTAAAGAAGAACAGCAAGAGGTGCCTTGACTAGCTTACCTTCTTGTGGTTTCTCATGACACCTGCTGCTTACATTTTCATTTGATGCCATGATTGGCTGAAACCAACCTTTGGTATGTGCGCACTAGGTGTCGCTTCGTCCAATCAGCTCAGAGAGTTCTGCTGAATGTCCCTCCTTTCCCCAAACGGATTCGATGGGAGCAGTCCGAGATTGCTAATGTGCAGTAGAGTGCTACACGTTATCAATATTGTTGGCCAGGTTACTGTGAACAGCCATATGTCACAACAGACTGGGGAAGTGAGAAGACAGCATGCACACAGAAGCACTGATCCAGGAGTACTTTCTTTGCGAAAGAAAAGTAAAACAAAAAGGCAATACTAGCTGCATTAATGTGAGAATAATCTTTATTTGTAATCACAACATACAATGAAATTTGTCCTCTGGATTTAACCCATCCTTTTTTAAGGAGCAGTGGGCTACCACTGTGCAGTGCCCAGAGAGCATTCTGAAGAGTCTTGCACAGGGACCCAGATCGGTAGTCAGTCGGATTCAAACCCAAGAACTTGCGGCCTCTCAATTAAAATGACAAAACCAAGCCTGAAAGAGGATTTAAGATTATTTCATCGGCACATACAATGAGGAAGGTGATAAGAAAGGTACATAAAATGTCTGCTGAAGAGCAGCAACATTTTCTGTGTGAAATTATGCAAATGCAATAAAAGAGCAATTTGTTACCATTTAGCATGTTTGGAAATAATTCGTTTTGGTCTTTTCCTAATGTTTGCTGTGCCCCCTATGCCAGCAAACAAGACCGCTAATGGCTTTTTTTAACAGTGGCTTTTTTCCTTTATACTGTTCAATTTGTGGAGTGCAAAACTACTAGTTACCCTGCTGAGTTGTGGGTTTCTGCCGCTACTCCAGAGTTAACATGGTTCTATTGACTGCTTCCCTAAATAATGTTCAATTTTCAGATTTTTATCAGCAAAAGTTTATTTTTATTTTTTTTAAATCATGCATTGTTTCCTTCCACTTCGCACTCATGCACTACTCTAATCCATCCCATAAAATACCAATGAGTTTTTGGAGAAAAAGGGGAAAACTACAAATAAATATGAAGACATCCCACTGACAGGTATAAAAACTGCATTACTGATGATGGAACCGATGACTTGGACCGTTCTTCACCCCGTTTATGTATATTACGGCAAAATTAAATTAGGCTCTCTTTATACATTTTTGTCCTGTATTGTTAAAATTATAATAGAAAACTAAAGTAAATAGAAAACATCCAAATAATATATATTGAAGTTCATGACTGAAACACAAAAATATGGGTGCCCAAGGGGTATGAATACTTTTGCAAGGTACTGTAAGACCTGTAGTCATTTTATAGTTCTGCAATGTGCTCAAACTACCATAAACTGCAGTTAAATACATGAGACTATTTTAGCTTGTAAAAATGTCTCTCATGTAATTTATTCTCTAAAACTCCTGCATTTTTCTGCATCCACTCCACAGGTAAATATTTTTTGAAATTATGCCAAAAACAAATCTGTGTTCATGAAGTAGATAACAGATGTAGCTGTGTGCAGATTTATTTGTTGCTTTGAGTTTTTATAGAACCACTGAAACTCCACCAGAAAAATAACTCTGTCGACTTCAGATTCCTCTCATGAGGTGAATGCGAGATCTGTCAATATATTCTCATTTCTTTTGTTTGCGTCTCCATCTGGAGACAACACTCATACAGCTCTGAAGACAAAACGCGGCTGAAGTTACACGTCTGTGTAGACCACTGCGTCCATCACTGAGTTGCATTTGTATTGCTTTTAGGATATTTGACTTTCCCCTTTAACTTGGAGGTCTTCGCAGAAATTGTTGATACATTTCCAAGGACTCCTGGAGCAAGACAGACGTAGCCGTGAGGTTTTCTAAAGCTGTTTCCATTGGCCTGTGTTTACCTGACACTTGGATTGACAGCAGAGTGATTGGAAATATCCACCATTCACTGCCGTGAGCTCCTGAGTGCAAGAAAAGTGCTTTTGTAGTCTGGCTGTAATGGGCCAAGTTTGAATTGAAGGTTGGGGAGAAATAGCCTCACTGCGGCCGCGCACTGTGAGGAACTGACACACCACAAATAATACTCAGAAGTGGGGTCCTGATAGCATCACAGCCACGGAGCAGATACAATAGCATGCAGGCTCTCATTTCAATGCACTTTCACAATGTCGTAATCTGCACAGTCAGACTGAGGCAAAGAAATCAAGTCAGACACAAAGTCAGGTTCGGTCTTCTCTGTGTATTTTTCTAAAGATACTAGGAAGAAAAGTCCTATATGTGAAAAAAACACATCTAATAATTCAACATGAATTTTCTAATTATTTCACAAGAACACACATCATGAGTAGCTTCTAACATGTAAATCTTAAAAACATATTTTGATGTCAATCACTGGTTTTATTTTAGCGCATTTCTTGATTTAACCCTATAAAGCAATTTCATTGGTGTGCAATATACATTTTGTTTTTCAGATGAATAAACACATATCATTGAGATAAATGTACAAAGAAAAACAATTGTATTTCCAACACAAAGTGTATAGATTTTAGACCTTGACAAAGGAGTGGTTGAATCACTTTGGATCTATTCTAAATATCAATAAAGACACAAAAAAATAAAAAAAATGTATTCACCGCATCTTACACTGGGTGAGACATGTTTAGGTGCAGAAAAACGTGTCACAATATTTTTAATTAAAAAAACTTGAAAAACAATCTCGAGCAGGAATTGCTAATCAAACATTCTCAATTAACTGATCATCACAAAAGGTGATTACCCCCCCAAAATGTCGAAACTTTTCTTCACTGTAGCATTCAGGTGTCTGTAAACTCAATGGCAAGGAGGAAAAGGTTCAACACTGAACTTAGAGAAGCAATTGCTGCTCTGCGTCAATCTGCCAGGGGTTATAAGGTAATTTGCAAACAATTCCCAGGCCATCTTCTTGCAGTGAGACAGATGGTTTACAAGTGGAAAACATTCAAGAGAGTTGCTGGTCTTTCCGGAAACTGACATCCAAGCAGGTTTACTCCGAGGTCGCAGCCTCCAATGCTTAAAGAAACTGCAAAAAAAAAAAAAGAAAGAAAAAAAAAAAAGAAGAACAACCAGAGCAATGTCAAGAATCAAGAATCTTTTAATGTCACTATGTGCTACCATGGTGAAATAACCTTTGAGGGAGACACCGGCTCAGGACGTACACAAATAACATGACACACATACACAACAGACTTAGTATTTGCAGGTTTTTTTCCACACATTAGAGCATGCAAGTTCATATCAGAGTCCGAGAGCTCTGATATCAATCCCTTTGCGAGTGATATGAGCCGTGCTGCATGGATTAGTCCCTCCTTCATAAATCTCAAGTAATGAGGTAATTGCATGTTTCTGGCCATAACAAGTCTGCAAAAATCCAAAAGGCATGCTACAGTGTGCAGAATGTCTAATAAAGGTATCTTTGGAATTAGCTCCAGTAATGAGGAGCATTCAGAGCTCTTGTTGGTGTATTTTTTGATTACTTTAAACACCTTGTCCTCTATAGATATTTTCAGTGCTCACTCCCTTTCCTTCATGCACAGATAGCCCTAGCATTGGTCTTTTACCAAAGACCAATTTGCAGAGATTCAATTCAGGATCTGCAAAGTACTGACTCATTAGACTTGATCATAAATACATGCTACACTTTTCAAAATTTTCTTTCAAATAATTTAAATAAAACACATTATTTTCCTTCCACTTCACGATTATGCATACTTTTCAGTAGATCTATCACACAAAATTCCAATAAGGTGTACTGAAAAGTTATCAATGTGTTTGCAATACACTGGACACAGACTTGATGCAGGAAAACTAAGAATTAAAAAATGCGACACATACCACATGATGTCGTAATACCCGTTCAAAACCCAACTAAGGTAGTATAGAACCATACCAAAGTGGACCCAATACAACAAGCACACTGTGAGTCCAGGTTCTCTTGGCATTTAGCAAATCTGATAAAAATCCATATCGGGCCCACATACATGAACTGAACACAGTGTGATAAGACTTAGAGAGGCAAAACTGAAGTACTTGCAAAATCATAAAGAGTAAACACAGTATGTTAAAAAGGATTTCTAAAAACTGTGATTTTGTCTGTCCAGGGTGGGCCCCGCCTCTCTCCCAATGACCGCTGGAAATAGTGGTAGTTCTAGACCAAATGTACCAGGGGGGCCAGGGTGGTGGGAGTGTTTTTTTTTCATGGGGGCACAGAACAAAAGAATAAAAACAAAAAATCAGGGCAATAATTCATTGTTGAATTTATTAATAGAGGCACAGAGCCAAGGAGCCATTTGTGGCTCTGAAACTGCAGGTTGCATGACCCTGTATCAATATGGCAGAAGCTAAAAGTGAAACTAAAATGCAATACTAATATGCACTAATTTGACAAAATAATGACCAGGATATTTAGACAGTACTACAAAAAAACATGTTAACAGTTGATTTTTGGGGTAAGTTACCCTTTAAAGGAGCACTAAGCAAAATTTCACCATTAGGTGGGCTGTTGAGCACTGTCTGTAAACCAAAACAAGATATGTGAGAAGCCATGACTCTACACTTTGTTAGACTCTTTCTTTCAAAAATAATGACATTTCACTGATTGCTCCTTCAATTTTAAAAATTATTGTTAAAGGAAAACTGTAAAGGTAATATGTTAAATTGGTCCAAGGGTCCAATCGGTTACAGTCTCATGATGATATGCCAGAACATATCATAAGAAACTGATTTAGAGTTATGTCTTCAGTACAAGGTGCCAGGACAAGTTCTACATGGCCCGGTATCCCGCTTATCGTGGTCTAATTCTTTTTACATGGTGCCATTTTAACAGGTGTCAGTAGACTGTTGTGAGCCTCTGTATATTCATAAAGCTGCATAACTAGCACTGCCCCCCCCCCCCCAACCCCAAACAAATTAGCAGATTTAAAAAGCTTGAGTTTCTGCAGTTTCTTTGCACAGACCTCCATATTTTTCTACCTAGTCTCTTTTTGCACAAATATAAAACAGCTAAATTTTGGCAAGTACTCTTTATCTTTATCTATATTTTAGGATGTGCATTTCCGATTCTTTTGTCGCAACTTAATGGTTGTTTTTTATTGTTTTTCTTTTGTTGTTTTTTATTGTTATCTTTTGTTTGTTTGATTATAACTTTGATGCTCTCACTTAGAGCAAAAATAAAGGTTTATTAAATAAAAGCGCGTTATAAGCTGTACACACATTTATGCACACAGGCTTATTTGTGGCCAGGCGTGACTTTATGTTAAGAACAATGTAACTAAAGGTAAACAATATAACTACCGCCTTCATTGCCACTACTTGAACGCTGAACAAGTCCAACAAAGAATAAATGACATTGACAGCGGCAAATGGCAGCAATTCGAAGCTAAGCAACAGCCAATCAGCTTTCAGCAGGGCGGTGGGACTTCCTGTATGCGGCGCAGTCAACAGCGGAGGCCCCACCCTTTGTGTAACCTACCGCCCGTCAATCAAAACAGAAATAAATCAGTCAGTTATCACCTATTTCTGCGCGTATGCAATCAGTTTAATCAGCTCATCATGCCCCGTGGCTTTTGACTATCACGACTTCCCGTTCAAAGACAAGTCACGCGATGACTGGTATGTTTTCTTGTTATCATTCTTCACCCTACGGAAGCTAACTAGCTAACTCGGGCTAGCAGGGATGCTCGTTTGTGATACAGCTAATTATCACTGTATTCCCGAGCAGTTAAGTAGTTGTCTCGGCGATAGCGCTGTCTAATGCCGCTTGATGTGTTGGTGTTTATGCTAACTTGTTCGCCGACGTTTTAAGCCGTCTATATAATTGCCAGGCATGTACAGCTAACATTAGCATCAGTTGCTGTTTTATTGAGCTAACCTCCAGCTTATTTTTTACCTCGCAGCCCCAGAACAGCCGCTGAAACCGGATGAAATGGACGGCGGTCAGGACAGTTTTATCCAGCAGGATGAAAGCAGGGGCAATCAGGTGAGGTTTCAATCTTGTTTTCATGACTGCATAGTAGGTCTTGTCACCCCCTAAGGATGGGGACTCAAGTTCGGACATTTCAAACTTGGAAGTGAGGGTGGTCTCATACCCACATTTGAACCTCTCAGGCAACACTCCTCACGAATCCCGCCTCCTTTATTACTGGGACAGATTGTAAACTCCCCTAAGGCTCAAACCTGTTCTGGATTGGTCTCAGGTGCTGCCTGAGGGGCTCAATATTGGGACGCTGTAGTCCTTTTCATTGTCAAGCAATGAGTCACTCTGTCTGTGTGGCCCTGACTAATGGCCACCCACTTTCTTCCCTTTAAACTGCCCCGTTGTGGGGTAGGACGCTCAGCCATCACCCCTCGACCTGCTAGCAACGACCTGCACTCAGGTTGAGTCGCCATCGTCAGAGGTGAACAGAGGTGCTGCAGCTGATGTGGTAAGTCGGCACCTCTGCTACATCTGGTTCAATGTTAGCTGGAGTGAGTCGCTCAGACACAGCTCTTCAAAACTGGTGGTGGGCTTTTACCTACATGAGCATGTACAGAGCAGAGCTGCACAGTATATCCAATCACGTTGATCATCACAATAGAAATGTGTGCAACGTTGCAGACCATCTCTTGGACGCAATGTTAGGTTAATAGATTTCATGTGCAATGTATTCACACTATGCGTGCCAATGATGTATTTGACCCGCTGGATGATGTTCCCCCTGCCCTTTGAAGCCCACATTTAGGGTAATCAGGTTATAGATCAAGGTGGAAGGTTTTGGGGATCTGCTTCTTTTATGTTGTGATGATGAAAAAGAAACAAATGGATGTAGAAAATGTGGGCATGTTTTCCTGGTATTGTTTAGCCTTTTTACAAAGCAACTGCATTTTGGTGTTAATTTTGGAGAAATTCCAGCCGTGACTACTTGCCATGTTCTGGTTACAAGTAGCAAGGTTAAATGGATTTATTTTTATTTTTTTTTTAAGTTGTGACGGCAAACAGCTAAGAAGAACAACCTAAACAAGCTTGTTCTAAGTAGTGACGCAAAATATATGAACTCATAGCAATCACTGCAAAATGGATCTTTACCAACTTACCAAAGAAAGATTGTGGGTATCAACTTGCCAATTGTACCCACACTGAATATAGATTTAGATTTATAGATCAAGACAAATAAAGTTTGGGGTTTAACTGTTTTATGTTTGTTTTGTTTTGTTTTTTTTGGGGGGGGGGGGGGTGGTATAATAAAGATATGGAAAGAAGTAGAAAATTTGGTTAATTGTGACCACGATCGTCCTCAAAACATTCCCCAGTGCAATTGCAAGTGGACTAATCTCTTGCTGTCCTTTTACAAAGCAGCTGCGTTGGGGTACCAGTCCAACTGTGATAAATAGCATTGGTTGGTTACTATTGTCAAGGTATACAAAGGTTATAAAATGGTACAACTGCAAAACAGCTAAAACGTTATGACGCATTTCCTATGATTTGAAGTCCTTTAGAGGAGATCCCAACAAAGGGCATCGTAGTGACTTAAGTTTTCTCCGAATGTTCGAAGAGTGGAGTAAAACATTCTGCCTGTCCCCACTTGTTGTTGCACATCTGTTCGGCTAGGTGAAAAAAATCCTCCTCAACTTTGCCCCTCACTTACAATAAGGACAAATCTGTCTATTTGGAAATAAAACCACAGACAATCATGTTATTGAAACTGCTGCATATCTGCCAATAACCTTAGCTATCAGCTAAACGAATTAAGTCAATATAATTAGCTTTATATATTCCCAGTGTTTCTCTGTAACATTATATTTAACAAGGAAGTTTACCTAAAATGACTCCAAACTTTAGCAGGTATTTATTCTATATTTTGATTAGGTTTAAATATCAAATTCAAAATCACAATAAAGATAATGGGGTATATAACAAATCATTACCTATTTCTGTTGTTACAGCAATGCTTGGTTCTGTTTCTTTAACAAAAGTAAACAAAAGTACAAAAGTATTTTCATTACACCATAAGATATTTAAATTTTTTTGTGTAGCTACTGTAATACTTTGGTAACTTTACTTAAGGTTTTATAGTAAGAATCTCACACCAGCCCAATGCCAAGAAACAACTGTCAACTGCACCAGAAAATCAACACAAATTTCCCTTCGATCATTCAACAAACGATTATCTGACCCTTTCTAATGACTGCTGAGCCTTAGCGTACTTATCTATTTAAGACCAGCGTGACTAGATGTGCCACATGTGAAGCAAGTCACTTTAAACCATATCCGTTTTACACTTTGTTTGAACGTCACTTTCAGAAGTGAACTAGAAGAGCAGCAGCTCTATAAGCAGCTAGCGTTATAAGCTGATACCAATTGTGGATATCAGTTTTCTGTTCTTTTTTTGTCACTGGACATTTACTTTAGTCCTTCAAACTCAAGTAAGGATTAAATATCTGGTAAAGTTTTCTGTAGGTCATGTACAGTATTTATAACTGTTAGAAAAAGATTGGTACATTTTTAAGTGTGATGATCAGTTTAGAGAAAACCATCTAAGTTGTTCCTCTTTTGTGATTAACTCACACTTTGTTCATACTGTTCAAGTTTAAGTAATGCTGAGGATCTTCGATGACTTATAAGAAGGAAGTTGCACCCTCTAAAGCAGTTATGAGATTTTTTAAGCTTTCTGGGCTTATATTTTTCATACTTTGGTCACAAACTTAGTGGGGTTTGACTATTTACTCAGGGTGATTTTTTTTTTTTTTTTTCTCTATTAGCTCTTCAAAAAGATCTCTTAAAACCAGACATTCGTACATCAGAAAAAAAACATTTGAAAATATAGGAAAAAAAGGGCTCAATGCTTAAAGTCAAGATAAAGACAGTAGATATATTAAACTTATGACATTCATTCGTTAGAAGTAGGAAAAATTGATGTAAACAATATGCTGTTCTCACATTTCTGCTGTTGCACAACTTCTTTTCTTATAAGTCTTTTTTATCTAATATTTAGTGTATAATTTGTTTGATCATGTAAAACATTATACTGTACACTGCCAGTCAGTGTGAGTCATTTAAATTAACAGTCAATATTCAGATGTACACCACTGTTCACATTGGGTTGGATTGAATTTACGCTTAGATTTTTATAGACACACCAACCCGTGTTAGTGTCCTTTTATGGAAGTAGGTACCTTTTGATTCATCCATGCAATTATTATTTATTATAATTGTTTCCAAAATGCTTGTGAATGCCATGATACAAATTCATTTTACTACTAAGGGATAAGTAAAGTATCACACTCACATGCCCATGCAAACGGGTCTGGCTCCACCATAAACTGTAGTAGTACGTGTTATTATTAGCCACATTAACCTCTTATAGTGCTACAGCTAAACCGAGAAGTTATGGAGAGGCACTGGTTTGCAATACAGTAGTACCAAACGGTACGTGACTAGAACCGAGCATTGTGTAACTGGAATGACCCGTTGTATGACCAGAACTGGGTGTTGCGTCAGTAGAACGGGACGCCGCGTCGTTAGAGCAGGGCGTCGCCTCATTAGAACGTAACGCTGCGTGTTTTCATATCCTTTAAGCTAATTGCATTAATAATGAGCATTGGCTTATGTCACCTGGGAGGATTACTATTTAACTGTTGCGTGTACAGGTGCTTTACTGGCCCTTTTGAGATAATCATACACATTAGTGTCATAGAGTTAGCTGGTAGCGTTAGTACAGCTAGCATGTGGCATGGTTATTTCCCTGTCTGTGTCTTGTAGGGAAAGTACCTCCAAACAACACTTTTGTGTTTGCCCTGTCAGTTTAAGAGGGTTGTATATGTTTATCTCTGAATATACTCCCCATTTTAGCAGAGTTTAAAATGTGCCAAAAATGAGGAAATATACACTGGGGGCATTTTGTTAATTAAGAACTACTTTGTTGATGGAGTTTAGCCTGACCGGTTTGACATGATAGAAAAACAACAGTGTCTCAAATAATCAATTGTTACAACACAGGTATAGGAATAGATGTCTTAATGCATAGCAGTAGCAGATTGTAAACAAAATGCATGAGGTTGTATAGCAGAAACATGATCTATCCTGGTTTAAGTCAGCAGTTCAGGCTGCTGCTGGTGGTGGTGGTATAATGGTGTGAGGAAGCTTCTCTCGGCACACTTGCACATTGTTTTTCTAATGGCTACTTCCAGCAGGATAATTCATCACTTTACAAAGCTCAAATAATCTCAGACTGGTTCCTTGAACATGATAGGTTCTCTGTAGTCTAATGCCTCCACAGTCACCAAGCATGGTGGGACAGTAGTTTCTCATTGTGTCTGTGCAACCAACTAATCTGCAGCAGCTGCTTGATGCTATTATCCCAATATGTACCAAAATCTCTGAGGAACCTTTCGGATCCCTTGGTGAATTTCTGCCTATGTAAGGCAGTTCCTCCCAGTTATAACAAAGTTTACTTAATAAAATGTCTAGTGAGTTTATATAGCCAATTAAACGGACCCTCAATGTCCTAGATGCCCAGATCTGATATAGATTTTGGTCACTATATCACAAAACCTCTCGGAGAGTGGTGGGGGCATCCTGATGATGAAAGAGTAGCAGTAAGTAGTGAGTAAACTCGGTCAATCACAATTGGTAACATCATCCAAATATTTATTACTAATATTGCAATTGCATGTTTTCTTAATATCCTGTCATCCTAGTCTCAGCTTTGTATTTACAGTAAATGTTCCCACTGAGTTCTAAAAATGGCAACAAATTCATCTGACATGTCTGGAAATGTAACCCTGTAGATGTCTAGAACATTTTGAAACGGTATCCCTGTATGAATTGGTGATTTCACCAGAGTTTGATTTGCTTTTTATTTAAATAAGGGTATAACTTTGTGGTTATAGAGCTGTCAAGTAGATGGTCAGCAAAGAGTTTTGGTCATATCAATGTGTGCTCTTTGAATTTCTGCAGCTGAGTTGAAATTTTTTTAAATAAAGTTTTAAAACTGTACTAATCATTCAATTTCTTTTCTTAGGCATCAGATCCATCTTCTCAGCTTACAGGGACTGAGAAATGGGAAGTGCTAACCCCCACAACAGCAGCAAAGGACGAGTCTGGAATAATACAGATCCAGAGTCAAGGAATATTGACATCAAATGGACAGTATGTTCTTCCTCTCCAAAGCTTACAGAGTCAGCCGATCTTTGTGACGTCTGGCACAGACGCCTCATCTGCCAATTCAGTGCCTAACATTCAGTACCAAGTGATTCCTCAGATTCAGACAGCAGACGGACAGCTGAGCTTCTCCACAACCGGTGTGGAAGGACCAACCCTGACTCAGGATGGCACAGGGCAGATTCAGATCTTGCCTGATGGAAGCCAGAGTCTCAATGTGGCATCATCTGCAAGCATCCTTAACAACCAAAACCTCATGTCACAGACTGGCAGCATCCAGCAGATCCAAGGGGTGTCCTTTGGTGCATCCACTTTTAACAACCAGGGCCAGGTTGTTGCCAACGTGCCTGTGGGCCTGCCTGGGAACATTACTTTTGTTCCTATTAACAGTGTTGACTTGGACTCCCTTGGCCTGTCGGGTGCTCAGACTATAGCAACAGGGGTCACGGCTGATGGCCAGCTGATTATGGCGAATCAGCCAGGAGATAACGCAGAGAGTTTGAACAAGACAGATGATCACCTCTCACAGACACTACCAGGACATAACTCAAATGCAAATGCTGAGATATTTGTGCCAACGTCTTCCTCTCAGCTACATGTTTCTGCAAATGAAGCCAGTCTGCAGACACAAGACCATTCGTTACAATCTGTGGCTACAGTTCAAGCAGACTCAAGTGCTGCTCTCCAAGAAAGCTTCCTCCAACAAAATCAGGAGCAGAACGTCCAGGTTTCCTCAGCTCAGTCCATCATCCAGCTGCAGCAGATGCCCATTCAGACCACCAATGGCCAGGTGGTGCAGTCCATGACTGCAGGAGGACAGAACCTGCAAAATGTCCAGCTCATCAACCCGGGAACCTTCATTATCCAAGCCCAGACAGTCACCCCATCAGGTCAGATACAATGGCAGACCTTTCAGGTACAGGGCGTGCAGAATCTTCAGAACCTCCAGCTGCCCACCACACCACCCCAGCAGATTACCCTGGCACCCGTCCAGACCCTGTCTCTGGGCAACATCAGTGCAAGTCAGATCCCAAACCTGCAGACGGTGACGGTCAACTCAGTAGCCCAACAGGAAGGAGGAGAAACCCCAGGAGGTACAGCAGATCTTTCTTTTATATATCAATAATACTCTACATCAGGACTGAAACAGTTAATTGCATTAATCAGGGCCTGAAATTGCAACAGTGGCGCAGAGGTTAGGGAGTTCGTCCTGCAATTCGCGGGTTGCTGGCTCTGACTGTCAGTCGTTGTGTCATTGTGACACTTCGCCCAATTTCACCTGGTGGTCAGAGGGCCCGGTGGCGCCGATGTACGGCAGCCTCACTTAGTAGCTGTGGCTACTAACGTAGCTCACCACCATCAGGGTGTAAATGTGTGTGTGTCAATGGGTGAATGACTGACTGTAGTGTGAAGCGCTTTGGGGTCATCTGACTAGTTAAAGCACTATACAAGTACAAGCCATTTACCTTTTTATTGCGCATTATTTTTATATATATAAAAGAAGAGCGCTTCTGCTACTCACTGTGCACACCCTCTACTTCTCTCTCTACAAGGATTGAACGCTATTAACCATTAAGTAAACCAAACATGGAGTGCTGGTTAAAACGTAAATCCACTGTTACATCAGTGGAAGGGGAACCCGTTCCCAAACAAACTCCATAAGAAAGAACTACTGGCGGCGCCGAAGCCAGTGATGTCGGGAATGACCCGGATGCTCCGACAGGTGTCATTACGAAGCAGCCCAAAGACAAGTTTCAGCCTAACTGGCTCAAAATATCTCCATGGCTTGAACAAAATAATGAAATAAACGGCTCTCTTTGTAAAACATACAGTGCTGTGCGTTTTACTAGCCGCTGTTATAAAACGTTGACTGTGCGCCGCCACTCAAACGGTGTTTCTCATACAGCAGCAGTGAAAAGAAAACAAGAGGCAGATTCAGCAAATAATGTGATGGCTGAAACTATTGAAAATGCACAGTGGCAGTGTGAAGAGGAAACGAAGGGGCTTCTAAACCTGCCTGCTTTATTGCAGAAATCGAATTGGCCAAAGCATCTGGTTAAATTCATGAAAGACATGGAGTGTCCCATTTTTAAAAGTTTAACACAGAGACATCAAGCTATGGTAGTTACCTTAATTAGAAAGGATTGTCCGAAATTAATAAATTAATTTCTTCCTTTTGACTCTTGTGTTATTAACGGAAATAAGTGAATAGAGGAGAACAAACGGGGAACAGAGGAGACAAGAGAGAGCGACCTAAGATGACAACTTGGAAGGGAGAAAGTGACAAGAAATTAAAGCTGCGTATCAATCTAAGGTATAAGTAGGACAGTGTAAGACCTCTTTTCAGGCTCATTAACAAAAGTATAAATCCCCCACTGCAAAGCTTGTAAGGGGGGAAATTCCCCCCTATTTTGAAAACTGAATTTCAGGCCCTGATTAATCGTGATTAATCTATTATTAAAGTATTCATCAGCTAATTTATTTGTCGAATAATTAACTAGGTTATACAGACTCTAAAACATGTAATTTGTGGAAACAACAATGCACTCAGAGTAATAATAAAGCCATGTGCATAGAACATTTTGCGTTTAGGATGAAAAACCTTTGTAAACATGCTCTATCCAAGTAAGGGGCATAGTTTTAGCTTCACCTGGTGCAAACTCTGTAAAAATAAAACTGAAAGAAGAAGGCTACAAGTTGAACTCCTCCCGGCCAGTAGGTGGCAGACTTGTGCTCACCCGCCGTCTTTCCAACCCTCAGTTGTAATTAGTGAAGATTGGAATACTGGTTGCCAGGTCCTTCGGTTAGCATTAGCAAGCATTTAACTTACCATACTTTTCAGACTATAAGGCACACTTAAAATTCTTAAATCATGAGAATTGCGTTATAGTCCAGTGTGCCGTATATATGATTAAAGTTGTGCTTACTGACCGATTTTATGTGGTACAATGCGCTCAAAAATCTGTTAAAATGTGTAAATACGCCGCTCTGCTCAATGAATATTCAGAGCATTACGGTACGCTGTGTCGCTACCTGATCGGACCCCTGAGCTGTCTATAAGACTGCCTGACTGTAATGTCGAAACTACAAGTGCATTCATGTTAAGGCCCCCACATACTCGGGTGTAGTCTGGGCGTACTCGAGGCGTACTCTGCGCATACAGGTGCGTGTCACACTATAAACTTCTCGGACGCAAGAAGTCTTTACATCAAACTGATTTATATGTGACACTGAGCTGCTACAAGCAGGCGGTCACAAGGACGCGCGGCATCACAGTTCCTCTCTGTTCTCACTGAAAGGTGTGCTGTGGGAGATTGCTAGAAATAAAACTGTGAAAGCCATAGGTGCTCAACTAGCTAATCATACATTTTACCATCCGTAAAAAGTCGCTATAGGGTTTGAAAAGTGCAACCATGTTGGGGGGTTTTTTGTTATTTTTTTTTATAGCACACATCGGCAGAGCCACCGACATCACAGTCTCAGAATTATGTCACATCACCCCAATTCAAATTCAATGCAAGACCACCGTTTAACCCCAGGAGGGTGCCACACTGACGATTTTAGACACAAAAGCGGGATTTCAACAAATATGCACTAGTTTTTCAAAATAATGACAAGGATATGTAGACATTACTATAAGAAAACCATGCTAACAGTTTATTGGCAAAAAAAGTTGATTTAGGGGTGAGTTAGCCTTTAACTGCAATGTAATTAAGCTGCTATATTTGTGCTTAAGGTTATCATATAGTGAGATTGTTTTAGCCTATGCCTCCCTGTGTTTGTGCTCAAAAGTCTTGAAGGGTTTTTATTGAGCAGGGTTTTTAACATTACAGTAGCCATTGCTATGTACAAAAACCTTTATTTTTTATTTATTTAAAAAAAATCTCATTCCTATAGTGTCTATTGTTGTTAAATTACACTTACTACTATTATTATTATTATTATTATTACATATTTGTTTACTTTTGCAAGGATGTTTTCTATCTGATAGCCGTGAATTTTTGGCTGACGCATTTTTACTCTCAGTTTGAGGGATTTAACTTTTTTTTTTAAAGACAAGTGAAATGTCACATTGCATGAATGAAAGCCCACATATAAAGATTGCAGTAAACAACGGCCATAGAGGTATTCAGTCCCCAACACTGTGCACTGTCCCTGTCATGCTGTCATTGGTTATGAGGGCACTTAAATAGAGTAGAACAGCAGTTGCTGATGGTTTTAATTACACCTGTGCCTTTCGTGTGACAAAATGTCTGCTGTTAAGTCTGTGAAATAATGACGGATTTAAATAAATAGTTGCCCATTTTAAATCTGCAAAATAAAAACAAAAAAACGGCATCTTGGACAAACTGAACTACAGATTGTAGTTTGCTTAGAAAGCTTATGGTAAATATAGAATGCACCCAAACAAAAATATTATTTTTTTTCTGTTGTGTTTAGTTTACCATAAGAACAGCCGATAAATCACAAGTGAATATTTATTTTGTGCATTTCCGTCCATTCATTTAAGTCATGAAATTCTCAGATATTGCTTGAAAAGCGATTCAAACGGAAACTATAAGAAGCACTAACAAGATACCAGATTTTCACCTCTGCTACTTGACCTTTCTTCCCCTGACCACAGAGGCGCTGGTGCACTGAACCCAATAGCTTCCCTGTTTTTTTTTTTGTTTTTTTAGCTTAAACACAAAACAATGTTTTGAGCTTTTTCTGATGGGCGGGATTCTCTCAAGACTATTGGTGCGTTCCTCTACCTCGAGGACAAACGGTTTTAATTACAATCCGGTGCTTTATCGGAATTTTATCCAAAATAGTTTTTTCTTTCTACTCAGAAATATGTGCAAACATTTGATATTAAAGGATTTCCCAATGAATATAAGCTTTTCTCAAATAAATGTCAAACGTTAAAATTAAGACCCATGAGTGTCTGTGTCCAGTCCAGTTGGCTTGACCTTCACAATTTTTTCCACAGATGCTAAATCCAAGAATCCTAGGTTAATTTCCTTGTCTCAACACCTCATGAATTTAGTATGCTTGACCAGATAGTGGCTAAAATGCCTTACTATCAAATAGGACAACGCTAAGCTTCAAGAAGCCTACATGCCATTGTTGTTGTTGATTAATTTTATGGGGCTCAAAAGGCCACATGATTTTGCAATGCATTGTGGGATCGGGGTTGCTATTTTCCAGGGCAACTTGGCTTTTGCTTACAGATAAAGATGCAAAGTGGTTAAAAAATGGACCATACTAAAGAGAAAAGCGATTGACTGTACCGAGACAAGATAGACGTTGTTCCGAAGGTTCTTTATCGGGAAGCTTAGGATTGATCCATATGAGCATGCTAAATGGACAGAGGATTTACATGGCCTGCCACCGCCCACTCGGAAGCTAAGCTTGCTTTCTATCTTGTCATTAGTTAGTTTTCATGGACTAGCAGCCTTGAGATGCTCCACGATTGTCAAATTTTTCATCTTAAAGAGAAAACTCATCATTTCAGGCGTACGTGAATGACAGCTTCACCTCACAGTACACCTCCTCACCTCCGGTGTCTACCGGACAAATTTATTTAAAATTATTTTAAGCCTGGCATCCACTCTGCATTTATGTTGGAAATATTTAGGGGTTCATCAGTTAAAGTATTGATGAAGAAGGGAATATTCACAAAGGATCTCCTTTACATTCACTTTGCTACCCTTAGCTGGCTAGGTTAGCGCTAGCTGGCTTTAGCATAGCCTGCTAAGAGCTCTGTCTGAAAAAGCATAACAAGCTTTGAGAAACATACATGCCCATTTTTACTTTTAAATTACTTCAGTTTTAATTAAATATCACAAATAACCTCCAAGGAGTGAGGATAGTTTATGATGTAATGTCTAAATTAATCTCTCATGCTGTTGAAGCTCTCCTTTACTCCTGCTGTTTTTTGTAGCCTCAGCTGACTAGGCTAGCACTAGCAGCCTGCTAAAAGCTCCGTGTAAAATAGCACAACAAGCTTTGATTCAAACTCATCAGTCTGAAAATGCACTGAACTCATACATGTATCGAGATATGCCGTTGGAAGTGAGGTTTGGTCCAGTCTCGGCTGCAACCCTGAGTCCATTCTGCATCTATTTGTTAGTTCAGAGATCCGAGCTCCTTGGCTTTGATTCCATGCTGGTAAAGTTAAAAATCTCAATCCATCGTTGTTGTTCCCGAATTGATCGTGTGAACGGGTGTGACAATTAATGACGATTAATGTTTTTAACTTTTTAAAATCAGAAAACGAAGACAGCATTGTGAATGAAGGCAATGTAAACAAGCAGAAACCAGTTTCCCCTGATGCAGTGCGGTTGTGACATCACACTTTCAAGCCCCACTGTGCAAGTTGCATTTGAGTCCCTCTTGGAGCATTGGGAAATCATGGGGTCACTGGGTCTCAAAACAAACATAACACACTATCTACTTGTTCACAGTTTTTTCTTTTTTTCTTTTTTTGAAGCTTTGGAAGGGAAAAAAAACCTTTTTCTCTCTCACCTACCACCATAAACGTAAACGCGTTTACGTTTATGGTGGTTTCTAAACTATTGGTGGTTTCTAAACTATTGGTACTTTTCCTACAACCGTGTGCTTTGATTAGATGAGACTAAGTGTGAGCTTTGCCTGGTGGGTTTGACATAGAAAAATTAATGAAAGGCACCTTGTATTCCTTGTTCAGTATTTGTATATTTCCAATGCAGGAACCTTTGAGGGAAGTAGGTGAGTTGTCGGGGGTAGTTTTTTCTCCCTGCTAGAGGAACGAGAACCTCATCAGACAATAGCGGGTAGAAATCTACCCTGAAATGGCTCTGCTAGGGAGGTAGGACTTTTTGAGTGGACCCTGAACTAAAGGTGGAGTTTTGTGGTGGGAGGATACCAAACATTTCTCACAATCGCCCTCATGTTTTTTCAGTCATCTCCTCTGCAGGTCATGTTCTCTGCTAACTTAAATTTTTTTTGTTTCCAAACACAACAGCGTTTAAAATCATACTTCATGCTGAATCAGTGTTTTTGGTTTTTTTTGTACAGCGTTTACATTCAAATGCAATGATAAAATCAGTCAACCAGAGTGGAGATATTTAATTAAAGGAAGCACAGAGTTCCACTTTCAGCGCATATGGGAAGAGGGAGAGTAAAGCCTTCATCAAAGCCTTTTTCAACCAGTTATGTTAAAATATTTCTCAGGATTTATGTTTTAAGATGCAGATTAAAGGGATCACAGCTGCCCAGGGTTTACCAAAGTGAAGTTTTTTTGTTGCACACCTGGTCGCTTAGGATCAGAGGAGGTAATCTACATAAACGGCTCGAGTTTGACATTGCTGTGGAAACGGACAAAGAAAACAACCTAGGTAGATTAAAGGTTTCAGGAAGTTAAGTTCAAGAGAAATGGAGTTCAAAAACCCAAAGCGGAAACGTGTCCTCTGGTGATGGATGTACAGCTTCTCTCACAAAGGTCCTGGCAGGGTCCATTGTTGAAGTTCATGGCATTATGAGTTTTTAAAATGGCAAAAGATTTCCGATGAAACTATACAAACCTCTCCCAGTAAACTGGAAGCGAGATACAATGGATTCTTTAAACTGATTAATGTCCCAGGACATATGGCCAAACCAGCACAGAATTGTCCAAAACATTTTCCAGACCTAAATCGACAAGAAAACAAAAGAGAAGCTTCAGGAACCGTCAAAGATCACTCGTTTGGTACGCTCCGACTATGTGAAAAGCTAGGAGTGCTGATCCAATGGGACAGAGCTAATCAACAAGGATGCAATTGTGCGTCTGGGAAATTTGGTCAAAAACCTTTTTGGACTTTAAATTAAAGGTTGTTTCACTATTAAAGAAAGAGGCATGGGGTTACATTTGTTGATACATATGTTTTGATTTGGTGCTGTGATGATTTCCAGCTCAGAGGTAAATTACTCGCTGTATCTCACAGAAATAATGAGTAGATGAACTTAGGGGTGGGCAATCTGGACTTGAAATCTGATCACATCTGGTGGTATTTATTGCAATAAAATACAAAAGAGACAATAGAAAATATGTAAAGATTCCTCACAGTCAATCTTGTGTTGCTGCATAAAGTCAGAGCCTCAGCTCATTGTCAAATGGGCTACTTTAGTGCACAGGCTACATTACAACTGCGCAATGATGCATCAAAACAGAAAACAAAGAAATGAATATTTATCGATGCCCTCATGAAACAAACTGAGAAAAGTAGTAAAAGTGACTATTTTAAACACGGTTAGTTTTATGGGTTTGCAAACATCGTCAGTTTATAGTTGTCACGCCAAATCACAGTACTACCCCCCCCCCCCAAAACCTATAAATGATGTAGTTGCCATCAATACGTGAACGAGTTGCTGTTGTCTCCCTATAAACGGGTCTCGTAAACAGCTATCGGTGTTAGAACTGCCTGTTGATCGTCATTAGAAATGGACTTTCAGTCAACGAGCTGCTGCAGTGGTTGTTCAGGGGTTTTCACTAACATCGATTTACACATTATCGTCAGATATTCGGATAAAGGAAGAGCCAGACTCCGGAGACTGGATGAGCACAGACTCCACCCTCAATGCGGACGATCTGTCTCACCTCCCTGTCAGACTGGGAGAAGAAGAGGACCAGCTGGGTCAGGAGGGCAAGAGGCTGCGCAGAGTCGCGTGTACTTGTCCCAACTGCAAAGAGTCGGGCGGGAGGTGAGGAAGCCCGGCTTGTGCTTACAGCAGTTCTCAGGCCTGGATGCGTAATCCAAACATACGGTACCCATTTCTGTGTTTTGCAGAGGATCAAACACGGGGAAGAAGAAGCAGCACATCTGCCACATCGCGGGCTGTGGGAAGGTGTACGGGAAAACGTCGCACCTGCGAGCGCACCTGCGCTGGCATTCGGGGGAGCGGCCTTTCGTCTGCAGCTGGATGTTCTGTGGGAAGAGGTTCACACGCAGCGACGAGCTGCAGAGGCACAGGCGGACACACACAGGTGCGCATCTCTTTTCGGTTCCTCACACCAGGAAAACCTCCATAAAATGTGTGAAATGTGTTAACTTGTGGCTAGTAAACTGAGTCATGTAAGAAAATTACCACCTTGTCCCTGTGTGGACTAGAATGCCAGACTAGGACTGGACACCGGTCAGATCAAAAATGTGCAGTCTTTGCTTAATTGTTTTTTTGTTTTTTTTTCAGTTTTTAAATTACAGTCACGCATATCTGGTGAAAGGCTAGACAGACCTTTGAAAGTAATACTATGTCTTGTTGTTCTGCTATATTATAGCAAAGTCAAGGATGCTCATAGTTTCATCCCACTGTCTGCTGCACCTATTCTCCATTAAACTACAACCACAAATTAAATTAGATTGTTTGAGAGTTTGCGGCATTTCATTTACAGAACATGCCTACAACTCTGAATATCTATTAACTGCTCACCTCCCCTAAATTCGGTACTTTGTCGATCCTCCTTTTATAGTAGTTCCAGCTGCAAGTTGCTTTAGATAAATTTCCTATGAGCTCGCCACATTTTGCCTCCGGGATGTTTGTCCTTTCCTCAAAGCTAAACTGCTCCAGCTCCTTCATGTTGGATGGTTTTCACTGGTATAATCACAGCTTCTCAAAAAAACTCCGTCTCAGTTTGGAAGTGAGTTCAAGCACAGAACAAAACCGACTAAATAACAACAGTATGGTCTGACCAGGCCAGAGTCCAGAATCAAATCTGTCAGAAAATCCGTGGCGTCGCCTGAAAAGAGCTGCTGCCGAGGCGTGTCGTCACGATCTGACAGGTTTGGAGAACCTTTGCTAGATACTGGGCTGATGTCACCAAGCCCAGATGTGAAACTTCCTAAAGCGTTAATCTGAGTGCCTAAACATGTTATTATTTTAAGGATGTCGCAGCTTTTAAAAATGTTTTCCATCTAGCAATCTTAATCCTTTTATGGTTGTATTGCTATATGGATACGTCTCGTGTAATAATTTTTTATTTTTTTTTGTTATCAGCCTTATTTTATTGCAACACACTGCAGGGCTGTGTTGGCGTATCGTGCACCAAGCTTTTATCAAACTATATTTTATTTTTCCGGCAGGAGAGAAGAAGTTCGTCTGCCCCGAATGTTCCAAGCGCTTCATGCGGAGCGACCACCTGGCGAAACACATTAAAACCCACCTGAACAAAAAGGGCGTGAACTCTAGTGGCGCCGTGGCGTCGTCCGTGGAGTCGGCAGGCTCCTCCGACAGCATCATCACGGCGGGCGGAACCACCCTCATCCTCACCAACATCCAGCAGGGCTCCAACAACGCCCAGGACATACTGGCCAACGCCGAGATCCCCCTCCAGCTCGTCACCACGGTCGCCGCCAGCGAAGTGATGAAGTGATTTGCTCCCTCGAACTTCTGCGTTTTTCATACTGTTACCCCAACTTGCATTTTTATTCAAGTTTTGAAGGAAAGTTATAGATTATATATAAATATATATAAATATATATTTTACCACAGAAAATAGTCCATGTCCATCTTTAGTGTCCACAAAGGAAAAACAAGCAAATGGAGACTAAAAGGTGGAAAAAGACATTGCAGTAAACACACAAAGAAATGCCTTATTTTGTACAATATTGTGTAGTTTAAATGCCACTTTGCTTAAATTTTACCTATTTCTCAATTATGTATTTCTGGGAAAAACTGTTGCTAAGTCAAGCAAATATATTCTCACCTTTTGTTGCTACTATATCTAAATGATCTTTGTTTCAGTCTTTTTTATTTCTTTTTTTTTAAAAGAGCGATTTAGGCCCAACCACAGCAAGTTTTATGCAGCTGAAGTGAATTTTTAAAATCCATGCAACAGTTTAGGTTGTTTTTATTATTACTATTGTTGTAATGCATCATTTCCAGTCAGTCTACTTCCAAAGTTGTTTTTCATCCAGATTACTTTTTTTTTTATTCCTATACCTATATAAAATTGTTCACACCTGCAACATTAAGCAGGTGAAAATGAAATGAGTGTATATATATATATATATATATATATATATATATATATATATATATATATATATATATATATATATATATATATATATATATATATTACACTTCCTCTGGAACATCGAAAAAATACATTTGTGATATCTAAAATTACAACGGTTCCATACTGTGTAATTGAAATGTTTTTGTACCCTTTTTGGAGAAGGAAAAAATCTGCAGAGAAAGAATATGTGTTGTAATATAAAAAAGAAATAAAAGCCATTTTCTTTGGAGAATATTTGCCAAATTTGACTCCAAACTCAGGGTGAATCCTGCCTGCGTGCTGTAAGTAGAGTAAATCACCCGTCTAGTTTCTCAGGCCATATTTCTGTTTGGGATTTTTGATTTTCTTCTTTGTCATTTTTACAAGTGAAAAGCTTACAAAGCTGTCACCATGCCATGTTAATACATGTAATGAATATTTTTATAACAAACTTCGTGTTAGGAAAACAGCTTTGCAAAAAGTTTTTTTTTTTTTTTTTTTACTTTTGTCCATTGATCTTATCATGATATCAAAAACTGATTGTTGAAAGTGGTACTTGTAAAGCAGCACTGTTCTCATCACTTTAATCTTGTTTTATCCTCTTGGATTTCAATGTTTAGTTGGAAATTTTGTTAAAGCCGCCGTCAGCGCATGTACAGCTTCTCTAGCCCTGTGTCATTTCAAGTGTTTTACATTCCCCATTTTTCCTCATGTCTTTATCTCATTTCTGACCCCCAATCCCCCAAACTGTAAAATTAAATGCACATAACACACTGAGTAGTGACTTTAATGTTGATGTGGGAAAGTTGGGTCTGTTTTTTTCACGTTTTTGTGATCGGTTTTGTTTGTTTTTTTTGGCCAATCTGGCTTCTTTGGGAGCTTTTTACAACACGCTAAATAAAACATGCAGCATATTAATGTTATTTACTAAATACTGAAGGTTTGTTTATTCCACTCTTCTGTAGTAAGAAACAAAAGAAATCTGTTAGCATATAACATCAATACAAATATTTTCTGTTAACCTGTCAAATGTCCTTCCTGCTTTATTTTAAAATGCCCTTTTTTAATATAACTTAATACAACCATCTGCCGTGGGTGATTTCTTTCACGCTAATTCGACTACAGTGACAAACGTCTCAACCTTTATTATTTTATTTTTTCTTCTCTCAACACTTTTCATTGTGTTTCCCTGTAAAAACGCGTCGCCCCGTGGAGTGGTTCATTTCCCCTGTGCGTCCTACACCCTGGGGTAGTAGTCCAGTAGATGTCACTGCAGCTAAGGGAGCGGGAGGAGAGCTATGGTCGACCCCTTGACCTTCCTCTTGTAGCGCTGCCAGGATGAAGATGGGAGTCGGCGAGGCCACCAGCAGGTGCAGACCCTCAATTAGCTGCGAGTTAATGTCACACAGAAATGTCAGGAGGAGAACAAAGCGCTGCCTCGTGACTTTGAGCAAACCTCACACAGGCACGGGCGGTAATGATTCATAGACAGTGAATGAAAAACACATAATGCTATCTCAAATGTACCGGCCAGTTGTTGACGTCTGCAGTGTAAGATATTAATATTTAGGCTGTTTTCCATCGATGTTAGATATTAAATACCACCCACAATGTTAATGATTGCATAAAAGCGCATTATCCCTCCTGGTGTTTAGGAGCATCAGTGAGAAGACTCTCCTGACGGCTTCGTCTGGTCATTCTTAGTGAGAAGAGCAAGCTTTTTAAGGCCGTATTTAATTTGGAGCAAAACACTTCAGTAAAAAAAAAAAAAAAAAAAGTGGCCTATCGTGCACCAAAAAGAAGGACTCGTCTGTTTTCTCGTTTCTTTTAATTTGCATAATTTAATGAATCAAATTCATTGTAATGCAATACCAAGTGCGCCAGCAACATAGAATGACAGTTTGAGTTAATGAAATGTGTTAACGGTATCATCATTTACTTGTATGTTAATTAGTCCAATTAATTTCCCCCGCTCGGTAATCTGAATATTGTAATAATCTTTGCTTCCCTGCAGGAATGAAACCTATGATTCACAGACCTCAGGGACGATCAGTGCTGGGAATCAACGTTTTATTTTCTTTAAGTTGTGGGACCCGTACTGCAATTTTTTTTTTTTTTTTTTGGAAAATTGGAAATTTAGTTATAAACATGCAAATTTTTACTCCCAATTTAAGGATGATTTGCCTGAAGGACTGATGCTGGAAATGATACCCCGCCATTGTATAATGTCACAACCAGGAGGGTTTTCTGTGCGGCTTAGTGTAGTGGGACGGGTTGCCTTGTGGTGTCTGAGGCAGATTTTCTCTATAAAAGAGAGAAAAGGTTAAAGGAAAAGGATGTTAACCCTGTTGTGCAGTTGATTTTATTATATTATTGGGCCAACAGGCTGTATCTGGACAAATTGGTCTGGTTAGAACAATTAAAAAGACATCAAGCCTGTTGCACCTATGGGTTCCTTTGGGGTCGGAGGTATTAGGAAAATAACACAAAATGTTAATAACACCATTTATAATAATGATAAGACTATTTTCCTAGCTGTATCATGCTCCTTGTGTGCACATAAATTTGTTGTAGCACCTGCTTTCATGGGCTTGTTCTGTCTGCAGTTCACAGCGTCTCTGCGCTGTTCCTACAAAATTTGATTTCCTTTTTTTCCAGGTCAGAATACGCTTTGAAAAACGAAAATAAGTGAAGTGCCAATTATTTTTTTGTGTTACCCATCTAATCCCCTGATCCAGCGTTTCAGATTATTTATTTATTTTCTTCACTTCAGCCTTTCCTTACCTTTGACCTTCGGTCTTTCTTTGCTTTTGTTCTTCCTGTCTTTCTTCCTTTATGGTTTTGGAAATTGCTTATTAAGAGCCTAGCCTCTGCAGAAATATCTCCCCTAAATTCCCCATGATGAACTTCCATATTTTCAGGTAGCATCAAATGAACTTAAAGTACTCGGTAGGATGAGTCTAGGAAATCCAGAACTTTTTAATTTAAAAAAGAAAATGCAGGAACCTTAAGTTGGGGTGCAGAGGTAGGCCGATGTTTACCCATGCTAGGCCTGGGAGCCATTAAAAGCCCCTTCTACCAAGCCAGTCACCCCTGGGAGCGGGCTACCCACTCCTCCAAAACGGCACAAATAGACAAAAACTGCTGCAGTGCAGGGCCAACACCATCCAGCGTCCCATCTGGGCTACAGAGCGTATCGAAATCAGATACAAACTGACCCTTTTTTGACCAATCAAGATAAAACCTGAATCTCTCTTGCAGCTCGGTGTGTTTAAATGAGGAAAGAAACGAGTAAGTGGTTGCTGTCCTTTCTTTCATATCAAGTGACTAACTTGATTTATGACAAACTTTGCCAACAAACTTCCTCTCTCCCTGGCTCTGTTTTATAAGTATATCAGCAACACTGTAATAAGAGGAGCTCTCATCGTTCCAATTAATGAGTCTTAAAGGAACCTTTGGGTTTAATCCCAAAGAAACAGCGGCTTTGATTGGGCAAAAAGTGCCCATCTCGCTGCAGCAAACACTCAGAGAATCTTGTAATTGTTGCAGCGCAGACATAATGTGAAGCACATTTTGCAGAAAACGAGTCAAACAATTTGACTTGGGTCTCATTTTTTTTTTAAAAAGACTTCAGTTATACGAACACAGTGTCTTTTGTGACAGTCTACATTACAAGTTCTGTGTGCGATTTCGCAGATAGCGGTGCTTGTTCTTGCTCCCTTTTTCCGAATTGCTGTGTAATTGAACGCGGCGCTCGGCTTCTTCAATTCATGTGCAAAATGCATAAATAAAATAACTATGTGGAGGGAGAGGAACACTGTAATCATGCAATAACATTTCCCACTGTACGTGTGGTAGAATTCAAAATGCTATTGGGATTATGGATCTTAACCATTGGGAGGTAATGTGAACTGTTGGCAGAAATGATTTATTTCATTATGCTGTCCCCAAAATATGAAATACTTCAGTAAGAGGGCTGCTTCTTCCCTAGCCGTGCCCAATTCTAACTGTTTTCCCCAGTTGTTGAAGGATAGGCCTGCAATTTTGCAAAATGACTATTATTTGCCTTTCTCAAGGGAATCAACAACTTGAAAGTACAGTGCAATGAATTGTTGGGGTTCTGCAGCTGCATTCATTTACAATGTTCCCTTTTTTTTCCTACAGCGGCTCAAAGAATTTAGAGCAGAGAGCTGTTATTTATTTTCTTTTGGATATGAGCTGCAAGCCTCTTCATAAGTGGAAAGCACTTACCACCCAGCCTAATGTATTTGTTTACAACAGAGTAGTGATGCTTGCTTCTTCTTTCTTTTTTTTTTTTTTTCTTTAAACCATTAGGACATTTGGGGCAACATTTTTAAAAGTGTCGCGCCTCCACACACACATTCTTGCCCTTGATCTACTGGAGAAGTCAGACAATAGCATAGATCATTCTTCCCAGGCGCAGAAACCCAGCATGGATCAACTCAATAACCTGATATTCCACGAATGTGGACAATTTAGCAGAAGGTCAGCACCTTTCTTTTTTTTACACCAGAGACTATTTAGTGACCTCCCTCTGGATCCCCAGCAGGACCGGAGGAGACAAACAGAATTGTCGAGCCAGAAGGTCCATGTGTGCACACTGGACTTCTCAAGGTGAACAGACACCTGGTGTGGGACAGGGGAGCTATTATAAACAGTGTCTTGTAAAAGTATTCATGCTCCTTGAACTTTTTCATATGTTCCATGTTACATCCGCAAACTTCATTGAGATTAGTGTGGTAGACCAAAACAAAGTAGTACATAATTCTGATTTGGTAGGAAAGTTGACTTTGTTTTTTTTTTTTTTTTAACATTTAGATGAATAAAACTCTGAAATTATCAAGGGTTTATCATGGGCATCGAGTTGGCAAAGTATTTTAGGCCCGACGGGAAACATTTAGTCTATTCTCAGCAAAACTGGACTTGGGTTGCTGTATTTAGTCAATTTTAAATAATACATTTAAAATTGGCGCACCAAAGTCTGCATTCGAGTAAAAGTCACTAGATAGATGTGGTCCTATTTACTATGAAATTAAACCATTTAAAAAGTGTTTGTTAAAAGATGAATATTTTGTGTTTCTAACATTTTCAGTTGGAAGGAGATTTTAACTTGTCATTTTTGCCCTAATTAAAAATAAAGATTCTCTATCTGCATCACTCACCTGTACTGGTGGGCCAAATCTTTGTTGAATTGCAGTCAGGGGCCGCAAAAGCCAAACTTTGGAGACCCCTTATCTAAACCGGAGTCGTCGTCCTGCTGGAAGGTGAACCTCCGACCCACAGTCCCGAGTCTTTAGGCTCTGGCATGCTTTCTTCTAGAAGTGCCTTTTATGTATCCCCGTCCATCTTCCCGCCAACTCTGACCAGCGTCCCTGTTCCTGCTGAAGAAAAGCAACCCCACAGCATGATGCTGCCACCAACTTGTTTGGATTTACAGTGTCTTCCGCTACAAACTGGATTTTGCTTTTAGGCCAAAAGGCTCAATTCTGGTCTCATCTGACCAGGGCACCTTCTTCAATGTGTTTTCTTTGTCTCCTATATGGGTTGCGCCAAACTGCAAATTTGTAAGCATTTGCCACGGTTCCAGATTTGTGGATTGCGTATGTAATATTTGCCAAATGAACAGATTCTCAAACAAGAGCTACAGATCTCAGCAGCTCCTCCAGAGTCGCCAGTGGCCCATTTGTCTGCTCCTCTACTTCTCTGGCCAGTTTAGGTGGACAGCCATTTTTTAACCCAACTCTGCCTTCAACTTCTCCACAACGTTGTCCCTTGTCTGTTTGTTGTGTGCCTTGATCTTTATGACGTGTTGGTTCTCTAATGTTCTCTAACAAACCTCTGAGGCATTCACAGCACAGCTGGATTTGTACTAATATTAACTTATTCACATGCTGACCTTTAGTACTAATTATGTGGCTTTTAAAGGATGTTGTTTGCATTTTATTTAGAGTAGTTGCACATCACGCTTTTTCATATTTTCTTTTAAAGCATTCATCCTTTTTGACCTTTTTTCCCATATTGTCACTTTAAAACTACAAAGTGCAATGTATTTTTTTCATATAACACTTGACACCTGATTTTCCTAAGTAGTGCTTTGATACTTGAGGACTCCGTGCTTCTTGTGTTTCTGCAATGTTCAGGGGGGATGCAAAAATCTAAAGTACACTGGGTCGAAAAGTACAGCCTGCGCGTCTCCGTGTGTGGTTGGTGTGTCTGCAAATTGCCTTCCATCTTCTTTTTATTTGCAGAGGTGCCCTTCACAGTTTTAAATTAAACACTCTAGTCTCGGGGAAATTATGGTCTGACCATGTCCTATTTCAAGAGGGTGGAATTCAGACTAGATCCATCTTTGCTGTCTTTATTGCAAAATTTCTTATTCCTGCTGTTTTGCATTTATACTATATGTTTTTTTATCCAGATCCAACTGTGAAAATTGAATCGACAACAATGAGACGCCCGCGTCAACATTTTCCACATTATGCTGTTGCGTTCAAACACAGTGTGTCTGTTTTTTTTTAAGCAAGAAGAAAATTGAATGCGATTACGTTATAGATCTATGAGAAGATTAGATGGATAATTTTTAGCCAGTCCTCACAGCAGTCATATAGTTTTCACTCTGTATGAAGTAACTCTCCCCATTGTGCACCTCAAGGTCGGGCCAATGCAACTTTCCTAGCGTTGACTGAGAGGGGGAAAAAAATGGGACCTTGGGTTCAGTATTTTCTTTTGGTGACAAGAGGTGGCCTCCAACCCATTGAGAGTGATTTCAGATATGAAAGGAGACGTTTTGTATCTGAAAATGTACATTAAACGGTGTCAACAACATCCGAGAGGTCAGGCTATAGAGTCCCCATGGAGACTGAGTCTGGCTGCTGCGCTCGATGACCCGACAGCCCTTCCCTGAGTGGCGGCTCCGTGATGGCTCTCACTTTCTCTCGTCATGTCCCTGGCAGCTTTGACACAAGTAATATGCATGGAGGCTGACAGTGGCTGGGATGTGCAGCAGAGACAATGATGTACATATCATTTTCCTTGGTGACTGATTGAAGACTGTAATCTGTGCTGGACTTTCTCTCTGATTACACACGTCTCAGGGAGCAAAACAAGGACTCTGAGCTGCCACTGGGCACTGTGCTCATTCAGGGCTTTCAGCCTTCAAGAGGACTGAAGTCCGCCTTTAAGGTGAGCTCAATTTTTGTCCCATTTACACCATTGTTACAAGTGTCGGATAGAATGCATCTAGTAGATAGTGGTCAAACATTGGCTGTCTGAAGATGACACAGAAACAGAGATGTGTCTGCCACCCAAGGTCATCCCATTCCCCCGTCTCTGGTGCAGCCACACTTTAGCTTACCTGTGAAGGCACTCACGAACAGAGAAACTGTGAATTTTTAACGCACAGACTGCGTGCTTATAAACTATCCTGGAGGTGCAGCTATGACATGCACATAGAGAACACGATCACAATTGTTTTTTTAATTCACAGAGATTGAATTTTGAGAAGGTTTTGTATCTCAATTATCATCACTGTTTATTTCAGATGTGTTAAAACATGCAAAATATATGACAACAGGCTAAAATTACGACACTAATACTTTATTTTTATGCACTTCTACACAGTGTGTTGTTGCCATGGTACATTCAAATGCACCTAATACATTATAATATCTATACCAGGGGTCTGCCACCTGGGGCTCCTTAGCTGCAAGTGGCTCTCTGGACCTTCAGTCAAGAATCTTGAAGAACAAAAAACTCAGATTGTGTAATAATGTTTTTGGATTAAATATCAGTTTTATTTATTTGTTAAACCTTGCCAACACTCCACTTAACGCTATAATTTTTTAAAAATGTTTTAAAAAAACTCAAACAAATTATGGTAAATTTACAATTTTGATTATTACTTAATCGACCATGCAGCTTAATTGTTAAACTGTTAGTGTTTTTGAAAATGTTATTTTTTTAGCTAATAACAAAGCCATAGAGAACAGCAATCCAGAGGTTGGCTTCAGTCAGACTCAAAAACTGCTGATGTCCATTGTGTGTACAGGAAGTCTCCTCTAGGCTCAGCAAAATCTAAAATCCTTTTTTACAAAGGAAATATACAGTATTTAACGTAAGAACAATTACAGCGCATCACATTAAGGTTCAGTCTTAATGCACTGAGGTTATATTGAACCCCATTTTCCCCACAGGATCTGACGTCATTGAGGCTTAGAGGCTTTTCTCAACAAAACTGAAGCATTGGCTGAAAGAACATCCACACTGTGAACATCAATAATCTAATTTGGAGATGTGTTTTCTTTATGTATTTTGCCTTTGCAATGTAATTTGTAATTTTATAGTACTTTTATATGAATTATAAATTTGTAACTTTGAATTTGCACAAGCAATTTTAAATTTGTTCTCCTGGATCAAAAGCCTGACCAGGATCAGGCTGAAATCGTTTTCATGGCTTAGAATGAGTAATTTATAAACATATGAGTTGGGGTACACCTAATGAAAGACGTCATGTTGCGTCGCCATTTTTTATTACTGTAGCCAAAAGGGGAAAAACCTGTTAGTCTTACACGTTTTGCTTGTATGTGGACACATGTTGTTGGTGGAGGAGCAGTATAAAACAAGCAAAGGCGACCGTAGATCACTCTACTTGCCATTTTCTGTTGAAATTGAGTACCATCCATACTCTTTGCCCCGCGAGTGTCAGGTATATGGTCAGGTCAGCCATGGTGTGTATGTTGTTCTTATCCATCTCCAGGTAAGAACAACCGGTGTCCTCCTTGCTGGCGGAAACAGGCATGGTGGTGTTTTCAATCCACAACTGATTGGAGGAGTGTTTAGGTGGTCGGAAAAGAGAAGGAAGGAGTCAGAACATTAGCTCTGCTGAGCGGTACCTGACCTTGTCCCAGCTCCTCAATGTTCTTGTCCTCCTGTGTCTACTCCTCACTGATCTCCTAGTTTCATTCCTATCCCTGCTCAGTTCCTCCCATCCAGCTTCTGGTTTACTCCATCCTGATTCTCTGACTCTGCTCCAGCTCAGCCATTACCACTCCGCTGCTGCTTCTCTCCGTCCCAACTCCCTGGCTAGTCGGAAACCGCTCGAGCCTTCCTGGATCTCTGGTTGTCCAGCACACCTCCTCTGCCGGTGTCTTTGATAGATGCAGCCTGACTAGCCTCCCCCCGGCTCCCGTCAAACATCCAACCGTTAGTCAACCTCCGCTCGCCATTCCACTAGTTTGTTGCTGTTGCCGGTGTTCATTATCTTTCCTCTCCACACAGTCTGTGACCAGAGCCTCACCAGTGAGCCCCCACCTCGCACCACTTCTTACTATGATCTTCTACCATTCGCTTTTGTCAATAAACACCTTTTACCGTATACTGCCTTTGTGTTTGATGTTTCCAGGTTGTCATGGAAAAACCCTACCGTGACAGAGCGAAGAGAAAGTAACCAAGAAATAAAAAAGAAGTAATAACTGGGAGAAAACGAGAAGCTGCATCGGTGTGGCTGTGATTACCAGGTGAAGACAATTCATGAGGAACCGGGGCTTCCAAACGGATACAGAGGTTGCAGGCTTTCTGCTGGGCAGGAAAGTTAATTTAATATAACAGAGATTTATGTTGGCATCATGTTAGAAACAGGGCAGTGTAGTCAAACTGTCCTCCTGGCAGTTGTAGCTAGTTTGTAGTTTGTAGCTAGTAGCTAGTTTGTTTGTTAGCCATCACCTGACGGGACATTTGTACACATGCAGGATGCAGGATGTTGACGTTGATATTGTCACATTAATGACACTACATGGCTTCCGTAGTAGTTATTACGCGTTTAATGGCGAGGAACCAGAGGGCACTTCTCGGTTGTTTGTAATTGATTTAGTACAACACTGGATGGAAATAAATCTTACACACTGGGGCTTTAACTTTTTGCAAAGGCATCATCCCTTTATGGTGTATTGCTGGAATTCACCGAGCCCATGTGGGTGCCCCTTTCTTTCACCAATAGGTGCTGGATTTCATACACCTGTGAGCGTGGTAGTGGTTTGAAGGCCTAAATTCAATGGTTCGGCTAGAGTTTTGGCAATAAAGTGAATGTCAGTTTTACTTGGTGTATAACACAGACTATCAAACACTTGGATTTTTAATATCACTACTGTGACAAAAGGTTTTAATGGTAGTTTTCTTTCAAAACAGTAATACTAATCAGCAGGAAATGTCATCATGGTAATAATTTCATTGATATTAACAAACCACCACTACAGCTGTTCTCTTACATGATCCAAGAAGTTAGCATTTTTTCACCCGCCAGGATAACCTTGTGAGGTCTTTCTATGAAAGCCGAGAGATTTCCCTGTTGACAACAGATCAGTCCTTTACAGAAGGTACCTTGCACATTACAAGGTTGGTCTCCAGGGAGAAGTAATGGGTTCTGGGCAATTGACCAACCCGCCATGCTTTACTGCACCTGCAGTGAGTTAGAGCTGTCATCATTACCACTTCCTCTAACGTTCCCCCGCAGCAACCCAGACACTCCCACTTAGGGCGATATTTCACTTTGGTGGAACATTTTCCCTTTGCATGCATCTCTCTGCACACAAATGGAGATAGCTTTAAGATTCAAAGCGCTGAGGTTATATTGAATGGGAATTTGGGGTGCTGAATAGTTTTTTAGAATAGCCACCATCAATGATCTGCCTTAAACTTTTGAGACTGACAACTAAGCCTTTCGAAAAGAGAAATTCTTGGGGATAAAAGGTTGTAAGAAATGTCTACCCATACTTTATATGTGTCAAAATATGAAGAAGATGAGGTTAGTCATTTCAATGGCATTTACCCTCTATTTTAGTTGGGTTATTCAAAAGTGATTGCAAGATTGTATAGTCTGAAAATAATTATTAGGCCGTTCTGTGAAAAGCCATTTGAATGGTTCATTAAAGTGAATCAGAAGGGGAACAAGCTCCTGCATTAGTTGGTTAATCAGGACTTACAGCTAGAAAGCACCTTTAACTTAATTTTTCATTAGTACAAGCCTTTAGAAACTGTTGCACATTCAAATGAGTGCAGCCACACTACAGGCAGACAGAGGAGGAATCATAACTGTGGAGGTCACAGACATCACGCACATATAGCTTACTGATTACAGCGGCGTCTCCAATTCGGACTAATCAACATCTACAACAAAGTCTTTGAGCTCCTTTTATAGTTTGACCCATTGCAATATAGTCAGTGGATAATGTATTTATTTATCTTTTTTTTAATGAGCAAATGACTATTTTCGCTACAAAGTCCATGTCACGATGACCAGTATCATAGTAAAGACCATTAATCTGGAGCCAAGTAAGGTAGAGATTGAAACGAGACTGAATATTTAAGCTGTGGACACTAAGTTAAGTCCTAACGTAGATGAAAACCTGATTTATTCATGTGCATTTGTACAAGAATATGATAGACACATTAATTCAACCAAGTTTCACAGAGTTTTGTTTTGTTTTATGAATTCTTAACGTAACATTTTTGCTAGCATGATACCTAGCTAATGTTTCCCGTCTCTTCTAAGTGCCAAAACGTCACTTCAAGGAATGCGTTTTCTCAAAATGTGCATCATGTTGTCGGGTGTTTTTGCCGATAGTATTTCTGAATGAGTAGCTCATCCATCCATCCATCTTTTGTCTAGACTTGCTCCTTTCTTCAGGTTCATGAAGGTGCCGGTGCCTATCTTCTGCTGCCAGTGGGCGCGAGGCAGGGTTCACCTTAAACAGGTCTACAGTCCCTCACATGTTAATAGGTTGTAATTTACAAAAGAAAAACAATGTGGCTGACATTTTAGCAGTCACTCACAGCCTCATCCCCTGAATATCAAATGCAGTGTTGCAGTGTAGCTTTTACACTTATGTTGGTGTGAAAAAGTACCCCCCTATCCCCTTAAAGATTTATTCTGTTTGTGCTTTTTTGTCGCATTTAAGTGTTGCAGATCAAACAAATTTAATTTCAACCAAAATTAACCTGAGTAAATCAAAAAATAACTTTCATTATTTAATTTATAAACAGAAAAAAGCTATACAAACCAACCTGACGCCTTGCTAAATCTTGGATTAATTGTTTTTCTGTAATGTATCCATTTTCACCCGAATATGCCATGTTAGCAATTACTAATTTCACAATTTTTTTTTCCACCTTCTGATGAGTTCATTCTCCTTTCCTTTAGAACTTAATGTTAAATGATCTTTTTTATTCTCATTACTTAATCTAATGTGTAAGTTTTGTGTAGGGTCTGTGTGTTTTTGCTACTGTCACATCCAAATTTCCCCCATTGTGGGGCAATAAAGGTATTTCTAATCTATTCCATTATTTGAAAAGCTAAGTTCAATTTTAAAAGCAACACCTTAAGCAAAAATACTGACCATTAGAATCACCAAACCATTTAAATAGAACCTGTATGACAATATGAAGTAGCCTATTAACAAATAGAAAAATGGTTGAACCTTACAAGGAGCAGCCCACCTACCAAAATTGACAACTGACAACTCATCCAGGAGGTCTCATAAAACCCTGGACAACACCTAGAGCACATCAAGCCTTTCTTCTCTTATTTAAGGTCAATGTTCAAGACTCAACAGGGAAGAGAAACTGGGCAAAAATGGCATCCATCTGAGAGTTCAAAGGGAAAATTCTGTGCTCAGCAAAAAAACAATACAAAGTTCTGTCTCACATTTGCCAATAAAAACGTAATGATCCCAAAAAAGTTTGGTAAAATATACGCAATGAAGAAACATTGGTTTATTTGAGACTTGTTACATCTAGTGTAAAACTGTCATGGTCTAAGGAAGCTTTTTGACCCACATGCAGAAATAAATTAGGTAGATCATTTATTAAAATTTAGCACAGTTTTAAAAAATGTGTAAAGTAAGCTTAACGAACAATGGCTATTCAGTGCGGTCTAAACAGTAACAGTGGAAGGAGAAAGGTAATCAACCTGCTGTGCCGGTTGATCTGAGTTGAGTTTGATTCCAGACGGTTATCCAGTAAAGTGGCAGTGATGAAGACTTGAGAAAGAGGCAGGGGCTGAACAGAGAACATTGAAGAGCGCAAAGATGGAGCAGCTGTTGTCGAACTGATCATGGTTTTCCACGAGGTTGTTGTCCAGGAGGTTTCTTGTAACTGGGTCCGAGGGAAGCCTGGAGCTCAAGAAGAACTGCAACCCGGGAGGCAAAGGAACCCAACGATGAGATCTAAGGTAAACCAGGAAACAACAGTTCTTACCCAAGTGAGACCAGGTAGGTCAGGTCGGCTCACAGCTCCTTATATCTCCAACAGGTGATGAGAAAGTTGCAGTTAAGTGTGCTCTGCAATAGGCGGTCACACCCACCACCAAAGATCCTCTGCTCAGGAGAGACCTCACACTTGCACTCAAACATGCTCATACACCAGCATCAGGACAAACACAGTATTTCAGAAAATAACATCGAACCATCAGACTGGACCTACTTTGCGATTTCAGAACCTGGTGGTCCTGTTTTAATTGATGGAACCGGGATATATGCTCTCTAGCATAAAATCCTGACTAAGACTGTCTAGAAATCAACCCATGATCTTAAGCTCAAGTGCCCTTGGGTTATGTGGCAGGACAAGGATCCAAAGCACACCAGCTGGTCCACCTGTGAATGGTAGAAAAAAACAAAAAGGCTTTTGTCAAGGCCTATTCAAAGTTCAGATTTAAATCAGTTGAGAAGCTGTTCATGACCACTGTGCAAACGTCCAACTTGGCTGAATAATAGGACGGATTTTTCAACAGAGTGGGACAAAAACTTTTGCCTCGCTTAACTCCAGTGTTGTAAAAGGCAGTGTCTAATTTGACGAATGCAACTCCCATTTGACAAAGGGCCAAAATTATTATTTAAAAATGGCATTTTGTTTTTACTGTTTTTTTGTTTGTTTTTTTTTGGGGGGGGGGGGTTAAAATTAGTTTGAGGGTCTGGAACATTGATTATGTAAAAAAGAAAAAACAAAAACTCGTTTTTGGTCTAGACTACATGTTGAATTCATGTCCTCTGCTTGACACGAAGACAGAACTAAATAAATACGTAGTTATTTTGCAACATTTAAAAGCCATTGAAATCTTGAAAGTTTTCTTTCCTCTCACTGTATTAAATATTTTTTTTTACCAGTGTTGCTTTTGAACCAGAATCGATCAACTCTCATTGTTGCGAGCCAGTAGCAACTTTGCTCTGACTCGCAGATGTTTTTCTCTCAGTTTTCACTTCCTCCTCCCACACATGTCTTATATCAGTATTTGCCGGATCCAAAACGACCAGCTTCGAAAATGAAGGAGAGGAACTTTACATTGTGCCAGAAAAAGGAATGGAAATTGCGGGCAGTGTCAGATAATTGAGCTTGTCGTAAAAGACATGTTAATAACAGACGAAGATGCAGAAGACTTGTCACTCCGTACCCCGGGTGACAGACTCTCTCTGCTGTTGATGAGCTGTTTTAGAGGGGAAATTGTTCCACGCAAACACCATCGTTATTACAAGCTGGCAAGCTGCTCGCTTGTGTACCCAATTCTGCTCGAACTGACAGAATCCAATTGACCGGCACATATTCATGCACTTTATTTTCTTTATTCTCACCAACAATGCAGATAATTACTGCACCAAGTAAGACTGAAAATAGAATTTCACTGTGTCCCAGAAAACAATGCTGGAGCTGTCTCAGCAACATGTCTGCTGAAATTGCTGTGACTAGGAGTCCTACTGTAAGACAAGCAGCAATCCAATATAACTTGTCAACTTACAATCTACTGAAACCATACTGACACTTTCCTTTGCAATGAGGTGCAGTGAAATAACGTGTATTTTTTATTGTGTTTTTTTTTTTTTTGCTTTAAAGAGAAGCTAAACGATTGTCTCTATTCAACAGAGCATTTATGGTTGCTGCAGCGTTACAACGTAACTAGTGTTGATCTTGTCATAGGTAAACACCTGCATTTACTATCGCTCAGTCCTAGACTTGGCCTGTTTCTTTGCTTTGAAACATTGCAATCAATGTCTTTAGACATTAGGTCTTAACAAATACGAAATTACAGTATCAGCACTGAAACTTGCCATGAGGTCAGTAAGTGCAGCTTTGGCTTGACTTTTATTTGGAATCTATGGGAGGCTGGCATACTGTATTTTCTTGGCTTTTAAATCTCACTATTATCAGTCAGGTGGAAATTAGATGCTACCTTATGCTCTGTGGATGACACTGATTTTTGAGTCTTGTACCTCAGCAGATCCTGGACCCTCTGCTCTGTGTGTTCTTTATCAGGGGTATCCAATCTGGCTCTTTAAGTGGCTCTGAATAACTTTAACCAGAATTGATGTATAACTGTTTTTAGATATCTGAATAAGAAAAAGTCTGCTTTACCAGGTTGTCTATGTTTTCAATGCTTTATCTGCATAGAAATGGCAGAAGGAGTCCCTTTTTTGTTGTTCATTCATCTTTCACACAGGGTTTTGTTTTTCACCTTTTTTTAGTAAATCTGGATTTTTTTAATTCAAGAAAATGTATTGATTCTGTTTTAGGAAAATATTGATTGTTTTCACACTGGTGTCCTTTCAAATTGTCGCCAGAGGGGCCATATGTCCGCAAAAGCCCTGGAACTTTTGCTATGCTCCTTTAAAGTCTAAACATAGAAATAGCATACTGGTTTGGTAATAGTTAGACACAAATTTTATACACCAGGTGTAACATTTTATTAGCTCTTTTGAAGGGTTGTGTCGGTTTTACAGGTAGGTTTTGCAGTGAACTACCGAGGCCAAAATTGCTCAATTTATTAATCACTCTATGGGGATCTGAAGGTCCCAAAAAGCGTCCGGATGTAGGCGTAGTCCTCCAGGTGCATAAGGCCTGTTTGCAGACCTGTTCTTTCTGCTTCCTCTGTTGCTTTCTTTGATCTGTATGCAAACTGAAATCGGTTGTGGTCAACAGGAAGAACATTTTAAATGTTTGGGAGGAGATGTCTTTCAGAGCATTTGGTGATGATTGTGACGAGAGCAACTGGGCAATAGTCATTAAGACGGTTAACTGGACTCTTTCTCTATACTGGAGTCAGCAGACTTCAGGCACGTGGGAAGAACTGAGTGAAATAGGTCAGCTTGAAAATGGTGATGAATACAGCTGTTAGCTGGGACGTGCAGTTTCTGAGGATCCTACTGCTGATGCCATCCGGACCATCAGTCTTCCTCGCACTGTTAGTAAGGCCGTTCATTTCTATCGCCATTACTCCCAACACTGGTATCTACTTATTTTTATAGTGCTGCAAATGAGTTACTAACTCATGTACCCATAAAGGGATAGAAAAACCAGGCATTACTTGTTGCTTCTTAAACCTAAAATCACACTTGATCTACTCTTAGCAGTGCTGTCAATCCTTTACAGAAGCCAACATTTATTTTCTGGTGGTTGGGTTCAGCCAAAGCATACCATCAATTACTTCGACTGCAGTCATGTCTTAATGACATCAAAAGCTGGATGACTTTAAATTTCCTGCACTTAAATTCTGACAAGACAGAAGTTGTAATCTTTGGGCCAGAGTCCTCAAACAATAAACTTCTTAATCAATCACTTAATCTGAATGGCATTAACTTGGCCTCTGGTAATAAAGTAAAAAATCTTGGTGTTATTTTTGACCAAGACATGTCATTTAAATCCCATATTAAACAGGTTTCCAGAGTTTCATTTTTTCACCTCCGGAATATCGCCAAAATTAGAAACATTCTGTCCAGGAGCGACGCTGAAAAACTAGTCCATGCATTTGTTACTTCAAGGCTGGACTATTGTAATTCTTTACTATCAGGAAGTCCACAAAATGCAGTTCAAAGTCTTCAGCTGATCCAAAATGCTGCAGTAAGAGTTCTGATGAAAATCAACAAGAGGGATCATATTTCTCCAATTTTAGCTTCCCTTCATTGGCTTCCTGTTAAATCAAGAATAGAATTTAAAATTCTTCTTCTAACGTATAAAGCCCTTAATGATCAAGCTCCATCATATATCAGAGCTCTGATTACCCCGTATGTTCCTAACAGAGCTCTTCGCTCTCAGACTGCAGGTCTGCTGGTGGTTCCTAGAGTCTCTAAAAGTAGAATGGGAGGCAGATCCTTTAGCTATCAGGCTCCTCTCCTGTGGAACCAACTCCCAGTTTTGGTCCGTGAGGCAGACACCCTGTCTACTTTTAAGACTAATCTTAAAACCTTCCTTTTTGACAAAGCTTATAGTTAGAGTGGCTCATGTTACCCTGAGCTACCTCTATAGTTATGCTGCTATAGGCTTAGGCTACTGGAGGACATTAGGGCCTATTTTTCTCACTCTACTGATTTCTACTGTTCTCCAGATTTGCATTGTATTACATTGAAATGACTGTTGTCATTTCAGCTTTTAACTTTTTGTTCTCTCTCTTTTTTCTTCATAGTAGGTACACCTGGTCTGACGTTCTGTTGACTGTGAAATCATCCAGGGAGGACAGATCACCGACTGTTACCATCTAATGTAGAACAGATTACTGGATCAATGTGTGCTTCTGTGCTTTTTGTCTCTCTTGTTGTGTCTCTGCTCTGTCTTCTGTAACCCCCAGTCGGTCGAGGCAGATGACCCTTCATACTGAGCCTGGTTCTGCTGGAGGTTTTCCTTCCCGTTAATGGGGAGTTTTTCTTTCTGCTGTCGCTTCATGCTTGCTCAGTATGAGGGATTGCTGCAAAGCCATGGACAATGCAGACCACTCTCCCTGTGGCTCTACGCTTCTCCAGGAGTGAATGCTGCTTGTCAAGACCTGATGCAATCTACTGGGTTTCCTTAGATTGGAAACTTTTTGACCAATCTGTATAATATGATTGAATTTGACTTTGTAAAGTGCCTCGAGATGACATGTTTCATGAATTGGCGCTATATAAATAAAATTGAATTGAATTGAATTGAATGCCAATGTTTTTATTCCTAATTGAATCCGAACAGCGTCCATCTAAACACTTGTTCTGATCATGTCGTTCGGATTGGGGCAAACTGCCATGACTGAGCACATGTGCCCTAGGTCTCTTGTCCTGAAGGCCGACAGCATGTGTTGCTGAGCCTGCAGTTTATTCAGGGCGTACAGTAATTTGTCAATTGTTTTTAGAACCTGCCGCAGGTCCATTCTGGGCGCTCGGAAGACACGGAACAAACACACTTCTGAATTTCTTTGTTGTGTTTTTCAGCACAGACGGAACTACAACTTCTTCTTCTGTGGTTGTTTGGGGAAATTGGATATTGCACAGGTCAGAGTGCTTGTATTCTGAATAAAGCCTGTTAAACGCATGTCATCATCGGATTAACTGATTTTGTGCCCATATAAACGGTGTATTCAGATTATTTTTTCTTTGAAGAAAAGAAAAAACACTGTGCAGTTGTTAGTATGCTAAAAATAGCATACTCAAAATCATAGATGTGGGTAACTGAGTAGGTTACATTTAAAGAAGGAGCAAAATGGTTAAATCCTAGGGAAAGTTTGGGAGAAACAGTGAGAAAACAGGAAGAACAAATTTAATTAAATTCAATTCAATTCAATTTTATGTATATAGCGCCAATTCATGAAACATATCATCTCAAGGCACTTTCCAAAGTCAAATTCAATCAGATTCAATCAGGTCAGCCACTTTTGATTCTTGAGCCCAGGCTACCATTGAACCGTTTGGATAGAACTGGTTCGGAATAAAAAACTGTGTCACATTGTTCTGGGAAAATGATGTAAACCTCCGTAGGTCCAGTTCCCACATCTGTTAGCGTGTACCGTCTCGGTAGATGTCACGATGTGTTGAGACCGAGCTGTTTTTCAGCCTGGCAGGTTGCTGTCAGACTGGCCGGCAGTTCCCTTCCAGACAATGAGTTTGAACGTCTTGATGGTTCCTCTTTCCTCCAGAACTGAGTTTTTAACATTGGCAAAACTAAGCAGCTGTAATGAGTAGTTCTCAAAAAAAAAAAAACTTGACACACAAAGTTGGACAGAATAACACAAAGTGCGTAGGGAAGACATTGCAACCTTAACACGCTTGACCAGACCAGATAGAGCTGTCCGGCAGAACCGTAACGGACCTGAGTCTTTCTTAATCTGCTGCTCTCTATTTTAGCACTCAGAGATTTAACTTGTGACACGTGTGCCATGTCTCATCATGCAACCAATAAGAAAAAATAATTAGCATTTTTCCAACCCTTTTGTTTACGTTTTAGAGAAGAGACACTTTAATACGCCAGATAACAATCTTAGGTTGATAGCAGCAGTCTCCACTTTAAGCTCTATGACATGCAGTCATTAAGAAGGAGTTCAGGCAAGCGTGTGTTTCCAGGAAAAACACGAAACCTGTGTTTTATTGTTATAAGTGATCAAGAATTAATTATAGATCATTTCAAAAGCTTACTAGTTTTTAAACTTGAAGAAATAAGAGCATTACTTGACGTGTACTGACATTAATCTAAATCAAACAGGCTTTAATTATGGCACCATAAGGTTCTTAAACATGGAACGTTTTGATCATTTCAGGCAAACCCCCTGCATCATAGATGATTATTTCTATTATGTCTATTTAAGGTCCTTCTATTTAAGGGCCTCCATGGAAGTGTTAACATTTTTTTTACGTAACATGTGAAACTAACTGTGGCATTTTTGAATAATGTCCAGCAGCTGCATCCATAAAAAAGACCATGGTGCACTGCAACTTCAAAAGTAGTTTCTTAAATAAAATTTGATTTAGAAAATAGTAGCTTTGGATTTTTTTTTTTATTATTTCTCAACAGACATCATCATACCTTAGTAGCGCAGCCGATAGTTTTGATATTACAGATGACTCAGAACCACATTTGGCCAGAGGGCTAAAAGACGTCTGTGAACATTAAACCCTAAATGTGTTCGCTTGTATAAAAATGACTGGACATGGATTTTGGTCCGGTTAAAAGGTACATTTACTCTAAATTTCATGTCTGTGTTCCCATCATTAATCCCCTTGGGAGTTGATGTGATCATCGGTGTAGCAAATGGCTCGTTGTCTGTGATGCCTTCGCCCTCGGAGAATACTGCCGATGGCCTGAAGTGTCTCGCAGGGACCGGAGCACATCTGCTGAGTTCATGTCCCTCTGCCGCGTCCAACAGCTCATTAATAAGGGGACGTTACCAACGCCATGACAGCGTGTCATGTATTTTCCTGAACTTTAACTTTTCCCAGTGTGTAGAGAATGTGAGGCCGGCTGCCATACTAACGTATAGGGACACCGTAGTGCCGCTGTCCAACAAGTCGTCCGTTATCTGAAGGAAATATGTCCGTCCAGAGGAGGGAGCAGCTTTGTGCTCTCAACCGGGCCATCTCTCAGCCTTTGTGCCAGTAACAAGCTCAGCTCAGGCTCCAACGAAGCGAGAAATTGTAAACTCTCCGGAGAGGCCCAGCGGAGAGATAAGGGCTTAGTGTTTGCTGGCAATGTGCATGGGGATGAATCTGATACGGCCGAGTCCCACGCCAGAATGGGAGTGATGATACCTCCCCTTCTATGGAGAGTTATGTTTAATCCCCTTTACCAGTGTATTCACTTGCAAATATTCCTGTCACCATTAATATGTATTAACATCCTTCACAAGCTGTTCAATACAGATTTATCAGACTCCTTTTCCTCCCCCTGCCTCTTGTGCTCACCATTATTTCTGTGCTGCTCTTGGACCAGAGGTTTTCATGAGCAGAGAAAGACCTGCTGATGTTCAACCAGCTCGGAGATGCAGCAGCGACTCCTCAGCCTGCAGACAAAAAGAAGGAAGAAAATGCTGCATGGTTGTTTCTGTCCTACTCATTCTAGATACATGTTTGCTGAGCTTTGATTGGTTACATCATTGGTGATGAGTGTTGGGGGAAAAAAAGAATAATACTTTTTAAACTTTAATTAGAAAAAAAACTAGACACACAGACCGCAATCCAGGTAAGAGAGGAGAAATATCAACAATTAAAGAATTAAAGACACAAAACACAGACATAAAGATCACATACATAATCAAAGTTTCCATTAAATTCAAATAGTCTAAATATCTACAGACAGATGTTTTTGGCTCTAATTCACTGTGAAGTCCTTTAAAAGTGCGCAATTAGAAAATGTCCGTATTTATTTAAGGTCATTCTGCTAATGATTTCCTGCTTAGTTACAGCATGAAATACCTTTTTCTCCAGAACTTTGTATGGATCTTTTGGTAAAAACAGCGAGATGACAACCTGGGACCAAAGACTCGACCCACCTGAGCGTCATTGTTTAAAAAACACAATATTTACTTTTACACATATGATCATGCTCTCCTTTTAGTTTATCGCTTCTTCCTACTGTTAAATGCTATACGTTTCTATACTCCTGTGAATCAGTTTAGTTGTAAGTTATTGTAAAATGTAATGTAACATTTTATGTATACATAACAAATTAAAACATTTCTTGTAATTTACTTGTGGGTTTTTTGTACTGTAAATCTTCACATATAACTCACTGTGGGAGTCAGTCTGCTTACAGTTTTCTTTCAAATCAAGATCATTTTCATTGGCATTCTTACATATTGTATAAATTTGCACAAAAAAAATCCATTGTTTACATTAGTAAGTCAAGTAAATAAATGTAGTTCATTTTCAAATTATATAGAAATTTTGATGCGAGCAGAAACGTTACGTCAAACGTGAATTCCCCCAAAATGTATTCAAGTTTACCAACATTTAATTCAGTTGATATTTCACTTCAGTTTATTGTAATTTAGTGCTCCGAGCAACAGGATAAAGAATGTTGGATGGGATTTGTGGGAGATTTTTGTTTGTGTTCAGTAGTCTAATCCAGACAAAGCCCTGAGAAGCTCATTACAGCCTGGTGAGGCCTTAAGCCCGCTTCGTCTGCATTAAAGCAGCCAAGAACTGTCTGTCAGCTTCCTGGCAGAGCCAAAATCAAGCTGTCAATTACTGGACGTGTTTATGGAAATTATATGTTTGTTAACATGCTGGAAAAATGTGCTCTCGGCTCAAGCAGCATGTGTTCAGGGAAAACAATTTTGCTCGGAAATCACCTTTCAAATGGGATGAAGGTGATCCTCATCAGATCACAGACAGAAGAGGCATTTTAACTCTCCCCGTCCTGATATATGTGAGGGAGGTGGAAAAAAAGCCAAGACGGGAGGAGACAAAGCTAACAATCATAGGTGGATACGGAAATGACAGCATGTTTTTGTTTATTAAGTCATTTCTTGTGTGTCGCTGGAGCTCCTTTGTCTCTCTTTAGGATGCAGAAAACACAGTTTTTGGCATCTGATGCAGAAGAGAAGCATCTCTGTGGGATTTAAAAAGCTAACCGCAGTTAGTATACACCCCACTTTGCAGATGTTCCACAATGTGCAAAAAGGTGAGTTTGTAACACTTGCACTCCTTCCTTTACCTGTTAAATGTATAGATGTGCACCAGAAAAAAAAGAACTCTTAAAGTATAGCTCCACTTTGAATAGATTCATGAAAATGGCCTGTCAAAATGGAGCTCTCTGTACAATTCCCTGTAATATCTCCAATGAGATGTTTATGTCAATTTCCGCTCTGATTTTCTCTCACATAAAGGCCCTGATTTCAGCCTCCCAATGATCGTGAAATTGAGCCAATCGACATGCATGTCTCGGATGTCTGGTCGAGCTCATCTAAGACAAGGTAATTTTGCCGGGAGCAATTACCATTGTAATGTATTCCAAAGCCGGGGCATTTGCCGCTGCTTAGGTGAGCCGCTGACAGCATGTTTTGATTTTTAAGCAATTGTGCTTTTCACTCCGAGATCATGCCCAGGTCTGCGTTTCTCCCTATGTAACAACCCTCCATGATTCCATTATTCCACATTAACATCTAATTACCGCACTCAGACCTGCAGCTACATAGAAAAACTGCGTCGTGTTCTGGGGGGTTTGGCGGAGCTGTAAGTAAAGATGGGCTGGTGGGTGTTTATAGGAAGAAGAAACTCTGACTGTACGCCGTACGCAGCTCCCAGCGGACCCGTATAACCTGTCATGGATGATGACAATACCTCTGAGAATGTCGCTGTGCAGTGAAACTGTCATCACACGATTGCTCTCACCATTACTGGCCCAGACGTCTCCGTGTAATGGCTGTGGCACACTTAACAATTCAGATCGTATTTTCAGTCATTGCCACTTAAATGCCGCAGTCCATTTTATGAAAAGATACAGATCCATGTAATCTGCCGGGAGCTCAACCGTCCTCAGAGAGCTTGTCAGGCGGCATTTTTTTGTTGTTCATAAGAAGTCGCCCTTTGTTGGTCCGGAGGAAGTGTGTCTTTGAGTGCCCTATTGTGCACCAGTTGATAGCTCTTGTACATAGACATGGATGTTTAAGTCCAATTACCTGTTTGAGCCATCACAGGATGAACTGTGATGTTACATTGTCATCTTGTGATGCTACATTACTAATGTGATGTGGCATCACAAAAGGAAATGTGGCATGTTGAGGTGTGTAGCTGGTGAGTGAAGATCAGCTCAGGATGTTAAAGGATCCTTTAGTCATGGATCAACAAATTTAGGTAAAACTGGTGCGGAATTTATGTTCTCATAACTCCTTGTTGCTGAAGAAATAAGGCTGAAAATGTATAGATTTGTATTTGCAATAAAAGATTTTGGAATGACTATATGTGTACTGATTTTTACAGCATTTTAAAGGCCTTTACATTGAAACAACAGAACGGGATTAATTAAACTTGATCTAAAATATAAGAATACAAGTGAAATTTGAGTATTACTAGAAATAAAGACATGATAAAAAAAAAAACGTAACCGATGAAGGAATCTTTGTCGTACACGACAAAGCTCCAACAGCCAATGTTTTTATTCCTAATTGAAAAGACTGTTTCAACACATCTCAGGTTTTCAAGGAGTCGGTTCCAGAGCCGACGGATATAGGAACTAAATGCTTTCTGTTATCTAATTCTGGACCTGCAGAAGACCGAGTAAAAAGGCATCTGATGACCAGAGGGTGGTATGTTGGTTCTCAATGACCAGCGACTCTCAAATGCATTTGGTGCAAGATAATTCAGTACCTTATGGACCAATAATATTTGTGAAAAAGGGAGTCAGTTCACTGGTTTAAAAGTTGGTGTGATGTGATCTTTATTTTTGTATTGAGGCTTGATGATTTCTGACTTCTGGTGCTGCATTTTTGGGACCAAAAACAATTACCTCTGCATTAAGTTGAATTAAATACTAAGATACTCACTAACTGATTACACAAACAAAAGCTAAAGGGACTGGGGTCATGTGATGACATGGGAACAGAAGGTTGCGTGTTAGAATATGTGTGTAAAAGACATTGCATTAGTCTACGGGGAAAAACTGTCGAACATTGACAGTTTGAAGACCCTTCAAGAAACTAGAGCATGTTTTGTGTCCAGATCAGAACTTTTAAAATAGTTTTTTATTTGAAGCTTAGCATTATAAAAATTGCATCGGGTGAGGCAAAGCATGGCTAATATTAGAGATGCACTAATCATCCGAACAAATATCGGAACCCTTTATCGGCTCTGATGAGTCAACTACTAAATAATCAGAATTTCTTCTCCTTTTCTTTTAATGCATCAAAACTAAAAGCTCCCACAATTTTCGGTCTATAGACGTATCACAACATTGCAGCATTTAGAAAGCAGTGAGACCAGGATAAAAATGTTTGAGATTTTGTTTCTCTAAATATGTCAGCTTATCCATTTTCTACCAAATATACACAAAGACTCCTTTTTCTTACCCCCTGTTGAAAATGGGAAATAGAAGAGAATACGCCATTCAAGTGAGGTTGATATGTGTTGATTATTATGTGTTGGAAAATGGCTATAAGAAGCTTAAACTTACCCATGGGAGAAAATCTATGTTAGGAGTGCTTTTAAATATGCAGGGTGCTGTGTATGTTTTTAATTCAAATCAAGGAACAAATTAAATATCTCCATCTTACCTGGTTCGGTTGTTGCAGGTCTCACAACAGTGTAATGCAAAAATAAATAAATAAATAAATACATCCGGCCTTTGCATGATAACAGATTGAGTTTAACAAGCCAGATGGGATGTAATTGTCTGATCAATCCCATGTTTGTGAGCTTTTATGCCTTTTCTTATGGTTTGTTTTCCTTACGTGCTATTTCCTCTGCTGATTTGCCATCCCCTCGGGGAGTGCCTGAGTCTGAAACGCTTGCTGCCTGACCAGCGCTGGTCTGCTCGGTTTGTGGAGTCATATTGGGCGTGCTGTCTCAGTTTGGCAGGGAGAGAGGGGCTTTATCTCTGCTCCATGTCGGCCATGCAGCGACGGTTTCACTGTTCAGCTTTTCAGAACGGTACCCTGTTCAAGTTCTTTATGATTTATGGTGTCCTTCTGCAGAGGTCGCTGAGGACTTCACTGCAGCACGGAGTTTCAAACTTTAGAAAGATTGCTCTGAACTGATTTACTTTTAGTTTAAAGCCGATTTCAAAAGTGAACATACTCCTCTTAAAAAAATAAAACCCGGATAAATCGTTTTGAAAGTGTTTCAGTCTTTAATGTGACATCAGGTAAAATGAAAAACAAACATATCTGTTAAAATGTAAAAAAAGAAAAAAAAAAAGAAAAAGCCACAATTGTCTGATTGATAAGTGAGCACACCCTTAAACTAGCAACAAATTTTGATTTAGTTTCACCGTTTAATCTTGTTGAAAACACACCTGATATCATTCATAGTACATCTGAACCAGAAGTTTGGATGATTTTGCTCCTTTGCATCCTTTAGTCAAAGCCACAGTTTGCAGAGACATTAGAGAAACTGCCAAATGCCAAGAGCCCGACAATAAAAGTAAACTCCATGTTTCCAACGACTGGTTGTGCTCTATTTGCGACAATAATCTTCTGTGTAATCTATACGTCTGAACCAAGCATTTAGGGTTGCAAGACAAGAAGCCTTTTCTACCAGCAAAAAAACAGAGAACCTATGAAAAAGTAGTGTTGGCAAGTACTGTCAAGTTATGATGAGGGATGCTAATGATGTCCTGTCAAAAAACTAAATGCTCGAGTTTAATCGAAAGGTGCCTAAATGAAGAATATATGGGTTAATGTTGGTACATACTGAATCCTTTTGCAATTGAGTTGCACAGGATATGTGACATTAAAGGTGGAAAATTTGAAAAAAAAAAAAAGTTCTTTATCATGAGAGCTCTTTTCTACCTCACCAAAAACCTGCCGTTAACCAGGGTGCCCGCTCCGCCAGGAGCCACCGTACATCAAGGCAAGCCCTAAATTCATTACGTTGAAACGAGCGCAGGGGAAGCAAACACACGATGGACTCAAAAGTTTTCCAAGACAAATGTGGGCATTGTTATTTCCAGACAGGTAAGTAAGTAACAGCAGGCACTCTTTCCAATCACAACTTAAGAGTTGTTCTCTGTACAGAGGTGAAGAGGTTAACCCTTCACTTTTTGAAGCCACTGCCTGGTTTTCTTGCTTCTCCTTTACTTTATCACAGTAATTGAGTCTATTTCGTGGCACTCCTGTTTCTTTTCCCAGATATATAATGTGCTGGATTGATGCTCAACATGCTCAATCACACAGAACTAATTTGACTCTATTGTTTGACAAGTGTTCCTTACAGCTTGGTGTGAGCGCAATGCAATCTAAGAACAATTATGCCATTTTCCTAGAACAGTATGGGGCAGGTAAGAACCGTTTTAGATTTTCGTAGGTTAAATGTAATGACCACTCTTAAGTACTGAATTGCAGAGTTTGGGAGAAAGAAAAACTTGACTGCTTTTTCTTCAGGGAAAGAAAGGGAAAGTGAAAAGTGAGATTCCAACACACCCATCTGTGGCACCTTGTTCTTACATCTTGTTTAAAACCCGACGGATCTGTGACAGCTGCAGAAAAAGAGAGCCGAGTCATTTTATGCACTATTTGGTGAGCGTTTAATTTTAATTCTGTATCACATCGGGAACCTAATCTTGAAAAATGGGGGCCGGTAAAAGATCCTGAACGTTTCCGGGCATTTTGGGAGGCAGTGAAGTCAAAGAGCTCAAGGTTGCAGGGGACTGAAACCCACCTGAATCACATCTTTAAAGCCCCTGTTGGACTTTTAAATTTTTATCACCCCTGATATTTGTTCTCAATGGCAAATTAACAGCCTTCCGTGTGCCATTCAGTTTCCTTTTCGAAGACGAGGCTTAAATTTTAGTCTAACTGCCTGAATTTACTACTCTTCTATTTTTCACACGACAGAATCGATAGCGGGCCTGAAGAGGAGAGGATAAAAATTTATGGTATCTTGCAATTTAATGGTTGAAAAGATGCAATTTGAAAGATCATAAATTGTGAAGGAGCTCATGCTTCATTGCTCTTGATTCAGTGCTTGCTGTTAGAACTTGATTTGCGAGTGTCTGCAAAGTGTGATTAACGAGGCGATCAATGTGCAGCGCGGCACACTATGGCACTCCTAATGCTCTTCATTAGAATAAATAAAATAAATTGACTGCAGCTCTGTGAAAACTCTGTAATGGTTAAAAATCAAAGAATGTCATCCCCCCTTACTCCCCCCTCAGCCTCGATTTAGCTTCTCCTAGCCTGCACCCACCTTGATCACATTATCCTGACAGCCTTGTCTCTTAGCCTGCAGGGGCCCGGAGACGAGCCCACGGCGAGGGAAGTAAAAGGTAGTGTCGTGTCAACGGGGGCCACAGGCTGTTGCTTAGTTGACTGGTAATCATAAATCGGAGGCTTTTCTACTGAAAGACTGGCGGGGGGGGGGGGGGGGGGGGTGATGCAGTCTGTGGAGTATTAATGCATGAAATAGCATTTCAAGCTGATAAACGGTTTGCAGGATGGTCAGCCTGCATAGACCGCTTCTCCCCTCGGTCTTGTTTCATATTGTTTGGAATAACATTTACGGGAAAAATTTATTCCACTCCATCTCGTCTTCTTACCAGACGCTGGCCTGTCATGGTGACGGGCGCTCGGACTCTGCTGTGATGTTTGCCTCTCCCCCAGCCATGTTGTCTTTGGATTATTGTCCTGCTAGATTATTCTTGGATTGTGCTCAATACAAGCTGTCATGCAGTCACTTAACATGGCCCCGTGCATTGATTTCTTGTTACCTCATCTGTGAAGCTGTTAAAATCAATTAGGTATGAGCAACCGGGCTACAGAATGTATTTGTAAATGAGCTGGTATTGATGTTTTCATCTTTCTCTATTAAAAGCAAAGTATCGACTCAAACGTTGACCGCTTGTGACATGCTCTCTCTTTATTAAAGTCAGAAAATTAGAGCGAAGGCAAAATCTCCCAGTCAGAATCACATCAGAGGAGTGTGATTGTATGTGATGTTTTTTTTTTTTTATTTGTGTGCTGTAGCAGGATTGTAGATGCTGATGAGATGGGGCTCTTTGCAGGATCGTGGTAAGGGGCGTGATGGAGTCTGTACTGTAAGGTGAGTCACCTCTCCTGCCATTCAGAGCCACCTGTATTAGCTCTCTGGCCATTAAACCTGCTCTGAGAGCTCATTTTTCATGGAGATGTTTAATTGCGAGCCCGCCGAGGCTCCGGCTCTAATAGGCTAAGTGCCGGCTCCTACGGAGACCAGGCGTGCTGTATGTGCACAGCAAAAGTTTGCTCCATTCTGCAGCACCTCAACACTCATTACTTTAATCATGCTGGAAATCACACTCTGCTTTCTAATCACCATACATTTGTTTATAATCTATTTATAAATTACCCAAAAAGTAATTTCTCCTTCACAAATATTTCCATTGAAAGACGACTCATTTATTTGTAAAATAAAAAAAAGTCATTATTTCAGCTCGATTTAAAAGAGAAAAACTTCAACGCACACTACAATCACCCTGAAGTGATTGCTTAAATGCATTCATGTGAATCAGATAAAATGAACTAATTATGCTGACATGAGGTGCAGTCTTGTAAAAAAAAAAATAATTTGTGCTGGAAATTAACTTCAACGACTTGAAATTCTAGAGATTAGAGTTTAAACAATCTGAAAAACTCAACAGTGGGACTTTCTGGGAAGCAAAAAGACTGAGAATCAAAACTTCTAAGAAAGACAGAGAAGAGTAAAATGAAAAACAGATTTTTTAAATTTATTTACATTTATTCATTTCATAAATACATTTTATTTACATTCAGGCATCTGCAGCTTCTGAGCTGCATTTGGCTCTTTGGACCTTCCACAAAGACCCTTAATAGCTTTTACTATACAAAAAGGATTTAGATATAATTACAAATGCAGGTTTATTAGATTTTTTAGGTTATTTTTCATGGAATAATTGCATTGAATTTCCGCCACAGAATAATGCAAAAAGTAACAGCAACATTTTTTAGATCTATCTTGTGATAAAGTTGCAAATTATGTGCTTCTTTATCTTAGTTTTCCATAAATATCAACATCCCATCAAAACAAAATATAGTTCTATGTTTTTTTCTCAATATTTTAACATATAAAAGAAATCAAAATACAATGGTAGTTCTTTAAAATTACAAGTTTTTTATAATAGATATTAATCAAAACTTTTAGGTTATCTTTCTTTCTATGTCTGGTCAGAGTTCATGGGAAGATGGGTGACCTTAAATACTGGAAGAAAACCTGCAAAAGACTTAAGACTAGAGCGGAGGTTCGTCTTCCAGCAGGACAACAACCCTAAACACTCAGCGGGAGCTAAGATGAAGCGGTTTAGTTCAACGTTTATTTGTGTACTTGAACGGCCCAGTCAAAGTCCGAAAATGCATGTTCACAACCAGCATTCATCAAATCTAAACAGCTGTAATTGCAGTGAAAGGTGATGCTACAGGGCAGGGAAGCTGGAAAACTGTTAAGGTAAAAATTAGGAAAAGTTCAACAGGTGTGAATTTTCACTACAGGAATAAAGAAAGAGATTGACCAGCAAATAACAACAATTTTTGCATGTTTTTGTTTCCAAATCCACATCTAAATGCACCAGAAAACTGATGTTTTAAAGGGCTAATAAAGCAAGATTGAGAAATAAGTGGTCCAGTCTTGACAAAATGACAGGTAATACTTAACTAATGAAATCTGAACAGTCTAACCTTTTACTGTGGTGATGAAAATAGATTTTTTTTTCTCTCCTAATGATCAAATATGAAAATTAAGTGCTGAAGAGAAAAGGTTTGGCATATTTAAATAAACTTCTCCCATAATTGTATGAAAATGGGGGTGGGGGATGTTATAGATGTTCTTCTAATCAGTTTATTGGAGTAACACAGAACAAGAGTGCTTGTTATCAGATAATATCCCTAATACAGTGCGGCTGCAATGCAGCTGTAATTGATTTTGACTTAAGATTGTAGGATTGTAAGAGTCGCTTCCATTGATGAGAGTCATTTAAGATGCTGATATCAAATACCAGTTCAATACCAAATGAAAGTCGATCAAATAAATGCTCTGTGCCTGTTTGAATCATAACTGCTAAGTGTAATAAAACACAATATTTCATCCATATTACATGGTTATGACATTAGTATTGGGGTTGTGTACCCATCCATCCCTTTTCTAACACGTCTATCCCTTTGTGGGGTCGCGAGGGGCGCTGGGGCCTATCTCCAGCTGTCAATGGGCGAGAGGCGGGGTACACCTCAGGTCAGGGATGTGTACCATCTAATTTAATTAACTATACTCTTTATGATGTTGCAGTCTCTCACACATTTGTAGTTTCCCTTCAGGTACTCCAGCTCCTCCCACAGTTCAAAAATATACATGTTAAGTTAACTGACCAATCTAATCTGCCCTTAGATCTGAGTTGTGTGCACATTTTAACTGGGGCAACTGGTTTAAAGAAACTCGGGTTGTCCAAAACATCTTGGAGAACTAACCACAGATCTTCTGTGGATGTAGGCTTCCTCAGATGCTTCTGTCTCTTCATGTTATCCCAGACACACTCAATCATGTTGAGATCAGGAATCTGTGGGGCCCATAACATCATTTGCAGGACTTCTTGTTCTTCTTTACGCTGACAATAATTCAGAATGACGATAGTTGTATATCTGGGGTCAGATATACTGCAGATCAATCATATTCCTCCCTGATGGTGGAGGGGAGGATGTCCATAATGAATGTCAGCCACTGGACCGGTGGCTTCTCAAGGCTGAGGCTCAGGAGGAAGAAGGGCAGCAGTACATCATAGCTGGTCTACACAGTCCCGAGAATGGGACAAGCACTCTCATGGGTTGATGAGAGTGCTTGTTGAGGGGGAGTGGTGGTGGCAGGTACTGCTGCAGGGTTCTTAAGCAGGAGAAGAAGGTGGGTAGCAGGTCAGTGTCTAAGGGAGGAGGATTTGATCAATCAAATCAATTGAAAAACACATTCAGTTAGTTGGCCCACTCCCCGTCTCCAGGTTCCAGACCCTCCCACTGTCCTTTCTGTGGCCGAAGACTGTCTTCAAACCTTCAAACCTGTCAACACCTCTTTTTCATACTACCATTACAGAAAACTTATTATCCAAGACATTCATATTCTTCATTGTTCTGTTATAAATATGCAAAGGACAACATCAGTGACATAGCCATACCGCTAATGGTAAATCTAATCCATCTACATATAATTTCAACAACTGCATTTTCTATTCTTTTAATTCATTTGTTGTCTTTTTAATTTATCTCAGAAATTCTGATCATGTGCTTTGAGTAGGTTACCCTCTGTTTTCCTGACATGAAATATATGAACTGTTGTGGGCGGACAGCCCCCTCCTTTCATATTTTTGATAATATTTTTAAAGGCCCCTTCTACTTTTCCCAGATAATGTTATGATTGATAATCTTTAGTTAATTTAAAATTTGAATACTCTAAAATGTCTAAACAAGTAAGATGCTCTAAAATACAACAAAAACAATCTGACAAACTACTTGCAAAATATGTAACATTATTTTGAAGTAAAACTTAAAAACGCAACATGTCTATCAATTAATTGCAAACAGACCGAATGCCGTGATTGGATACAAAGAGAGAATAACAGAGGCAGAAACTGTGAGAAGAAAACCAGGGATGGGGTTGGACCACTGTGGGAAAGAATGAGTGTGTAAATATTTAATCGTTTCAAGAATACTATTGTGTGGAGTCTGAAACACTTCAGAAAATAATTGTGTGGGAACAAAGACTGTTGCAGCAGCAAAAATCAAAGTTATAACAACTTGGTCCAATCAAAAGTATATATAAAGATTAGCCATTGTTTTTTATGGGCTTAATTTCCTTTAGGACAGTTGTCCTGATGGGTCAGGAGCCAAACATGGGTCCCAAACTTGTTTTCAGTGGTTTGTGGGCATCTGGCTAGGCAAAAAAAAAAAAAAAAAGTTAAGGAAAACATTTCAAATTTCTTAACGGCAGTTGAAGGCAATGTCCTGTCAGGTGAGACTCGTTATGTCCAACCACCGAAGACCTGCAATACATGATAAGAACAGAGATATACAAATTCCAATTGATTTTATTGTCTTATATATAATTTATAATATAATACATTAAATATTATAAGACTAAAGGTACCTTTTGTAAGTAACAACAATTATATAGGTATTAAACATACCTTTCACTAAGCCCACATTCTTGTATTAACTATATTTCTTTATAGGCAGGTGTAATATTAAATGTTGTGTCTTCATTAACTGTGGGCAGAAAATCATCATAATTAACAGAAATAAGGTCTTGAAAACATTAGACTGTGTAACTAATTTATTTATCGTGTTTCACTTAGCAAATTGAGTTACTAAAATAAATAAATTTTTCTACAGTATTCTAATTTATTGAATATGCCTATATATGTCACAAGTCTTCAGTATGTGTTTTGTTTTTTATACCTGTGTTTCCTTCCTGCTGTTTTATGTTCTCTAGTTGCTACAATTTTAGTTCATTTATTTTTGGATTAGGTTCTTAGTTCATTCAGGTGTTCTATGTACATTTTGTATTCATTCTTCTGTCTGATCATTCCTCTCCTCCCCTTAACTTCCCTGTCTTCATTTGCATCAGCTGTTCCTCCTCTCTATCTGATTGCTCTTTTCTTTTTCTGTCATGCCTTTCTCCACACTTCCCTCAGTATAAAAGCTCCCTGGTTTTCACAGCTCATCGCTGGTTTCTTCCATTGTTCTGCCTCAAGGTTTCTAAACCACTGTTTTAGGATGTACGTAGGTAATGTGCAAAACTTTCTTTTAATATGATTAACATTGGATATTTTGAAAGCTGCATAAGCTATTTCAACCCTAATCTACATATTGCAGGAGCATTTACAGTACATTGGTGCATGTTAGATGGGTGTATTTCCCTCCCCCAAATTTTGACCCAAAGAAATCTGATCGCCCCCTGCAGTAAACAAATTGACCTCTGTGAAATACCTTTTTAATGTGGAGATATCATGCTTTTCAGGTCTTCTTTTTCATATTGAAATCATTATGTCGTGGTCTGTATAAAGTGGAGCTGCAATGCTTTGGTCTGAATTCCTTGTTAATTTATGCCCATGTTCCGCCTTTTTACTTCTCTTCTGAGGTGTGTCTGAGAGTAACTGGTTTTGGTGCGGTCTTTTTAAATCTGAAAGGAGGCACTTCACATCCTGCCACCTCACCGACCCCCGCTCCCGCCACCGGCCCCCTCCAGGTCACAGAGTGTTTCACTCCACATCATTTGGCCATTTTTGGGAAATGCTGGGGGATGGTGTAATGAACAACGGATGACTTATCCACTTGAAGCTTCGGCATCCTTCAGCTTGGACTACAAAATTGCTCAAATAAAAACGATGGCTTCGCGAGACTCTTAAGCTGGAAGTCCATGACCTTGTTTAGCAGCTTCTGGACAGAATACATTCAACTTTTCTGCACTCCTACAGACTCCAGGTGCACAACAAAACGTATTTGAGAACTGAAAAAGTGGATGTTTTATATTATGTCTCTTTCAACCAAGTAAAATCTGTTAGAAACTATCAGAAACAGTTGCTAATTATTTGTCCTACACTCCACCTTTAAATGAACAGCTTTTTAAAGTGCAATAACAGTGCTGAATTTCTCCAACTAAATGTAAATCAGATAAGATAAAGCAAAAGACTTTGCACAACACTGAACACGCAGTGACATACAAACACATGCAATTGTCTAGCGCTCCCCACAACTCTCAGGATATTATCCCAGTGAATATTTTCAAACAAATTATAGCCATAAACTCTTTAAACGGGCTTGGTTTTGAAATGTGATCATTTTCCCGAATTTTCTTCCTAACATTATAGCACAATTGGGCACCCCTCCAAGCTTTGCTGTGTCTGAAGGCCCCACTAATGGAGAATAAAATATATGAGCACACATTGTAGAACACATTTTCCACACATTTTGCAAAAGCCTGACTTAGTAAAACTAGTCTAAATTGTCCTGCCTGCTGTCCAGAACTGTCACCCTCTGAAAACATTTTGTTCATCATGAGATGGATAATGTATCACAGAAGGCTCTAAAGTGTTGAAATCTTATATCAAGCAAAAATGGAAAGTGGACTGCATTTGGGTAGCGCGATGTCAAGCGCTCAAAGCACTTTACTGGACATGACACATTCACACATTTCTATACACAGAGCTTTTTATTTTAATGCATTTTGCCATCACACTTAACACTGAGCATATTGGGGAAAATATGGGGTCTGGTGTCTTACACAAAGACACTTCAACATGGGGAATTGAGAGTCTGGAGGGTATGACCTGATTTTATTCTCTGAGAGTTTGGTCTCCTCAGAGCTCAAGCAAACGAACGACTTTAGAAGATGGAGAGGCGAAAAGAGCAACCTGCCCCTTGTTATAATTAATTTATTTATTTACATTTACATTTTTAAACTGTTTCCTATTGTCTTAGTTTATATTTGAAAATAACAGAAATAAAAAAAATCACCACTTGCTGCTGATTTACCTCCTTTGTCTTCAGAGTTGCAGCTCAATCCTTCCTAAAACTACACTTTAGACTACTACAAAAAAAAATCTTTATTTATTTATTTAACACCTTAGTTGTCCATAAAAACAAAAGCACTGAATATAATACAAGTTCCCCGCAGATTTACGGCCTGCTGTGTTGTTTTTGTCCAGTTGGTCAGTGTCTGCAGGGGTTTCTTCTCTTGCAGCCGTCCATGATGGGAGGTCCATTTCTGCTCCCTTGTCTGCTTCAGATTTCTGCAGCTAAACTGCAGGTCAAACTGCAGACATGGCGGCCACTGATAGATTTCATAAGAGAGTACTGGATACCCTAAAGTAATTATGGCAGCATTTTGTTTTTTGTTCTCTCGATGATTTCCCCAGGCGACTCCTTTCAAAAGGAAGACAATGTGTGCAGTCATTTCTATATTTTTGTTTTTCACCCATCAGCCAGAATACTGCTAATAGTCTTCTTTTTTTCATCAGAAAGGTAAATTGTACCACAGTGAAGGAAAGGGTCAGTTCTGAAACAAAACTAAATTTCTGATCTATATCCATGTTTGTTAAACCGATTCTACATTTTTTTTATGAATAATACAGAGAGGGATTTATTTTTCCCCCAAAGATTGTTTCAAGATGAGCAAACAGACTTTAATTTATTTAGCTCATAACGTCACAGTCAAAATGATGTTACATCATTAGTATTTCATTTACAAGCTGATGCACAAAGCTTAAGTAAGGGAAGTGGAAAACCTTCAGCTCTACTGGTTTTGGCATGGTTACGGTTAGAAATTTACTGGCTTTAGGTGTATTACAGTAAAGAACTAGAAAATGCTTTCATAAAACTTGTCTTATTAGACAAATGTCTGCTTTTTACCGGTGTTTAAAAAGACAACTTGCATCTTCAAAATTTGAACATGACAACACTGTTTTCAAAGTGTTTTAGGTAAAAACATATCATTCTGCTGTTATAAACATATAGGCTTGTTTTTTTACCATCCAGTAGACCAACTGCTTGTGTGCTTTGGGTGTTGTTGTTTTTTGTTTTGTTTTTTATTGTGAGCTCTGCTGCACACATTGTTCTTTTCAAACAGTTGGAGCCTCCATGGCCTCAACACATAAAATCATGGCAATATCTCCATCATGTTTTACTGTGTTTGATTCTTTCAGGCAGCTTTTTACAGCTGATGTGAATAAAAAACACAATCTGTTCTTGTTTCGCTGCTCCTGCTTTAGCGCATTGAGATTACATTGTTAATTTTCGCATTTGCATTAGGATCTGACAAAAATGGATTTAATATATTGTAAAGTTTTGGATGTAGTCCATCTTAGAAACAGAAAGGAAATTTATTGCACAATAATTAATGTTAAAGGTAGCATATATTGCAGATGTTTTTTATCTTCTTTTTTAGGTCAACTTTGAGACTCTAAGAGAAAGACTGAGGGGCAACCATTGATTCACACGCTGTTGTCTGCTTGTCAGATGTTGAGGGCTATGCAGGTTCTGGAGGGAAATCCAAACCTATTAAAGAGTAGAGGCACCCATACCCTGTCTCTTACATTAAGACTAGCTATGCTTTCATCCAGGATCTTGTTCTTTCATGCATAATCTCCGTCTCCAGTCTGTAGCTAAGTGTTTGGTATCAACCAGAGCAGCTCCATAACCACGTTACCACAGATACACCCTGATCCATTTATCAATCTCCCGCTCCCTCCTGCAATCAACGTTGAACAAGACGAGATACTCAAACTCCCCCGCTTGAGACAGAGGAGGAGCCAAAACTCAGAAGGAGAGCTCTATCTTTTTCCAGTCAAGAATCATGGCCTCAGGCTTAAAGGACCTGTTTCTCATCTCGGATCCTAACCACTCTAATGTATGCTGAAGGTCATGGCTCGAAGGATTCAACCGAACCACATCACCTTCAACAAAGCAAAAGCTCAGAACCTGAGGTTCCCTCCCCTCCCATTTGTGGACACCACAAACAGGATCTGTAACAAGCATCAGCCCTAGAAAGGATCAACTCACACGATGAACAACCTTGCCTTTGTAATAAGAATGAAGGCTGAGATCTTGCTTTGAAAGTAGTCTTTATAAGCAATCCCACCATCCTTATGCTCCCACAACATCCCCAACAAAATGCCTCAAGGGACACAGTCATAGGCCTTCTCCAGGCCCACACACCACATGTGGACGTGACAGCCAAAGCCCTTCGCCCATCTGTGGGAGGGAAGTTCTGGTCCACTCTTCCACAGGCGGGATGAAAGCAATGTTGCTCCCTGCAGAATTCAAATTAGTCAGAGCCTCTTTCCCAGCTTGCTACAGAACAGTTTTGTAGTAACACCAAGAAGTGGAACCTCCCAAATACCTGGATCACACTCTCTGTTCCCCTGTTTGCCAAAAAAAAAAAATGACAACCTCCTTAGTTCCACTTTGTGGAAGCTGTGCCAGCCATGGTGACAGTGAAGAAGCACATCAGCCACAACAGCCCCAAGGCATCCAGAGACCCCAGTATCTTGGGACAAATCTCACCCACTCTTGGCTCCCTCGTAACAGGAAGCTTCTTAGCTATCTTTACCGTCTCTGCCACAGAGATGGACTTGTTTTACTTCAAGTGATTCTCTGCCTAATCCATGGAGGACATGGCGATCGGATTAAGGATGGTGGTGGGCCAGAACGTCTGCACCACAGAAATCTGCACAGCGATGCGAAGGAGAGGTTTGAGCACCTCTGGGAATTGGGTCTTTGGCCACCTTGAAAAACCTGCCTCTGAGATCGGCTCAGACGAAAGGCAGTTCAAAGACCTCGCGGACAACCATGAAACCATGAAAGGGAAACCAGGATACTCTCCTGGAAACTGGCTCTTTTTGTTTAGCCAGGTTTCAAAAATAAAGGAGCAACAGGAAACTTGGTCTAAACCGGCCCAGCTCCTGAGGAGAGGAGCATAGAAGGTCTGGTGCCGAGCGAGCTGGATGGACCTCGGTGTGATCCAAGCATACAAGTTTGGTGGAGCAATCTGAAGGCCAGGTAAGTTGTATTTGATGTTGAGCTAAGTGCAGCTGAGCTGTGATTTAACAAATATCTGTTAAATCACAGCTTGGAATAATTGTTTATTAGTTAGTTGGAATCCATCTGGGAAGTTATATACTGCTAATTGGTTAATATTGACATTATTTTGTTAATTTCACAGACAGAAATAAAACAAATTTAACTCGAGGTGCATGTTAGATTTTTTATAGTACGAAAGCTTACCGAAAACAAATTTTTTTGTATATATTATCTTCTTTTATATAAGCTTTATGTTCTCTGCAAGGTTAGCTGTTACACGGTTTCAGGTACGTCTTTTGCTTCCCCTCTTCCTGCGCGCTGACAAAATCCCCCTGCTGTTGCTTTCTGCCTCATAATAGTATAAATTCCCTCATTTGAAACTTTGACATCACACTTCATATCACGCCCGAGAACAAGAAGCCGGGAGGGGGCACAGGGCAGCCGAGCTGTGAATAGACCTCATCAGTGAGGGTGCGGGTTCACATCCTTATATTAGTTATACTGGAGTCACCCTCCCCAACCTAAGGCAAATAAGCCACTTAACGCAATTATTTGCAATCACTAAAGGTGGTATTCATTATAAAAGATTTTTTTTCTTTCTTTGCCTCAACATAATTTCCTATTGTTCATGTGAAAATGGCAACCAAAAGAGCATTTTAAGTGTTATTATGGAACGAAGGGCATTTTTTTCCCCTCCAGAGCCGGCTTTTAAAGTCTGAATAAACTTTTAAATTGTGAGATAAAACTCTGCTTTACTGTGCGGTGACCCATGCTGGGGGAGAAAATGGCATGCCTCGGGAGCACATTGTATTGGGCATGATTTGTAAATAGGAGCTTTTTAAACGCAGCACAACGCTCCATCATGAATATTTCAGTAGTTACACATTGCAAGCCATTGTAGTACTTGGACTGTTTTTATTAACCTTATCAGGAGGTATTGTGGTTTGAGATTTTTCATCTCAAGGAGAATCGTCCCTTTAGACAGTAGAACAATCACTCCAAACTTTTTCTCGTCTTTTTATCTCTACATCTGTTTTTATTTGATTGCAGCTTCAGGAGCAGCAGCCTTACTACCTTTGCCCTCCCTCCTGCACAGGCCGGATTGTGCTACTTGGTAATGGATGCCAAATATGTGACTAATTAACAACTCGCTCACGTTGCTATATGTTTTTTTTCTCTCTCGCTCTGCATATTTCTGCCTTCCAGATAGTAATGCAATTAGTCGCAACATTTTTTTCCCTTGGCAAAATTGCTTAAGTAGATGTAATTAGGGAGGGAATGTTTTGATGAGAAGAAAACTTATGGAATATATCCATAAACCTTTCTGGTGGAACATCCTAAAGTTGCTGTAAGAACTGTGTATCTGTAATTTCTGTAGTGTCTATTATAATACAATACTCCACATGAAGATTAGGAGCCTGATTGGTTGCTGTAATTGGTCTTCAGCTTCTGGATAAGTGCCTCCTTCTGTGTTTTGGTCATTTTAGAAGAAACTTTCTTGTTTCTGCTTTCCTTTATTGAACACAAGACAATATGAACAAAACGAGAGCCAAAGTTAAATTTGATGTAATAATTATTGCTCTTGGATGCAGTTCTGCAAAGAAAGAGGGAAAAAAACTGTAGCACAAGTAGTCAAGGTGAGATTATCACTACCACAGAAGATCACAGAAGGATGCAGTGATGTAAACCAATGTTGTTTTTTATTTTAATGGTTTATCTAGCATGCCTCTGAATGAAACTGTAAAAGAGCCAATATTCCCCTTAAAGTGAGTCTTGTTTGAGCAGAGTGCAAATTGGGAAAACGTTCCCATCACACTATTTAAGACACAGAAAACAAAACTGTAGATATTATTTTCAACACCCCCGCTGTATTTAAATGACAAAAAAACATATGCATGTAACCCGGTGCAGTGCATCCAATTTGTATAGTAAACATGTAAGATAGGGTAAATTCACCATTTGACCCTTTGGACATTTTTTAACTCATGGATCTTCATAAATATCTCATGTACAAATATCCTTTTATGGTTTGAAAAAATGTTTTGTTAAAAGCTAAAATTTTATTGTAAGACAATTAATCCTTGAAGGAAGTGTTACATATTTATGGAAAATTAGAACAAAAAAAGCACATAGATTGCATACTACTAAGAAATGGCTCAAGAACACAATTACTTGTAATGTTAGTTTCATTTGCTTTTGGAAACTGAAGATATTGCGTGAGAAAAACTAATTAGTAAACTTAGTCAATTTATTAGCATAATATTATTTTTTTGAAATAGCTCTGTCATTTTAATTCAATTCAATTCAATTTTATTTATATAGCACCAATTCACAACACATGTCTTCTCAAGGCACTTTACAAAGTCAATTCAATCCAATCAGCCAGACTTGGTCAAAGCTACTTTTTGAACAATCGGTTAAAACGTTTCCTATCTGAGGAAACCCAGCAGATTGCATTGACACACAGTCGTCTGCATTGTCGTTGGCTTTACAGCAATCCCTCATACTGAGCATGCATGAAGCGACAGTGGAAAGGAAAACTCCCCTTTAAAGGAGAAGTCCGGTCAACAAGGAAAAATCAGGGGATCATTAGCTATAACTAAAACTAATACGTTCGTGGTTATTTAATGAATTTAGCTTTAATAAATAAGAAAATAAAAACATAAATTGTCGTCTGGATCACTGTGTCTGGGGGCGGCCATTACTGCCCAAATATGGGCAGTAAGGGCCGCCTGACGTCGCATCCTGTGACGTGGAAAGCGGAGCGCCGACAGCATTTCTCCCCGCTTTCCAAGCAAAGTCAATAGGAGCCGTTCTACACAGCTGCAGTCATCAGCATTTTTTTTCGGATTTTCCAGAGGACTTCACCACTCACATTCGCGAGAGCTATTGTTAAAGCAACAATGCCCAAGTGCATGTCCGTAGGATGTTCCAACACAACTGGTAAAAGTGGAAAAAACATTGCTTATTTCAACTTTCTGATTCATGAGCCACCGGGCTCGTCGCTGGATTGCCAACTTGAAGAGAGCGGATTTGCCATCTAACTTCTGGCCAGAGAGAAAACACGTCATATGCAGCAACCATTTCAAAGAAGAATGTTTTGAACATGACATGAGAGCGAGGATTTTTGGTAGGTTGTTTTATTTTTTTATAATTTAGAATTTGCGGGGATATTTGGTTACCGACCAGAGGGGCGGAGGGATATGACATGTGATGTGCCTTATTATTTTGTCCATCGTCTGGGCAGAGCTGGTCTGTGTGTTTTAGTCTTTAGCCTAATGTGCAGACCACCACAACTGTTTTGCAACGGTTTTCCCTGTGCATCCGCCTAAGTCAGAGCTTCAGAAGCGAGGGGATCAATGCCTCTGGCGTCCGCGGACTGTTTCTGTTTTGCGTTATGAGGCGGAGGGATAGTTCTGCTGTCGGCTGTAGTGCGGCAGTGTCGCTTGCTTAACAGCGGGTCCCGCTTCGTGATGTCACAAAATGGGAGGTGACAGTACTATTCTTGACCAAGATGGGTTCCTCCACATAAACATGATTAAATGAAAATTATTCTTAATTAAAAAAACGTATAATTTATTGCACAGTATGTAGTAGTTTTATATTTAAAGTACTTTCAGCAGTTTGAATTCTGATTTTGACCGGACTTCTCCTTTAACAGGAAGAAAAACCTCCAGCAGAACCAGGCTCAATAGTTGTCTGGCTAAAACTACTGAGAACAGCTGTGGAGGGTCCAAAGAGTGTAGCTCTAGAAACTGTTGGACTAGATTAGTGGGGGAGAGGTGGCCTTGTCTAGTCATTAGAGCTGGGAACTTGGATCCTGGGAAGGCTTCCAGATCCTTGGTTCGAATCCCACAGACTGCCACTTTGGGTCCCTGAGCAAGACCCTTAGCCCCAGAATGCTCCCCGTGGCAGTCTACTGCTCCCTAAGGGGTGGGTAAGATGGAAAAGGCAAATTTCACTGGAATGTACAAAGTTGCAATGACAAAGTAAAGATGATTATTAATGATTATTATCAGTTAGACAATACAATAGAGGCAAAGGAACGGGGATGAAGTGCTGAAAACCGAACAGAAGTAAGAAATCAGTAGACGCAGGAAAACTGGGAAAATAAGGAAGAAAAAGGTCTTCAAAGTAAAATATAAAGACATAGAATATAATATTAGATGAACTGAAACAGGCAAACAGCTAAATAAAGACAGCAACACGTGAGACGAGACGCATCACATGTATAAGCATGTAATGCATTTTAATACTGTGCACTTATTTACCCACTATACTGTGCAGAACAGCGGGTGAAGATAACCAGGTGTTTTGGGATTTTGGACGCAACTCAGTTGCTGCTGTACTTATGCAGCAAGTATTCACAGCTTCATGTTGCATTTATATACGGTAAAGTATTTCTCCCCCAACAGATTTCTTACAATATTTTCCTCGCTTAAAATTACAGATTGTCAAATAATCTTTGTTATCAGACAAAAACAAACCCGAGTGTATCCAACACTCATGCTTTTATTTTTTAAAGGGAGGAAACTATTCAAACCAACCCTAACCCATTTGTTAAACTATGATTTTAAAATCTGATTGAAGGTCTCTAAAGCATTGACGAAACACCTTTAAGAGCTGCTAGTGATGTCTGAACATATAGATCCCTGAGAACCTCCAGACTACATCATTCTGTGTTCCCAGGACCAGGATTAAACCAGGGGAGGCAGCATTTAGTTTCTATGCTCCTGAGATCTGGAACCAAGTGCCTGAAAATCTGAGATGTGCAAAAACTGTTGTCTCCTTCAAATAAGAGCTAAAACATTATTGTTTACAGCAGCTTTATCATTTAATTCCTATCATGCCTTATCTTTTGATTTACTTTAATTGGTCATTTTAACATTTTGTTCTTTTCATGATACTTGATTTTTATTTTTATTTTCTCACTAGTGTTCCTCAAATGTGATTCTTTCACATCAGTTCCTGTCCTGTAAAGCAAATTGAGTTTCCTTGTGTGTCAGTGGTTCCAAATGAAAAAGCTTTCCTTCGCTTTGGGGCATTAAATTGGCCCTCCCTGGGATATTCTTCAACTCATTAATTAACTGTTTATAAGATTTCTGTTGTTATTGTCTCAATTTAAGTCAACCGCAGCTCTGAGTGAAGCGTCGGAAGCGCTTGCCTGCCATTAATTCCCAAACAGAAAAAGTGAATTTTGTGGAGACACAAGCATCTGTGTGAAAACTGGAAGCAGCACGGTGCGTCACAATCGCCTCTGATCAGTTACAAAGGGAATAAATAATTCATGCTGGAGCAAACGAGTCTAATTAGCAGGCAGTTTGGGTCCTTTGATAAAGCCGAGGACTAATTCTGTGAAGGGCAGGAAGCTCTGTCATCAGTCAGCCCTGAACAGATTAGCATCTATTATGAATGAGGGACGAGCAGCCTGGTGAAACCGAGTGTGTCCAAGAGACAAACTTAATAACTCCTGCGATGGGACGCAACTTCCCCAACCCACCCCCCTCTGTGACTGGAGCACACATACACCCGCCCTCCTTTCCTCCTCTCTTCAGACAACGCCACCATGCTGCAGGTCTATAGAGTGCAGGTAGCAGCAGTGGAGTCCATCACCCTGACAGCTGTGGAAATGCATTTGCCACACTGCATTAAGGAGGATCCACCAGGATTTAACAGCACGCCTAAACACAATAGGGATCCCTGACACCCCCCCCCCTTCCATGCCTGTTCTCCTCATCCTATGTGAAGCAAATACCAGTGAGTCTTAATGCAGTGTTTCCTCCTTCTTGGAGGATTTGTCGGAGCTGCTCAGAGTTCAGAGCTTGTGCCTCACGTCTTTTTTTTTTTTTTTTTTTTTTTCGTGTAAGATCAACACAATTGAGGCCAATTAGAACTGAGCATGACAAGCAAAGGTCCCGGTATCAGGCGGGACAAGCGTGGGCGGGGTGAACTTGTCAGCCCTACATTGAGGGAGATAACAATAAATAGCTAATAATGGCACTTAATTGAGCTTGATTAAGTTGATTTGTTATGGAAAAAGAGCTGCGAATGGTGAATGTGACGAGAGATGGATTTTAATAGATAGAAAATACTGTTGGGGCTTTGCCGCACAAAGGGGCTGCAGAGGGAAAATAAGGTGGCGGATAGACCCTGAATGGGTCCTCCTGAGACACATTTGAGATAATTAGATAAATTTCACTCTAACATACATCTCTCAGTCAAGGACACAGTGATGAACATGTTATATTTCTCATACATCTCCAAGAACCGGCTGCTCTGATTATTTTCCCGTTCCCAACAAGCAATATGTTCATACAGTATATGAATGTGGTTAAATGCTATAATGGGAGCAGTAATGACTGCCAGATAATTATCCCTCCCACTCAGACTTGACGGCTGCTGAATTTCTTTCATTTCACCACATAATTGTCTGTGATTGAACTGGAGATTTCATATAGTTTTCTGTTCTTTCAGGCAGAGTTGACTTTCCATGAGGATGGCGGATGGATGTTATGGGGGGCCCTACGTGTCTCCCGAATTGCCCCGTAAACAACAAGCAATAGTGAGCGAAGTTTCCCTCCGGCTTTGAATGTGCCGCCGCCAATTTTCCCTCGAAAGCCGCAGAAAGTCAGATGAAGGGAAGTTTAATTAAGTAAGAACCTGTTGAGGAAGATTTCCAATCATGGTCTTCAGAATGAGAGCATTCAACGTATTCATCTCCAGGCGATACGCGCTCTCTTTATCCAAGTGTGAGCCGGAGTTCTCTAGAGGGACCCCAGTTAATTGAATACATTAAAGTGTGGCGCCCGGGGCTTTATTTATTTTTCTACTTTAGTCAGGCTTGTTTAAAGGAGACCAACTGCTGATGTTTGGCCCCTTCTAGAGTATAAATGGTCTCTACACTGGGAGTGGCACGCAGGAGCAGCGCCCTGAGAGGGGATCTGATTTAATCCACTGCTTCCTTTATTCACCCAGCCCCCCTGAGACTGAACCTAGTTTGTATACTTGGCAGTCGCTCAAATGTGCATCTTGGCCCGCAGGCCGACTCCCATTGTTCATCCATGGGACTCAAAATATGGAAAACTGTGATTTTGTTCCTTTTAAAGCTTGTCTGCACCTCTGACTGTACTCCTCCACTTTTTTTTGACCAGTTGCACAAGATTCTCTGCCAATGAAGTTAGTTCGGGAACGGGCCCACACCACTAATTACCCTGCAGTCTACCTATACCCAGTTTAACCATCCTTCACAGTATGTTATGTTCTTTTAACCCCACCCTCCCTTACCCTCAACCTCATCTCACCTCATACCTCTTCTGTCTTCATCCCAATCCCACTCATCCCTCTTCCTCCTCCTCCTCCTATCCCCCCTACTTCTGTTCTCATTCTTCATCTACTCTTTGTTGCAGGTTCCACCTGGGGGTCCTAAGCGGACATGGGAAAAGCCATTTCCTGAAGACTGCGGCCCTACACCGAGTCTCCACTTCCCAAACCTTCTGCTATGTTCCATTTGCCTCGGAAATTGAAACTAACAAATTGAAGATTATGCCATCTCTGTCTTTTTGCCTTCCAGTCTCCATCTTGTTGGACAGTGGGTAAAAAAAAAAAAACATGGACGTTCGCACAAAAGCTATTATTTAATGTACAAACACAGTCAATTTTAGTGTCTGAATAGGCTACAAGTTTAACGTGAGGCGCATTCACTCTCACTTGCTCTCGTTCCAATCTTCAGTGGTAATGTTTGTCAGGCGGTTGCCAGGTCCTTTGGTAAGCATTTGCAAACATTTAATGTACCTGTGCAGCAGGAAAGCGGCAACCTGTGCATGGCTTCTGAGTCCCTTTGCCTCCTTAAATTGGCACCAACGCTCAAAAGTTTGACCTTTTTTCAACCTTGTTTTGCTTGTTTTTTTTTTGTCTGCTTGAACCTGAGAAATGTAAAACCAAGAAGAAGCAATTTCTACGATCTAGCAACGCCTGAGCTCCGTCTCACACGACTTCAACCTACTATTCCCACTTTAGGGGTCGTCCCAGGTGAAATTTCCGACTCAGAGGTCAGAAATGCCGACTACCGATGGCAAACGGAACGCAGCATTAATCAGCAGGTTTCCTGAGGAGACCCATTCTCACACCTATTTCCCCCATTCCCCCAACCCTTGCCTTCAATAGACCTTTAAAGTCATATCACTGAGGCGTGGTCCTTGCTAGTAGTAAAACATGAGCTCGACTTTTATTCGTAAATCCGTTTTACGTGTCTCACACTATTTTGAAATTGTAGCTCGGCGTAGGTTTTTTTAAAATATCTAAATAATGTTTCATTTCCAAATATATTTTTTCAAATTTGTGCAAATCAGAATGCGTAACATTTAGACTAAAGGAAGAAATATGAGTGAGACAGTATTCCTAGAATATATTAAATATAACCTACAAAATTATATATGAAATAAACTAATTCAAATTCCTACCTTTACTTTAAGTACATTAATTCAGAAGAGAGTTGAGAATTACTTGTTTTTAACACACAAAAAAACAATGCCACAGTTTTTGTAACAAAAGGCATTTTTTTCCTAAAAATTATACTTTTTTGAGTTTTGATCAAAGTGTCTTGGGAATTTTAATCATTGCTCCTTGACTTCCCATTTCGCAGTGGAGTAAATATGACATTTCACGCCCATTTGTCTCAGCCGCTCTCCAAAATGGGAAAGACAGGAGACCTTGCCATTCAAGTACAGCAGGTGGGTGTTGATCTTTAAAGATGGAACAAGGCCGAAAGAAAATAGCTCTCATAACTTGCTGTCAGAGCAATAGGTAATATAACTCAGTATTTCACACATTTCTGTAACTTTGTATAATCATCATTAATGTCGCTATCATTTGACATCTTTGCCTGCTTTAAAACCTGACCAACACGGCTGAAGGAACCAAGGGAGTAATATTACCCTTAGAAAACTGTTTTGTCCTAAGATCGTGGAATTATTTGGCTGATATTCAAAGACTGTGTGGTTTTGGTTAATACTGCATGCTTAGTGTGAGGGAAGTATGTAAGGCAGCTGGACCTAGAACAACTGGTTGGACTTTGAGGGTTTGTTTAACCTGAACTTGATTCAGTAACTTCCCCAATCAAAGCCTGCCGTCTCTTGGGTCGTCAGTGTCTCACAGAGTCATCACTACAGACCAGCAAAGAGGATAATAAGAGAGGAGGTAAAAAAAACAACTTCAAAGCTCAACTTCATCAACTTTTTTAGGTGTAAAGATTAATTTATTCAAGATTATCTTCACATCTTTACCACGGTCACAGCGGAGCACGGTGTAACTGTGTTTCCAAAAGTGCTCGACCGGCACATTTCCACAAAGGGATTTACATGAATTCTCATCCATTATCTTCTGCTTTGTATTATTGTCACGGTTCCGCTGTAAAAATTGACAAAACAAACTCTGAGTCTGAAGAGCTTATTGTAGTGAATTTGAACAGATGGCTTCACAAAGTCTCCCTATTTGGTTACTTATCAGAGAAAAAATGTTTTGCGTTCTGAGTTTTCATTGTAAATAAAAGCTTTCCACCGTATGTCGTTCACATATATACCATTTGTCTAATGATCTATCTTTAAAACCGGGATGTTTAGATACCTTAGGAAAAAAACTAACTATGGGTATAAGGTTAAAAATGTTAAGAGATCTAGAGCGTAAAACAAAAAACATCTTCATCTTCATTCCAACCTGCTCTCAGTAAGTTGTTTTTTTCCCCATCTTCTTCAGATAGATGTTATTGCCAAATAAAATTCCATTGTATGCAGAAAAAACCTCACTCTTGAATTATTCTCTTTGTGTCTTTGCTTTGCTTTAAGAACACCTGTGCCTCCTTTAATAATCACCCGCTGACTCATTTCATTGCAGTGACTTTTACATACGTGTCCAGACTTCTTATTATAAAAGAAAAATTCGTCACATTTCAGGCTGCACTTCCGCTATAGTTAAGATGTTGGGTTTTTTTGCCGTTTTTAAAACAAAGTCCTGAGGATGCAATTTACAAAGTAAATGCTGCTTCTGAACCTGAGGAAGGTAGAAGCTGTGTAGGAATGACACACCCAGCACCCAGCCGCCTGTCTGGTGGACCCCGGGGTGTTGCCGTCATGTGATGTGTGAAATGCAGACTGCAGCTCTCCCCCCAGAGGGCAGGAGGTTCAGATCCCTGGACGATACTCATTAGTCAACATGCTCCTCACCTTCTTCATCACATTTATCACCACCGCACAGTGAAACTTACTTGCACAAGCATATTATATGCTCATTAATAACCTGCTGCAGCATTCATCTTGCAGGGAGGAAAATTAATTCCCTTTAATTCCCTTGCTCTTATGCACTTGTTCATTTTAATGTCAATTGTCAGAAAGCCTTTTCTTTGTTTTGCTAAGCAGGCCTCGCAGTGTCCGTTCAATCACAGTTAAAAAGCTAATGGGACAAATTTTATTTGGCATTGTTACTCTGAGAGGCTGTTTTGAAAGGCTCAAACTTTAATTATTTTATTTTAGGGTAACAAACTTTTACAGGATGAAAGGAAAAACAAAAGGGGGCTTTTTAAATGTGAACATTCCCACTGAGAAAGTTTAATCAGAATATGTGCCGAATGCCCCTTAATAATGAAAGAAGGACCAGACTGAGATTTTACATGAACAAGGTGAATAAAAGCATCTGAGCAAGGCATTTTATGAAGCAGGATTGCATGTAGTGAATGAGGATTCATGTTTTAGGTCCAAAATAGAATTTCTTACAAATTCTACAAAGGCAGCTTATAATTACTTTGCCGTTTTTCTTTTAATGTTGACTGATAATCACACATTTTGAAGGAGTATGGCAAAAAAAAAAAAAGGTTCTCAATGCACCATCCCCATTGTCACACATGGTGGTGGCGGTATCATGCTGTGGGGATGTTTCTCTTCAACAGGGAGGAAAAAACATGGAGACCTGTGACTGGGGCAAAGGTTCACCTTCCAGGAGAAGAACAACCATCAGCATCCAGCCGGAACTACAATAAAAAGGTTTGGATAAAAGCATAGTCATCTGTTGCAATGTCCTAGTCAAAGTCAAGAAGGAAATTTAAAAGACAATATGTGGCAAAACGGATGTTCACTGACACCTCCCAATCCATTCTGAATGAGCTAGAGCTGGCTGGCCAAGGAAAATAGGCGAAAGGAGGTTGCGTTTAAATGTGCAACCTGATGGAGATCATAAACTACTTTAATTACTTTATTTTAGGGCAACAAACTCTTACAGGGTGAAATAAATGGAAACAAAAACATTTTAAATGTGGACCTACTGCTGAGTAGGTTTAATTAGAGTCTGTGAAACACTCCGACTTAAATACTGGGATGCTTCTTAATAATAAAAAGGTCCAAACTCAGATTTTAAATGAACAAGGTGATTAAGAGCGACCGAGCTGGACATTTATGAACCAGGGCTGCATGTAATGAATGAAGATTCATGCTTTAGTCCCAAATTTGAATTTTTTTTGCACAAAATGTGCCCGAAGAAGGCAGCTGTTAATCACCTCGCTGACAGGAGTAACTGCTTTCATTTAACCTTGACTGAAGATCGTGAATTCTGAAGCGTTTAATTGGATACATCATTTAACAGAATGAACAGAGAAAATTTTCACGTATTCAAAGGCTCAGATTGACAGACAGTGGCAGTAAGACCCACCACAATTAAAGCTGATCTGTATTCACTGGCCCTGTCACCCATTGCCATTAGTGATGTGACTGTTTGATCATCTCCGCAGAGAAACTTTGCTGAACTTCACCCTGTTTTGAAAGGACTAGACGCAGGATGAAAGACGAGGGTTCAGGAGGGGCTGGAAGGAGGGGGGGTGTAGCAAAGCTCGCACGCACCTCTGGGCCCAAAGTTCCCCCTGACGCACCTTCAGTCCTGAAAATGGTCATGACAGGACAAAAGAAAACAGTGAGATTCTCACGCTATTATGTTTATTATCTCCATCAGCGGTGTAATTGAAATGTTTCAAAATCAGAAAATGACAAACGTTGGAAGTAATGGCTTTGTCTCGACGCTCTCGGCAGACAATTGCCCCAGCGATGTGAGAAACTGTGTCAAGCGGCACTCAGTGAAATGTGCGGCAGACACTTAATTGTTTTCCTGCCTTTGACTTTGGAGAGAACAAATCCAATCTGCGTGCCAGACATTTCCTCTGTGACTAAGCCTAACCAGCCAAAGCGTGTTTGGTTAAGCAACAAGCCCCAGGGTTACATTTCAGATTTTGCAATTACACTTTTTGTTAATACACAAACTACATTGTGTTATTTAAATGAATATGGCTCTGGGATGTTTCTGTTAACCAGACCCACTGTGGAGCCTCTTAAAGTGGCTTCCCTGAGGGCGCCTTTGAGAGCACTGGGGGGATTTCTCCAGAAAAATGAATTAATTTCACTCACTTTTAACTTACAATTGAAGAATTTCGATTTTTAGGTCATCAGCTAAACATCTATATGCTCTGTAGTGGATTATAAGCTCTTTAAACAGCTCAGAAGTGCTTTATCATAATTTATTTAATGGGAATGTTTGTATTTTGTTTAAGGTTATGCATACACAACCTTCCAAAACAACTGATATAACTATGTCACAGTTAGCCACATTACGACAACAAACTCCAATGCATCCTGTCTGGGTTGCATGTGACAGGCCAACACAAAGAGGGAATCCTTTACCCTGATCTCCTTTAAATGAAATTCAGCGCAACCAATTTCCAACAGAAGGCCCCTGGTTGGGTGAACAGAGTCCACTTGCATACAAAATAATCTCAGTACAGATCCAACTGTTTAATGAAGGTCTCGGGGGTTTGTTAGAGAACATTAGTGGGAACTCAGCATGTAGGGAGACAGCAAACATGTGGAAGGAGGAGTTCAGGTCAGATGAGAACGACGCTGAACTTTTTGCCGTACATGCAGAGCCCTATATGTGGTAGAAACCCAACAGTGAGCATCACCATGAACTCACTATTCCACCCTGGAATCAGGGCGATGGTAGCATCATGCTGTGGGGGGCTTTTCCTCTCCAAGACTCGAGATTAGAGTGCCAGCAAAACAGTGACTCTATATATGCAGCCAGAGCTGGAACGGTCAAAGCATATTCATGTGATAGAATGGCCTAGTTAAAGTCCAGGCCTAAATGCAACTGAAAATCTGTGGCAAGACTTCAAATGTGACATTCGTGAATCCCCTCAATAAAGTCTGACTGTTTGGCCAAAAACAATATTGAAAGATTTCAGTTTCTAGACGTACAAAGATGGTAGAAACTAAGATGAAATAACTTGCAACTGCAATCGCAGTGAAAGGTGGTTTCTACAGGATCAGGAGGGCTGCATCCAAATCCACTTTTCCAACCTTTATTTGTAAAAACGAAACTACGTATCATTTCTTTTCCACTAAACAATTATGTGCTGCTCTCTGTTGATCTTACATACAAAATACCAATAAAATCTGTTAAAGTTTGTGCTTCCACACAAAAGGTGGAAAAGTTTGAAGGGGTGCGAATACTTCTCCCAAACGCTGTGGCTGTTCAAGTCAGCGCTGAAGATCAAACTAAGCAGCTTTATTTACTTCACGCCATCCTCATGGGAAAAAAAAAAAGATCCTCTGAAAGACTTAGCAACTGTGAGTGCTAACAATGTCCCGCAGCTGGGTTTGATCGGCGCTGGCATTTCTCAAACAGAAGAAAGGCCTGGTAAAGGAAGCGCAGATTAGGGAGACCGAGAGTCAAATCCTCTCGACTGTTGTTCATTCTGCCACTACCGCAATACAAACCATGTGTGCTGCTTTTAAGTGGTGAAAATAATCTTAAGATTACAGAGTGGTCCATGGTGCTAATTGTCTAAGAGCTGTTTTTGTTTTGCTCCCATTAATTCTCCCTTCAAGAGCTCACCCAGAAAGCTTTTTTTTCTTGCTTTTCTTTTACTGGATCTGGTCAAACTGTTAGCTTTGGAGATATTATCTGATGTCAAATGTAATGAGGGAATCATCATTTCAACATGTGCGGTGGAAACAGAGCCTCACACATGTTCTGTGGGACAGCTGTCGCAACAGATTTGAAATGTGAAGAATTTCAGACGAGAGGCTCTCAGCGCTGATGTGTGTGTTGTTCTCGTGCTGACTGAGGCAAGACGGCGGAAACTTCACGGTTTCAAGAGACATAAAAAAATCAACAAAGGTATATGTCTGACTGAAATATGAGTCCATAACGTAAGCATACCCAGTTACGTAAATTATTTATTCTTGTTGGAAAGAATATACTCACAAAGATAAGTTTTGTTTTATCCTCCTAATGAGGTCTTGATTAATAGTTTTTCAGGCTTTCTGAAGCTTTTTCAAAGGTTGTTTTTTTGATTTTCGCCCTTCAGCTCATCACCTACTGTGTGTTACCTTTCCCCCCTCCATATGGGAATCTCTTTGCAGTGCGAAAATAGTATTCTATCAGACTACCTTTGGTATTTTTCCTAGATTCAGCTGATGGATTGGGGGTCAAGCCATGTCTTTTAACAAAGATGCTACGGAGTGTCTAAAGATCTAATTCAAACTGGTTTGTGTAACATCCATTTTTACTTGTTGAGACACTGACTCATCATTTGAGATACGGAGCAATTTTGTGCAAGAAAAAAACAACGTATCTGTAACCAACAAGCAAACAAAAACGTTTGCATGAAAAACTTTAGGTGATGGACTGATAATGAATGCGAAAGCAAGACCAAAGAAAGACATTGCTTTAATTAAACAAACGGAAAAAAAGCACCACTAGTCTTTACAACAGCATTAAAAAAAGTATAAGAAAGTCTGGCTGCTTTAAAGAAAACTGAAATTTAACTCAAGACGTTCACTCCAATGTATGGGTTAGCCACTATTTCAAGTTTCACAAATTTAAAAGATTTTTGTTTTTTTGGTTTTTAATATGTGATCAGTGCAGAATAACTCAGTCCAAGTTTACCTAGTGCATATAGTTTGTCTATATTTAAGGTGGCCCTCACACCAAAACTGCATTGAACTGGCTTGCACACTGTGTGTGTATTTACAAATTGAATCACATCGACTCAAGTTTCTTAAATCTCAGGGGGCGGGGGGGTTGTTTCTGCTCAATGTAGACCAACCCAGTTTAGGGCTCATCATACAAATAATTGGGAACTCACCCCCAGGTACGTTAATGATAGAAATTACTTTTTTTCTGACAACTGTGCCGCCCCCTGATGGAATGACTCCCTTGGCGGAGAGCCACATCACCCATGTTGAAAAACTACCAGTGGTCAACCTGTCTAACCAATCCATCACCTGGATTACCTTGGCTGGAATCATTTTGAACTGACTGCTGTTTTATTATGTCAGGTTTTTTTTTTCATAGTTTAACCTATTTAACCTATAAGGCTGACACATGAAAAAAACTGATAATTGCAACACCAAGATTAATTTTATTTTATAGATCTGATTTAAACAAATTAGACTATATCTCATATATTTAGCATTTGTTTGTAACCCAGTGAGAATATAATAAATAAATAGTAAATAATGAATTAATGTCAAAATGTTAGGTTGATTTAGCCTAGATATATAAACGTGTTTATTTAAACAGAATTCCTTTATCATGAAATAAAGCCACATATAAAATCATATATAACCTCATATTTAATTTTGTGGAACATTTTTTTCGTTTGTTCTTTGTTTTGTTTTGAGTTTTTTTTACATTTGGTTGTGCGTTAAAAATGAGCTTTAATGGACAAGTCCTCAAATGTTTTTAAAAATTGATGAACTATTGTTTTCCTCATTTGTTGTGCAACTCAAAAACAAAGACATTTTCATTTTCAAATATGTTCACCTTCTGAACAAGTGAGGACATGAATGTTTATAGATGTATGTATTTCTCTGTGACTGCCACCTTTTCAGTCATGAATGCTACACGCATGCACTTTGCACAGACGTCAGACGTGTGTTAAAGCCAAGCTTTTGTGAGATTTGAGAGGTATAAGAAGTCTATGGGTCCTTGTATTTTTATGAGAAAGAAAATAGAACAAATCCAAACAATTAAAGAGAACTAGAGGATAACATTTGTTGAAATTTTGGGCAAGCATTCAAGTCTGCTGCATTTTTCTCAACTAAATCTCAGATCTAAAAAGTTTTGCTCCAACTTTTCACAAGACTTCAACATCCTTGCTTGATTTTCTACTGAAAGACCCTCACACGCCTATACTGTTAGCAGAAAAAAATAAAATAAAGGTGAAGAAGGGTGAAAGCGGCCTAGTTGGGTAGGGGAGGGGGGTGGGTTGTGCTGCCACAGCAAACCAACACCATCCATTTATTTACCTCCAGACAGCTTCCCTCTGCTCTCCCTGCGATCCAGCGGAGGCCGTCACTTCTGTGGAGTTAATGGTGATGCAGGGCATAGCAGCATGCACAGGCGCTTTCAAGACTGATTGATATTGTTAGGTATAAGGCTATAATATTAAACAAATGGTCCATTCTAAAGGGGGAGGAGGGGGGCCCACCGGGGACTTTGAAAACCGGGGACTTTGAAATTCCTCGCTGTGAGACCAAAAGCGACTGCCGAAGCACCACTCAGGCACAAAAACTAAGTGAAAACACTGCAGGAGAACAGAACTGGTATCCTTTAAATAAAGGCATGTGATTGTTGCTGTGAATTGACCTCATGGTGCCTTTTGTCTGTTGCAGAACTTTGACATCCTATTATTCTTTTCTGGATTCGTCCAGATGAACTGACTGCACACATAAACAAGATGTGAGCCCTAGTTTCTCTGGGTTTTCTCATTCCCGGATTTGTTTTGGCACGTGTTACTCTGTGCATCCAGCAGCTTGTGTCCATTTGCCCGCAAGCCTGGACTTCATGACCTGCAATGAATCCTGCGTTGTAGGCTCTGAAGGAGAGAGTTAATGAAGTAAAAATTAATGAAGCACGTGAGGAGCACCATCTCAGGGCTACTCGGAGCTCCTCCATGCCCCATTTATAATGCATGATCTCAATAAAATCAATCCAGTGTACCAGCTCTTCCACTTTAAGAAAAGATTTACAGGTCACAGCTCTGGTCCTATTCACCCCCTTCCCCCCACAAGCAGCTTCCACAACCTTCTCAGGCCCAGTTTTGTTACTTAACTCCTATAAAATAAAAGGTAAACTTCACAGCATTATGCTCCAATATTCCAACTAATCCCTTCAGCTCCAAACCCTAAAGTTAAAGCAAGAAAAGACTCTTTTGTTGCTGCATGGCATTTTATGTCTGTTAAATAAAATGTTATGTTGTACTTGGAGCTTTTATTTCACTTTTTCCTCAGCACCAAAGACTTGTGGAAAGTTGAGAAGAGACAAAGTGGACCAGGTTACCTGTATTAGAGCTCCCCCTTCAGGTAATGAGGAGAACTCTTTATCTCAACAGCAACCTTTGTATGAACACCATAATTTAGGAGAAATGTTTATTTATTGTATTCTTTCTTTGTTTATTTATTTTTATTTATATTTTGTTTTGGGAAAATTTTTATTCATGCTTGCCTGAATTTCAGAAATATTGTTTTTTTTTGTAATTAATAGCCATTAAATTGAGTGGTCGATAACTGCCACATAAAGACTGATTATTACCAAATAAATATAGAAATTATTATTATTATTATTATCATTATCATTATCATTATCATTATCATTATTATTATTATTATTATTATTATTGTTATTATTATTATTATTATTGTGGATACTTTTTATCTGCATTTTCTTCCAAGTCTGCCTGCCATCCTGGAACTGATCTTAGATTTTGTGACCAGTGGCATTCCCAAGCAGGTTTTGGTTATAATATCCACAATTAAACATAAACATATCTCCAGATGCATGACTCCCCTGCAGAATAAGCAGCAGATGCTGTTTCAGACGAACCCAGAGAGTCTTTTGGACGTGCACGCGAGGAACTAAATTGCCAAGTTCAGCCGCCTGATGTGCCGAGCCCTCCACCTCTTGCGAACAATTCTGTATTTATAATGTCATCTTATCACGCTCCCCTTGAAGGCAGCAGCAAGTGCACTTATGCCTTCCTTTGTTAGGGTGAGTTGGCAATTTCCTGCAAGATGGAGCAACTGCAGGCAGCCCTTTTCTTTGATAATGTCCCTGACACCTGGACCAAACTGCTGTTTCCATCACTTTCCTGGCTGGAACAGCCAGGAAAGGAACATGTCATAAGCCTCCTGCCACCCAGAGTCACTCACTATGCATTTAGCAGCACTTTCCTCACTGTACTTCACAGGATGTAGAGGTCAAAGCCAGTGGGGGAGATTTTATGTGGAAAGTCTTTATGATGAGCTGCATCAAAAATAGAAACAGTCTATCTTTTTTTTTCCCACAGCTAAATATGTGTTCCTATTATATTTGTCCCGTTGTGCATTCAGGGTAATGGAGTAGTTGTAGCTTAGTCCACATTATTGTACCATGTAAAGCTGGTTATTAAGCAGCAAGCCTGAACGAGTGTTTATTACAGAGGCCTGACAGATTGATTCTAAATTATAATTAATCAGTTGATTTTGACCCACGGATTGTGATTGTGCCCTGTGAGTTTCATTTATTCAGCTTTTCTTCTGGCTCCGCCACAATCACCGTAGACCTGCAGGACTCTCAAGCAAATTAACAGTGTTCACGCTACCCTGCAGCCATAATGAAAATATCAGTCAATCAAAACCCATATTATGCTGTGAAATCCTACCGCATATCTCCAGACCTGTATGCAAATAGATTCTGCAGCCTGTTCCAGCTCCATGGTCTGCAGAATATCAGTGTTTTCAAAGCCTTGCCGTTATGCCTCTGTAGCGCCTCTGTTGGGGGAATCGTGCGCGTTTAGGTGCAATAAGGCACCGTATTCAGATGTGACACTTCCAGGTGTTGGGTCACGCTGGAATGTGAGGTTCCATCTGCAGCCTGTCTGCAGGTCTGGATGCGAACATCTGTGAAGTGGACAGCCTCAGCCGGCAGCTACGAGTCGCTGCTCGCCGTGCCGTGCTACTCAGGGCACTTCAACCCCCAGACCCTCCTCACAGGTACCCCACAGCCCACCACTGCGCGCTACTCATTTACTGCTACGCTGGTTTTCATAATTAGCGCCGCAAGGCCTCATTAAATCTGCTCTAATGAATAAATATTGTATTTCATAGCCTGATTACCAGATCAGCTCAATGCTCGAGCGTTGTAAACAATTACTTCCCTAAATATTCATCACCCCAAAGTGGATGATCATTGATATCTAATACAGGACCTGTATTCTCAAGTGCATCTTTATTATACTAATAATAGTTTTTGAAATTCTCTTTTTGAAATGAAAAGCATAAGAAAAAGAGTTGATTTTGTGATTTAATGTATATATTGTCTAAACAAAATGCACACATATGAACTCAACTGATTGATGGTTAATGAATTATCTAATACTTAACTAGAAATGACAGAAAACTACAAATGCATAGCGTGATGGTTGGTGTTACACGCTAATTCTTGATTTACAAACATTTAAAACCAGAGTTAATAGTTTAACTTGTTCTGAAATGTTTATTGCTTGAAGAACAATTAGTTGTTTTCTATTTTTCCTGCATAGTAGATCTCATTGAACTACCTTCTCAGCTTAGGATAAAGACAGAGACAGTAGGAAAGTAGTAAACCGTCCAAATCGACCTGACAGTTCCCCCAATCAATCACTGCTTATAAATTTCAGCTACAGGTTTAGTTCTGTTTTTTCAGTCCGTTCTTTTTCCAGGCTGATTTATTAATCAGTCTTCATTTGCAGAGTAACACTTTGCAAGATTTGTTAATGCACACAGTGCACTCAACTTCATGCCTGCTCCACAGCATGACCTAAGGATTTCTAGTTTATCTGAAGATTTAAAGAAAGGATTTCCATTGGCTGAACTTTGTTGTAGACATTTGTTATTTATTTGTTAATCATTTGATTAATTCCTTTAATTTGCTGTCCATTTAGTTATTTATTTTGTTGTTTTAAGGTGGCATGAAGCAGATGTTCCCCTTTGTGAAGATGCTAAAGTCACATGAAATGAAACAGAGACAAAAGATTTAGTTAAATGCTAACCACATCATACAATATAAAATCTCGATCGGCTATAACAGGCACAAAGAGAAAATGGAGAAACAACACTGAGCATGTGTAACGTGACGCAGAGACGCAAAATGTGTAAAAAGGCTATTGAGAGTGGACAGGAGATTGAGAATGATCATTGTAAGTAGGTAAACGTGCATTTGCATTTGGCATCATGTCTGCATATGTAACAATAATAGGTATTGTGCACCTAGGCCAAAGAATTGTCACGTCCTTGTCTCGGGGGGGTGTTTGTGTGTTGGGGGGGGGGGGGGGGCTGTAATCATAATAATAGCAGTAATGTACAGATGGGCCATATTGTGAACATTATGCTGAAAGTCACAGAGCACCAAAACATGACCAACGGCTCTACCAGAATACATGTTCTGTGATCAAATAAATCTAAACCGGTGGATACACAGAGAATAGCTAATTATTTTGCTATTTTCAGGTAGTTAGTTTGGTTAGTCTCCTTTGACAATCCTCTGTTGTAACCATCCACCCATTTAGTCCTCTTCAGGGTCAAAGGCCAAGGTTAGAGCTAGACATTGGACCAGAGTTTGTCTTTCTGTCACAGAACCAACACGGACACACCGAGGGCATTTTAGAGACACCGGTTGATCTAAGATCCATTTCTTTGAACTCCAAGACCAAGGTGGAGCACCTGCAAAACTCAAACTAACCACTAGAAATACCAAAAAAATGTGTTGGGCATGGTTTGCATTCCAGTCTACTTAAACTCGCTGTCCTTCCCTTCTTGGGTTAAAAAAAATCTTCTTCTTAAGCCTGTGAAAGGCTGAATGTGTCTTGATGGTACAGGTAGTTATATTTGTGTCGTGAAATAGGAATCTGAAATATTGCTGCAGTGTTGCAAAGTCTGCAATATATAAAGGAGTCGTCCTTGATCACACAAACTTCCATCAACACTGCTTCATTTCAATTTTCTGCACAGGTTTCTCAAGGTCCCACTGCTGCATTTTGATCAGACTGAGGTCTGGACTTTGCTCCATTGCAACACTCGCTGACTGCAGGGTCTATAATTCCTCCGGCTGCAAAACAAGCCCAAGTCATCACCCCTCCACCCCCACGCTTGACAGCTGGTGTGGGGTATTTGTGGTGAGATGCTGTGTTTTGGTTTTGGACAAACATGGAGCTGCGCATTCTGGCCGGACATCTGAACTTTGGTCTGTTCTGTCTGAAGGATATTCTTGCAGAGCTTTTGTGGTTCAGTCAGGGGAAACTCACATATCCAGGTTTTCCTGGACATCCCCTAGCGGCAAAATTGGCAGCTGTTTTCTTATTGTGAGCAAATGTTTCTCGCTGTACAGTGATGGACTTTAGATTGAACGTGACCTTTTAACCCTTCTCAGATTGCTGGGGAGCCTTAGTCGCCTCTCCGAGGGCATCGCTTATGTCTTTCTGCCTTGGCATTGCTGACAGACACACCTGTGTGCACCTGGCTGCCATCTTTCCTCTTAAATCTTATGTCAGCAGCAAGGGCATACTCAGTTTTTCACACTTTGTTTGTGGCTTTGTTTTAGTTCAATAAAAAGTTTTGGATCGCTTGTCCATTTGTGTATGTTTGAGGTTATATTGAAAAACCAAGTACCAAGTTAGAGACCTGATTGTTTTTGTCTAGATGACAAAAACAATCTAGGGGATGCTTTCTTTTTGCCTATGACCGATAAAGTGCATTTTTTTTTGTGTCCAGTTGAGGTTCACCTGTTTTTAAACATAACCAACATGAATTTCTGTTGCACTCTTAATGCAGCACCGTGCTGCTGTAAATGGTGATTATCTGACCCATTCAAGCTTGTGCAAGCAGCTGACAGCCGACCTCGCTGCTCGGATGTTTGTAGGACATCGACTCTACTAGGATTCACCCTGAAGGGTTGGAGGACTTCGCCAACAACACCTCAGTAACTCGAGGAATAAACCTCCTGGTCTCACGTCTTTAGTTGCTCTGGATTCTCTTAACGTTTCAATAACAGTAATTACAGCTGCCGCTGTCATAGAGGGACGACCACCGACATGATTCTGCACCGATTACCGCTTTATTGAACATGTACATAAAACACAATGAGCGCAAAGCACATTTCCTTTTGCGTTTGGCAAACAGAACACGCAGTATAACAACCACCACCTGCAAATACAGCAAAAGACAAAAACAAATCTTAACCGATCACATTTTTTCTTTTTTTTTGCAACAGATAGAGATTGAGCGTCCTCCAACCACAGGTCAAACGTAGTACGTTTAAACAACGAACAGAGCAAAGGTTAATTTCCTTTGGAGGATCAGAGCCGCGACCAGAAAAACGAAGCCTATAACTCTGCCGGCACTTCAGTGGCACCTTCGGCCATTTCTGCTCGACAATTGGAGCAGCAGAAAATGAGCCGCGGAGGCTGGTGCAGAGCAAGAACGTGCCTTAACAAGGGAAAGTGATTTACAGGTATGAGATTCCCATTAGAGTGTGCTAATTGTTTCCACACCATTAGTGACAGTTATCTAATGAAGGATATTTAACCGGGCGCTGCAGTTTATCACGGCGCCTCGCGGTTTAGAGGAGGAAGGCAGTGGACCTGGCTCTATGTGCCCTTTTTCCAACCTACAGCGGGAGGATCCCCGGGACATTTTGAGAGAACAGGCAGGAAAAAAAAAAGGCTCTCTTTTATTCAAAACAAGCAAATATAAAAAGCAACTTGTAAAAACACAAGCATCACTTTGAAGCCAAAGAAGAGGCTGATTTGATTTAACGCCGTTTCAAATACATCTGAAACAAAGGGTCAGTCTAAAGCCTGGAAGGCAACGTATGCACCGTGGGCCGATTTAATTTGATCACCGATAAGACTGCAGATAGAGTCCTGGGCAATTACTATTACAATTTCCACAGTTATAGCTTACAAGCAGTCTTAATCTATGGCTGAAAAACTTGAGCTTCAGAAGTTGGGAGAACCACTCCGATTAAAAAACCTTAACAGAAACAATTGCAATGCTTCAAACACTGTGAACAACGTCGTGCATCGACTGGTCGCTCGTCAAGAACATCCGCAGCAGATTCTCCTCCACTTTTCACTTGCTGCTGTCTTCTTCCAGCTCCTTTTTCAAGCTGCAGGGAAAACAGGAGAATATTTGTCATCAAGCGATTAATGAAAATAAAAAATAAAAAATGCTCAGCGATGAACCCTTTAAGTCGGGCTAGGTGAACGCCCCTAATGTCGGCAACACTCTTTGGTTTAGAAGTCGTCGTTGAGGAAAGATTCAAAGTGAACCAATGAGGAAATGACGTCTGAGGAAGCAGAGAGAATCCTCAAGCCACTAGAAAGAAAACACTTTTTCTTGATATGTCTGCTGTTCACTCAGGCAGCAGAAGAGCAAGAGAGCGCGAGACTTTCAGCAACTAACAGGAAGGCTGAACACATTTCCAGCAAAATTGCTCCATTTTATCTATTTGAGCTTTCAACCCCCGTCAAAGAGAAGATCATGATTCTGCATGTCTGCAGTAGAGTAATATCGTAGTCACGATATTCTGTGGTGCTTTGAGATTACAATGAAAGTGACGGTATAAAGTAATCAAAATCCCTCTTGTCCTTTTTGGCTGTATAGTGTATGTTTCAAACAAGAACAAAACCAGATGGACATTTAACAGCACATCCTCGATTAGGGCATCTCTAGGAAAATACAGATCGATTTAAAGCTCTCCTCACTTTTTCAGGTAGGCGTGCACATTATCAAACCCGTGGTATTTAGCCAGGTAGACCAGCACTCCGGTGGCACAGCGGCCTTCTCTGGCCCGACAAAAGCTGCAGTTACAGATCCCTCTGCACGGCGGGCACAGCCACTCCTGCAACAATCACGAGAGTCATTCATCAACGCGCGCGTGACGAACAGCGATCACGGTCCCAAATGCCCCGGTACTTACTGGATCCAGCAGAGCATCCCGAACCTCCTCTCCGTATCGGTTACGGAGGCACGGGCCGCAGAACTGGCCCCTCACCCCCATGCATTCTGGGTTACGGCAATTGGTTTTGGTGTCAGTCGTCTTCTGTCGGCACTGGTGGCAGGTAGAGCCCTGAAAATAGGGAAGAAAAAAACGATAGTAAGTCGCTCACAGAGCCGCACCGACACTGACCGGTTCTAGCGACCCGATGATGCGGGACTCACAGTGGCGCTGTTGTACACTTTCTCCCGGACATTGTAGCAGATCCTCTGCAGCTCCCACTCGGTGACGTCCTCCACGGGCCGCACCACGTGAGGGATGGCCCTGGTGAAGGATCGGCGACGCAGCTGCGAAGGAAATCGGCGTCGTCACAACCCTACCGATGCTACGAGGGCGGGCTGATTGAGTGGCGCTTCATTGTTAGACTTACAGATTCGTCCACTTCCTTGTAGTAGGGGCTTTTTCGAACCAGGCTGAACTTGTCGCTGGCGTCTTCCTCAGGAGGCGGGCTGGAAGGCCGCCTCCTCAGCTGGCGGCCTTCCGCGGGACCCTGGGACCGAGTGCGGGGTGGGGACAACCGATCTGAGCATCTCCGCATAGCGAAGCCTGTGGATGGCGACCCCTGAGGCCTCTGTCTAATCTGAAGGAAAAATAAAAGTCAATCAATGCAGAACAGTAAATTTGTACCAAAGTAAATTCGTTCAGTCATGTATTACCGGGGTGGAAGCCGGCTTTGCCATCCGTTTTCCTGGAAGGAGTCCGGGTACTTTGTTCAGTTCTGCTAAAAGCTTTGCAAGCTGAAAATAAATCAATCACGGATATTTATTAGGGTCACATAGAGATGTAGCCAGTAAACAAGAGGCGCTGATTTTTACTTTTACCGGCTCTGATTATGACCAGCTGGTTAGGAAAATACACCACGCCTATCCTATCTATAACAGTAATGTTACTATAACCTGTTGAAGTTGCTACTGAGTGAAGACGACTCATTGTGAGCCATTCTCAGTATTAGTAAGGTGTCATCTCTCTGACACGTTGAGAGATGTTCATGCAGGCTGCAAGAGAGAGCAAGACTTTTGGCGTGTAACAGGAAGGCTAAATAAAATACAGAGATGGTGCTCTGGTCTGTCCGGAGTATTAAACACGCTGAATCTTAGAATGTTGTCAGCCTTTTAGAGTTTTAGTTAAGGATCAACGTTTATACTCCCCCCCAGCCCCTGAATATGTATGCCAATCTTTTTCTTTTCATGTTATGTACATGTTGTTGCATATTCAAAATGAATAAAGAAATACTGCTGAAAAATATGCTAGAACTGGAATGGGCAGGTCAGAGCTTTACAAAAACCAATGATCGGAAATCGGCCACAAAGAGCGATCTGTGCAGCTCTGGGTGGAAGAATTATTGTGACACAAGAGAGACGGGTCTCACCATTTCTTTGTTCTCCTTGATATTCAGAGCTCTCTTGCTCATGATGTTCTCCTCCTCGGAGTCAGAGTCCTGCACGTTAGGCTGAGGCAGAGGTTCAGACGCAGGTCTCTTACTGCCCGTCTTCTTGTTGGGGAACGTCATGGCAACTTTTAGGACATTGGACCTGCGGCCATGTCTCGGAGCCTCACTGTCAACTTTCTATGAGGGAAAAAATAAACAAACTATTTATAACCAACAGAAACCAACAGGCTGCATCTAGCAGTTTTACAATCTCTGCATATCCTACCATCGCTTTGATTTGCCTGCTGATCAAATTCTCCTCAAACCCGCTGCATGTGTCCTCCTCCGGCGTGGCCTCGAACCCCTTCGGTTTCTCTGCGGTCCTCCTGGTCTCTTTCAGGCTTCTCCTCTAAAGTCGGAGAAAAGCATCAGCCGACATGATGGCAGCCGCTTGGCAACACTGCAGCCAGATATTGAACTTTGCATTCGATCGTTACCGTATTCGCAAAGCCTCCGTCAGAGCCGAAGCTGTCGCAGCTGTCATCAGAGGAGGAGGACGAGGTCTCCATGGGGACCAGCGGGACACTACGGAAGCTCCTCAGGCTCATCCTTGTTGACGGAGACTGGGCAACCAGTTTCTATATGGGATGAAGACAACAAACCATGCAGTCAGACGGGGTTCTGTTTTTTTAACACAGTGACTTTAATGTGGATGAAACAAAAATTCAAGCTTGGAAAAATACTTTAAATTGCTTTAAATTATAATATTAAAGTAAGACATCTTTGGATCATGTTGTAAATTCAATCCAAATCAGAACATAAATGCTCCAAGGAGATTTTAAATACATGCAAATCTCCAGGAACCTACGGACTAATTACTCATTTGCACAACATAGTGCTGTGTAGCTAGTCCAGGGAAGTTTGTGGGAAACACCCCTGAGCACAAAGTTCAAACTAAACCAAACGATCGTTAGTATCAAATATGCATTTAACACTTCGTTCTTAGTCACAATAAACCATGCAAAAAGCTACAGTGCAACGTGTAAAGAAAATAAATGTTTAAATACCACAAAAAAAACTGTTAACTCTAAACATGGCGGAAAGTATTTCAAGTTGTGTGAAATCTGTTTCTGCCGGTGACAGGGTGCAAAAGCATGAAAGTAATAAAGCGTGATTTAAAAAAAATTAAAACGTCAGACTGATCGTCTTACCTTGGAGCGGGTGAGCGGCATGTTTCTTCTTCCTTTAGATGGGGTGCTGTGGAGAAAGTCACCGTGCAGCAGCTCTGCAGCGAACAAAGCAGGACCTGCAGCTGCGCGCCGCCAAACTCCGTTCATTTCCCGCGCCACCGGAAGGTCCTGACAGCTGCGTAGAAACGCCCTGCGAGCGTTTACCGGCATTAAACAACGCATCTATTAAACTGTAACGTTGAACCGGGACGTCCAGTTCATATCTATTGTTTATTTGTGTTTGGTGTTTGTTTAAATACCGACAGATCTCGGATGAATACGTTTGGCCGCGGTGTTTGTTACGCATCTTCCGTGTTCTTGGCAGTGGCGCGAACATTTCATTGCTCGATTTGCATACAAGGCGCGTAAAATCTTGTAAATCTTCCAAATTCTTATCAGGTTTCATTTCTATATGGTACAAAAAACCCTCCAGGGTTCTGTCAGGATACTATGTTGGATATAGTGAGCTGTCTTTATGTTTACACTCCCTTCATATTTCATTATAGAAAGATTCAAATTGTTTTTGCTGTTTTTTTCAAAACAGTAAAAATGACTTCCTGTTGTTAAACCTCATAAGTCATTTAAGTATAAACATGGGATTTTCCATACCTAGAAATGGTCAGTTTCTCTTCAAACATATTTTTCTTTCTCCTGGCAAATCTGCAAATAAGGTTTGCAGCTGAACATTTATGTTTGAATTGTAACTATATATTTGTGTATCTGTAAAGGCCTAACTTTGGACAAATATTCTCAGATCTTAAAAGGTTAAAGCTGACTAACACGGAAGACCTGTGATGTCACTTTAAACACTACATTAAAAATAAAATGTGGAGATGAGAAAAAGGTATTTTCTGAAAACAAGGAAGGTAACATGATTTGAGCACAAATGATGAAATTTGCTTTCTTATCGTTAGCAGAAATTGAGTAATAAAGCATCAAAATCAGAATCAACTTTATCAGCTTTATTACTTAGAAAAAAATAAATAATGATTTACAATGTAGATTTAAATGTATTTACGTACTATCAATGGTTATATAAACAGCTAAAGTTTAACCTAACTTTTAATTAAGCTGTATAATATTATCGGAATACTTTAATACAGGCAAATCACATTTATTGTGGTTCTTTTTAACCAGTAGGATATATATATATCTATATATATATATCTATATATATCTATCTATATATATATATATATATATATATATATATATATATATTATATATATATAACATTATGCATTCCAATGAGGCTTGTCTCTCAGATTAAAAGTACCTTTTGAAAATAACCTTTTAGCAGGTTTTAAACATGTTTTTCAATAAGCTCACATTTCTGAATTACAAAAGCTTTTATTGGCCCGATATAATATTATGATTTTATTTGGCATGTTTTCATTAGCCTTTAGCAGAAATAATCAGCAGTAATAAAGGCTTAAAAACAACAAGACACCATATTTAATTCTATTCTAATCAGACTTCAATTAACTTCAGATTTCCTCATGGCCAAAGGCCCCCCTTAGCCATTTGCCACTGTGAACCATTTGTTTTTAATTTCATTATAAATCCATCCATTGTCTGCTTGTCCTTAAATGGTCAACACATAGGACAATTGTACACATAATCAAACTTAACATCAATTTAGGACAAATTAACCTACCAGTCACATTTTTAGACTGTGAGAGGACGCCAGAGTACCCAGAGAGAACCCATGCATGCACAGGGAGAACATTGTCCATGGAGAAAGACCCCTGGCCAGCATCTGAACCCAGGCAACAGAGCTACCAAATGATCCACTATTCTTTTAAAAAAAAACTGGAAAAAAAAAATTATTATAAGGTACTGTAAACAAACTTTCTTATGACATTTCTAAAATTTTGAAAGATTTGAAAAGCCACAGTACCTTGCAATGAAGTAAAAAAAAAAGCACCCCAACGGACAAGGAGAAAGTAATGATTGAAAACATAATTTCAAAAAAACAAAATCCTGCAGTTTAAAATATAACGTACCATCCAAAGGTGGTGGAATGTCTTGTTTTAATGTCTTTAAGAGCCCATGGGTACTTTATGTGCAGTCATAATTTATGTGCAGTCATTTACTTCCAAAGGATGAAGCAAGGGATAATTTGATGTTGCCATTTCATAATTTTAATGTCAGATGATTGTATTTACATAGAATCGCTTCAGTTCTCTGAAGACATCAGCCTCTTACCTCGTAAGTAGCTAGAGCAGGTTAGTGTTCGCCATGTGTAACATTCTCACTTTGACCAAAGAATCAGTCATGAAGTCAACTGAGACAGGCTGTATTTCTGTTTGACGTTAGGACAGTACGAGATTGCTTTTTTCTCCATTATCCATTCTAGGCTGTACGGTGGTGCAGTTGTAAGCACTTTTGCTTCATAGCAACAAGGTTTTGGGTTTAATTCCCAGCAGTCATCCTGTCTTCCTACCACCATGAGTGTTAGGCCTTGGCAAACTGCCCTTTAGGTTGTGTTGACACATTACGTAGCTGTTATATTATATATTCGAATAATTAGATGGTCTGACTTGTTGGAAACCAGTTATGAAGAAACTCAGGGTCATTTAAAAACCTTTGCACAACCTTGGGTATGTTAAAAATGAAAGATACAGACAAAGAGACATGCCACACAAGAAACTAAAAATTGTTTTTTTATTTTATTTTGGTATTTTGCTGCTATTTGCATAAAACAACAGTTATAAATAATCTTCTTAAAATAGTATATCAGTTGAGATCATCTTCTATTCAGCCCATGAAATAAAATGAATAAAAGACAGAACAATCTATTTTTGTGTAATAATAAATACACTGTGGGCACACAGACTCTTATTTTATTCTAAAAAGGGACATGTAAAAGAAAATGACGCTTCACTGATACACCCCACACCTCATGATGGTTCCCTTCCAACATGCATCTCATGTTCTGATAGGAGCCGTCAGCTCATACGTGATCCACATTAGGATCTTCCTCCAGCGCCACGTCCTCCCCTTCCTTCTCTCCTCGCTCGACCTCTGACTGGTTTATTGTCCTGACGCTGTGATTTTTTGTGTCGCTCTACTTTGATCCAGCCTCCATCGCTGACTTTTCCCCCTTTTTCCTCACTGGGGCTTCTTGTCACAGACAATATACCCGGTATCAGCGGTGGGTGGCTCTGTGGCATGACGCTGTAACTATTTGGTCGTGGCCTCCCCGGCTGCCGTGAGCCTTTTCCGCTCTTATTGCTTCCTCTGTTGTTTGTCCACCCATACCCCCTCCCCTGCCCACCTCCCCCTGACGACGTCTTGTCAAAGTAGTTGTTCCTGCGGTGGTCGTACATGGCTCCGGCGCTGCGCGGGCGCTCTGATGTGCTCTCCGATGTAGTGCTGGAGGGACTGCTGCCCTTTGACCCGAGGCGGAGCGGCGACAGTTTGGCTGACAGGCTGCCGGTCGGCGACGAGCAGCGAGAGTCGCTCCAGGGAGAGCCGTGGAGGTGGTTTGGAGAGCGGCGCACAGCGGCGGCGTAAGAAGATGCTTGGCTTTCGTGCGCAGAGAGGAACTGAGGCAGCGTGCGGGCATCGGAGCTGTTCAGGTGGTCCGTCTTAGGCTGCGACTTCTGGGTCACCATGTGCTTATGCCGTACATTGTTCATCCACGCAAGGTCAAAATCTTAAATAGAAGATACACACAATATGCATTTTGAATATATCAATTAGGTAAAACAACAGAATACCTTTTAAAGTGGAAGAAACACTTACTACAGTTGTCTCTGTCTCTGGGGTTTGGGGTAACTGGAGCCATTTCAATGAACAGCTCCACGTTTTTTATCTCATCTTGTCCGCCACTGTGGGTCCACACTAACAGGCTGCTGTGTCTAGTCGACTTTGGTGACTTGACATCATTCTGATGAATCATAAATGAAAACAATACAAGGAAAGAAAAGTATTCAGTTAATAGCTTTTAGCTGCAACAAAGGAATCTGTGGCTGTAGATTTTGTTTTCTCACAAGTGCTGAAATGACTCACCTCATAATTGACTGTGAAGTCTATTTTCTGGTTCTGTTCTAATCCAACGATCCATTTGTCCATCAGAAATGGTGGCTGCAAGACGACATACATATAAAAAGTTAAACCTTTGATTGTTGCATCTGCCTTACAGGTTAATTTACAATGCCTTGCAAAAGTGTTCATGCCCTTAGAACTTTTTCATTAAGTGGACACAGTTATGGAGAGGTTTAAAGGAACAATAAGTAATAATGACAGCTAGTGGCTAAAAACAGAGCAACACACACACAATGCCTTTCACGGAGACCAACCATTTACCCAACGGTCCTGCAGCTGCGAAACTCCACTGAATTTTTACTTCCACAGGATAGGTTTATGATGGTTTATTCTGTTCTATTTCTGGTCCACTTCTCTTATTGGCGTCCATGTTGGCAGGCTGCTGCTCTTTTACTAAGATAAAATACCACTTGGGAACTCTGGGAGCTCTCATATGATTGGCTGAGGAACCAGGAAGTAAACATGGGCTACACACTGCACTGAAGTAGTTCCGGACCGTACCTCTAGGCTTGAAAGGAGAAAAACTTGACAAAGACATTGTTGATGGAGAGGACTGACTGTTTACACGGAATGCTACTTCCATCCCGGGTGACAAATGAGAATGATTTAGATTGATTCTACAGTAAGGCTGTGTCTCATTCCGCCTACTTCCGTCAGTGCACTGCTGATGTGCACTGACCACTTACTGCCGTAGTGCCCACTTTCGACCGTTAGTGGTGTTCCAAAAGGAACACTTATGTTAAAACACTTACCGGAAATGACGGGATGACGTGACGAACGCAACACACGTGACCGCGAATTTTTCAGACCGCCAAGAAATATATGCCGGCGTTTTTTTTTTATAAAAACAACAATCGTTTACATTCACAGCATGTTGAAATTACATCGCCTCCGACGTCAACGCAGGATCCTCCAAATATTGGCTGAACATGAGGTATGTTCGTGTATTTTACAAACACCTATCGAGTACAATGCCTCGTATTACCACCATTACTTACATTTATATGATTGCGGTGTCGCGGTTTCGGCTGTCTCGGCTGAATTGTCCGCCATTATTTTCAAACTGGGAACATCTTCCCGACGTCCTTAGCCCCTCCCTTTCCGCTTTGTAGTCAAGATGGCGTCCGTTTAGTGCGAGTAGGGTCCATCGTTACACACTGCATTTTGTGCCCGTTTTTAGGGGGTCATCCGGGTACTTTCAGTGCACTGACTTTTTGTGTTATCTACACTACCTACTTAAAACTAAGTGTTCGAAGTGTAGAAGTAGGCGGAATGAGACACAGCCTAAATGTCTGACTTATAGCTCCTTTAAAGCCAGGTTAGGTTATAAACCAATATCCCAAGCTTTGAACATTTCATGGAGCACTGTTCAACCCACAAACTGAAACTGAAACGACAATGGCTACACAGCAAACTACCAAGAAACCTTTGGTAACTCTAGAGGAAGTTCAGAGATCCACAGCCCAGGTTGGTGAATCGGTTGATAGCACAACTGCTAGTGTCAAAGTCATAGGATGTCCAATAAGCAATTTCCCAAAACCATTAAGCAAAAAACAGCAAATTCAATTCAATTTATATAGCACCAATTCACAACAAATGTCATCTCAATGCACTTAAAAAAGTCTTCTACAAATGTGTGGAAGAAGGTGCTCCGGTCAGATAACAGCAAAAGGCAACTTTCTGCCTTACATGCAAAAACGCTGTTGGGTAGGCGACTAACACTACACTTCACCCTGTACACGGCATCCCTGCTGTGAGACACGGTGGAGGCAGGATAATGCTGTGGGGATGCTTTTCTTCAGCAAGACCAGCAAGGTTGCCAAAGGTTGATTGGGAGCCAGATTCCACACATAAAGCTGTAGTTAAAATAGAATTGCTTAGATTAAAGCACATCCATGGTTCGCCCAGTCAAAGCCCAGACCGAAACCTGATTGAGAATGTATGGTAAGACGCAAAGAAGAATAAGCAAAGATCTTAATTTTTTTAGAACCCCAAATAATTGCAGCTGTTACAGCAGCAAAAGGCGGTTTTACAAAGAAATCCAGAAAATACATTAAGGTTTGTGGTTAACAACAGACTGAATGTTTTTCAATAAAGACTTAATTTCCTTTTAAGTTCTTCAGGAAATTTATCAGCTCATGCAAAAGGTTTCCTTGTGGGGAGTTTCAGAGTTAAGCAAAGCCCAGTTGCCTTTTGAATAAACAAAAAGGAGCACTGTGACCTAGATGACTGAGAAACCCGACCAACATCTTTTAGGTAAAAACATTTAGCAATCTAAACACAGGGAAGAAGGGTGCGGAAAATGTTATATTTTTTTTCCTGTTCTCACCTTAGTCATCCGCAGGACTTCCACATCCGGCCTGTTGGCATTAAAGATGACATCTTTGATGTAGGTTACGGCAACCTCATCTCCATCAAGCTCCATGTACATTTTCCATTTGCAGTCCTGGAAAGAAAAGAGGTAACGGGGAGATAATGTACCTCTGCTTCACATGCATGACAAAGTTTCTAATTACACCATTATGTTAGGCAGGAAATTACTTCCTCTTGAACATAAATCAACAGCACAACCTACAGGTAGTTAACTGCAGTGGCAGTTTATGGCTTACAAAGCCTCATATACACAGTGAGACACAGAAAACTTTTAAGCGCACAAAAGACGGGATTTGTGCATCTGAAACTATTCCCAATTGCCCAATGCTGCATTATAGTAACATCTTTCCCTAAACTACGATTACAAAGCTTATCAAGTAAACTAACGTTTAAGAAAAAAAATAGGAATACTTGTTCAGTGAAGGTTGATTTCTTGCATGGAAGAGATTCTTTTTGTTTCCAGGGACTGCTGCAGCCTACATACATCATCCTATCCAGGCACAAATCAGTGTGCTTGCCATGTCCTCTCTTTCTGCATGCTGAATGCTGACATCGCAGTAATGAATCCTCCTATCCTAAAGAGCTGGCCGCGGAGCCCACAGGTCACCGCTTAGCCATGCTGGGTTCACGGCTCGGGCCATTTCATTGTGTCGAGATCACAGAGAGAGACATCAGAGGAGTGGTGCTAACACACTCGTCTGAGGAGCCTTCGACCTCTCCTTCATCGTCCCCAGGGGCTGGAAACGGCTCAAAGCGCGAGCCTCGGCAAGCCTCTGGCTCAGAAACACACCAGTGGCCCCCGCGCTGGCCCCGGCGTCGGCCCTGGACAGTCGCACCGGGGGCTTCCCTGGTCCATGCTAGTCTAATCACTCCAGCAGAAACAATGTCTGGTAATGATGCCTAGGACCCAAGTGCGTCTAATGACAACTCATACATAATTCAGCACCTTTCACTTGGCTGCACGGTGATATCCTCATTAGTAGGGGACCCTCAGTGGCTGTCAGATGGTGGCCGCACAATCGCAGGCTCTCATTTTGTCTTTGAGAAGTGCAGCTGCTTCCATGACATCGCCAGCAAAGAGGGGCATAGGGAAAAAAAAAATGCAGCGCGGGTTTGTTTTATTTAGTGCAAAAAAACCTTCCAGTTTGTAAAAACAAGGCTGACACGGAACCTGACACCAGGCAGGGGAAAATAATTAGCTCTCATTTTCTCAGCCTCCTGTTTCCTTCTCCCCGCTGTGTTTTCTACCCACTAAACCACCACATGTCAGAAGAAATGGGAGGCAATTAGCAGGCTCGTTTCAGCCCCGCCGAACACACTGAAAGAGGACTATTTATGATGGGACAATGAACAGCTGAAAGATTAAATAACGTTTGCCTTTTAAAGGAAAATGACTTCTGGCTAAATGGGCTATTTTTGATTAAATTCAAACAGCAAGTGAAGAGCACCCCTTTCTCCACAGTTTCACACCCCAACAAAGGGGCTGTGAGCGAGTCGAGGTGGATGTGGTACAAGGCTGAGAGTGAAATGTTTATTTGTCTGGTTTAATACATGTCTAGTGATGCCCTCAATGGCCAGTTTAACAGGCCGCCGTCATGCATCTTCAGAACAAACAGCTCCAGCAGCAAGCGGGCTGAGGAAAGTATCCATTATTATTACCCAAACGTTCAAAGTCAGCTCAGCATCTGTGTGTGGTATTCATTAATTGTCGGTTTCACACAGCCAATAAGGAGCTGCACCAGACGCTCCCAGCTGCAGAACACGTTGAAGTCAGTGTGTTTCTGCACAAACTTACAGACTTTCCTCTTCCTGGTTTCCAGTGGTACCCAAACACCAGCTCCAGATTGACGGTTTTACTCTGTTCTACCTCCTTTTCCAGCTCATCCTTACAGGAAGAAAAAAAAAAACAATAATGAACCAAAATAGGAGCAGAAAACAGAGATACACCAAGAAATCAGCTGGTGACTGTAAACAGACAACGTTCCGGTCAATTAGCCACCTGACTGGCCTAAAAAAATATGACGCCCTAAATAAACACTAAACGCTACCAGGTTGCAGTAAAATAAGCATTTGATGTGGAAGTTGTTACAGAAGAAAACATACTTTAAGCTAGCTATTCCCAGCATCACTAAGGTTTTTAACATGAAGTCAACAGGAAACAGAGATGCAAGAAGGAATTTTTACACCATGTTGATAAATGTCTGTGGTGCATTTCTGCGAAAGAGCAAAAGAGAGCAAGACTTCCAGCAGACAACAGGAAGGCTAAAGGAGAAATAGCAACATTGCTACTTTTTATCATTTGAAACTTTAAACGTTGGACTCTGTTATGGACAGGGCTTTGAACCGGTTCAAGGAACGAAAACGAAAACCGGGAACTTTTTGTATTTTACAGGGAACAGAAACGAAACCGGAAACGTTATTATTTTTTATGTTCTGGAACTGGAACACTTATTTAAAAATAATGGTAACCGGTTAATACCGGTTTTATTTCGTTCCTCAAAGTTCTGTTGCCTAATTAACTAAAAAAAAAAAGTAATTATTTTCCTGCGCACGTTACATTACGGGACGGCTGAGGTTCACTTCCTGTGTGATCACATCACACATTCGCTGACTGAATGGAGAGAGAGCGGTGTCTCTACTAGAGCTACACATCTTAAATAAGAGGTAAATTACGATCCATCGTTAAGTAAAACGCTCATTCCAAACACAATATCAATAGCTATATTTGTCAAATCCACGTTAATGATGGACTAGCGAATATTTGGCTAAATGCAGTGTTTCCCGCAGCGCTATCTTTGCGAGGCGGTAGCCTCGCCAAACTCACGCTACTGCCTCGCTAACATTCCAAAAAAAAAAAAATGTTTATTTGACGTTAACACGCGGTTGTTTGTTGCTTGATTGGCAGGGAACAAACAGCCCCCCGCTCCGCGAGTGGTCCGCGCAAAACTTGTCTTCTTCCGCGCACCCCCCCGCTCGGTCAGTCAGTCTACTCACCGCCTCGCCTAAACAAATTCCTGCAGGAAACACTGCTAAATGGCGCCAACACCTCTGTTTGCCTAATGCACAGATAACTAGCTATTCTTTTATTCGTTTAAGCTGGATGAGAAAGATGTGACATAATTCTATAGCATTAAACAGCTGACAGGAACGAAATTAACCGTTCCGGGAACAGTATTTTTTAGTTCTAACCGGTTCGGGAACGTCAATTTATTGGTGGAACTCATAACCGGAAACGTTATAATTCTGTTTCTGTTCGGAACGAACCGATTGGGAAAAAAAATCGGTTCAAAGCCCTGGTTATGGATCATGCTATGTTTGGAAATTTTGGCAACATTTTTGAAATCAGCATTACATTAAGCATTTACATTCTCAGCTTGTTTTGTTTTGCTAGCTGCACTAACCAGGCCAATCACTAAAGCTGAGGACATGTTACACAATGTTTTACCAAATTTTTACCTACAAATCCGATTTAGGCAAAGTCTGCACCAGGCTGTAGACATTAACCGTTGGAAGGACATGTTGGACTTGTTTGCTATTTTCTTCCACTACTGCCGTTGTTGCTTCTAAAGGGTTAATGGGCAGTCGGTAAATAACATCATGGTCCATTTCCACCAACAACTATTGCTTGTTTCCCCTCAACTGTCACACTCGCAAATGTTTAATGTAGTCAGTGACGCTTCAGTTGTCTTGACAGATCGTGCAGACTGTGAACAGAATCGGCTAAAATCGGGATCATCGACTTGGGGCTTTAGACAAACAGGAGAACAGCCACGCAATCTGATTGGTGCATCTCTCACTAGCTAAGTTTACATGGACAAAAGTAATCAGAATAAAACGCGTCATGTAAACAAGCCATTCGGAATATTGTGATCAGATTAAGTTAATCGGAATGAAATTACATCCGAATGAGAGGGTTGGTTTATGCCGACTGATAATCCGATCGACATACATGTAAACGCTTGTCAGGATCAAGTTATTTTGAATGTGGCAAGCTGACCTGAGCGCACATGCGTGTCCCTCATCAACAAGACTTATTTCTGCTTTGAGTGGCTATACCTTATATCAGGAGCCGAAACTGTCTCTGCTTCCAATACAACCTTAGAAGCATTAAGGATCTTAAAATTATTAATTATTCAGTAATGTTTCAACCGTAATTAGAACCTGGTGCAACCGTAATTAGAACTGGTGCAACTCTACTTCCTGCGACTGTACTTCCTGCGAAGGATGAGGAGAGCCCACCTGCCCCCGCCCATCCTCACGACTTTCTACAGAAGCACCATAGAGAGCATTCTGACCAGCTGTCTCTCTGTGTGGTGTGGAGGCTGCAGTGCCTCCGACTGGAAGAACGTGAGGAGAGTGGTGAGGACAGCAGAAGGGATTATCGGGGCCCCTTTTCCCTCCATTAAGGACAATTCATCTCAGCGCTGTGTGTCCCGAGCCCGGAACATCATAAAAGACCCCTCACACCCCCATCATGGCCTGCTACCTTCTGGGAAGAGGTTCCGCAGCATCCGCTGCAGGTCCACCAGGTTCTGCAAAAGCTTTTTCCCTGTTGCCATCAGACTGTTGAACTGCTGAAGCTATAAACCGGACTCTGTACCACATTCGCATATTTGCACATTTGCATCATTGCACATTTGCATCATTTCACATTTGCATCATTGCATCCTTATCTAGCATCACAAATGCTGCCGAACTCTCAGTTCCTAAAATGCATTCTTGCACAAATGCCCTTTGCACAATAATTTCTGCACATACAAATGGCTTCTAAAAATACTCACCTGTAAACTGTGATCGCACACTGTCTCTTTCTCCTGCACTGTTTACATTTCAGTTGTTTTACTGTTAAATCACTGCTGCACCTTATCCTGTAATTTACTGTAATTTTCAAGCTGTATGCAAACGAAATTTCGTTCTGTACACACTCTGTGCATACAAAATGACAAATAAAGTTGTCTAAACCAAACTCTAACTCCAGCCTGGGCTCGTACATTATTGCTCTGTGTGCTATTTCTTGTTGTTCAGCAAAGACGAAAGTACTTCTTCTGTTTTTTTTTTTTTTTTTTTTTTTTTTTAGGGGAATTTGATAACTGCGCACGTTAGAGTGGTTCTATTCTGAATAAAGCCAGGTTTATATAAACGCACATTATGATCATATTAATTAATTGTGTGCCCGTATAAATGGTAAATTCAATAATTTTTTTGTTTTTTTGAAATCTGAATCCATTTCAATTGGATCGTGAAATTTTGCGCATGCAAACATAGCAAGTGAAATATTAATAAAACTTTCAATAAAAAAGAAGAAACTCCATACCTTCAGCAGTGGTGGGAAGTGCAGTATCCCGAGATAATCATTGGCTAACTTTTCAATCTCCGCCTGTTAGGAGGAAAATCCTTTTGATTTTACAGTAATTACAACTATCAGTAGGCTTTGAACTTATCCGTTACATAAGTGATCATGTTGTAAAGAGCGTCCTGCCTTAAGGTGCATGACGTGGCCTTTGGACTTGACTCCCATGTCCCGCATGTCGCTCTCTGTGAGCAGCAGCAACCTCTTCCCGGTGATGTGGTTTTCTTTAAATAGGTCGGCGTAAAGCTGCATTCCACACATATCACTTCCTAACATGAACGAGCAAACAGTCAATATAGAGGTATACGTCTGAAATGCTCGGTCTGGGACTAATCAGACAAAGGAAAGGAACAAACCTGCACCAAATAACTGCTGCATCCAGAAATACTGTAAAGTCAAAACAGGTGTTTCATTAGCTTTAGCTGATAAATAATATATTTAGGTACAAAAATCAGTGATACTGACCACATGTTCCTCTGTCCAGGTGTATATGTCAAGGGTGGGTAGCAACTGCAGAGAAACACAAGTAGAAAAATTATGACAACGGATTCTGGGTGAATATAAACATTATGTGTGTTTATCCATGGTGCATTTCAAGTAAATGTAATCAAAATGGTGATGTTTTTCAGTATTTAGCACCAATATTTTTCCAATTATGGTGCTCTACAAATTATAATGCCCAAAATAAAGCAGAACCCTTATGGGGGCGTGGTGGTGGCGCGGGGGTAGAGCACGCGGCCCATGTACGGAGGCCTCAGTCCTCGACGAGGCCGTCCCAGGTTTGAGTCTTGGACCTTGGACCTTTGCTGCATGTCCCTTTCCCTCAACCCCATTTCCTGTCAGTCCACTTTCAAATAAAGGTCTCGAGTGTGACAAAAAGCAGGACCCCTGCCTTATGAAACTAAATGTATATAAATGAAAAACTAAAATCAGTGAAGAACAACATCATGCTTAACAGTCAGAAAACACAAAAATCTTAAAAGTATGAAATAGCATACATCAAAGCTCTGATCAGTAACTTAAAAAAAAGATTTTTTACCAAAAAGAGCAATTTTTAGCCATGCCTCAGTAAAATGCAAAAGCACAACTAAATGTAAATGATTGAATGTCTGCTAGAATGACAGAGCACAAGAACGGACAAAAAACAGATGATTTGCAACATTTGGGGCAATATCAAATAGATTTATTGGCACCACAGAACAATGAAAGAGTGAGCATTCAGACTTCTCCCTAAAGATCTGGTATGAAAAATATCCAACAAAACTAGCCTATGTCCAAAATACTTTCTGCCTGAGAATTATGACACTGTTGGGATCTTGGTTGAAACAACACAAGCCTGAAGGACATAAGCAAACCACAGTTCATATCATAGGTATAATAGGACGCTCTAGCAGGGGGTCAGCAGCCAGACCATTTTACTCCCAAATATTTTCAACAGCAGTGACTAAGTTTTCTAAGTGTCTGAGCCAAATGAATGTCAGACTGGATACCTTTGCTTTGACTTTCCATTAAACCACCAAAAAATGTAGCCTTAACTCAAAGTAACGTTTTAGCAAAGAATGCATTCTTGAGTGAAAATTAACTGATGATAGGCTTATTATATTCGAGTGGCATTGCATCATCCTTAGAAGATTTTGGTAGCAACATTAATGTGGAGAACTTTAACCATCCTGGGCAGAACACAGAGAGATTACGCAGAGAGAAGTGGGATTTTTGTTGCTGCCATTCACTGTTGATAGACTGTTTTTGGTGATACGATTGTTGTGGGAGATGGGAGAGCCAACACATGCCCAACGACATTAAAGTCACCCCCGGTTTTAACTTTTGACTGCCTCTGATTACCTCTGTTCAATAAGAAACTTCACTGTGAAATAAAAGTGTAATAACAAAAACAACGCAATAGAAGTTGGATAAAATGCAGCTCCGGTGGATCGGCTGGTCCGCTGGTGCAGCCAGAACCACCTGGAGCTCAACCTGCTTATGACAGTGAAGCTGGACTTCCGGAGAGTCCGGTCAAATTACTGGTTTGTGTCACAAACTTGGCGATTAAAGCTGATTCTGATTAACTTAACATCAGCTGCAGTTCAGTCGGTGATTTAAATTTCCGCTTATATGGCATGAAATAAGTCAGTTACACTAAAGTTTCAGTTGCCCTGAAATGACATAGCTCGATTTTTAACAGATTCTGCTTCTGCATCATTTGCCAAGAGCATGTTGTTTTATTAAGGACTTGAGTGCAGAAATTCGACCTGGATTTGATATTAGCTCCTGCCCCCATGTGGATTTAGGAGTAAGCATATGGTAAATAGTTCCAGTTACATGAAGATGCTGTCATAAGTTAGACAAATAATAAAAAAAGCAATTAAACCACAGTTTTGCCATGTTCTTTGTTCTAAACATTGATAATAATTGTAGCAAAAATATCAAACCAAAACATATGTTCTTCACTCAAATATAAACACCTGAACAAAGTATATAAAAAGAAATTTGTTTGATTTATTACAAAAGTCTAAAGTAAATAAATGAAAATCAATCACATTAACAGTAGTTTTACTGAAATGGAGACTTGAGAAGAAAAAAAAGTTGAAAGTTTTCAATTTTAGGATTGTACAAGTCTTTTGCACAGAAAAAAGACGGATGTTGAGGATTACCTATTCGTGAGTCCAAGTATAACAAAGAAAGGAACAACGTGATATCAATGCTATGCTTAAAGTTGTCTGTCCAGTGTGACGCCTAGCAGAAGGTCTTTATGACTAACTATTTTTTTGCTACAGTAAAGTACTGCCCTTTATTTATGCTACATTATTTATTCCCATCGAAATCAACTATTTAATTCAAATTTACTTTACACTTTTTTGTATGTAAAACAAAAAATTAAAATGAATGAGCATAAAGCTGACAGTCAAGCAACAAACTCCCTTTTCCTCTGTTTTGAGCTGAGGTCAGTCAAATAACAACAACAACAAAAAAATAGAAAAGCAGGTACTTTTCCCACCCAAGTAAGAAAGTGCATCTCAACAACTGCACTCCACCACATCCAGAACAAATTGGCCAATCTTAATGTCAGCAAAATGTCACTTCATCATAAAAGCCTGGCCTTCTCTAAGCAGTCGGCTCACGCGGCTGTTTCTGCACAGCGTGGCACAATGCATCCTGAACACAAGGCCCACAGGAAATGACATCCATAATGGCCACAGGTGGAGGGTTTTATATATATCTGATTATCATTACCTGCTTTCCATCCGGCATGCAGCTGTTAGTTAACGTGCCTCATGAATCATAATATATTTATATCTAAAATTATTTTTGGGACCTTGCAAAAGCAATCGTACTCCTTAACCTTCAGAAAATCTTGGCAATTAACAACCACTAACTTCAATACATTTTGTTGGGATTTTAAGTGACAGGTAACAAACAAAGTAGTGCATAAATCTGGAGTGGAAGAAAAGATAACAGCAAAAATTTGAATGCATGGCATTTGCATTCATCCCCTTTACCCCCAAATTAAATCCTGTGCAACCAAGACTTCAGAAGTCACTTGTAGTATTCAAAAGTGATAAGAATCTGGCACAGCGGCAAACCTACCAGGACACGACTGTTCGACTTAAATGACAGGGTGGCCATGGAGTGCATTGTTCACAGAAGCTGCCACTTGGCCCGTGGTATCTCTAGGAGGCGCTACAGGGGTCAACAGCTCAGATGGAAGGACAGCTGTCAGTCGTGCACTCCACAAATATTTTATTTTTTTAAATACTAGCAAAAAGAGGGCCTGTGGTGAAAGAAAGCCATTAGAAGGCACATTCTGAAACAAAATGCTATTTATGGAGGAAGACCAAACCCGCACAAATCATCCTCTGCAGTCAAACATGGTGGTGGCGGCATCATGCCGGGCTGCTTTTCATGAGCAGCGCGGGGAAGCCAATCAGCATTGAGGGGAAGGTGGCTGCAGCTAAATACTTGTAGGCTTACTACCCTAAGCATACAGCAAGAGCTACCCATACAAATATATATATTTATAGCATCCTATGCTGTAGAACAGACAAGTCAAAGTCTTAAATCTGAGAATTTTTTTGCAAGACTTGAAACTTGATGTTCACAGATACTCTCGTTCAAATCTAACTGAGCTTCAGCCAAAATACATAGAAATCCCAATGACATAAACTGAGGTTTGTGGTGTAACGAGACAAAATTTGGAAAATTTAAGGAGCATGAATGCGTTTGCAAGGCACTGTAACTTAAACACTGGTATGTTTTTTTTCTCAGCAAAAAAAAAAAAAAACATAAATCACTTCTAATTGTTAATTATGGCACCTATATCAGCTTTAGCGTCTTCTGCGAACGTTTAATTTGGATCTACCATCAAGTTGCGACTAAAAAAAACTACGTCATGAAATATTTTCACACAGAGTGGAGACTGATCTCTTCACATCGGTGCAAGTTATTATTTGACCCGACATCTGCACACAGTCTGAGTCGTTCACCTTAAAAGGAGAGAATGAGTCAGATCTGATCATTTTAGACACAGGAGATGAGAGCTGAAAGGAGCAGACCCAGGGGTGCAGGAAAGAAGAAGAAAAAAGGATGTATGGAGAAAAAAAGACCAGACAGCAAAGGAAGCATTAGATCTGTTTTAAACCACAAAGTGTTGATTAGAAAAGTAGAAGGCTAAAACCATTGTAAAGTGATTTAAAAGCAAGATGTGACAGAAAAGTTAATTAGTGATAAAAGAGTTGATAAAAGATGTTTGATTCAAAAGGGATTTTAATTTGGTTTTTTTAACTTAACTGCTATGAAAAGGTTATAAATATTTCATTTAGAGAGCTGACTGTAATCAGGATTATAGCACTACTTTTCTCCTTTCTTTCTGAGAGTCAGTTTTGATGAGTTAACTTAAAAGCCAGTCTAATGACTCATTTTCAGTTTGGAGAGTTTGTCCATAGCCTTTAAATCATAACCGTCATGAAGCAACCTCAGATTAATGCTGCATTAGTCTGATTTTATTGCTTTTAATCACATTCTGCGCTCTGCTGTTGCCGTGGCCTCAGATCTGTGTTCCCAGACCAAAGGGGTGTTCTGGCCGGAGGAGAACCCGTTTTGAGTCACGGGACGCAAACCAAAAAACAACCAAGTTAGATTAAAGAAAAATAATTTAAAAACAAAACATTTAAGGGATTGGGTGTAAGATACGCATTTTACAATTGATTTCTTACATCAAAAGCTGCAACACAAAGAAAGGTCATTCAATATTAAAGTTTTATAGATGTCATGGACATCTAATCTTCCCATCCCTCTGAAAAAAAATAACAAGGAAGACTGAATCTCTGAAATTTGCCAGTCAAAACCACGTTCCTGGCGTTGCTGTACCCATGCAGCACTATATCTGTTCAAACAACACATGGTGCGTCCCGCTTTCATGCCCAGGCCATGCCCTAAAAAACAAGCTGCATCAGAGTGAACAGCGGAGCACGAGCGACTCACCGTAGTGTTGGACTGATCGATGAGTTTGCGCTCCCACATCTTCAGACGACGCTCCCGCTCCTTCAGCTCCTGCTCCTTGGTGCTGAGGTCCCTCTCTAGCTTCTTCAGCTGCTCAAGTGTAGCTTCAATCTCGCACCTTCAGCACAACAAACATCAACATTTAGGCTTGGTGTCAACAAGATGCTTCCCATAAGCAGTCTGCATGCTTTAACATCCTCATCATCGGCCAGAATCAGCTCAGTTAATCTCTCATTCCTGCAATCTCTCATTCAGAGTAATGCAGTTTGTAGACTGAGTGAATATGGACCAATTCGACAACAAACCCAGTGACTGCTCTGTTGACTAAAGATCTAAATACCCAACTTCATATTTGAGCTCAAATAGTTTTCTGCTTTTCAGTAAAAAAAAGTATTTTCTAGACTAAACTTTTCTGATGCCTTATCCACACGTAGCCAGATATCTGGGAAAACAAATACGTTTTTATGTTTTTTATGCACACAAAAACTAACTTTACATTACTTAAAAGGATTATTCATGAAAACTCCGGCCAAAGCGGAGATTTGAGAAAACCCAGTTTTTGTGCCTGCGTGTACCGGTCAAAACAGGTCCGACGTGTCTGCAACAAATAACGGGGTGCTGACGTGACATGTGCGGCCATTTTTACTGCCTAGGCCATGCGGTGGAGGAAGAATGGATGCTATCAGAGAGATGCTGATTTCTAAGTTGGTTCAGACGCTTTTTCCTTGTTTGTTTTTACTCCAATATGCTGAGGTGCAAAGGAGAAAGAGTGCTTGGAGGTCAGCTGTTTTACTCGCCCTCCCAATATGCAGGGACCGCATCTTTGTTTTGAAGGATTCTGATTGGCTGACATTGGTTTTAGCTTTGAGGACACTGCCCCTGCAATATTATTTTTAAAAACAATGATCCGGCTAGGTGTGGGCATAGCGTGAGTTCCCAGTCCTTTGCTTTCACCTTGAAATTCAAAATAATGAAGGCTAATATAAATATTTCTGCAGCGAACATGCTTTAAATTTGTGATTTAAGGGAGGGATGGAGGAGGGAAGGAAGGGTGGATGGAAGGATCGACACAGTAAAGGAAGGAAGTATGACACGATAAAGGAAGTAATGAAGGAAGAAAGGGAAAAGGGATATAAGGAAAACATCAAAGGGCACAAGAAAGTAAAGAAGGAAGGTAGGAGGAAAAGAAAGAAGAAAGGATAGACAGAAGCAGGTAACTAACAAAGGATGGAGATAAGGAAGTAAACAAGGAATGAAGGAGGGACACAAGGAAAATCCAGCAGCAGAGCTAATGTAGGAGGAGCCTCTATGTATTAATTTTTCCATTACTGCATATAAATAAAATATATTCTCACAACACAAAAAAGGCTGGATAAACCACACACACGAAAAGACCCTGAACATTCCACTTCTTATTTCTCATATTATATTTTGTGTTTTTCTAGATAAAATTGAGGATGCTATAATGATAGAAAAGACATTTAAATAGTGTACAACTAAATAAGAACTTTAAAGTTTTGATTAGTGCTGAAGCTGATCAATTTTTCTTTTATTATATACATTTTAAACACTTTTTCCGCACAGACCCATTTGGGTCTCCAGGCTCCTGGGTGTGAGTATTTATTATTTACAGTTTTTATTGGTAAGTTTCTTCAAACTATGACTGCTAAACTCTTTCCCTGACATAGAGACTCTTTTTAGGACGGAATTGTAATTCTTGTCCAGTGACAGTGTTGATATAAGAGCTGGATCTTTATTCTGTGTTGCTGTGAATGCTTTACCTGGTTTGAATAAAACTACCTTTTCATTTGCTTTCTATTAAATTCAGCCTTTCATCGTTGAAGTGGTTCAAAACTGCTTCTACTAGAGTTTCTCTGGTCACAGAGGATGAGTTTTACAAGCATTGGCAGAAAGAAAATGGCAATAAACCTGTCAGATAAGTAACTGAGGTGATGTGTTGGGGTTCCCTAGAACAAATCATTTATTAAATCAGAAGTTTTAACCGTCCAAATCCCTGGATCTGATGCATTGACTTGACTCCAAGTTGGAAAAGTTTATTGTGTCCAGCAGGGGGAGCTGTGCAGTGCCGTATGCAAGCCTCTCAATCATCAACAAATGTTTCCCAGGCAGGAAGGCCAAACCTTGCCTTTCCTGTTCTTCCAATTCCTCAACACCGACGCTTGTCACTAGAAACAGCCTCTGCTCATGCGAAAAGAAAAGCTGCAAAAACCTTCCAACCATGTTATACGTTACTTCCAGACCGACAAATATTTTAACCTTTAAAAGAAAAGCTGTGTTGAGAAATGTAGTTTGGAGCCTTGTGAAGCTCTTCTAAAAACAATTTTTTTTAATTTTGGCTGATTTTACAATTACGTGTGAATAAAAAAAAAAGGGTATTACACGAGTGGAGAGCAGCATTATCTGTCACCTGGTCATCTACCATTATGCAGAATTCTCTGCACACAGCTCTTTGGGATTTATTTGGAGCTAACATGGCTCAGTTCAAAACTTTGTTTTAAAACAAAACTCATAATTTCCTCTCATATGATTTGAACATATGCGATAAAGACTTTGGCTCTTAGTGAGAAACAAAGACTTGTTCTGGGTGTCAAACAAATGCCTCTGCAATAGTCGTTGAAAATTAGGTAAATAAAACCACGTTTCCAACCTGATGACAAGAAGACTAGAGATAAAAAAATTTTACTAGTACTTTTAGTTGCCCTTTGATGTGGAATTTAAATCCAGCTATTTCATGAAAAAAATGTAAAACTGCTAAAACATATTTATAATTATATCTATATTTAAAATCATTAGTTGTCTCTTTGTCGTTTTTAGCCAGTTACTAAGAGCCATTGTGAAAGGTCCAAAGAGCCACTTGTGGCTCCGGAGCCTCAGGTTGCAGACCCCTGTGCTGGAGGATATATAGCCTTCAGCTCATAGTTTATAATTTAAAGCTTTCAGAGCATGTCCTGTTTCCTTCAAGGGACACAGGACATGGACAGAGACGTAGCAAGAAAACTGAGGTTTCTACCAACCGGAACAGGCTGATTTTCATCTGAACTTGCCCTGACCGGCCCATTGGGAGCCCTAAAATATGCTTTCCAACCCATGAAAGCGCCACGCGAAGCGTTCCCAGGATGCAGGTCGTTAAGACCAATTAATCTTTTAGTGCCAGTGGAGTGTTCAAAACCAAAGTCATAGGAAGCACTGGAATTTTAGAAGCTTTTTAAAAGAAAACTACATGTTCTCAACATGTCGAGACAACTGCTTGGCAGGGCTGCGAGTAGAGCTTCCGAGTAGATAACAGGAAGGCTGAACGGAGCAGAGCAAAGTTGCTCTCTTTTGACATCTTGTGTTGTCAACTTCTGCCATGGAGCCTGTTGGATGTGGAAATGTTGGAAGCCTCTTGATATGCCAGGGTTACGGTAAGGATCTACACTCTCCAGACAAACACACAGATATGTGTTTTAATTTGATCGCAAATATAAGAGCCTCAAAACATCAACTCAGTGCTCAGTTTGTTGTAAAACTTTTGTCTCCGCAGCGACTTTTTCTCTACCAACAGTGCTTGTCATCACCTCCGCTCTTGATGTACGAATAAATAACGAGGCCTAATTCCTAGACGGTTTAAAAAAAAACATTAAAAGATGTGGAAATTATTATTTCGTTCAGCTAAAAATAACATTGATTTGAAGCCCAACGAGCTAAAACAAACATGGGAAACTAATGAATGTCACCCTCTTCCCTCCAGCCAACGCAGCACCTCTTCATCAGCTCTGCTGGAGCTCCCTCCTGTTCTCATCAGGCACAAGTCTCTCCCTTTACGCCGTCATCCAGCAAACTTTATGTGCAACGCATTCGCGCTTTCTGCTTTCCAGAGCTGAAATTCCCTCCACCTGCAGATGGCTGCCTGGACACGGTGCCACCAGCACAACTTCTGAGATGAAAAACGTAAAAAAACTCCTCAGCGAACAGACGAGGCCCGCAGAGAGGCAGACAGAGAATAAAGTGACAGCTGAGACTCAGGCTGTGCTGAACATCACCACACATCCAGCTGCTCATACAGGCCAATTAAACACTTCTACTTGAAAAAGATGGTGATTATTTTTAGGGTCTTATGGGTAAAGAGAGGAAGTATATCCAGATGGATCATTCTTTGGGGGTTTTCATGTCTTTATGTAGCTATCAGTGTAATTATTAAGGATCTATATGCACGATCTCAAGCTCTTTTTTGTGCCTGGCGGCCCCCATCAGCTACATTTCCACATCATTCTTAGCAAACAGTCGCACATTATCTTAGGCTGAGGCAGTATATTGGCAAGAGAAAAGCGTTATAAATGCATTTACAGGCTGTGCAGAAGAGCTGATCACATTACCTCCATTCAGCCTTGTTGTGAAGGAAAGAGTTGCACTGTTCAGGAAGTTGGCTGTCTTTAGACATAGATTCCAAAGTGCACAGGATCTGCTTGAACATCGGCCTTTCCTGCATGAATATATGTAAATGTATATGCATGTAAAAGAAAGTTTGACTCTTAGGAAAACGTGGATCCGGCTGCTAACGTGACTCACTTTTGGCTCTGCAGTCCAGCACTTTCTCATGAGCTCTGCAAAGCTGGGAGGACAGCAGCTCGGGATGGTCAGCCTCTGAAAGTTGCACAGGACAGAACAGCATTACTAAGACTCATTACTTTTGAGCAAGGCGGTAGGTCACACAATTAAGACTACATTTTCCTGCTGAATAAAACCCTGTAGCCAGTAGGGCTGGGGTATCGATCCAAATTTCAAGAATCGATTTGATTCCTATTCTCAAGATTAAAACCGATTCTTTTCAATCCCATCTCAAATTGGATTAATGGTATTAAAAGTTTTTTTAGCTGTTACCCGAATTTCATGACTATGTAGTAATGCAACATATGAATGCTAGTAGTATATTAACATTCAACAGCAAATTAATAAAATAACAGTAGCTAATGGCACCTGTAAGGACCAAACCATCTTCCTGAATGTTCACATCCAGGGTAGAAATCCAGGGTAGAAAACAGGACGACAGGGATATCTACAGCTGCTTTTTGGACACTAACCTGGTGCAATTATTAAAAATTCCCCTCCCAGAGTGCGAGCCGGGAATGCCGGCTCATACATTTAAGTTCACAGTGGAAAAAGGTTTTTTTTTTGGTCATATTAATCAATCTTTTGGAATTAATATGAGAATCGATCCAGAATTATACGTTTTTTTTAAACACAGCCCTAGTAGCCAGCAGGTAGATAGGAAGACATAGCTTCGGTCCATTAAAATGTAGCCCCGACTAATAATGATCTCCTGCTCGCTTTACCTCTCCAAATTAAACATCTACATAAAAACAAACTTTAATATGTTTACCGCACGTCTCGGCCAACAATGCTGAAAGTGATATGGCATGATGAGTTGTGATCATCATCGGCATAGATGTGACATTTTGATTTTTAAAAGGAGGGACTGACTGAAAAAGTTTGAGATTTTCTAAAAACGGGGTCAGAGTTGTACCTCCAGGCTCAAATGTATACATACACCTTAATTTACATTTCAATAAATGTCTGTTAGCAAGTTGAATCTGGACTACATCACCCACTTTAGTGCAATCCACCGGTACCACTGGCTGCTAAATAGACCCTAAGGCTGATTCTGACACCACCATGCCTGACAGCTGGCACAGTGTTGTCAGGTTTGAAAGCTTCACTTCAACTCCTCGACATGTTCATCTTGTCACTGTGAACAAGCAGCTCCATCTAATTTCAGTCATCTTGGACGGTGTTGGTTTTGGAGAAGGGACTTAGTTTTGGGTCGGCACCTTCTCAGTCCACATCAAGTCACAGCTAGCTTCACCGTGGACGGCGACACTGGTGTTCCAGCAGTTTCCAGTTTATGACAGGCTTGAGCCTTGGTGCTTCCTGACTTGTTCATCAACATCTTAACAATTTCCCCTTTTCTAAGGGGGACTCCTTGGGTGAGGTGATTAAAACTTTGAGATAATCGGATGTTCTGCCAGAAGAATGATCCAAAATGTGTATCAATAAAGCTTCTTAGATGGCCTTTCTAAAGACCTGACCTCACCATTATTGGAAATTCGTTAATTATGGTTCATGGGTCTGGGTCCATGTTTATTTTTAGTCAAATTGATTACTGCAACCGTGTTTTCACAGGGTTGCCTAAAAAGTGGATCAGACAGCTGCAGCTGATCCAGAACGCTGCTGCCCGCGTCCTCACTAAGACTAAGAAAGTAGAGAACATCACCCCAGTTCTAAAGTCCTTAAACCGGCTCCCTGTATCTCAGAGAATAGACTTTAAAATACTTCTGTTAGTCTATAAATCCCTGAATGGCTTAGCACCTAAATACATCACAGACTTGTTATCAGTGTATCAACCCTCCAGACCACTAAGGTCTTCTGGCTCCAGCCTACTCTGCAGAACCAGAACCAGAACCAAACACGGAGAAGCAGCATTTAGTTCCTATGCTCCACTTATCTGGAACAAACTCCCAGAAAACTGTAAAAGTGCGGAAAACCTGAGTTCTTTTAAATCAAGATTAAAAACACATTTGTTTAGGACTGCCTTTGACTGTTCTAGTTAAACTGTTTTACTGAAACATCATTAGTTCAACTTTTTTAGTCCAACTGTTTATTGATGTTCTATTCTGTTTCTACATTTTATTCCTACTTGCTTATATTTTCCTGTATTTTAATCATGTAAAGCACTTTCCATTGTCTCTATACTGAATTGTGCTATACAAATAAATTTGCCTTGCCTTGCCTTGCCAAAAAACTGGAGTTGATGTTAACACAATATTAGAGTTTTCAACACTCTACAGTACTCGCAAAGTACTGGTTGGATGCAATATTTCCAATAATGTGTATTCTGAATCTTTATGGCAACAATACATATTTAACTAGTTGCATGGACTCTCATTGCCCCTGATGCCTACACATAATATGTTTTATTCGTTTGAGATTCATTATCAGGATGTGTCTTTGCAACAAAGAAAAAACAACCAAATGTTAATTTTCTTAGGTTTTATGCTAAGTATTTATGAATCATTCCTGATCACAAACCAAATAACGAGCTTAAACCTCAGAGGGTCAAAAATGTACCTCTGTATACAGCCACATCATAAAATACCTCATTTTTCTCCACCACAAGCCAGGCTACTTGTAAGCCTTCCAGGCCTTTAAAGGGTATTTCCCGAGTTAGCATTTCCCAAAGCACCTGTGATTGAAAGATAGGGAAAACAGTCAGGGAAAACAAAGCAGTAACATACACACATGTACATTTATTACATTCATACATATGAATATATACTCAGCATTTCTATGCGTTTTTTCCCCAATTCATCAATCTTTCCAATCTTCTTACATTTTTTAGACAATTCGTAACACCATATTTTAAAACAAGTAGCTATATTTCTGTTATTAAAACTATCTTAAGGATCCAGGCATTGAAATAATATGCAGTGTACCCAAGGTTTAACAGTAACTTTGACTTACTGCAACCAATTTAAATCCCTTGGGCCACAGAAATAATCTGATAGCATACTTGTTTTTCAGAATTTTTCTCTCGTCTTCTGCAAATGGAAAAGTCCATCCTGTAATTTCAAATGTTGCCCCGATCACATTAGAAAAGCATTTACAATTAAAGGGCTGGTTTCCTTATGCAATAAAACACTGTATTTATTACTTTTTCTGCTAATGAAACGACTTTTTAACTCACACTTGTTCATTTCTGAGTTAATGGTTATTAAGTTATTTAAGATAATATGCAATTTTAGTGGCTCAAAAGATAATGTCACTTGGTCCTTAAAATGTTATGAAATTCTTGTTAATCACAAGTTTTAACAGCATATCTGGCCAAGAGTGGCACCAATACTTATCAGGTTTAGGGGTGTAATTATTTTTTCCACATCGGGCCAGGTGGGTTTTGACAGCTTTTCTCCTTTAATAAATGAAATAAACATTTGAAAAATCTATTTTTTATTTACTCAGGTTATCTTAGTCTTCTAATGAATTTAGTTTGATAAACTGAAACATTCAAATGTGACAAAAAAGCAAAAACAGAAGAAATAAGTGACGTTTTCTCAGAGCCCTGTTTCTATTTATGAACAGTAAAATGAACAGTAAAATGCCCTTACTGCGCCAATTTAGAGTGGCTCGTTATGTTGCCTAAATTAAACACTTCTTCCTGTCCTGCAGAACGCTGCATGTTATCTGATAGAAAGTTTAGGAGTGTAACTGAGAAAAGATTCATTTTATGTCTACATCCGAATGCCCTGAGGAGCTTTTAAGACTGACGGAAAAAATACCAAATTTCTAAGAAGTTGTACTTCTGCAAAGGTCACAACTCCTGCTTTTGACCACCCACGAAGAAAAGGAAAATGTATAAAAAGCGCCTGGCAGCCGAGAGAGACTAAAGTGCAATTTCGTGCAAATGTATTTACCATATTAGAATTTTCCACAACTTTGATTTCTTTTTGCTGGAAGAAAAAGCCTGTCAGTCAAGTCTTCACTTTAGAAACAAAGTGGCTCCCAGATCCTTCAGCTCAGCCTTGTCTCTGCACCGCTCTAACCCGTCCTTGAACTTTGCATCATGACTAGATTTCCACTTACATTTATGGGCTTATTTGTAGGAAAAATCAATCAATCAAAAGGAAGAGAAATACAAATACTTTCAGGAACTCTGTTAATTTCTGAATTCAAAACTCTGACCCTGGCACGAAGTCACACCAAATGTAGCTGCGTTCGAGTGCAAAACCAGCAGGACGGCAGCCATGTTGAGTTATGAGATCAGAGACTGCACGGCTTAAAAAATATGACCCAGAAAGAGAACGAAGATATCTACCCAGCACCTGGAGAGACTGCATTCTGCATCCTAGAGACTTCAAGCTACACACCAAATATAGCATAATATTAATAATAATTAAGGTCCGAACTGGTAGGAATCGTCCGAGGCCTATTTCTGATTTTTGAAGTCAGGGTTTTCAAGTTGACTTTTCAGACTTTATCAGGATTAACCATTAGCTTGTGAGCCAATATCATAAAAAATAATCAGAAATAAATTCTTGAAATATATCCTTCTGTGTATCTGTACCACACGAGTTTCACTTTTTGAATTGAGTGAATTCAATACATTTTTGATGATACTCAAATTTACTTAGATGTGCATATAAAACAAAAGCTGTTTAATGATAAACCAGTCGCAATGGGAGGAGACATCGTTTTTTCCAGAGATTCTTTAACAGAGATGCAACAATCAATCAGCCAGAGCTCAGAATCAGACAGTTTTCCCTTAATCTGCTCTGATCAGTAATCATCAGGTCAGACATATATTATTTAACTCTGCATTGGACAAACAGCTCCTACTATGTTCAGTCTACAAAGACATTAGCTAACTGCTTTTACTTTAGTGCACTTTTGGGTTTAAAAATATCAGATATTTGCTTCAATGCATAAGTAGGAATAATCTTGTAAATCCTCCAATTCTGTTGGATTTGTAAGATCTTCATTTATCAGAAAATCGGCAGCACATTTTTTTCTCCTTTAAGTGATACAGTCCTTTGGGGGGGAAAATAGAGATCAGTCAAAGTCGGAATCTGCCGGTCAAACCTCGGCCTGGAAAAGCCTGGTTAGCCAGTTAACTTCTAATTTCCAATTGGCAATTACAACTCCACAGTTTAAAATTATCACTTTTTACAACAAAAACACAATGGGAAGTTTTCTAAGTCAGCTGCATTACTATCATGGATAATAAGGACATATAGCTTCAGTAGTTATCTCCCCAAAAGACAGGATTATTTCAAGGTTTTACACTTTGCACTTATTTGTGTACAACATTAATAGGCATTAAAGAAAATGGTATAAACTAATTAAATAAACATATTTAGATCCTGAAAAATAAACACATATCTTTCCACCAGTACTTTTCAATGAACTATGTAGCTACTCACCACACCATAGGAGAAGGTGTCGCAGGTCTCTGACACAGGGAGGCTCTGGATGACCTCCGGAGCCATCCAGGGAAACGTTCCCACCAGGGACATGTGTGTCGTGTGGGATAAGAACTTGGATGCCCCAAAATCACAGATCTGATTACACATGAACAAAATAATGAGATTAAATCTGCTGCTTAGTAAGTGTTAATGCACAATAATGTGTTATTCCATGTATTGGAACTCTAGTCTTACATTTTTAACACAATTTAGTACACAATAAAAAAAAGAAATAAAACGAAACAATCAGGAAACACCTTGAATTAAAAATGTGAACAAAGGTAGATAACCAGAATATACATCAAAGCAAAGACTACATTAAAACATATTAGATTTTCTTAAAAGCATGAAACAATACAAAAAATGAAAATGAGCTGTTACAGCGCCCTCAGACCCTGATCACTGATCATACTCTTGATTCTTCCAGCTACCGATAACTAATCATGGAAAACTGTAAAATGAATCTTGAAACCCCTGAGCTGAGATGATAATATCTTTTGTTTTCTTTATTTTAATGTGTTACAATCTGATCAGAAAGGTACAAAGACCGCCCTTTTATTCATGTCTTATATATGCCAAGTTAGTCACTGCCCTCTTGTGTTCATGCTGCAGATAAATACAATAATTTGATTTTCCTGCTTTAAAACTGGATAGATTACAGCTACATTTGATGAAAAAAGTGTTTTTTTTCTAAATTTAAGGCAGAAAAAGAAATAAAAGAAACCCAAAAACCTACCTTGAGAACTTTGTCTGCCCCCAAAACAACTACAAGAAAATAGATAGGAAAAAGTTGCTTTAAAAATCATTAGAGATGTAAACATTTGCAGTTATTTGTCGTAAACTAAGTTAATCTGAGCGTAGCAATGAAAGCAGATACCATTCCTGGATTTCAGGTCTCTGTGGATCACCTTAATCGGGGCCTCTGAATGTAAATAGTGCATTCCTAAAACAGAGGAAGAGGGTGAGATTCAGCGGAAGCGTGCTTCTCAAGAATTGCTTCTTATCCCCAAACACAAGCTGTAAATACCGGAAGGAGCAGCAAAATACCCGTATGTGAAGCTGTTTGTAATCAAAATGCTTTCTACCATTCAACAGGTTTTTTCTGTAGCAGACAGTAAAACTAAAAGAATCAACAAGTCAAACATCTTTGTGTCATTTTAAGATGAATCTGATGAATTATGACACATTTTCTTTCTGAGGACAGTCTTGGTTCTTGTTCGATTAACATGTTTTGTCTCTTCATTGAAATGTGTCTTGTATTCCTTAAATTAGACTGAATTTAACAGAATACTTTATGGCTTTTTATGAGTGTGTGTGCATTTTTGCATCAGCGTTTATTTCTGTTGTTTAAACCACTGTGGGAAGATCTCCAGGGTGTGAATAGAAATGCATGCCAGACTTTTCAGATTGCAATTTGTAAAATATTTCTAAAACTATCAAATAAAATCCCAATGAAACGTGTAGTTGTAATGTGACAAAATGTGGACAAATTTAAGAAGAATGAATACTTTTGGGGGGCACTTAACTTGCTGCTGTTGTGTGAAACAGAGAAAGAATCTTGTCACCTCCAAAAACATTCTTTCAACAAATCAGTTTGTTGTGATTGTCTCTTTGTCCTTTAGGATTATAATGAAAAAAATGACTCATGTTTACCTTTAGCAATCTCTGCAGCCCAGCTCATGATCTGCTTAATATCCATCTTCTCGCTCTCATCGCTCGACAGGTAATCGTACAGGGAGCCACCGCTTGCAAACTCTGAGGAAGCATTAGGAAATGTATCTTTGAGAGCGGGAAACACCAAAAAGTACAGTTTCTTTTAGCGTAAGGTTATGGCATAAGTGTCTGAAAACAGATCCCACGCCGGTCCGAGCTGACTACAGCATCTTGCTGCCAAACCGCAGCACTTCCTGTTGCCCTTTGTCTCTTCTGAAGGTATTTGTCACTTTCTTACAACCCCACAACACAAAGGACATCTAATGAGCCATTAGCTGGATATAAAACTTTACAATCACACTGCGTTCAGAAAAATCTGCTCTGCAAAAAAAAAAAAAGAAAAAGGAAAAAAAGCTGTCCAAGATGCAGGAAGAGAAGCTTTGATGAAGCTTCTGTATATCAAAGATATGTAGAACAGGGACTGTTTCATTTGTAGACAGGGGCTATTTAGGTGCTTCAATAAAGATAAACAAGCAGCAGCTATAACAGCAGGAAGGCTCTGTTTGTGCATAATAACCAATGATATCCCAGCCCGCCGCTGTAAACATGCACAGGCTCCAAGACAGGAGCCTAATTAACAATCATAAACCACAAAAAAAAGGCTCATTATTACAACCCCAGACTTCATGTGACTTCTTTATACTTGTGTCACAGCAGAAGAACTATGTCTATAGACTTAAATAGTTATTTCTTACGTTGTTACTTCCTCATTTTAATTAAAGCTTCTGCACTTTGCACCTGAACAGGTTTGTCCACATATCTCAGATCAAAGTAGCTGCTTGGTTGTAAAATTCACTTTCAGTTCAGTTAAGGGAGGCGAAAAAACCAAGCTACCATTCAGGTCAAACAGGTAAATCCACCTTTACCCTTAAACAATAACTCGCCAAACTGTATAGCGCTGCTAAGTTATACCAGATATGGCTAAACTCCCACAGGTCAACAGAGATGAACGGATACCCTGAGAGACTTCGTAGAAAGAGGAAACTGGTGTGTCAACATTCAGAGGCAATTTCCAGCACGGCCGATGAATGTGGACACTACAGAGCAAACATGGCAAACTTTATGTTGATTGTGTTAATTAGTTTCTGCTCTCGTAAACTGGACCAGCCTCCATCAGTCCCGGAGGACAGGTCAGGACTTTTTTACTACCTCAGCTATCAAATGGACAGTTGGGGGCCTCTTTTTTTTCCTGTTGCACTTTAACAATGTATTCTTCTTTAACTTCAACAGCTCAGATTACACAACATGAAAGAGTCATAAGTGTGTGATCTGCAGAAGGTCCAAAAGAACAATCCATACTAAACTTGTAGATGAGTCATACCTTTACCTGAAAACTTTTAAATATGTTCTAAAATGTATGAAACCATATATCCGTCCACCGTCTATACCCGCTTATCCTTGCAGGTTAGCAGGTGGGGTGGTGCCTTTCTCCAGCAGTTATTGGGTGAGAGGCAGGGTACACCCTGGACAGGTCCACCAGTCCATAAACGACAAACAACCATGCACACACACCTAAGTGCAATTTAGAGAGACCAGGCGAACATGTTTTTGGACTGTGGGAGGAAGCCGGAGTACCCAGAGAGACTCCATGCATGCACAGGGAGAATATGCAAAGTTTATGCAGTAAGAACCTAAGCTGGGAATACAACTCAGGACCTCCCTGCTGCAAGGCAACAGTACCACAAACGGCTGCACTGTGCAGCCCTGAAACGACATAGCAATTTTTGTTTTGTTTTGTTGTTTTAAAAAAAAGAAGCTAAATTCGCATCAATGTTATGGCGATTCTGTTAAAACTAAATTATAGGTTATTTTCTATAGTCTATTTCTTTATTCTATACAAGGCGAATGTATCTTTTTTTCATTTTTACACAACCCCACATGTATCAGTGGCTATAAAAAGTCAAAAGACGCCTGTTGAAACATCAGGATTTTGTGTAAAATTCAAGTACGTTTAAAGAAAAACCTTAAATTAACTCTGACAAAGCACTTTTAGTTTTATTTTTACAGCACTTGACTGCTTTAAATCCTACTTAAAAGTTTTTTGTGTGTCAGTAAGTAACTTTACACCAGAAACCACAAAAATGTGGGGTTCCCCAAGGGTCCATCTTGGGTCCTCTCCTATTCAATATCTACATGCTCCCTCTAGCTCAGATCATGAAAAACAACAACATAAGTTACCATAACTATGCTGACGACATACAGCTCTACATCACCATGTCACCAGTTGACTATGAACCTATTCAAGGCTGTGTAAATGCTTAGAGGAAATTAATGCATGGATGTGCCAAAAATTCTCTACAGTTGAATAAAAACAAACTGCAGTAATAATAGCCCCCTTTCTATTACAAGTCCCAGGAATTAAAGCCCCAGGCTTTGGTTTCCCAGGGTACACCAAAGTCTGGGGCTTTTACACGTATCCATATGCTACGGGCCGATTATGTAAAACAACCCAATGATGTATGCGGAAGTTGTGAGGACAACTGCAGTTTCACTACGGTCCAGCGGGTAAGGGCACGAAGACAGCATAGGTCAAATAGACAAAGGCAGACTGAGAAGAAGCTGCATCCATATACTGCCACTCATCCGGACTCCGGAGAAACAGGATAGAGAACTTTTGCTAATGGTGTTACACCTCCTTAGCCCCCTTTTAGGAGGGTTTACCCTATTCCGCATGCTCAGCTCCACCGGGCTCCAATCTATTCTGCTCCGGTTGGAATAAATAACCGAAAATAAAGAACAGCTTCTGTCTGCCTGTGCAGGGACCGCAGTGGTGCAGTGTGGGGCGGGCGACAGAAGCAGAGATGGGAGACGAGACTGTTATCTGTCTGCTCCAACGCTTACCTCACAGAGTTCCAATTTAGAGCTTTATTAGTATGTTTTGGTCTCCGCTATGGCAAGGGGAATTTTTCAGCGCAATACTGAAGACTTTTGATGGCAGAAAAATTATTCTTATAGGTTATAGGATATATGTAATGCGCAGATTTGGCTCCGCTTCCTTTACTGCTGCTGCAGAAAAAGAGCAGGGAGCCTTCCTTGTTCCGCACACAAACACAAACGCACACACAGAGGTTCGATCAGCAGACGATGCAGTCTTTACAGAAACAACTTTCAGTGTATCCAGAGCGCTGCTGCCCGTGTCCTCGCTAAGACTAACAAAGTAGTTACCCCAGGTCCAAAGTCCTTACACTGGCTCCCTGTATCTGAGAGAATAGACTTTAAAATACTTCTGTTAGTCTATAACTCCCTGAATGGCTTAGCACCAAAATACATCCCAGACTTATCAGAGTATCAACCCTCCAGACCACTCAGGTCATCTGGCTCGTCTACTCTGCATACCCATAACCAAACATGGAGAAGCAGCATTTAGTTATTATGCTCCACTTATCTGAAACAAACTCCCAAAAGACTGTAAAATTGCTAAAACCCTGAGTTCATTTAATGCCCAGTGCACACTATGCGATTTTCAGCCATCGCAGCTTATACAGGATTTGTTTTGGCTTCATTCTTCTAATTTTATTTGTGGGATTAGGACAAAATTTAAACTTGAGGAGTGAATCTTGATGCAAGTATATTTGAGCAGTGAGTAAAATGAAATAAACTGAAAATTTTTATTTTATGTAGTACATTTTAGATTTCTAATAATAATTTCAGCTTTAAAAAATATGATGGTCGGTTTATCTTTTTTAAGCTCAATGCCTTGATGAAAGGAGGTGAAAGAGGCCATGCTCGGGATGTGGGTGTGACTCCTAAAGCTTTCATTCACAGCATATTTCCTCAACAAAGAGTGATCTTTGTTCAAATATGGACAGGACATTGGAAATGTGGGAGTGGGCTCTGCTTCCAAGAATGCAATCCTTTCTAAACTTCACGGATATTTGTGCATTGAGTCACTGAACACAAACTGTTTATTTTATTTCACTTTCTCAGTACGGTGAAAAACCAACTTCAGACGGCAGCCTTTTTGATTGGTTCATGTTCACATCTTATATCAACATTGCCTACTGACTGAACCAATCAGGAAATAAAAGCTGTACGTGCCCACGCATGTTCACATCTGCTGTTCAACGGTAACGCACATCATCCTCCACCCCTCACTCTGGACCAAACTACAAGCTCTACATTACACAGCAGGTCTACTGAGGTTTCAGTAAAGTTACATAAATATTACTGCAGATATTATAAAAAGTAGGGGTTGTGCATCTTTTTTAAACATTTTTGTAGTTTTTTTTTTTTTTAGATCTTTTTGTGCAGCCATTGTGCATCCGTTCCCCGTGTTTCAATCACTTTTTTTCTTTTTTTCCCCTCTACTTACTATTAAAGGACTTCTTTTTTTAATACCTTATTCAGCCCAGCCTTCTTACTTCCTGAAGTTGATTTGTTTCCTGATAGCAGCTTCTAATTGTTGAATCAACTACCTCGTCTGTCTGGATTTTCTTTCCACAAAACAAAAGACAAATGACATTCCTCTCACTGCTGATCGCAGGGATGCACCAGTCTGGCTTTCTCTAAACATTGCCAAGTTCCAGTTTTCTTTAAGGTCTAACCTGCTGATTTGAATTTTCTTTCAAAGGACCGGAACACAAAAATCTCTTCTACTTATTAAGACGAAGTTTTATGCGTTAATGCTTACGTTTGCTTACCTTTATCGGATTATAACTAAAGTTTTAAAAAACTATGTATGAGAGGTTTCAGGTTAATGTATTTATTAAACAAAGAAAATAATCTGATTTCTATGCATTTGGCCAACCAGGGAAAATTGGGGGATTCTGACCACTGGCCAGTTACATGGTGTATCACTACTGCCTTATATTTTACTGTAATCAGACAAAGTATTCAGGGTATACCAAAACATGTTAGATAAATTTTTTCCACAATACTCCGCACACACACACACACATACACACACACAACACCCCACAACATATAAAAACCAGAATTAGAAATTACACTTATAGAATTATTCACAGCTATGCACAAAACCTTGTTGTTGCACCTAAGGCAGTAATTATAGCCTCAGGTCTTCTTGAATAAGCGGCCACTAGCTTATCTTTGGTCGGTTTTACCCGTTCCTGTTTGCAGAACCACTCTAGCTCCATCAGATAGGGAAGGAAATGTTATTCCAACGCCATTTTCAGGTCTCCCGGAAGAGGTTAAATTTAGGGCTGTCAAACGATTAAAAAATGTAATCACAATTAATCGCATAACGTCGATAGTTAACTCGAGATTAATCGCAAATTAATCGCATATTTTATCCTTTTATTTCTGAAAGTGTAATAGCCTGTTTGGGCATTTTAATATGCAATTTTGCAATAAATGACATTTATAAATACATGCTTGTACAAAAAATATTTTTATTTTGTTATTTTTCAAGCACTTTTCAGAATTGGAATGAAAGCATCCTAGTGCCACATGTTAAACTCTGGACTATAATGGCTAAATGACTAATCATGATGTCCTGATGTTTACACAGTGTGTAAACAAATGTGTAAATAAATACGTTTTCGTGCTGATATATTTTTTTTGCCTCTTAAACAAAGATAGACATGGTATTACGCATAAACATATAAATTAATAAAAATTGTACATTTCAATAAAGTCATAAGTTTTGTTCATTTTCCTAATCTACTTTCAGCAGTTATCACCGGTTATTGCACCGTAAACTGCAGAAAATACGAGCAGAGTTGCTCTGTCTGCCTTTACTATCGTCGGCTCCTACGGCGGAGGGATATTTCAGCTGGATACACTCAAAGTGTCTGTAGTGCAGGCAGGTCTCATAATAACCCCTATTTCGTCACTTATTTTAGAGCCCAAATAAGCGATTTCACTTTCAAAAACCTGTCCAAAAAAACCGAAACCCATGACTCATGAAATTTAGAAGCGCTTTTAGAAAAAAGAAGCCCAAAGTCGCATGAAATAACCAGTCTTTGGCAACAGCGCGGGTCTGTTTTGCTACAGTTCTCTAGCACTCTTGAAACTACGGAAAGCGGCGAGGGTAAAAGAAACACAGTCCGGAGAGCGCGGCGGGGGGAAAAACATTAGGGAACGTGTGTGTGTTTTGACGCGCGATTAACGGCGACAAAAAAATCGTCGGCGTTATGGTTTAAAAAAGTTAACGCGTTAAAACTGACAGCCCTAGTTAAATTATATTCAAGTCTGGGCTCAGGGTAAGCTTTTCAAGGTTATTCACAGAGTTGTCCTGAAACTAGGCCTTGACGATAAACCGGAAATTTACCGACACCAAATAAACAATAAACAACGTCATTTTGCCCATGTTGGTATTTTCGGTATTTAAAAAATGTAAGGAAACATAGTTTGTATAGGTAGGTTACGCTCATGTCCCTTTAAGATGCTGCGCTACCTGTACAGTCTGTGGTCATGTGACCACCCTATCCAGTCTGAAACAGGAAGCGAAAGAGACGGTGAGGTTGCGGGAATAGAGGAAATTTCAAATGTTTAAGAGGCTGCGGCGGTAGAGAGGGTCGATGAGGAAGGGTGGCAGCTGTTAAATACTTTGCAGCCACATCTGATCTCTGGTACAGTCGCACATTGGACCCGTACATCGGTGCGACTGTACATTACGTCAATGACGAATGGAAACCGTGTACCAGAGTGCTCGAGGCAGGGGGCGGAGGGGAGGTGTCTGGCAGGTTGATCTGCAGTATGGGAGCACCGCAGGGAACTGTGCTGGCCCCGTTTCAGTTCACCCTCTGCAGACTTCTCCATCAGCTCACCAGGCTGCCACCTTCAGATTTTCTCTGATGACTCTGCCATAGTCGGCCTCATCACAGAGGAGGACGACTCAGAGTTGATACAGAATGGTAGAATGGTGCCAGCAGAACCACCTCATGTTAAATGCAGGGGGAGACAAAGGAGCTGGCAGTGGACATTCGCCGGCACAGACCCACCTCATTAATACCGGTTATCCAGGGAACTGATGTGGAGATAGTGGACTCTTAGAAGTACCTGGGTGTTCACCTGAACCATAAGCTGGACTGGAGTCACAACAATGATGCTCTTTACAGGAAGGATCAGAGCAGAGTCTACCTGCTGAGATGGCTGAGATCTTTTGGAGCGCAAGGGGCGCTCTTGAAGACCTTCTTTGACTCTGTAGTGGCATCAGCCTTCTTCTATGGTGTGGTGTGTGTTGGAGCAGCAGCTTATCTGTAGCTGTGAGGAAGAGCCTAGATAAGCCCATTAAGTGGGCCAGGTCTATCCTGGGATGCCCCCTGGACCCCGTGCAGGTGGAGGGAGACAAAAGGACTGCAAGAAAAATCACATCACTGACGGACAGTGTCTCCCACCCCATGCATGGAGCTGCTCCAGAGCTGGAGAGCCCTTTTAGTGACAGACTGCTGCATCCTAGATGCTCAAAGGAGCACTTCTGCAGGTCATTCCTCCCAGACTTTATAACCTCTGCTGCTCACAAGAAACTCAATAAGTGTTTACAACATGCTAATGGTTGCACGGGTTCTGATCGGATTGAGAATCATTTACACTGTCTCCCAGATGCTAATGTTCATTTGCACATGCTTTAGCTACTCTGGGTGATGCTTGTACAATCATGTATTTTGCATATTTTCTCACATCGTTGTGCAAATCGTCTCTGTCGTTCCTCTGTTTAGCTTGAATATTATTATTTTTTACCTGAATACGGCATATTATACATTGTGCAATATTTACTCTGGTTTTATTTTTTACTTTTACTTTGATCTTTCTGATAAGTTGATTCTCTGTTGCTTTAACTAACTTTAGATTAGATTTAGTTTTTTCACTACACATTTAGTGTGTAACTCTGTGTCACTGTCACTATCACGTCCAAATTTCCCCATTGTGGGACAATAAAGGAATTTCTTACCTTATCTTATATTAGCGACAGCTGTCTCATTCGAAGTGCACGAACAATATTAGTGCTGCTGTCTGCTCTACAAACCCGGCGGTCTTCTCAAAACAGCCGTCATGTTGGAGCTTCATTCTAATAGTCTTACCCTTGCATTTGTCAGGAAAGGAGGATGTGAGCTCAAGTAATGATGTAACTGGTGGTTAGTTTGGAGAGGAAACTAGGTCATCGTGGTACACTCTTTCACCATAAAAAATGTTCTACATAGTTTGATGATCGGAATGGTTCCTTCCACTATCCTCCCTCTTGAAGCAAACCCCCTTTTTCTGCGACAGAAGTCTAGATAACACAACGGCAAAGCTGCAAAGCTGTCAGCTTATTGATGGGTTTGTCTGGCTCACAATTTAGCACACTACACATGTGCACTAGTCCAACTTATACAAAAATGTGTTGAATGTCATTCCTGCAAAAATTTGTTTTAGCTGTTTTTGCTAAGTGAGGGAAAACTCGACATTGTCAGCCATATCATCACTGAAACAAGACTTTCGATATTTTATAAAACAATATATACCCCAATTCCCAAACCTTCTTCATGTTTTAGGAATATTAGCAATGGAAACCTTGAAAGGGAAATGGAGAAGAAAGGAGAGAGGAAAATAAGCCTACATATATTGAGAGGTGAATTCAGGTTAGCAGCTTTTTATTCAAACTGCTGTCAATAAGCTGTTCTTTTGTAGCTTAACCCAATTAAAATGACATGGCAAATACTGAAGTTGCCCTTTTTGGGTTTTTGTTTTTACATACAAATAAAGGTTATGCAAATTACAAACAATGTTTCAGAATCAATAATCAGCTCTTGTTTTCAGTTTTTCACTTAGAATTAATTAAATAATAAACACAAATATACTGAAGTTGCTGTTTCAATTTTTTTTGTTTAGTATAATAATTTATATACTGTAATAATGTGGGGGCCACACCCCTGGTCAGGTTTGAAAAGGCTCAGTAAAACATATCAGTGCTGAGAAAAGAAAGAGCACCCACAGAAGACAGAGAAAGATTTAAATAATAATTGAACAATCAATTAATCTGGGAAAATATTGAATGAACTACAAAAGTAATCAGTCACAGCCTGAAAGCAAAGTGCATGATTTGAGACAGTGTGGAGGACTTTGGTGAAAGTCATGCAATTAGAAAAGAAGAAAACTACAGTTAGATTTGTTTATTCTTTAGAAAATCCCTCTTAAAAACTGTCTGATTAGCAGATTAGTTCCTTTTACGGGATATCGATGCTTGAAACATATGTCTGATGCACTAAATGCGCGACCTGTGAAGAAAATAAGCAACACTGACCTATCTAGTCATGGATATGTAACCCCGAGGCTCAGACTACAACGCTAGTGAAATAATATGAGACTTTTTTAACAAATAACAGCATGAGGTACACAGAAAACCTGCATTACATTTTCTTAAACCAGTTATTTTTATATTTACGATTGGTTGTATAGAAACTGATGCTGTTAAGGATTTATGACTTTTAAACTCACCGGTGACAATTCCATAGTTTGGAGCCTCAACAACTGCGCCATAAAACTGGATGATGTTCCGGTGGCTGAGGACGCTGAGGATTTCCGCCTGAGAGAGAAGAAAGGATAAAAATTACATTGAGTTAATTTGCTTTTGTTTTGGTCTAAATAAAGCCCACCACAAAACAGCTATCTTTAAATGGTCTGTACTTGTATAGCGCTTTATCATGTCCAACGACCCCAAAGCGCTTTACACTACAGTCTGTCACCCAATTCCATGCAGAGAGCTGTGAGCTACATGGTAGCCTCCCTGGGCCAGACTGACAGAGATGAGGCTGCCATACAACCAGCGCCACCAGGCCCTCTGACCACCGACAGCAGGCAAGGCGAGTCCGGATCACATGACTACATTATGCAAATTAGACGGCAAATGCAAATTGGATGACGTCATCTTGCAACTTCTAGTGACTTTTAAGACAGCCAATAGCATCTTTCCTTGCTCAAGGGTTGGCAACAGCGCACTGCACTTCTTCCTCAGCTAATACACACTAGGGCTGAGCAATATGGCCCAAAAATAATATCTCGATATTTTTGGCTGAATGCCGATATGCAATACTTATCTAAATATGTTTTTCTTTTCATAAAGTAATTATAAAAAGGCATCTCTGAATCAAAGCTTTATCCCAAATGTTCCATAGGCACATTTTTTAAGAAAAAGCTGTGAGAAACAGCTGAAAAACAACCTACTGGAATACATAAAAGTATAATTCTAGCACAACTTAGACCATCACCATATAGTCTCATCTTATAAAATCTTGATATTTTTAAAATGTCGATATATTGCCCAGCCCTGATACACATCTTAGCAGAGGAACGAATGTCTGTGGCTCATTTATTAAATATTCCCCTTTTCAGGGGATCCTATAAGTAATCCTATACTGTTTTAAGTGCTCGAAGTGGACGGCTGTGTTAGAGTAGTTGATGTGCCCCTGGGCAAGGCACTTAACCCTTCATGTCCTGATTTGCATATTAGTGTATGAATGTGTGGGTGTCAGTGAGTGCGATTAGCGAGTGCGATTCGGTAAATGTGGCTGTAGTGTAAAGCGCTCTGGTTGGTCATTATGACTAGAAAAGCTCTATATAAATTCAGTTCATTTACCATTTACTGGCTGTTAGGCTGCTAATGAATACATTTGGTCATCAATTATATTCATTTAATGTTGTAGTAGAAAGTAAATATTCTAAAAGAGGAAAGCTGCTGTACATGAATTAAGAAATGTATGCATCTTCTGAATTTAATTGATGCTCCATTGTGTGAGTGTATTTTGGGTGTTGGGAAATTAGTTATAGGGTTACAGATATATGACAGTAAGCTGGTTTATTTTGTATTATGTTATTTGTAATTGACATTTGTGTGCTGTGACGGTTGGTTGGACAACTGTATGGATGTGATCACCAGTCTGTGTGTACTCAAGTCGGCACTTGAGTCAATGCACACCTGAGCAGAGGAACGAACGTGTCTGTGGCTCATTGATTCAATATAACTTTTCAGGACCGTTACAACTGTTGGTGTTTCCTGATAATTGTGGTGGTCTGACCACTATGACCTACGAGCTTAGTTAATTAACAAATGCCTCCTACCCAACATATCCATTTAATATATGGAAATACATATATCTCTGTTTTAAAACAAATAGAGGACACAAGCTCAACTGGCCTCAAGGATTACGACAACAAATCTGTGTCGGGATAGGCACTAAAATCCCAGATATCATGTGGGTTAGTTCAATGATCAATGTCTGCAATAATGTGAGCTGAAATGTTTCTTTAAAAAAGTCATAATAAATAACTTTTAATTGCTTGTGATATATATATTCCATCCTCTATTGATTAAATATATCCCACATATAAAGACCTATTAATGTCTCATTTTTGGCCAGAAAAGCTTAGGTCTGGCAGTTTCTAGAATGAACAGAAACCTGACAGAATGAGTTCGTTTAATTGTTATCACAGTCTATAATTAAGGGAACAATTGGTTCAATGTGAAAGGATTACATTATCATTTTCACTGAACAATCATCTCTTTAGCAGCTGAGTGAAGTTGAATGGGTATCTGTGATCTCTTACAGTTTCATAAAAGAAACAATGAGCAATATTCAAATGTTCAAAGGCCAACAAATCTAAAACAATTTTCCCTGAAAAGATTTCAAAGATAAAAAAAAAATTGTCTTCCAAGACAACTAGTCTGTGCTTTTAAAGAGATTTCAAGAGCAATAATTGGGCCAAACACTTTCTCTCCTTTGGCAATAAATGTTTCTTCTTGGAGCACATTTTTCAGAGTGGGCGAGCATAATGACCATGAGTGATGGGTAAAGAAGTCACCACATCCAGCTAAATGGGGTAGTAATTAAAATGATTACCACACTGACAATTAAAAAGTATAGAAAAGGGCTCCCGGGCAATTACGTCTCCTACCTCGTTCTCAATCTTCAGCAGTTTCTTCACCGCCACCTCTTTGTCCTGGGAGATCCACCTGGCCCGGTACACGCTGCCGAAGCTGCCGCCGCCGCAGTTCTCGTAGAAGAGGATGTCATCGAACCTGATGTGCACGAAGGACGCTCTGGGAGACGACATCTCATAATGAGGCTCAGCTCCAGCTCAGCTCCGGGACAAGGTGTTGAGCCCAACCTATTGCTTTACAAAACAGGTAAGATGTCAGATCTGATCGAACTCAGTGAAAATGAATGGCTACTTCTCAGCTTGTATAGAGGATGCAGGAGATGATGCAATTTTCCTTTTGTGTTTCAAGTAAGACCTCAAGCAGGAACTATAATTATAAGCCAATACAAGAGCAGGGAGGGATCCTCATATTCTCTTTATCTTTCCAAGCTAAGAACGAGCCTTCTCTGCTCATGTTGAGGCCAAACATGATTTGTAAACCCATGTTGGGAGCTGCCACGGTAGAATCCACACAGATTGATTTTCACCTCCCTTGTTTGTCTGCAACGGCATAAAAGCATCTTGTACAAAAAATATATATATATAATAATAATTCCATCATTACAGGAAATTGTAGCTCTGTTATTGTTCCTGGGTTTCCCCATTTACAGCAGAGCAATTACAGCTCTTAAAAGGCTGTTACCTTGGTCTTCATTGGGATTACTATCCATCACAGTGGGAAATGTCTCCATTGTCGCAGAGGGGAGCCGCCGCTTTCTGCTGATTTACTTGTATTCATGCTATACTTAGCTTCAAAGCAATTTGCTCAGTAGCCCAGTCCCCTCCCCACCCTCCAGTATTGTCTGACCACTCAAGAAGCCTGGGTTACTGAGATATGGCGGCACTCCTCCGCTCATTGATGCCGGTTTGTCACCTGACAGCAAACACCGCCTCGCTGCGCAATCACAGCTGATAGCCAGTTGTCACATCAAGAGCCAGCCTGAGGCATAAGCAAACTGGACCGCTGCAAAAGGAGGGTCGTCCAAGGTTGTTGGACGTCTCCGCAGGAATATAGATAGCAAAACTTCATATCTGTAGTTGCGCTTTGATTCGAAATAAGCCCACTTTTGAATATCAAATTAGAAATTTTGATTTGAATAAAGATGTATAAGCACCAACAAACATGTTATGTGTAGCGTTAATAATTATTATTTAACTTTGCAGTGGCTTGCAAAAGTATTTATACCCCTTGAATCTTTCTGCATATTGTCACATTACAACCACAAATATAAATATATTTTATTAGAATCTTGTGTGAATGATCAACACAAAGTGGTAAAGGATTGTGAAGTAGAAAGAAAACTATACATGATTTTGTTTTAACAAATAAAAAAACTGAAAAGTGCATTGTGCAAAAGTATTCAGGCCCCCTGAGTCAATACTTTGTGGAACAACCTTCTGCTGCAATCATAGCTGCAAATCTTTTCGGGTATGTCTCTACCAGCTTTGCACATCTAGTGACTGAAACTTTCGCCCATTCTTCTTTGCAAAACAGCTGACGCTCAGTCAGATTACATGGAGAGCATTTGTGAACAGCAGCTTTCAGATCTTGAAACAGATTCACGATTAGGGTTAGGTCTGGACTTTGACTGGGCCGTTCTAGTACATGAATATGTTTTGTTATAAACCATTCCATTGTAGCCCTGGCTTTATGTTTAGGGTCGTCTCAAGTCGTTTGCAGACTCCAACAGGTTTTCTTCCAAGATGGCCCTGTATTTGGCTCCATCCATCTTTCCATCAATTCTCACCATCTTCCCTGTCCCTGCTGAAGAGAAGCCTCCCCAGAGCATGATGCTGCCACCGCCATATCTGACAGTGGGGATGGTGTGTTCAGAGAGATGTGCAGTGTTAGTTCTCCGCCACACATAGAGTTTTGCATTTTGGCCAAAAAGTTCCATTTTGGTCTCGTCTGACCAAAGCACCTTCTGCCACATGTTTGTGTCCCCAACATGGCGTCTGGCAAACTGCAAACAGGACTTCTTATGGGTTTCTTTTAACAAAGGCTTTCTTCTTGCCATTCTTCCATAAAGACCACATTTGTGCAATCCACAACTGATAGTTGTCGTGTGGACAGATTTCCCCACCTGAGCCGTGGATCTCTGCAGTTCATCCAGAGTCACCATGGGCCTCTTGGCTGCATCTCTGATCAGTGTTTAGGCGGACGGCCTTGATAGGTTTACAGTCGTGCCATTTCCATTTCCAGATGATGGATTGAGCAGTGCTCCGTGAGATCTTCAAAGCTTGGGAAATCTTTTTATAGCCTAAGCTGCCTTAGACTCTTCTCCACAACGTTTCCTCTGACCTGTCTGGTGTGTTCCTTGGACTTCATGCTGCTGTGTTTGCTCCCCAATATTCTCTTAATCAGCCTCTGAGGCCTTCACAGAGCAGTTGTGTTTGTACTGAGATTAGACTTTGTTCGGAAGATGGACTTTATTCAGTCATTAGCAATGATCGGGCAACTTCTGAAGGCAACTGGTTGCGGTCAGAGAAAAGGGGGTTGAATACTTTTGCACAGCACACTTTTTAGTTATTTATTTAGAAATTTTTTATAAATCAGGAAACATTGTCTTTCTACTTCACAATTGTACACAACTTTGTGTTGGTCTTTCACATAAGATTCCAATAAAACATAAATATGTTTTATTGGAACATTACAACCACATATTTGTGGTTGTAATGTGACAAAAAGGGGAAAGGTTCAAGGTGTATGAATACTTTTGCAAGCCACTGTAAATGTAATGGTTACAGGTTTTTGTGTTTGATTTCCCTCGACGAACTGTAAATAACAGCCACTTTCAGGATAAGCAGAAAATGTAAATGTTTCGACAATATTTTGATGGAAAGATAAAACATGGATTTCTACAAAACAACCGCTCATAGCCGTCCATTTCTTCATCAGTAAAAGTCAACAAAAACAGTAAAATCCTCACGGCCCTGGAGCAGATTCGTCTATAGATAAAAACCCAGGTAAAAAGAATGATAGCATACCTCATTAGCTTCCTTACAGGACAGATTATAGGTCAATAAATTGTTTTTTCATAGCAGAAAACATAAGGGGCACTACATCAAAAGATTTTCTTTTTTACGGGATCGTTTTAAACGAGGGTGGTGTCCAACTTCATAATTTAGAGAAGAAAACTTAGATTTACTGCTCAGTGTAAGAGAGTAAAATCACTCTCTAATTTATTGCAACTGTAAAAGAGTTTTTTTTCCCCCCTGAACTATCAGTTTCATTAGGAGCAAAGGTAATGTCACCCAGTGTGTGTGAGAGAGAGAGCAGTTGGTGTCACACAGCTCTGCAGTTAAAAGGGATTTCACTAATATTTCCCCCAGCTTTTTAAAAGTAGGCTATGCCAAAGTAAAAAACAAACAGACCAACAACAAAAAAAAACAATAAAAGCCACTTTTGCTGAATTGATGACTTAATTGATGACTTAAATGATCTTTATTATAAGATGATTTGAAATTATAAGTTAATATTAAAATAAAATATGTGCGATTTATTAGTTAATTTTTATGAATCAGTTTAACATCCCTACAAGAAAATAATTTTAGAGGTACTTTATTCGGTTAGCTGGAGAGAGGCCCTTACAATCTCTGCGTGGAGCCCCTGTTTAATGTTGGACCGGCTGTGGCCAAACGACAGGTAAGAGCTGTGATCAGACCTGAAGACAGATTTGCGCTTCCTAGCTCTTCGGATTAACTGTACTGTTTGTGATGAATACATAAATGCTGCTTATAACACATGTAGGTCAGCACTGAACACATTGCAAATAGTAGGTATTACTCAACAGTCCAACTTCCACACTTCCTAATCTACTGGAATTGCATCCCACTACTACACCTTCCTTGTCCTCCTCCACATGTTGCCAGAAACTCCTTCCAGACTGTGACTTTGCAGTCTTTTTTCCTGCTCTATAAGGTAGATAGGGGGGAAAGTCAAAAGTCTGGTAAGTTATTATAAACTCTACATACCGACATTCAGAGTTCGGCGTGAAGCCTCGCTGCAGCGGCTCGATGGTCCTTATAGCGCCGGGCTCAAAACCAATTTAAGAAAGAAAAGTCTTAGTTCCGGAGAAATCACGTGTCATGGTACGCTCTTTCATTTCTGATTTCTTCTTTCCTCCAGTCGGGGTTTGGCTGGTTGCGCAACTCCGGCCCGCAGCAACAGCAACAACTGAACACAGCATATTTTTCCCCAGCGACCAAACCGATGACAACAGCTCCCCCTGCTGGAGAAGGGTTGAATAACCCACCACCGTCTCATATTGGTCTTCATGACGTCAGTACTAGAGTATTGTAAGTGGGTAGAGTAGCCAGAAAATTCACTACAGCAAGAGCAGCCTTAGTTTAGTATATTTTTACTCATTCAGAATTAAAAATAGTTTAAATAATTTTAAAAATTGGTAAAAAAAAAAAAAAAAAAGGCTGCTCAACTGCCAACTCTTTGATCAAAACATCTGATATAGTTTGTAGAATGATGTACATAAGACAGGCCAAAATATTATGTTACGCATGTTATTTAATTTCATTTATTTATGTATTTATTTCAAAGAAATGTATGCAAAACAAAAACAAAAATCCAAAAGATTTTTTTTTAAATCACAAAGTGTCATGACAAAGGAAGTCCTTTTAGCTACATGTTTGAAAAATGAGAGGGAAGAAGTTTACACTTTTTTATATTCCCAGCCTTTTATTCTATTTTTTTCTATGTAATGCCTCTATAATAATATACATACCAGACTACATGCTATATCACTAGATCAAATGATAAATACGTATCCCCTGTTGAATTTTCACTGTTAGTTTAATGAAAAAAATAAAAACATTTAAGGGGAAAAACATTACAAAGCATAACATATTAAGGCAGAACAAACACTTATAAAAGTATCTTAAAAGTAACACAACAGGTTTGCAAACCAATATGCACAGTAGGTGATGTGTATCAGGTGGAACGGTTCATTATAGCCTACTTCCAGGGACAATATATATATAAATATTGTTTACTGAATATATTTACTTGGCCTTCAAATGGCTCAGCAGATAGAAAACAACATCAGAACAATGAAGCTTGTGTACAAACAAGAAGTCTCACTTTAGCATAAACCTTGTATGTTAAAACATCGTTGTTTTTCATTCAGTTGAGTAACAACAGGTGGGTGGAGTAGCCAGAAATTGTAAACCAAGAAAGAATAGATTAGAAAAGCAATATATTTCATTGTCCCTCAGTGGTGCACTAGCAGCAAGGTGCAAGGCAAATAGAAGCATGCAGATTTGCACAAAGATAAAACATGATAAAAAATTAAAAAAAACAAGAAACAGTAGCCTATAGTAGGGGCAAATGTACAATATAGGAAAAATATACTGCCCATTACTTAAAATTAGTATACTCATAGTTAAAGAATGGTGTATTTCAGTAGGACAGATTAAACAATGTACAAGATAAAAAGTATTGAAATGACTAGAATGACTTCAAATTAATATTACTCAAGTTCAAGTAAAAAGTATGGTGCAGGAAAACTACTGCTACAAGAATTGTATTTTTTTTTTTTTTCAAAAAAATACTGAAGTAAATGTAGCTAAATAAATATAACTAGCTATTACACACCTCATAAAACGTCCTTCAAAAATATTTACTCAACTGATCGATTATTAGGCAAAAAGAGTACTCAAGTACTGAGTAAAGGTTTCGTGGTTTATTTCCTCAGAAATCATGTAATCAGACTTACATCCTCCAATCCATCATCCTAAACTTGCAGGGTCGGGGTGTGGGCTGGTAAACACACACACACACACACACACACACACACACACACACACACACACACACACACACACACACACACACACACACACACACACACACACACAAACACACACACACACACATACCTAAGGTCTATTTAGAGCTTTAACTTAATCATCACGTTCTTTGCGCTGTGAGAGGATGCCGGAGTACCCAGAGAGAACATGTAAGGCAACGGTGCCACCAATGGCGCCACAGTGCAGCCCAATGCTGGTATCTTTAAAAAATTAAATAAGAAAAAGTTAAAACTACTTGCTTGCTTAACAGAAGGGATATGACTGTTGTAGCCAGAGGCACAGCAAGCGAACCCCTGAGACTGACTGCTCTGATTTGGACTGTTTTACAATGACTTTTGGATCTAGTTGATTGGGCTTACTGGACTGAGGGCAGGTAAGAGCCTCTACTGAATTCTTTCACCCTCCCTCAACTGATTCATCCTCATTCTTATTCCTGTCTGCCATCCATTTGTCTGGCTTTTCCTTTCTCTTAATGTCTATCCTCCTGACTCTAGGACTCTAGGCCTCGCACAAACCCTAATTTAAACATTTAGAATAAAATTATAGATTTCTATAATCTATTGTGTGTAACCTAGACATTACGCTTGCAATCTGAACCATCAAACTAGCTATTTTCTCCTCACCAATAAAGACAAAGAGAGATATCACTCAAAGCTGGTGCTGTGTTTCAATAAATGACCAGAGTAGAAGGCAGGCAGCTTTGGCGCAGACTCAGCGGGTCTGCAGAAACTGTGCAACCTAGTGAGGCGTTTGTTTATAACTGCAGGAAAAAGTGTACGTGTTGAATCCAGTCACCATGTTAAACCACCCACATCCCCCACGCCATGGTTTTAACTCATGTCATCCATGTTTGTGTTGTGGCCTTTTGAAGCTCTGACAAGTTGACGCCTTGGGAATCTTCCCAAACTCTTAAACATGCTTTGCTTCACAATCCTCTCAGGGCTGAAGTTATCCCTGTTGCTTTCGTATCTTTGTCTACTACAGTTTTTCCTTCCACTACACTTTCCATTGGTATGCCAGGATACAGCACTCAATGAACAGCCAGTTTCTTTACCAACAATATTTTGTGGCTTCACCTCCTTGCAAAAGTCTGCCAGACAACCGCTGTCTAGTCAGCAGTTTTCCCCATGAATATGTAGGGGACAAAATTTCTGTATCAAAACCCCGTTTTAAGTCTTATAAGTATCTCTTATAATAAGTATCGTATAAGTATTTGAATTTAACTAATTAATAGAAATAAAGAATCAAAATGTGTAACTGTGTGAAATGGATCTTTATATCATTTGGGTTTCCCTTTTTGGCCAGCATGCAACACTAAAATCAAAAAGCTTTTCAGTGTTATCCTTATTTATTTAGATGCACCTGTGTATAGTAAATGTGCATTTTTAAATAGTTTCATGATAGTCTGATTGGGAGTTAATATTACCATCACCACTAGCTACAGAAATAAACAGCTGGTTGTCCATCAGTGTAGTAGTGCTTTAAAAGGAGATTTGCTCTTGCATTGATTCATATAGTTTGGGTAATCCTTTCTTTTGTGAGGCGATTTAAGCACCTTCCTACACTTCAGTTTTGAGTGCAGTCTGCCTGTTCACACTCAAAGACAAATTTGATTGTCAGTGTGACTATTATAGATTTTGCTCTCTTCCTCATTGATTCTTTTGGCTCAGTAATCACATACAGAACAAATCCATTAGACATATTGTGTATCTATATGTATATATATATATATATATATATATATATATATATATATATATATATATATATATATATATATCCATCCATCCATCCATCCATCCATTTTCCAAACCGCTTAATCCCCCATGGGGTCGCGGGGGGTGCTGGTGCCTATCTCCAGCGTTCACCGGGCGAGAGGCGGGGTACACCCCGGACAGGTCGCCAGTCTGTCGCAGGGCAACACAGAGAGACAAACAGGACAAACAACCATTCACACCTAAGGACAATTTGGAGAAGCCAATTAACCTAACAGTCATGTTTTTGGACTGTGGGAGGAAGCCGGAGTACCCGGAGAGAACCCACGCATGCACTGTATATATATAAAGAATCATATCACACATTTAAGTTCAGCACTTCCCAAAGTTTTAAAACTTTACTTTGTTACTCTGAAGTGTTTGTCTTAAAAACATCACTGTGCCTGCCCCCAATAACTCACTTTAAAAAAGAAGGAGACACAAAATGGGAATAATAAGTTGTAAAATAATTTAAGTTAATTAAATATAGTAATTAAAGTCAAAAATCAAACTCTTACAGTGTATAGATTTAGTCAATTATTAAAATAAATGTAGTTTGAACTTACATTTAATTAAACAAATTCTTTTCCCAGTAGGTGTCAGACATTGACCGTTTTTACTTTCCTATCTAAAGTTGCGGAAGAGGTTTTAGTAAGTAATTCAAGACTTCCTGTTTCCTTAAGTTATACAAGTTATTTGACACCAAGGCATATTTCTCTCAGTCAAAAAAGATGGCCACGAGAAAATTTCTTCTTGCCTACATTTGTCCATACCTACCATCAGAGCAGTGACTGAAAGGCTTTAAACAGCTGGAAATGTGACAAACAAGACTGGACAAAGTTAATTTTCATAATCCACACAAATAAAGTTAAAAAAATCTCCATTATAATTAGAATACTGTACACAAAAAATTATTTTAATGAGATTTTTTTTTTTTACATTTTGAGATAAATACATTTCAAACAATCTTAGCTAACAAAATAATGTCTCTTTATGGGCTCTCTAACAATTAAGTTGTACTCTATAAATGCATTCATCCATTTTCTATACCTATATATTCCTCAACTGGCCACTGGCCACTGGCCACGGGGGTGGATGCCCTGAAAGGGTTGCCAGTTCATCGTTATGTCAGATCTATGCACACATTCACAACCTTAGGGCTATTTGGAGTTCAACCACTTAACGTGCATGATTTGAGGTTGTATGAGGAAGCCAGCGTGCCCAGCAGGAAAATGCAAACTCCAAGCAGAAAGACCCTCAGCTCCTGATCTTCTTCCTGCAAGCCAACAGTGCTACCAACAACCCCACCTTGCATCCTCAGATAGGATTTTATAAAAGCAAATCGCAGGAGATAAAAAAAAAAAAGAAATACTGTAATACATTTGTCTGATTCTTCAAATTCTGTGCTCACAGCCTTTTCCAAGTCAAGATGTTCCAGAAAACATAAATAAAACAGGTTAAAAAACACACCAAGCCTGAGATGTTTAGACTTCTTTAATAATCCACAAAATGATCTATTTCACACTGTAAAAACTCAAGATGCTCACTGCTACAGTTGGAATATCTACAAATGGTAACACACTATGATTGTAAACAACATAATAATAAAACAGCAGAGACAAACTGCATTACAGTACACAAATACAATAAAATATTTCTTTTTAAAATTCAGTGTTTGAGGCTTTTGGGGGAAAAAAAAGACATGCTGATTTAACCATTAAAGTCATGCTTAAGTCAAATAAATATATGTACACAATTTACAACAAACCCAGGAGTATAAAACAGTCTGATATAAAAGATACAAAAGGAATGGATGTCAGGAATATCGAGACTAAAGCATTTGATTGTGTTTACATCTGAGATTATACACAGTGATCCAATAAATTAGACCCCCACCAGCCAGAAATCATCATTTCCTACGCCTGTTTGGGTTGGATATGATATGATATCTGCATGACACCGATATAAGAGGTGCTTCATCCCACAACAATTACAGCTGTTGAAAAATCACAAATGACTGTAATAAAAGGCTCAAGACGTTGCTGAAACAATATCTCATTATCAGACACCTCATCAGGTCCTCCATGTGATTGCCTGTGTGGGGTGTAAAAAAAAAAAAAATCATCACTGGTTTCAAGACCTGCGGGGCTCGAGTCCGTGAGAGAGCTGAGTTAGGGTCCTTTGGTTGTCGATCACGCTGAGCTGGCGGACGTAGGTCCAAACGTCGGGGTGGTGCTTCCCGGCCAGAGGGGAATCCGGGCCTGATTTGATTAAAAGCGGAGAGAGGTTTTAAAATATCAAAAAGTAGGAAAGAAGATTCTTTAAATATCTATAAAAACAGATTTTGCCATGGCACTTACTGAATGTTTGACTCCTACAATATCTCACTGTCTTCACCGTCTTGGCTATCATCCGCTGCAAGGCAGGAAACTACAGTCAGCAGCAAATATCTACAATTGCGTGAAAACTAAAGAGGAGAAAGAAATTCACACAGTGATCTGCACCTGCGCAACCTCACCATTTTCTCAAAATTGACCAAATTGTCGATAAATGTTTTGTTGCCGTCGTGAGTGAATGTCATGTCTGCGGGAAACAAAGAGGAAAACAGAAAAACAATTGCAGAGTGTTAAAAGGTGCTGGAGAAGCAGCGCGGCGGCAAAGTGATCGAAATGCAATAAGAGTGAACAGTTATCGAATCAATGAAGCTGACCTTTTATCATCAGCGGCATGAAGGGAATGACGGGCGGGTCCAGTTTGGCGACCGCGAGTCGATACGCCCGGTGGTTCCTGGACGGATCCTGCAGAAACACTCAGACTGTTCTGAGATCTTCTTTACTTTGCCACATCACAATTACAGTAACTTGGTAAAAGCGTTTAGACCCTTGAACATTTTGACATTTTGTTCCGTTACAACCAAAAAGTCAATGTATGTTCACAGGATTTTATGTGATAGATCAACACAAAATAAAGGTTTGGTGGAAGGAAAATTATACATTGCTCTATATTTAGCTCCATGATGCCGCCATGTTTCACTATAGAGATCGCGTTTTAAGGGTGATGTGCTCGTTTTCTGTCTTGAGTAGCGTTTTGCATGAAGGTAAAAAAGATTAACTGATTATGCTCTCAACATCCTAAAATAGTTTATGAATAAAAATCTAAAAAGTGTGATGTATATTAAGGTAAATTTACTCTGATAATTCTAAAAGAAATCCAATGTGACCATTTGCTTTCAGATGTTGTCTAAAATGTAAATAGACGCAATTTATTTGCAGTGTAAACCCAGGTGTTCTGTGAAGGCCTCGGAGGCTAGTTTAAAGAACATTAGTGAACAAACTCAGGGTAATATATATCTGTTATTGATATTTCATTCAAACAGTACGGCTACTTATCTTGCTTTACCTGTTCTATAATGTTATGTGTCATCTGTGTTTCCAGCTGTGTTTCCAGACGTGTATATTATGTGTATTATGTTGGTGTATGGATGATTTTATATGGACTCTTCTTACATGTGTGGTGCCTGATGGATATTTACAGTCACATTCTGTCATGATGGTGTTTTTGGGTTACTATTGTGTTTCTGCACTCATCATTTCCCTGTTCTTTATGTTAGCTAAATGTTGCTTTATTAGTTCATTCCTTTAGGTTAAGTTTTTTATTTATTTATTGTATTCTGTTCTCTGTGTATTCTAGATTATATTATGTTAGATGTCTGTTAGATGTCCCCTTGCTTTCATAGTTCCTTTGTATCCCCTGACTGACTCACCTGCATTCAATGTCATTCTCCACTTGTCCCTCAGTATATAAGCTTACTGGTTCCCATTATTCTTTGCTGGATTCTTCCATTAAACTGCCTCATTCTCCTTTTGACTTCTATGTTTGCAGAAACTCCATGTGGTACTCTGTACTTGCTCCATGTCCTGTTTATCTTTGTGCAGCTTCTAAAAGTTTTCGGTTTTATTATTAAATTGCCACATGCTCAGTCCCAGTTCCTGTCTGCACTTTGGTCCAATTCCCAACCCACAAATCATGACATATTCAATGAAAAAGGGTATCTGTTCAGGTAAAACTCGTTTATTATTGTAGATTTAAATTACATTTTGAAGATAATCTTTTAAACAGGTATTAATCATCCTTTTCATTAAGCACACATTTCTGAATTAAATTTGTTTTTTTATTGATCTGATGTAATATTCTAATCTTAAATGTCATGTTTTCATTAACTGTAAGTAGATAATCCTCATAATTAACAGAAATAAAGGATTAAAAGTTTCAGTCTGTCTGTAATTAGCATCTATAATGTTTTTCACTAAGGAGTTACTGAAATAAATGTACTTTTAAATAATATTTTAACTTACTGAATATGACTGTATGTCATAACCTGCCATGGCAGATTATCCTTTGCCTTTATTCTAGAATATTTAAAACTACTTATAAATACTGGGAGTTTGATCATTAAAATGCATTAAAATCCTGGAGCACTGTCACAAAATGAGAAGAGTCTGGCTTAAACGAAAAACTACCAAAACATAGCCATCCACCAATGACTACATGTTCCACTAACATGACGAGAAAGGAGATTAATCAGAGACGCGATGAAGAGGCAGGGATCCACAGCTCAGGTGTTACATTCTGTACCCACAATTATTAGTCATGAACTGCATAAGCAACAAGAACAAAGTCTTTGTTGACATAAAGTCAAAAGACGTCCTGTTAGTGGTTAGCCACAAGCCATGAACGGACACATGAGAGAAGATCCTCTGGTCGGATGTGACTAAATTGGAACTTTTGGGGTTACGTGCAAAACACGACGTATGGTGTAAAAGTATTCTTGCACATCACCCGGGGATGCTTTTTTTTCTGGGCAGGGTCAGGAAAGCTGGTCAGACTGGGGCAGAGCTTCGCCTTCCAGTAGAACAAAGGCCCTAAATATACAACCAATGCTACAATGGAAAGGTTTGCATCAAAGCATGTGTTCGAATCTGGAATCCAAACACACACCATTTACAACCCCACACAGATTTCTATTTGTCACAATTTTCCTTTTCTTTCCACTTCCCAATTTAGAACTACTATTTGTTGATCTGCTGCATAAAACCCCAAAGAATTACATTGAAGTTGTGAAAAATTGAATTGGTGTAAACACGTTTGCAAGGCACTCTAACAAATTCAAAGATACAATTGTTAAAGGCATACCATCAGGTTTTCAAATTCTCCGTAAAACTTCTTAAACTTGCTGGGAAGTTTCTGCAAACATTAACAACAAAGGGAAGTCACCCAGCAGTCGAGGTGGAACATGACCGAACAGTCAGTCACTCACCTCCCAGGTCTGACTTAGTCTGCTCACGGCTGGATTACTCAGTCCCATAATGATGGCGAAGAAGGCGTTTAGATTTTTGTACTCCTTACAGCTTTGCAGAAGACATAAAAAGGAGGTTAGAATAAAAACTAACTTCAAAAACCAGCAAACTGACCCAACCCTGAGAGAAAACAGACCCACGTACTGAGCAGCAATCTTGATAAACTTCTTAAGGAGCTGAACTCTCTTGTTCAGCTGGGAACAAAGGCAAACCTCTGTGATTACCCAGAACTGAATTTCATTAAACCTTTGCAGGAAGAGATCCAGATTCACAGTGGTTTTCTTGACGTGCTGTCTCCCAAACGTGTGATAGATGAGTTCAAGCTAGAAGACATCAAAGAACAAATAAACAACAAAGAATTACGGTTAAATATCTTTATGGGTCGACAAAATAAAATCACTGTGTGCCAACAGCTTAACTAATTAATCAAATTTGATTAAATGGCTGTGCTAAGGGATCCCCGGGGCTCTAATACCTCAGGTACACAATGGAAAAGCTCCCAGTCGTAGAAAGTCATGTGGTAAGCCACGTCTTTGGAACTCATCATTTCAAAGTTGACAAGCGACCCGACAGACGGACCCTCCTGCTCAGGCAGTGGCATCTGGGAGGGACAAGAGATCACATGAAACCCTCAACTTTTACACCTTTTTCTTTTTTTACTTTTCAACCACAAACTTGAATGGTTGAGACTGGGATTTTAGAAGATAGACCAGAAAAAGCAACATGTACTGTAATGTAAGGTGGAAGAGAAACGATGCACTGTTTTCTAAACGTTTTACAGCCCAAAAAGATGCAAGTGTGGAGAGTATTTGTACGCAGCTGCTATGAATAATGGTGCCACCGTAATAAATCTTTTGTAAAACCACTTTTTGGCAGGAAATACAGCTGCAAGTCTGCATGTATTAGATTTGAACATCTACAGACTCTTCAAATAACAGAACATCACAATGATAAGACGTCTTTGGCTGAATCAACACACCAACACGTCCAGCTGGTCCCGCTGACAAGCAAAGAGTCGTCCATTTATGCTCAGCGTGGAGAAGACGGAGACATCATTTGGCTTGTAGAGAACTTTCTCTGCAAAAAAAGAAAACAAACCGTACCAAGATTTAAAAGAAAGAACAGGGAGAAGGTGTTGCCCCAGAAGTATAGTTATGTTTGATTTTTTGAAGTCTAAAACTCTAAAAAAAAATGCACAAATCAGAACCTTATTTCTAGGTACACAAACATTTAAACACCTTTAACCATCTAACAACTTAAATAGTAATGTTTAATAATAACGACTGAATTTACTCACAAATTATTCATTTGATAAACATGATAAAAGCCTCAGGCAGCATCTTTCACATTCATAATTGCCAATCTAGATCATAAACTATATTTCTGTATAATATATAATATATTATTAAACACCTTCTATTAAAAAGAAAGCATTAATACATTAAAGAAAAGTACTTTTTTGAAGCAATATATTTTTACAGGCTGAATCTTCAGTCTACAGTCTGGTTTTAAATGTTGTCAGAATGCTGGAGAGACCAGAGTCCTTATAGAAATTGCTCCTATAACATCCTTCCTTACTCTGATCATAGTTTGCAAAAAAAATTTCCTCACAATTTAATTGCATAATTTTTTTCTAACTCCTTAACCATCAGCCTTGGCTTAACCTATTGGCCCATTGGTGGGGCCCTTGACGGTTAATGAGCCAAACTGCTGTGAGAATCAAGTTGATCACCTGTATTTTCTATATTTTCATATAAATATCTACCAAAATAAAAATGTTAAAATGCATTCAAAGAACCAAATAGCTTTTAGAAAATCATGAAAACTATTTTCTTGGTCAATTCAAATAAACGGTGTAAAGCTATGTAATTTATTACAACTGCTAAAACAATGTCAAGACCACACGATAGGGTCTACTGAAGGTTTAATTAATGCCACAATGAATCAATAGGGATGTACAGTTTGACATCATGTATGAGCTTTTCTAATTTAATTCCAAGCACTTCACCTCCTGCTGAACTGAGGCCAACCAGGATCAGATCCTCCGCCGACCCCAGCTTGTCGGCCACCGCCTCGAGGACCTCTGCCACCGAGGAGGCCACGGGGACCCGGATCGTGGTGTAGGTGTGGTCAGAGCAGTAGACTTTGAACAGGACTGCATGCAGGAATCGGAGGAGATAGGAGAAAAAAAACATGAGGCGGGATTCAAACTCCATCTACCGTCACCCGTAATTCCACATCCTCCGCTCCTGTACGTGTCCATTCCGATCCAGACCGCCTCCATGAGTCCGTGAAAAGCAAAGCCTAATACATCCGAGGTTACTCCGTCTTGCTCCGCTCCAAAGTTTCTTGGAGCTCGAGAAGAGGATGTGTGACCATCGCCATTACAAGCAGAATGCAAATCTATCTGGAGAAGATTACTATTTTTCAAACTAAATGTTGAAATGACAAATCTGCATCCTTATTTGGTGCAAAAACAGTGGTTTGCATCCGATATTTAAATACAACAGTTAATTTTACTGTGAATCTTAAAAAAAGTATTTAATTTGTGGTTAACAATCATTATTTCCACCATTAAACTTTGACAAAACCGGAGGATGTTGACGTTTTTTTTCCTGTTTGCTACGATTGGAAATGTGGAGCTTGACCCGGCCGGAGCCAGGCGGACCGTAACGGAGCAGAAAATTGGAGTTGTACCGTAATTTGATGGTGAACGACGGAGAGCGGGTCCGCTGACGGTAGCATTCGGAGTAGTCACAGAGAATGTTTAACCGTTCTTATTAATTAAAATAACCACATAGTGGCTCCATCGGTTGGACGTGCACGTAGGAAGCAGATTTGTCATTTCAACATTTAATTTGAAACATGGTAATCTTCCCAAAAAAGATGCATTCTGCTTGTAATGACGATGAGCGCATATGCTCTCCTCGGGCTCCAAGAAAGTTTGGAGCGGCGCTAGACGGAGTAACTGCGGATGTAACAGGCTATTCTTTACACAAACTCACAGAGGGAACGGAACGGAGACGTCCAGGAGCGGAGGATGTGGAATTACGTGGTTAGAATCCCCTTTTTACTGATATCAGTTTATTTATGTAGATGTATTACAGTCATGCAGAATTGTGACCTGGAGGGAAAACGTCTGATTTATTTGCAAAAGTGCAGCAGGGATTTGTAAGCCTCCTTTACTGTGATACCCATAAAATAAAATACAGTAAAGGTTTATCAGATTATACACTGTCTTTATTTATGATATAAGAGGTCAAAATTGTGCACCCCAACATTCAGAAGCTTTTAACCTCACCTTCAGCAGCAGAAACGTATTTGATTTTGGATTAACTTCAGCCCTCCCGTCTTTTTTAATTTCTTTCACTGCTTATCTGATCGTGTTTTAAACAGTATTCAGCCTTCTCATGGCCTACCCTTTGTCTCCAGTACAGTTTGATGCACAGAGGAGCTCATGCTTGACTCAATGGCAGCGAGGCGCTCAAGTCAGGTAATGCAAAACGAGCCCAAATCATGACCCTGCCTCGACTGTGCTCAGTATCTGACATGAAGCCTCATAGTTGTGCCATACTTTCCCAGATGCACTGGCATTAGCTTTAGCATTTAACATCCCTAAAAAGAGATAGCTCCAACAAATGAATTGCTTCAATTGGTAACAAGTAATTCACTTGTGGTTTACCCAACTTAATCTATTTACAATGGTTTAACTTGACAACTTAGAAACTAAATAAATTACGGTGGATCAATTTAATTTAATTACTTGTTACCAAATGAAGCAATTCATTTAAGTTGGAGCTTCATTCTGTTTTTGGAGCGGATGAGGACTTTTGAATTTTTTTTCTGAGCATTGCTCAATTTAACCTTGGGTTGAATTTGCTTTGACAACCTAAGAATTTCAATGTCGTCTTAAAAGTTTTCCTCCGGTGAATAATCTTTCTCTCTTTAGAACGACGAGCTTCACATTCTTCACAAACTGCTTCTTTCAGCTCGTTGCTGATGCCTTGCCACCTTTTTATTCCATCAATAGCCACTTGTAGTCTCCAGACCAGCAACCTGACAAAGCTCTGCTTTTATACAGCTGGAGTGGTTGCACGCGCTAATGTTCAGCTAATCAAATGTATTTCAGCAGCAGCACCTGGTGACTCCTTTACCACTTAAATCCCAAGGAGGCAGACAGGGTGTGCTTAGTTTTAACACTTTAAAACAAATTTGGCTACATTGTGGAACAGTGAATAATAACATGGTAGAATATGTATGGTTCATGTAAACTTAGAAATACCTCATTTAGCACCTGGTAAAGACCAGCTTATGTTAATTGTGTCCTGAGACGTGAAACCTACCATTGAAAGTGGGTGTGCTTTATTTTTACGATCCCTGAACTTACTTTCATCGTCTCCCCTGATAGGCTGCCGTTTCTGAAGCTTCTCGTCTCCCATATTGAAATGCTGCAGAAGGACTTTGTGCTGCAACAGAAAAGATGTTCACAAGGGAGCAAACAGAAACCTGTATAACAATGTTAATCTCAGAATTTACTATATACCTTTCTCTGTGAGGATCTGGTCTCTTCTGCACTAAAAAAACACAGAACCAACAGACCAGTTTGATCTGAGTAAGTCATTTACTAATGGTAAGCAATATTTATACGGTTTATTCATTCAATCTATACTAGATAATGCTAACTAACCTGCTTTTTATAGTTCTCTCCAGCTCTGTCAGCTGATCCCTGAGGGCTGGAAGCACTTTGGCGTCGTCTGATACAGCCATGAGAAACTCCTGCAAAACACAAAAGCCTTTAAGTGTAAAGAAGGTTTAAAAAGCGATAAAACCACATTAGTTTTAATATTTGGTTTAAACAGGCTGATGTACCTTTGGTAAACTGAAATTTAGAAATTGTTTGATTAAAATGATTTTTTCTTTCTGGCAGCCTAAGAGTTTGTAAACATTTCAGTTCATCATATTGAATCCTGTAATCCAACTCTCTTAAAGGGGCCATGACAACAAATTTAATTTTTCCGAGGTTTTGGAGGTATAATATGATCTGTTGTGCACTGATGAGGCCGTGTGAATGTCAAAAGTGAATACTTTTGACCTGCTGCAAGAGGTTGCAGCAGGTCTCTTGCAGCTACTAGTGACCTGCTCAGGGGCGGTCAGCTTTGTTGCTTAGCTCAAAAACGATCAGATCAAAAAACGGGTTGTCTTTCTATGTAATTAATACTCTCTGATCAGAGCACACCATCAAGCAAACAACCTTCCCCCTCGCCTCCCTTTCCCCCCTCCCCTCGTCCCCCCAGATGATGCACCGGCTGTGAGTCCCGCTAGCATGTCTGACTGCTCCACTTGAGAGAAGTAAGCGGAGAAACGAGCAATCAGAGAGCGGCCGCCCCAGATCAGCCTCTCTATATTGGCTCGAACAGGAGGCAGACGGCGCTAAAGCAGGGAGCAGAATGTTCAATATTCAACCTTAAACTAACTTCACTGCAGTTACTAAAAAGGAGAGCTGATATGTCCGAGGGCGGTCTAACATGCATGAAGGTTCCACTTACTCCTGAAGGATGAGTGAAACACAGAAGAGTGGCTGAAGTTAAGTTCTGGGGACTTTGCTGAAGTGTTTCCTTGATCATGGGGGAATTGAAGTCGGGGTTTTCGAACAAACGGATTTTGAAAAAAAACTTCTGTACCGACACGGAAGGTGGCGACCACAACGCTGTCATTACCCGTAATTTTATTTCGTTTCTAAATGCTGTAAAATGTAAGTTTGTAACTGCAAAATCCGGTTGACTGACCGAAGCTAAACCGCTGCCAGCTGCATGATTTTCCTGTCGCAGCCAGGGAGGCGAGCTCTCCACCGCGGTAAACTGGAGCTGGCTGCTTGCACAGCCGCCTCACATGTACTGGCTGTGCAAGCAGCCAGCTCCCAGCCGCGTCGCAGTCTATTGGCTTTGTATTTCGGTCCCACTGTGTTGAATCACGCCACCAGGTTAAAGCCTTTAGTCAGCTTGGCCTCGCCTGTCCGACAAGATGCCACACAAACACTTCAACCAGCCATAAAATCATAATAATGGATTTGTAACGAAGTGTTGCGCCGAGAAGGGAGGTGTGGATGCAGGGGGAAATGGTTTGGGGTGGGGGCCACGTTTGACCGGTTTTCCAAAATGGCTGTAGCCAATCAGAGTGAATTTAACTTGGTAGAGCTGCATATCGTTAATGCAACCAACCCTTTTACTGAGGAGGGACATTTGACCTGACAAAACAACAAGCTGACGTTATGTTTTTTATTAAATTCTTTGGAGAATTTACATATGCAGCGATATCAACTAAATGAAATGGTTTATCCAGGGATATCACGGGACCTTTAAATCTGTGACGTTAACCGTATAATTTTTAACATAGGACTTTTAAACAAAGGTTTAGTTTTTTTCTTTCCACAGAAACATATATTTTACAGATTCCCTATAAAAAGTGTAAACTACCTTGTAAAAAAATGCAAAAGATTTAAAAAATGGGAAGTGGTATGAATGCTGTTTAGAGTAAACGGAATAAATCAAATTACAGTAAATAAGCCTAATGCATAAATTATGACAGGAAAAATCCCATAAGAAGTTACATTACTTAAAATCTCAATCTTAGAACATGTGGCACCAGAGCTTCTAGAGGCGATTACAGTCCGTTGTCATTATAGCTGCTTCAGGGCCACACTGACCTCCAGGAAGACCACGTCCTCCTGCTGCAGGTGTTGTCCGTGCACGGCGGCCCATTTCATCACCAGCCGGATCACCCGCCGCTTGTTGTTCAGCGTGTAGTCCAGCTTCTCCAGCTCAGAGCCCTGTGAGGCCTGGGCATGGTAGCTGCACTGCCGTTAAGGATCAACAACAATAGAGCAAGTCTGTTTCATTTCTGATCACTTTCACTAGAGAAGACTGTCCTTCCCGTCTTAAAGCTTAAGGTAAAAGGATATTGGTCTCTCAGCACAGGACATAGCTGACTGTTCGGGATGAAGACACAGTGCATGAGCACAAAATCATCTAAGGCTGAATCTAAGATAAATAAGAGAAAAGATCCGGTTAGCGGCACATCAAAGACACCTTCAAACACACGGCCGGGTCTGTCAGGAAAGTGAAAACCATATGTATCGCCGCACATGATGGTAATTAGATCAGCTCTGTGATGGGAAGCTAATTATAGATGAGAACAAACGGGTCGTTGCAGAGCAGACCACAGAGGGCGGATCACAAAGGTGCAGCCAGAGCTATTAAACACACACCATGTGAAATGTGCTGGGTGCATTTGTATTGAGCCCCCTTACTCTGATGCCTGTCAATAAAACCCCGTACAAATAACAGCATCCAGAATTACCTAAAGCAGTATTTAATGTGATTTAATCTCAGGATGAATCCAGCAGTTCTGCTAAGGCATCAGAGGGAAAACGTTGTTGAACAAACAGCATTAGGAAAACCAGGGAACACAGCAGACCGGTTAGGGACAAAGTTTTGGAGAAGTTTAAGCTGGCTTGGGTTATAAAACAATACCCCATACGTTGAACATGTCAGTCAACCAAGGCAGAATCGTGCTATTATTATTATTAGAGTATTAGCTGCAAAGCTGGTAAACTAGATCATGGACTTACGGCTTACTAATTTTTCAATTCTGGCATTTTTATTTCTCTGAGCAATTTTGTAGTCCAAGTTAAAGGATGACAAAGCTACAAGTGGATAAGTAAACATTTTGGTTGCTCTTTACGGCGTCCCCCAGCATACTACAAAAATGGCTGAATGGGGTGAAGTGGATCTCTCTGCAATCTGGAGGTGGGGGTGAAGTGCCTCCTTTAGAATCAAAGAGACAGCACCAAAATGAGTTGCTCTCAGATGCACCTCAGAACAGGGGTAAAAAGGGGGATTCACAACGAGGAATTCAGACCAAGCCATTGCAGGTCCACTTTATATAGACCACAACTCAATGATTTCAATGTGAAAAGGAAGAATTTAAAAGCACAATATGTCCCCTTTAAAGTTTGTGGTTGTAAATTTACAAAAAAAAAAAAAATACATGGCTGAGAACTGTACACGGTGAATTACATTATTAGGTTATATATGGTATTAATGTGAAACTCGGGCAGCACCTGACTCGCTGAACTGAGAATCCAAACGCATCATTTCTAGAAGGTGCTCCAAAATCTTCTCTGGCGTCCCGGACATGATGTTGTATCTGAAGTAACACAGAACAACAAAAAGACACACACACTTCACTAATCAAGATATACAGACTGTTAATGCATAGAGGCACGGTTGCAGCCCCTCAGCTGATTTCTCTTCCTTCAGCGTCAGCCGGTGATTGCCTCATTTGATAACAATCCTATTTACAATCAGTGCTCCTGAAGATGAAGAGGAGGAGCAGATGAGAGCCAGGAGAAAATCCTAATACATACAGTTATTTTTTTTTTTTTAATGAAATGCAGGGGGGCATCTTACACATGAAGGAGAATGAACACCATCCAGCCGTGGTTGTTTTTATTGCTTGATAACAGCGTGACAAGAGGAATGGGAGGGGGGGTGTTCAAAAGCAGGGACACGTCTTCCCTTCTCTTGGGGCAGTCTTGACACTCTTGTGTGTCAAGAGTGGAGTTGATTAGAGGGCAACCCTGAACAAGTAATTGTGACTTGCCAAGCCTCCTTTTCCCCCCCTGGAGCCAGGCCATCATTACCATTAATGTGTCTCTGTGAATTTCAGCCACCGTGGGGCAGTGACAGATGCCTCTATTAGGAGGCAACACTTGCTGGCAGCAGAGCGGCTCATGCAGCTCCACTTCACACTCTCTCTTACGATCAAGTTGAAACAAATAAGGCTGTGTTGTGGTATTGTATACTAACAGAAGCTAGTACACCCCTTTATTTGATCTTTTCGTAGGACAAAACTGAAGATATGATCCTTGGACCCATGGTTAAGTAGTTGGTGTACACCGCCTGTATAATAGCGCACATTTGCTGTCTCCCCAAAATAACTCAACACACAGCCATTAATGTCTAAACCGCTGGCAACGAAACTGCGTACAGCCCTAAGTGAAAATGTCTGAATCGTGCCCAATTAGACATCTACTCTCACTGGTGTCGGGTTACTCGTTAGTGTTACAAGATCTCAGGTGTGAACATGGAGCACGTGTGTTAAATTTGTCGCCATCGCTCTCGTGCTCTCTCATACTCGTCACTGGCGGTTCAACATGGCACCTCGTGGCAAAGAGCTCCGAAGGTCTAAATAAAAGAATAGCTGCTCCGCACAAAGATGGCCGAGGCTACAAGAAGATTGGCATCACCCTGAAATGGAGCCGCGGCACGGTGGCCAAGAACAATACAGCGTTTTAACGGGACAGGTTCCAGTCAGAGAAGGCCCCGCCGTGGTTGATTGGCGTTATCCCACATCCTTGTCTGTGTGTACAACTTTGCATAACATATTCTTTGATCCGGTTGGTGTGTTTAATTACTTGTGGTGAGCTGCAGAGGATCCAGGGACAGAGTTTCGACTGCCGCTGAGACTCTTCTCCAACACCAGGACATCTTGACCATGCTCCTTCAGACGCACAGTGTTGGCCTCTACGTCCTTCGTAGAAAACACAGACACCCATGGTGAAAATGTTAGATCAATGTAGTCCATGAAAAGATTTGAAATATTAACTTAACAGGACAGGTTATACAAAGTCTTTGATAGGCTGTATTCATTGGCTGCGTCCAACTTTGATGTTGGTGATACGAGTCTAAACCCAGTATGCCACTCTGTTAGGGGGCGGCATGAGCAAACTCCAGTCACTGGGTAGTGGGTAGCCTCCTTCTGTGTGTACAGTGTCAGAATTGTAACAAGATATGGCCGTGCACAGCCACTGGCTAATGACCCAAAGTTAAAATCTAATTTTAATGTGACTATTCAGCTATAAATTTAAATGATTTTTGAGTTGTTTTTCTGAAATTTTAAGTTTCAAAATTACATTTTCCAGACTCATTTGTAGACATTTTGTAACCTCCAATTGGTCTTTTATTATCTGTATGTTTTTTTTTTTATCATGAAATCCCACAATGCTGGGGTTGCTTTGGATCCAGCAGTATGGTTAATTTATTTTCATTATTTACCTTTTGCCACATAAATCAACTTCCTCAAGCCTAGGCTTAGTACAGATTTTTTGAAGCATTGTTTGCAAATTTTTTTTAGACCTTTATTGTGTTTGTAAAAGTTCAAAATTTAGGAGTTTAAGAGCTTTTTTGACATTAAAATGGTCTCCATTTTATACACAGGGCCTAATGAAAGCTTTTATCTAAGAAGATTTGGATGCCAAGAAAGCAGAGAAACTAACCTTTTTTTTCCCATGAAAGTTACAAGTGTTTATCCATGGGTTCTGTAGCTCAATAACTCTTAAACTAGACCCTTTAAAAAAACTAAAAGCTGTTTTAGTTGTTTTTTACATTCTATTTTTGCTACTTAAATTAGATTTTTATATTAATTTTTTAAAATTTTGTAAACAAATGTAGTTACCTCCTAAATAAAGAAAGCCAAATTGGTACCTCAAAAACAAATTGTGTAGATTTCACTGGATTCTGTAAAACCCTTAATTTTGACAAAAAAATCAAGTTAACAGATAAAGGATGTGCATGAATCAAAGAAACACCTTAGAGTTCAGAAATTGAGATTTCCATCTTTTAATTAACATAATAAGAAATTAGAGGATGTGCGGAAAATCTCTGTTTTCCTTTATCCACACTTTTTCTGACCTGGAAAATAACAAGAAAAGCTAATTTCATTTTCACTCTTCCAGACTTTTTAAGGCTATAATGAATTCTTGTGATTAAGTGTTGTGAATTGGACCATTTTGCACTGAACAAAGTGTCTGTAAAGTAAAAGTTTGTGATTTGTGGAAACCTTATCGATTTGAAAATTGCCTATTTCGTCCTTTGTATGCTTTTTGGAATCCGAAACAATTTAAATTCAGACAAGCTCAAAAACTACAATATATAAACAGGTCAAACATTGACAAAACATTTGCTTTGCACTGATTTCAGATTTTCCCTTTCTGTGTCCTATATGAAGACATGGAGGAGGAGTATAAACAAACAAAGATGACCGTGGATCATTCTATTTGCTGTTTTCTGTTGAAATGGAGGACTATCCTTACTCTTTCCCAGCCAGAGGAAAGAGAAAGTAACCAAGAAAAGAAAAACGAATTACCGGGAGAAAGGTAGAGTCTATATATCGGCGCAGCTAGGGAGTGCAGACATTTCATGAGAGAGCGGGATTCAACAGTGAAGTTTATTTTTTGTGTTATGTTAGAAACAGTCCTCCTGGCAGAGATGGCTAGTTTTTCCGTCTTCTCTACCTCTCTCTCCCAGGGAGTATGTGTGTAAGCGGAGGGGTGGCGAGATATCAGCGGGCCGGTTCACTGTCTGTAGTGCGCAGCGAGGCCGGGTCTCTTTACTGGTATTTATAGTCGCTTTGTTAAATAAGCGACTGCACGTTCAGAAACGACCCCAAAAAACCTCGACTCACAGATTTTATAAGCGAAAAAGTGCCAAAAATCATTTCACACGATGACCGTAGCTATTAGCAGTATCAACTACATTGAGGTCATGTAAACATTGTCACATGTATGATACTCCGTGGCTTCTGTAGTAGTTATTATGCTGTTAACGGCGAGGTTGTGTGGAACTTAAAAAAAAAAGTTTTATATTTTTCTTTGTGGATGGTTTACTATATTAAAAAAAGACAGTAAAAAGGTCAGTCATGCAGTTTACCCAGAAATAGAAACTTCATGCAAAAGTCCTTATATTTTAACAATACCATATAGGTAGGGGTGCATTTTGTGCAACATCTTAAATAATCAGTTATAAACCTTAGCTGTGTGGGGAAAAAATCATATTGACTATCCTCACTGAGTAAGCAGTTAGAAAATACAAACTGAAAATTAAGAGACGCCTTCTAGATTTTTTTCAAATGAGTTGCTTATTTTTTATGACATCAAAACTTTATTATCAGTTCGATTGGCTTTGAGTCACTATTGGTTCTAAATCTGGACCCTTGACAAAAACCTGGAGGATCAGTCTCAGTCCTAAAAACACGATTTTGTTCTTTATTTTGTTGGAAAAACTAAATAAGTTTTCTATCAGCTGATAAACTTTAAAAGGTAGTCATTATAAGCAAAAAAAGAAAAAGCTGAAATCTCATTTCAGAAAGTGCACTTTTGACTGCATTGATGCGTAATTTCCAGCAGAGGGCGATCATGTTTTAGATTATTTTCAAAGCATCACAAGACGCTGACCTTAAACTCACCCTCAAAATCCTGTTGAAGTCCTCCTTGTCCACTCTCAGGAAGTGGCAGTTGTCCTCTCGAAGGACAATGGAGGCAGCTCTGGGGGCGTCATTGACCAGCGCCAGCTTCCCAAAGTCGTCTCCTTCATGGAGAGTGCAGACAACACCCTGCGCAAAACAACACAATGATCAGTAGATAGTAGCTCAATTCAAGCCAGAATCAGAGAAACATCATAAACTGGATGTTCACCTACTTTCCCATAGATGACAACATTCACTGAGCCTTTTAGAATAATATACCAGGATGTGCCCTCCTCTCCTTGGTGAAACACTGTCAAAAAAAAACACACAAATAAAGATTTCTGGGATTTGACAGATTAGGAGGTTCGTTCTATGATTTTACAGATTTATCATCAGATGCTTTCTAGATAATCTGTATTTACTCACGCACTGTTCTAGCTCTTTCATGGGACTCGAAGATGAGGACTCCGGCCAGTTGCCTCTTTACCTGCCGGAGCAGGAAAGAACGTTTTAAGAGGAGAGAAGAACAGTACTAAGCGACACGTGTTGCCACAGTTTGCACATAAGGTTTTACCACCGTTAAAAGTAAATCTAAAGCTGCATCACATCGAGTGTTTTGAATTGAGTAATTCATTAACTGTAATTTATTATTTTAATTTTAGCAAATCTGGTCAAACAGTCAAAAACAGAAATAAAAACAAACACAGTGCCCTGCAAAAATGTTTTTACCACTTTGTTTCACATTTTGTCATTGAACAAGCACTAATTTCAGTGTTTTATTGGGATTTTATGTGAAAGACCGGTAAAAAGCAGAGCATAATTGTGAAGTGAAAAGAATATGTGGTTTCACTATTTATTTTTTTTAACAAAGAATTACTGAAAAGTGTGGCATGCATTTGTATTCAGCTTCTCTGAGTCAAGATGTAGAAACATCTTTTGCTGCAGTTACAGCTGCTAGTCTTCTAGGATATGTTTTTACCAGCTTTGCATATCTACAAACTGATATTTTACCCATTTTTCTTTGCAAAACAGCTCCACCTCAGCCAGAGCGGATGAACGGAGCTTGTGAACAGCTATTTGCAAAACCATCTGTGTCTAAACTTTAACTAGGCCATTCTAACACATGAATGTGCTTTGAGATAAACCCCTCCTGCGGCGCTCGTGTTGTATGTTTAGGGTCATTGTCCTGCTGGAAGTGGTGAACCTCCAGCCAAGTCTTTTGCAGCCTCTAACAGGTTTTCTCCAAGGTTTCTCCTGCATTTCGCTCCCTTCATCTTTCCTGCTCTGCTGAAGAAAACCATCCCCACAGCATGATGCTGACACCACCATGTTTCAACACTTTAGTAGAAAGTTCAGGGTGATGTGTACTCTTGGTTTTCCTCCACACAGTTTTATTGAATTTGCTGCCTAGTAGCAAGAAGGTTAGATTTTGTTTTCATCTAACCAAAAAATTAATAAAATAAAAAATATTTCTTCCAAAGTGGTCTGAATATAGACACACACCATATGTTTCAAATTATTAAAAATAACATCATATAAATACAAATAAGTTAAAGTTAAGTTGCAACTTGACAAAATGTGAACACGTTTTAGAGATCCTTTGAAAGATACTGGACATTTATTGTGCTGCATCTGTATTCCTATTTTTCTTCTCACCCCCAAAAAAAGCCACTGAAGCATCTAATTAAATAAATCTAATCAATTTCCTACACAGGGATAAGATTTTAGGGGTGCACAGAAGACTGTCAGTAAACTCACAGTGGTGGAGAGGTGAGATAAAGCCTTTATATGGAGAAGTTCTTCATAAACGATCTCCAAGTCATCAGGCGTTCTTTCAGATGGTCTAAAAGAACAAGGAAATAGGGTAAAGGGCCCATACACAATCTCACTGATTTGCTTTTCTGTGGTGAGTGCCGTGTCACAGCCCTACGGTTTCCTAAGGATCATCCTCATAAGAGCATCTGGTCCAATCTGCGACAGGAAGAGCAGAGTGTCCTGCAGCTCCTCCTGGCTCTCCCTCCTCTCCTCCTCACTGGCTATCAAGGCGTCCTCCTGCTCATCGACCAGGAAGCGGTAGAAGAGGTACTTGTCCTGGAAGCCCGTCTCACCGTCCACTGCAAGACGGCACAGACGACGAGATTCGCACGTATTTGAAAAGAAGCAAAACTTCAAGGATGGCCTGAGATGCTCAGGAAGAAATCACACAGGGTCTAACCGTGGTTGAGGACGCCTTCCTCCAGCAGCACCTGCCACATGCCCACAGCCTGAATGCGGGAGTGGACGCAGGAGATCTGCAGCATCTGCCAGTCGACCAACTCTGTCCCCACACAACACCGCCTGCAGAAGGTAAAGGTCTCCGTAACAGCTCAGAGGCGAGAAATTATGTAACGTGTTTGTCACCTTGATTTGCCTTAAATTTGGGTGATTCTTTTTATTTGATTTGGGTTTTTTGCCTCTCAGCAGTTCTTTTTAATTAGCAGGACTTTTATGTTCACCCACTGTTTATGTCAAAGTTCAAAATACAATAAAGGCTTAGTTTCCCCCAACCCATGTTTTAAAAATCTGTTCTATTTAAAGGGGTAAATCTACAAACCCATTCATTAGTCACAGGGCTGAATCGTTATCTGTGTCTCAACCTTACTATGTCCGAAAAGGTAAGAATTGTTCTGTAAAAATGTTCCCACCCAAACCTCTTTTCTTGATTCTATACTTTTAGACTTTCTGTCACTCAGTTGGTCTTTATTAATATCCTCCAAGTCTTTCTAAATGTCTAAGCTTTTCTTTGGACTTTGGCTACTTGTTCACTCGGCTTCAGTCCGATCTTTGGAGCTCATCATGTCGTCTTTTGGTTTTGAAAGACCTTCAGCAGGACCCGGAGACATATTTAGTCTGAGAATTTTTAAATATTACACTGATCACAGCCTCATTTAAACCCATATATTAAGAAATCACTCTTTAATTATTATTTTTTTTACTCTGTGGTGCTGTGACCCTGGTACAAGCCGTAGGGAAGATTGTTCTCTCTTCCAGCCCAGCAGACAACCCTCCTTTCTGGTTTTGCACACCAGAGCGAAGAGAAACAAGATTTTTAACGGTCACTTGGGTTGACTTGAGTTGGCCCTCCATGATATGGGTTGGTGGGATGGCCAAAATCACCACCATCTTGAAGCATCTCACTGTCAAAGACTGTACACTACGAATAGACTACTAATTTAAAAATGTAGAATGATGTAGTGAGCATTCTGGCCTCAAAGATCGTATAGTCTGGAAATAAAGGTTAAAAGACCAAATTTCTCATCCTTCCCCGGAAAATAAACATTCTCTATGTCAGAAACAGTTATTTCCCCGGGATAATCTAAAAATAACTGTGCTGATATACATATAAGACACAAACAGAGCTTAAAACGTTCAAACTCTTTGCACCTTCTGTTTCTAAACAAAAAGGCTTTCCTTTGTTTATTCAAGGGAAGGAACAGCCCAAAGCCGAGGGAAGAGGAAACAACCGAGTTCGTGTCACAACTAGGACAGATAACTCGAGCAGGAAGTAAACGGGCAGACCATAAAGTGGCATCAAGTCATGCATCAGGACAATTTTTTCTTTTTACTGTGTTTTTTTATTATTATTTCCATGTGTTCTCTATCAATACAGACTCCTCTTCTTGTCCTTCTGAGCCCGACTTGTGTTTGTTTTTGTTCTTTTGTGTGTGTCTGAACCAAGTGAAAGAGCGACTGTTTGAATGCAGCTGCTGTCTGATTGTAAGTCAGTACCGTAACTCCCCTTCCGACATGTGTAGATTGCCACATTCGGTCCTTTGTCACTAAGGTGAGTTAAAAGCTGGGATCACAACAGAGTACTTTTAGATAATTTTCCAGGGCCATCTTCTCCCTTAATGAATAAATCGGCACATACATTTTCACTTTATGGATTCAAATTTGAGCAGGAAATGTTTATATCACTTCTTCTGTCTTAGGGCTCATGCATCTCGATTATGGTCATGTTATACATTATATATTGGATTTCTGGATACAACCCTGGAAACAGCTGACAGGGTGAAAACTTTATGGTTTCTGATCTTTAAACAGAGCTGATCTTCTCAGAGCTACAGCTAAACAACTAACCTGTACGTCTTCAGATGATACTTTCTGTCTCGGATCATGTGAGGCGCTCTGGAAAGGATGGCGTTGTGGAGAATCTTCCCCGCTCGCAGGATCTTCTCAGAGGGTACCTGAACGGACTCGGCTCATTATTATCTCACTTCACAACGGGAGTCTTACTTGCCACAGAAATATTTCACGACTGAGCGCCGAACCCAGAAGATGACTTAGGTTTCTACCTGAGACGGGCTTTTAGCGTAGAGTTTGGCTGGGCTTTCGGGAAAGGAATTCTGCAAAAGGAAATTAAACAAAAATGTATTTTCAACTAATTTCTAAGAGAAGTTATGGCTTATGGGGAAAAAAAATGAAGGAAGTCAGGAAAAGTCCAGTTGCATTTGGGCTCTACTCTAACTGATGATCCTTCCACTTTGGGACGTAGACTGAGCAGCTATTGTGTGTTCATGAGCCCGCAGTCTTAATCAGGGCATCCATGTCTACATTTCTTTACAGTCAGTTTCTTAAAAGTCTTGAATAAGGTTATTCTTTAGCCTTAGTGGGACAGATAATATGAAAAACATGAATTCTGTACATTTTTCCATCACTTTGGTCTCTGACTGAGGCCAGGGGATGAGCTGCAGAAGTCTGATATTTAAAATGCTTTCTGAAAGCATCAGAAAGCATTCACAAGAAATGTTGACAAGAAATTAATTTACTGAGTTTTGTTCTGTTAAGTTAAAGGTGCATTTGTTTAATTGCTGCCGAACATAAAAGCTACCTCAGGTTTATCTGTATTTTTACATAAGTGAACAATCGTGTTGTGAATAAACTTGGTGTTTGAACAAAGCAGGCACCATATATCCGTCGCGGTGCCACATTATCAAGCAGGAAATGAGCTCCGGGGGAAAGGTGGGACAGGAACTGTTGAGGATGGAGACAAAAAAAAAACTCCCGTCCCCTTGTTTATGTTGAGTCTAAATTTAAAATAGCTTTGTGATTCTTTATTTATCCCCATCCACAGATAGAGAGGTGTACAAAATAAGAAAATATGTCAAGCTTGTCTGCTTTGTTAAAGACACACACAAGGCAAAAGAACATGCATCATCTCAACTTCTTAGACTCTTTTCATCGGTTGTTGCATGATTTAAAACTACATTTAACACCCTTCAAATGAATTGGCACAACAGTTTTTTTAGAGAAATTTGATAACTGCCCATGTCAGAGTCGTAATATTCTGAATAAAGCCAGGTGCGTATAAAAGCACATTATGATCGGATTAATTGATTGTGTGCCCATATAAACGGTACAATCCGATTATTTTATTCCAAATATATTTCATTCCAATCTTGACATTTTGTGTATGTAAACATAGCTAGTGATAAAAGCAAAAGAAGTACCTTATTTGGATGGTTGGACACTGAAACAAATGAATTGTTGCTTATGTTCTCTTTTTCCGGCATCCCTAATGAAAAAGAGAGAAAATACAATAAAATAGTTAGTTAAAAAAAGGTGATAATCTATTTAGTTGAAAATAATAAAAAAAAGATAAATAAAATCAAATGAATTCTGCAACCTTATTTGACAAATAGCCCGGGTGAAAAATCAAAAGTTAGTTTTAAAAAAAACTTCCAGTTGTATTCCATTTACAACATACATTTAGATGAAGACATTTTCTTTCCTGAACAAATGTGTCCATAAGGTGATTCCACAGCAACTCAACAAACCTTTATTATTTAGAAATGATTTTTAAAAACATTTAAGAAAACTTGTTGTCTGTAGTAAATCTATAAATAAATCAAAATGTGAGTCTCTACTGCTGTAGGTGCTAGGATTAGGCTATACTGCACGCATGACCAGAAATGCCTTCAATTGTAAGCTGTTAAAACATGTTTAATTCATTAGATGCGGTCACAAACTCACTGAGCTGCTTTCAACAAGAGAGAGTGCATCACTTTGCAGCTTTTGACTCCTGTTAGACATGTGTCACAATGTACGCAAGCACAAAACTGTAAATCCCAGAGGAACTGGACTGTATGCGGCAAACATGATTAAGAGCCATAAGTACTGTTGCATGATGGAAGCAAGGCTAACAATTCCCCCCAAACCTTAACTTTAAGGTCCTGAAGTTTAAAAGGATGACAGAAAACCAACAGTTTCTGGATGTTCTCCCCGCACACTGCTGCTCATCATTTTTATGATACATGACGTAAAATCAAGTTAAAACAGTTCTCAAAGCAAATATTGAGTTAACTTGCAGCAGAAAACTATGTTTTGGATTTTATCCAAATGCCAGAGGAGAGGGTGGCGATTCAGGGTCCCATAAAGTTAGAGAGACAGAGACAATATTGGATAGCTTTATTTCTTACGTTTCTTGCTAATTTTCCTTAATTTAACTGTTGTTTTATTCAAAACCCTTATAATCTGTTTTAGACGTTCTTTGTTTTTTTTTTGTTGTTCTATTCTCTATAATTGAACCCATAAGTATGAATTTAATCTTAGTGTTAACCACCCAATTGATTTGAACCCTGTAAACAAGAAACCATCCACTATGAGATATTTCACAGCAACATGAAACCCGATGCAGTATCCACAGTGTCTTTCAGAAGTATTCACACCTTTTGACGTTTCTTCTTTTGCAACCATAAACTTGAAGCTACATCAGGATTGCATCTGATTGATCAACACAAAGTATAGAATAATTGTGATGTTAAAGAAAAATTATGCATGGCTTTCACTTTGTTTATTAAAACCTAAAAAAGTGTGGCATGCATTGCTATCCAGCCTCATTACTATGATATCCCTAAATAAAATCCAGTCCAACCAATAGGGTTAGGTTATAAATCTAAATAAAACAGTAAAGTAGATATGGAGGAGCTGCAAAAATCAACAGCTCAGGTAGGATATGTCAACAAGGCAACATGTACTCCACCAGAAACTGTGTTAATGTTTTCCACAGGCCCTGAGGGAAACACGTGAAACATGTGGAAGAGCCCACTTCTGGTCAGGTGAAAACCAACACTGTACATGACCCTTAGTTAATCATCCAGCTATGGGAATGATTTTCCTCGTCGGATTTCATCCAATTGTCATTTTGAGCTATCTTTAAAAATATTGCAAAAAAAAAATAATTAAACTGCCAATTCCATCTACTGGTTTGGAGCAAATTAACTAGACTACACTAAGCGTAATTTTGTCAGAAATTGACGTTACGCATGGCTGAAATAAGGTGTAACGGTGGAAACAGCTGTCGCTGTCTTATTCGACAAATGTGTTTCCATCTGCTATTTTACACATTAACTCTTTTTCAGAAAACCCCAAAAAAAACACTTCAAGCGAGCATAAAAACATTTTTGCATAATTGAGGAAGTTATTTTGAATTTTTTCGTTTCCATCAACCTTTTCAAATGCGATTCTTCAAATTGCTCATAAAAACATTGACGCAAGCATGGCTAGCGACTCTATACATACTGCTACAAGGGAATGACAAAGAATATGTATGTCCTGCTGAATATACAAATGCTTACAACACTTAAGACCATGCATAATTTCCCTTCCATCAAACAACCATGTGCTATTTTGTGTTGGTCTAACATAAAATTCCCAAAAAATAATCTGAAGTTTCCGACACAAGCAACACAAGGAAATGTGAACCGCTTCAAGGAGTGTGAGAACTTCTGCCAGGAACTGTAGCATAAACGAAACACATACTAAAACCTTTACCATACAATTCATGTTCTTAACGCTAAGTTAATGCAATTTAGACCTATAAGTGCATATTCCTGGGAATTTATGTCGCGTGCGTCACTGAAGTTTCACATGTGCTGCTTTGTTAAGGTGCTGATCCCATCCACATCCAGAGGACACTGAATGTGGTGAAAAACATACAAGGAGCGAGCTGTGTTGAGCACAACTGTACTTTATCGCCCCGTTTAGTGAAGAAGCCCACTGGAACCTCAGATGATTTAACGCAAAACAGTGTACTGTAAATGATGTCAGAACAAATAAAATAAATAACCCTAAGAAATGCTCTGAAACAAAAGAAAACCCCTGAAGTACTCACTGTCAGACTCGCTGCTGTCCATCACGCCATAGGGCGGAGCAAGAAGTCCAGCCATGCAGTGATGATATTTCTATAAGACAAAACATGCCTTTCATTTTCATATTAATAGTTTAAAGTTGCACAGACACAATCTATAAGTAAAGCATTATTTTATCGAAAATGTCCACACAGCAGTGTAAGTAAAACATACAGTTGTAACCAGATATTTACATTCGCTGTATAAAGAGAAATATAACCCTTATTTCTCACTGCGAAATCAGACCATTTTTTTTCTGTTTCAAATCAGCAAGCATTTCAGAAATAATTTCTGTTTGTGAGGTTAAAAAGTTCAGCCTGATTCAGTGTCAGTTAGTGTGAAATAAAAGTTAGCTTTTATGTAGTGTAAACATCTAATTTAATCGTTTCTGACTCATTAACTCAAAGTAAGGCCAGTCAGTCGGTCAATCTGGTGTGTATTTCCACAGCTGTTTTTATGTATTTTGAGATCCCAAAAAACCCTGCTCTTAGCCTTACCCACAGGAGCGGCACTAACATTGGACTTATCTTAAGTTTAGCTTGTGGTGAAAGAAAGACACTCTTATACATTCTGTAATGTATATGATCTATACTGTTTGTCTCCCCTGCAGCACTCCGAATGAGCACTCTGTTCATAGACATGGAAAGTAGATAATTTAGTGCGCTAGCCCTGAAGGCCATATACACACACAGCTGAAATTCAATATGAAAATGATTAAGTCTGTTTACCAGGTTTGGTGATAAACCAGAAGGAGCTTTTAGGTTCTGCTGATGGCTCTTGTATGCAACTCAAGGGAAGACCAGAATGACTAGTTTACCCCCTATGGGAAGCATGCATTTGTCTACAGAAAAGTTCAGAACATTCATTTGGGCAGTAAATATCATCACAAAACCAACACTGAAAACCAGGAATGCAATGAGATTAAAAATAAACAAAGAAAATCACATATAGTAGATCACAAAAAAACTTTAAAGTGTAACTAACCCCGATGTAAAAGCAAAACCATGACCCCGGACAACTTTTGAAATATTCCACCAAGGTGCAACATCACTGCTAACATTCGAAGCAGTAGCAAACGCTATCGGTGAATGCTCCCCATGCTCACAATTCCAACTCCCAAGTGAACTGGTTGTATTCTCGATCGCAGGACTGTAACATAGACATGTACTAAGCTGTACACTTTTAACCAGTAGGACAATTCAACTGCAGTAGCCACGTTTCAACCCATGTGGGTCAGCACTAAGACAGTAATAGGCCAAACATTGCAGAATTAAAGACATTTACACAAAAATATCAAGCTTTGCACTGTACCATAAAGATGGTAACCTTAAGGCCCAAGTTTTAAAATGTATCTTTAAAAGAAAGGTAGATTTGGGGTTTAGTCACCCTCTAAGGGGTGCTGGTTATTTTGCAACTTATATTGGAAGCCTGTTTGGTTATTTCATGCCCAACGTTTTGTAGAGTTGTCTGCCACTATTTATTCTGACTTTTTTATTCCAATTGTGCATGAATTGGTACCCACTAGGGTAACACTGCTCTGAGCAGTGAAACAAACACATGCCTGCCTTATTATTACTGGCTAAATGTGCAGCGTCATTTTTCTGTGCTAAGCCACTGTGTTGCCATGAAAGAGAGCGTGATATAAGTGAGATCTCACATGCATGTCACGTTTACCTTGTCCATTATGTCAGGGTTTCCCCAACAGTTCAGCCTGTGACCCCCAAAATACGAGTGCCAGAGACTGGTGACCCCCGTTAGGCGAGGGGATGGGGAGTTATTTTCTTGTTTTTGGAAATTACGAGAATACAGTAGTAAAGAACGCTGTCTGCGCCCTGTTTTAAAACTACGAATGTTGAAAAGCTTGTAAAGTTATACTTTGGTTTCCGTTTCACAAATAAGAAAACCTTTTCGGCACATCAGCATCAAATTATTAGCAGTATCAGGACTTTGAAACGATTGTGTGACTTTGTTCTCGTAATATTTTGACCTTGTTCTCAAAATGTTTTGACTTTATTGTCATAATTTTCAGAAATAAATTTGATTACGCCCATCGTAGGTTATGGAAAGTAAAGCATTGGCCACGTAGAAGTAAATTTCCAAGCATATACACACATTTGTGGTAAAACACTTGGATGTTTTAGAAAGGCCAAAAAGTTGTACATTTTGGGAACCCTTGCATTGTGTGTTCTGTTTGTGCTTATCTTATTTTATTCATTTATACGTATTAAAAAGGCAGGGGGCTATTTCAGTCAACACAGCAACGGAGGGCAAGGGCAAAAACCTTGCAAATGGCCCACTACACACACACACACACACACACACACACACACACACACACACACACACACACACACACACACACACACACACACACAGTCCGTCTGAGTATTCTTGCTGACCTTGTCCATCCTTTTATAACCATTATGTACCCATTTTCTGATGCACTATGAGGCAAAATCTCAAATGATCACAAAAATGGTTTCTTGAACATGGCAGTGAGTTCAATGTACAAAAGCCTCCACAGCCAGCACATCTTCATCCAACATAGAATCTTGGACGTATTTTGAGATGGGAGATTTACATCACGGATGTGCAGCCGATAAATCTGCAACATATGTGTGATGAAATCCTGTTGATATGGAGCAAAATCTCCAGGAAATGTTGAATCAATGCCATGAAAAATTACAGCCATTTGGAAAACAAAAGGAGGTCCAACCCGATGCACCAAAGTGGCCTGTTAATGTAAGTACCTTTTGTTTGCAGATCAAGACAAAACATGCCATAAAACCAGAAATGTAATCTGTTAATCTGGGGTGTAACCGACTCCTCTTGTTAGCAAATAAAGAGCACTCTACTCTGTTGTATGTTTTTTATTTTTCTATTGTCCCGACAACATATCCTGCCTCTTGGTCTCTCATTAGTGCACTCTCTGATTGAAGAGACCGCCACCAATCAGCCCATTCCTCATCCACAGGAAATCCTTCTCTTTGTCATTGCAAGTCTTTTGGCTGTGAGGACGTTTTTTTGCTACTTTATTGCCATTGGTCTTTATATGCCAATGCAAGTAGGGCTCAATGCCAACATAGAGGACAATATTATTAAAATTGATATATTATTCTGTGTTTAAAGAAATGCATAAATAACGTTTAAGACATTCATCGTATTTGTGAAAGTAATTGGCAGTTTTATTCCAGGCCCGACAGAGTGAGATTATTCAGCAATGTCTGCCTTACAACCCTACAGTGCCCAGCAGCAACACAGACATTACATAATGAAGGCAATGAATAATCGTTCTGCACCAATGCGTTCATGCAAATGCCATGTTTTTGTTTACGATGCTGATGCAACAGAAGGTCAACTCATCTGCAGCCAATGGGCCAAAAGCAAATCACGCCTTGTTCCCTTCAAGAAAATATTAGTATTAATAAATTCAAAGACATGTCAACACATATCAAGGCTAGCACAGGATAGGCAGTAAGTGTCTAATGTGAAACCCTGGATATTTAAAACCTCAAGACTTGGCTTAGTGTGTGATTTGGGTCTTGAATATATTTAGAAGTCTCTCTCTTATGTAATCACACCTCTCACAGGGACGCCTAGATTTACCTGTGAATGGGTGCGCTTGATTCATCAGGAATGTTAATGGTATTTTAAACGTAATGATTTAAAATAATTGTTCATGCTGTGCCTTCATAATGGAGACCACATGGATGTGGCCCTCAAAATTAACTCTAAGTCAATTGAATTCAGGTTATTGCCTCCAACATTGTCTTTTCTTGATGCTGAGTCATGAATATACAGTAAGTCATTTACATATTTTAATGGTATTACTAGGAAAATTAAGCAAACAATGGTGCCACCCAAAGGGTGCAAACTGCCCAGAACTGTTTGACTGTTTTGTTGCTGAGTTAGGCCTTAAATACAAACACTGGAGACCTGCCTTTGAAGTATTAGAAAATCTAAAATATATATTTTTTAAAGATTTCTGCGTGTTTTATTTTTCAAGGCCTCTGTTCATGACCAGTTCAGGCCCAATAGTGTTATGGAAGCTAGTTTTGCAATAGACCAGCCATTCGCTTCACAGTTCCTCCTTCCCACCTCAGCACCATGGGGAGCAGAGCGGGAGAAAGCTCTGCTCCCAAACTCTGGAATTCTCTCCCTCCAGACGTCCGCAATACAGATTTGTTGATCGCTGGTTTCGGCCTTTTAGGGGTTATCCAGCTTAGATAAGGCTCCTATTTGTTTATCTTTATTTTGAAAGCTCGCAAAATATTTGGTTTAAGGCCATTTGTAATTTAGGTCCCGTTTCAGTGGTCCGTTTTGAGCAGTCTCCTGCCAATAGCAAACTTGGTCTGTTCAATTCTTGGCAGAAGGCGTAAGTGTGACGCCATAGCAACTCACCTTTTCTCTGAGACACAGGCAAAATCAAAACCTCTGGTAATCTCAGAAAACGTTTCAGTGGCAATAAGGTCTGGTGCAATTTCTTGCCGATTTTCCCACTTTTTTCTTTTTTTTTTCCTGGAGGTTTTAAGGATGTAAAAACTAATTTCAAATCCAGACTTACACACTTTACAGAGCTGACTGACAAGGGGGTTGAATAGTTTTGCAATTTGGCAGTCATGGGTTTGACTCCAGCTTCCTTCTGCCACGGGTTGATGTGCCTCTGAGCAAGGCACTCGTCCCCAGGTTGTCTGCTAATCTACGTCTCAATAAATGAATGTGTGCATAGGTGAGAAGGTGATTAGGTCAATGTGGCTCTAGATTTAAAATAAATAAATAAATAATGATGTGGATAGGTCATATTTGTGAAAAGGAGAAACCCTCCACTCTACAGGTTTTCATCTCCACTGTAACCCCTCTCATTTCCTAAAATTATGTTCTCAACATTAAATAAAAAATGTACAATACAAATAAAAAGTTGAGCTGTGTCTGTTGGTGGATGAGTGACAACACACCAAGGCCCCAAAGTGAGGTGAGTTTTGAACTTTCTTTATCTCTTCCCATTCATACCTAAATAATGTTTGGGTGTAGGAATTGCTCTCAGCTTATTGCTAATGACAAACACCAGTACTGTTCTAAATAGTTCACATGAGTTTACACAGGCCTCTACATTGCGAATGAAACAAAAAATATAATTTTTAAGTGTGCATGTGTGAAATTAACTAGAAAGCAGTCTAAGATTTGAGTTTAACCTATGTCTATGCACTCTTATATAGAGATAAGAAAGCCTACATCCAATGAGAGGCCAACCGTTTCCATCAGAGACTTGAGGCTTCACTTGGATTTGAAAAAGAATAGACTTGTGAACGTCTCAGTCAATGGCATAGAGCCCTGACGACTTGGAGAAAAGGTCACTGGCTGACCGGTAATGTTATTTGAACATTCAGGTACATGCACCTGTAACAGATTAGCAAAAGATTAACAATTTAATGTAGTCCAAGATGGTTTTTAACTTCAACTAAATTGAATTTTTGTGTGTGAAATATTTAGAACTGTCATCCCATTGGCAAGTATTACTATTTTTATTTTATTTTAAAAAAATAGCTTTCAAATAACCAATTAAAAGTCACATTTCTTGACTTTCTACGTGTAACTGAATAGGAATCCAGGCATTGTTTTTTAGAATTATAAACTCCTTGTTTTATAAATTTGTTGAGTAATAAAAAAAAATATTCATCATTTTTTATATTCACTCTTTTACAAACATCTACAAAATTGTATTTTCAACTAAGACTTGATGAGTTAAAATTGATTGGGGAAAATGGCACCACGTGATTTTGTGCTGCAGTAACTATACTGTGGGCAATAAAAAGCAGCTTGAGAACCTCTTAGTGCCGAGCTGATAATCTTTACTTTTCTATCTGTTGGTCAACAGAGACTGATGGAAACTCTAAACCTAGGATTTCTGTTCTCCCCCAGAAGGAAATGTCCTGAGAGGTCATGCTTTAAATTCAATTCTGCTCTCTGAAGTAAATGTAATCCCTTTAGAAAGCCTTAAGGGAACCTAAATTTAAATATGCTCGTAACCTCATCGTTCCTAAATGACTTGCTCTTGAAATAAATAGATTAATGTCGTAGTCAAGTAAGGTTTTTAAAACATGTACCATAGAGTGGTTTCGAATAAGTGCAAACAACAGATTTAATTAGTTGAATTTAATCAATGCAAATACGCTGAAGCCATCAGAGTCAATTCAGCTGTCATATCAATCTTTGTTAACAATTAAAGGATTAGGATTATCCAGAAGCACTTAAACTCAGGAGCGAAGGAACAAATGAACCGAGCCTGTTTGGGCCCAGAGAGACAGGCTTCAGTGTGCACAGGGGGTTGATTGAAAAAAGGATTAGGACCACTGACAAGAGTGCAGAAAAACACTTAGTCTCACATTTCTGTGGTAGACAACAATATCCACATATATGAACTTTCCTAATGCTTTCATTGCAATTAGATACAGTATCGTAAAAGAGTATTTGTGGTTTTTTGTTGTTGTTGTTTTTGCTTTTTTGCTTTTGTTTTTGCACCATTGACTGTTTCACATCATTAAACTAATTTAATATCAGACAAAGATAATCTGAGTAGATTAAAAAAAAAATTCACGTGATGATTCTGTGTTTTAAGGGAAACATGCTATCTAAACCAACCTGGCCCCATGTGTCAAAGTAGCTGCCCTTCATTGTTAAATCAAGAATTAGCTGAGCTCACCCAATGTGTTGGAAAACACAGTTCAATCTCATTAGCCACGGGTCTGACCACTGCCACACCATCCAGAAGTCACGTTAATAGTTGGCTAAAACATCTTAAAAAGCAACAAATCATGCACTGTTCTAAGAATATTTAAAAACAAATGGAACTCTACCACAGTGAGGACCATTGTCTGTCCAGACAGACAGACAGACAGATAGATAGATAGATTACCTTCCCATGATTACAAAAAAACAGCAAGCGTGTGTTAACTCATACAGGAAAAACTTTGGGAAAATATTCTACGGACTAACGAGACACGCATGGATGTTTTTGAAAGGTGTCACACCAGGTGAAAAACAAAAATTGTTCAGGAATGACAACGTCACACCAACAGTCAAAGATGGTGGTGGTAGTTGATGGTTTCTACTTCAGGATGTGGACGACTTACCATAACTAATGGAACCATGAAATCTGCTCTCCATCATGAAATCATGAAGGACAATATCGTTTCATCCGTCTGTGATCTTGAGCTCAAGTGTAACTGGGTTATGTAGCAGGACCATAATCCAAAGAACACCAGCAAACCCAAATCTCAACTCCTCAACAACTAAATAAAAATGTTCATATTTGTCCATCCTCTAAACCAGTGTGTGAAGAACAGATCTCCCATCCATGTTGTTGGACCTAGCTGTTTAACTCAACAGTAACTGCAGACAAGCATCAAAGAAGAACCTCTTATTTTTAAAAAAAAGTTTCTGAATAAAGCACTGCAGAGGACTACAACAACAGAAACTGAATCTCTACTTCCCTTAGCACGGCAGCACAGCTAGGTGCCACGGGAAGTAAGAACAGTAGCAGTTTTAAACTTACGCGAGTCACTGCTTTAATGTTTGTGGGATTATCTGTCAACCTTCTCCTGATTTTTGTCAGGTGGGAACTCAGTCAGGTGGGTAAAACAACTACTGTGGTGAATATGCTTTTATCAAATCCATGAAATCCAGCGATAAGTCATGCACTGCCAACTTTTGTCAAATGGATAGCTTGGAAAAAGCAGAAGCATTAGTTTTGAAACACTTCTTAAAATATTTATACCTTAAATCTATAAAACAAGCCCTTTTGCTTCTGCAGTTACTTCAGTGTGCTCTGTCACTTTATAGCTCTTTACATGACAGAAAAGTCCTTCGTAAGGGGAAAACATAATGGTAAATGCTTTTTATGATCTCTTAGTTGTTCCAGCCCATCAGCTCTATTGACAAATGGATAGTCAATAGTTTTAAGGCACAAACGTCCTACTCAGAGACACTGGCTTCTCCACGCCCCATCCACTGATGACTTAGTTCTTCTGGCGAAAAGAATGGATTAGACTGACCAAATATCATGCTGTCTGTCAGGTAATCCTCCCTGGTTAAATTTTTATTCGGTGAGTGGTAAGTTAGCTTTTGTTTAATTCAACATTGCTTCTAAAAAATATTCCTATTAGAACTGATTTAATGTTGCTAAATGTTTTATACAGATAATTCAGACTATGAATGAGGTCAAGGCTCCTTTCCTGTGGAACCAACTCCCAGTTTTGGTCCGTGAGGCAGACACCCTGTCTTCTTTTAAGACTAATCTTAAAACTTTCCTTTTTGACAAAGCTTATAGTTAGAGTGGCTCATGTTACCCTGAGCTACCTCTATAGTTATGCTGCTATAGGCTTAGGCTACCGGAGGACATCAGGGCCTATTTTTCTCACTCTACTGATTTCTACTGTTCTCTAGTTTTGCATTGTATTACATTGAAATGACTGTTTTCATTTCAGCTTTTAACTTTTTGTTCTCTCTCTTTTTTCTTCATAGTAGGTACAGCTGGTCTGGCGTTCTGTTAGCTGTGACATCATCCAGGGAAGACAGATCACCGACTATTACCATCTAATGTAGAACAGATTACTAGATCAATGTGTGCTTCTGTGCTTGTTTGTCTGTCTTGTTGTGTCTCTGCTCTGTCTTCTCTAACCCCAGTCGGTTGAGGCAGATGAGCGTTCATACTGAGCCCGGTTCTGCCGGAGGTTTTCCTTCCCGCTAATGGGTGGTTTTTCTTTCCACTGTCGCTTCATGCTTGCTCAGTATGAGGGATTGCTGCAAAGCCATGGACAATGCAGACAACTCTCCCTGTAGCTCTACGCTTTTCCAGGAGTGAATGCTGCTTGTCGGGACTTTGAAGCAATCAACTGGTTTCCTTATATAGGAAATTTTTGACCAATCTGTATAATCTGACCAATCTGTATAATATGATTGATTTGACTTTGTAAAGTGCCTCGAGATGACATGTTTCATGAATAGGCGCTATATAAATAAAATTGAATTGAATTGAATTGAACAATGAGTTTAATATTGATTCATTAGTGTTTTAGACTATGGTGATGTTGTCTACATGCATGCTGCCTCTAGTACTCTCCACCTGTTAGATTCTGTGTACCATAGTGCTCTGCGCTTCTTAACTAATTCTTATTCCCGTACTCATCATTGTACGCTGTATGAACTGGTAGGTTGGCCATCACTAAGTCTACGTAGACAACTTCATTTGTATATTTTTTTATACAAGGCCATGTTGGGTAAACTGCCGGCATATTTATGTAATCTCCTCAAGCTAATTTCCAGTCACTTTCATCTCCGTTCCACCAGGTGGCGCTCTTACCAGGTTCCAATGGTTTTTACTGAGCTGGGGAAGAAATCCTTCTCTTACTTTGCTCCATGGTCATGGAATAATTTACAAAACTTGCTCCATTTAAATGATCTAATCCCATTGAATGAATTTAAAGCCATGTTAAAATGTCATGTAATTGAAAAATGTAACTGCCCTATGTGACCTGTCTTTTCCTCTATGTGAGATTTTATCTATGTTGTACTTCTGTTTGTATTTTAACTGGTGTGCCGTCTTGGCCAGGTCTCCCTCGAAAAAGAGATCTTAATCTCAAGGGACTTCCTGGTTAAATAAAGGTTAAATAAAAATAAAAAAATTAAAATCCTATCAAATATGGCATGCATTGTCACTTTATAGCACAGGATTTATGTCACTAGAATTGAAATATCAAGAGCAGCTCCTACGTGTAGGTGAGATTAAGCATAAAAAATGTTAAATGTCATGTCAATTAAATGTAAATCTAATTTCCTGAGTAAAAATCCTAAATTCAACATGACCAGAAATCTAAAGGGAAATAGATTTTTATTCAACCTAGAGTAACAAGGATGATTTTTTTACCTAAACTAAAAAGAAAAAAATATTGACAGTACTAAACATAATTCTTTTAGCATCTTTTAGTCTGCTACAGCGGAGAACTTTGCATTGACAAACAAACCTGGGCTGGGCCTGTTGGAGACTGTTTTGAAAGTCATCTACTTGTTGACTTATTTTATTAAATGACTGCTTTTAAATTATTTTCTGGCTTATTTAAATCTCTTATTAGTCTCAGAAGCTGCTAAACTTTTTTTCCGAAGGCCTCAGACAGCTCTTTTGATTTTAGCATTGAGCTCAAAGTCAAGAGCACACCGACCCAAATGTCTGAAGTTTATGCAGGGTAAATCTGCAAAATGCTGAGTAATGATTTTTAGTGATGTTAAATATGGTGCCATGATTCATTGCTCATCAGAAATTGAATTTTGGGTGACATTTGATAGATTTTTAAAGGGTCTTTTGTCATTTGTATTACTTTTTATGTTACTTAATTTTTTCTGTATCTGTAAAATTGATCTTAATTAGCCAAATGTCAAAGCCCACACGGTGTTGTAGAGTGTGCTCAAATTTTCTGAACATTTATCTCACCCACACAATTCATATCCTTTCTGAACAAAACAGCTAATTTTAGTCTTATCAGAGTTTTAAATGAAGCAGTCAGCCCATCAGTTCATTCTCAGTTTAAGCGCCTCCTCGGTCTTTTTCGCCTGAGTACGTCGATGCACTGCGAGCCTCACTGTGCATAAATGCACGTCGAAATAATTGGCAACGGCTTACATAATCAGCACCGTGAGAACTGCTCTTATAGAGCTCCGTGTTTGTTCTGAACCCTCAGAGTCACACTTTAGGGTATGTAGGGGGAAGAATATGAAAGACTGTTCTAGGAATTTCACTTTGCATCTTTGACAGAAAGCAAGATAAATATGGCATTTTAAAACTGAAAGGAGCGGGAATACAGTTTTTCATATTTCAACTGTCAATTTCTACATCTTCTGCAAGTTGCATGAGAAAATCGGTTCGTAAATGTAAAACTAGTGCTTATAACATTAAGTCATTGTTGTCCAATAATGCTTTTTTTTTTCTCAAAACTTCAGCGCAAATTACCTTAAGATGTTACCAGTGGAAACCTGTGCCGCTTGTTGTCAATGTCTGCCAGGTCGTCCAGACCCTCCTAATCCAGGCGTTACCAAAAGCTCCAAGCAGGTACATCCAGTTTTTAGACTAGAGTGGGGGATCCAACATTATCCAGCTGTGCCTTCTAGGCTCTCTGAGAGCTGTGTGAGCAGACCTTCAGTCGGAGAGCTGAGCAGAGCGGCGGTCAGCTGCTGACTTCTGAGCAGCAGAGGCTGGGGGATTATTCATCTCCAGTCACTGAGCACACAACATAGTATGCTCAAACTCTCCTCCTCCCCTCAGTCTGTCACAAGTACAAGCTAATCTGTGCACACAACGCAGGGAAACTCCTCGTGTTGCAGCAGGACAATCCTTAGACAGCAATTGAAAGAAATATTACTGTTGCAGTGGCTGACCAGCAACTCTTCAGGAATGTCACTGCGAAAATCAGCATGTGTGTTTTACTGCAGAAAACAACTCTAATCATCCAGTTAAATCTAAAATGATTTGTCTGACAAGTTTGTGCTCTTTAAAAGACATATTGTAGTGCAATCTTCACTTCTTTAAACTTAAATAGGGGATGACTGTCAATCAAACAATGCCTTGCAGAGGTGAAAGAAAATCCCTGCATGGTTTTCATATTGTTTTACAAATTCAAATGTGACCCGTGTGGTCCGGGTTTGTGTTCAGCCTTCCTGCACCAATACTGTGTAGAATCGCCTTTCGCTCAAATTACAGTCGCAAGTCTTTTGTCTCTGCCTGCTTTACAGATCTAGAGACTGGAAATCTTGCCAATATTTCTTTGCAAAATAGCCTCCGATCAGGGAGATGGTGGACACAAGAGGTTATTGGCAACTATGGAGAACGTGCAGCGATCCACAGCTGAGGTGGAAGAATCCAACGAGGAGACAGCGATTGGTTGCAACCTCAAATAAGCTGTACTTTTTCAAATAAAAAAGCCATTGCTTAAAGAAAACCCAAAAGAAATCTGTTTGCCTCAAGCTATGTAAAGGACATAGAAGGTGCGCTGGAGAAATACATTTTCATAGAAGAAACTACGTGTGACAAGAAACTAACACCACACATGAGCCTAAACACACATTATCTGTGATGAAGTATAAAGGGTGCCACCATGATACTGTAGGGACGCTTTCATCAAGTTGGGGACATGGAAGCTGGTCTGAGTTGATGAGAAGATGGATGAAACTAAATAATGGGTGATCCCAGAAGAAAACCTGCTAGAGGCTGAAAAAGACTTGAGAATGGGGTGGAGGACAACAGCCCTAAATATACAGCATTTATATGCATTTACATGCATTTACATGCATTTACGTTCTCAGATGCTTTTTATCCAATCTCACTGAGCACGAGCAAGAGTGGCCAAAGATTTCAGTCGCTAGAGGAGCAAAGTTGGTAGAGACAAAAGATCTACAGCTGTAAATGCAGCAAACTGTGATTCTACAAAGTTTTGGCTCACAGGTGGCTCCATGCCACACTCTGCCTTTTGCCTTGAAGCTAGGTTCGAAACCTGGCCTTGGGTCTTTCTGCGTGGAGTTTGCATGTTTTCTCTGCATTAGTGACTCCTCTCCAGTTTTCTCCCACAGTCCAAAAACATGAATTCTCTAAATCGTGTGTGCAGGGTGGTTTTTGCTGTGTGTCTCTGAGTTGCCATGTAATGGACTGGGGAAAGGCATTCTGAATACAGAGGGTTTTATTTTCAATTTAGCAGTAAATATAATCCATTGTTCAAACAACCCAACTCCTAAAAAGATTGCAGCATCTCTTCGAGGACAGAGAGCAGATTGCGTCTTATCTTTGACCTTGGTACTTATCACAAAGCTACATTGAACTTCCTAAGCAATAAAAGAAATTACCTACAGCATTAGGACCCCTTTTCTTAACAACATTGAGATTTAAAGTGAGTTTTATTGTTTAAATATTATAAAATTGTATGTAGTTGTTTGTTTCTCTGTATATTGGTTCTGTGTTATTTGCTGGAGCCGTTTCAGGTTTATTTCTGCCTTTATGGATTCTTACTTTGATGTAGCTTAACATATGCTGTTGGTTCATATTGTAAGATTGACATTGATGTCATCAAAGAAAAAGCTGAATAAATAAAACAAAAGATGTTGCTAAAGGAGCAATAAGCGATATTTCACTACTACTGTAGGTGATGCTTGAGCACTGTCTGTAGACCAAAACAAGATGTATGACCAGCCGCGGCTCTCGCTCCAAGCAGCCACCCAGCCCCTCCTTCCCTTCTCACGCATCTCCTTCTAGGCGCATATTTGTGAAGGACAAAAACACAGCAAAACAGCCTCAACCTTTCAGAGGAACATTTCAAGTGAAGACGTAAGTAACTCATAACTTAATAATGTTGTCAGCAAGAGAACATTTGATCTGCTTGGGTGGTCTCCGCCATTTTGCTCCAACACTGCACTGCTCTAACGGTGGTATTTTAGGGCAGGGAGGGGCTAAGCCCCGAGTGGCAGCAGTTCACATTCACGTACATGCACACACGCGCCCACGTAAACAAAAGACTAGAGAAAAACACAGAGAGCTGCGGTGTGAAGTCATACCGTAGTCCGTCTGAAATATTACCTTTAGTTCTTGACGTCATTATTTTTTAGTTCTTTCTATCTAAAATATAGAATTTTTGCTTATTGTTCCTTTAAGCAATTTGGTGTTTCATTTAAATCAAACATGTGCAAATGATGTAGAAAAATTATTGATTGGTTCCAATCAATCATTGGAACTTTCTTGTGGATAAATTTATCTCTGTGCACATAAATAACCAACTATATTATGCCATAAATATGGAGTATTTTCAGGGGGAAGATGAGAGACACCAGATCCCACAACACGGAACACTAATAAAGCAACCTGAGCTTCCTGAACACCTCAGCAGAACCACAGGCTGATCTCTTCCATGCCACACTTCAATGATGTAGTAATTCATGCAAAAGAAGCCCAAACCAAGTAATCGGTGCTCATACTGGACATGACAGGGACATACTTTTCAAAAGACCAAGACTTCTGTATTAAAATCCCTTTTTAATTGGTCTTATGCGATACACAATTTTCATTGGCTGAAACATATAATCATCAACTCAGTAGAAATACATGCTTGAAAATCTAGATATTAATTTCCTATTTTAAATTGAATTTTGGAAATAAATCAATATTTCAGTGATATTTAACTTTTTTAGATGATCCTGTAGAGAGTCTCATATTCTCTAGTGTTCTTGCAGGATTTGGGCTTTATCTAAAATGTATAAAGGATTTGACCTATAGTTACAGACTGACTATATCAAGAAATCCTCTCCTCATCCACATAACATCCCTAGTCTGACTAGGCAATAACCAACAAGATGAAATTGGACTTTCAGATTGTTGCTTTCAATCATGCAGCAACTCTGTGAACAGAGATAAACGAAAACCACACATATCCGCAGCGCAGAAGATGCACGGCTTGTCTTTAGCCCTCAACCGGGATTCAGACAACCTGAGGGTATTTTACATCCCTGCCACTTCCTTTTCATCAGGTTTCTCCTCTGGCTGCCCAATAGTTTGATTCCACAGGCCGACGATAGTCACACGCCACGCTCCGTCCATCAGACTTGCATCTAAAAGATATGCTCCGGGCGTGAAAACAAGCATTCAGAGTCCAGCTATAAACATGTATACTTCTATTTCACTCAAAGCATGCAGAGTTGTCAGGTCTGATGCACAGAGCAAGCGCTTCCTGTCCAGGTCAGACGCAGGCTAAAGAGTCTGCAGCAGGGATTAAAAGCAAATTTTACCACTGTGTTATATTTTAGAGATGGTGTTCATCGGAAGCAGGAAACAAAGCAAAGAGTGAGGTGATGATCGGGTCATCTAAAGCCATGGCCAGCCTCCCAACTGTGTGCTGAGCTCGGCTCATGTCTGCTCTGTTAAACTAACAAGCAAACGGCTGCCAGCTCACAGTGTCCAGATCCAGATTCTGTCACGTGCAGAGCTGCGTTAAAGCACTAGTTCCCTTATTATACAACAACATGTCACAAATAAGTATCTAAATTACACAAAGAGGCCAATAGGAAGTGACCTCTGTATATCGTGCAATCAGTTAAATGTGAGAAATGCTGAAGACAAACATACATCAGTCCTGTAAATCCACATTTTGCTACATTACAGACTTATTCTTAAATAGGTTTGAGATCTACACATAGCAGCCTAAACCATAATGACATTCTTAACGTCGATTGACAAAGACTTCTGAATCCAGTATTCATTTGTTCAATACTTTGTTGTACCACCTTTGGCTCCAAGTACCACAGTCTAAAGTTGCCTTGGGTACGTCTCTACAAGTTTGCTCTACTTGTTTGGGGGCATTTGTTTAACCATTTTTCCTTTGCAGAACATTTCAAGTACAGTTAGACTGGAAGGGAAGAGATTTTCAATTGGGGTTGAGTCTGGCTGAGCCACTCAAGGATGTTCACAAACTAAAGTGAACCCTTTCTTACATGGGCTGTTGTTTGTTTCGTTGAAGACAAATCACCACCAGAGTCTGAGGTCCAGAGCACTTTGGAGAATGTCTTTTGAAGAATCTCTATGTTTACCCTCTATGTTGACTGGTCTACCAGTATCTGCCGTATGAAAACATCCCCACAGCATGACGCTGCCGCCACCATGCCTCACAGTAGGGATGATGTTAGCCAGGTAAGTGCCATTTTTTTCTCCAGACATGACACTGAGAGGTTCAGGTCTCCTTTACTTTCATTAGACAAGAGAAATGTGTTGCTCCTGGTCTGAAAATCTCTAAGTCAGAGGTCAACAACTCCAATCCTTGAGAGTCCTGCCACTTAGACATTGTTCTGGTCCAACACAATCTAATGCATGGTTCATTTGCCGGGCGTCTGCAGAACCTTCTGAAGCACTGAGTTAAAGGCCCACTCTAAGGTGTTTTTTTGTGGCAAAACGCAAGCCTTTTAGTGAGGAGTGTCGTCCATCTTGCCACTTTACCATAAAGGCCTGATTGTTGGTGGAGTGTGCTAGCAATGATTGATCTCCTGGATGATTCTGTTTTCACAAGGTACCACAGGAGCCACCTTAAGGTCCACCTTAAGGACCATTGGGTTCTTGGTCACCTCTCAGATCAAAGCTCTTTTTTCCATGATTCTTCAGTTTGGTTGGGTGGCTACAGACGTCTTACATTTTCATTTAATGGAGGTGAAAGCCTTTTTCAGGATGCAACTGAAATGTTTTCTTTCTTTTTCCAGATGTGTGCTTTCACACAATCAGGTCTTTACTTTCATTAGAAAAGTAATTTTCATATGGTTCCAGCCCTGACATTCACTGCCAACTGTTAGACCTTTTTCCATTCCAAGTAATGTTTAGGCCCCGTCCACACGGAGACAAGATTAGGTGTATCAGCAAAAGCTGTGCATCCATATGGATGCAGCGTTTTGGAAAACGTAAACAATAATTTTTGAAACCGGGTCCCAAGGGCTGTCCACACAGAGATGAATGCAGTAAATTTTCATAAACAATAAAAAAAAACCTGGGGTCAGTTCTTCGTACGTCGCTAACTCAGTTAGCTGGATTTGATTGTTGACGATTTGGCATGATCTTGGATCGTTTGGTTCTTCGAAACTCATCCTGGACTTGCTGTCATAGCAACATGTGCGCAAACTTAAGCCTGCTTGCGAGCTCTAGTGCAATTTTTCTCTTTTTCAAGTTGTGGAGTTCAATTTCTCCTCTTAATTTGTGTTTTTTTCAGGTCAAAATACTCATTTTTTTGGTTGAAGAAGCCGTTTATATAGGGAACGGATGGCACCCTGTGTCATTTTGTGAAAGAAAAAGAAAGGGTGAAATATGCCTCATGCAACAAAAGTAAAAAGAACCTGGGGGTTTTTTTTCAGCCTTTTTCTTGGTGGATGTTATAAACAGACAAACACATCATTTAACAGTGGCTTTTAAAAAAGAGGAAGAAGGTGCTTTTTAAAATACAGTCTAATAATTAAAGGCTACCATTTTGTAGAATATTCTTGTACTTCACTTTTCCCCATGTTCTAGTGGGTCCCGTGGAGGCTCTGACATAAAAGAACAAAGTAAATATGAAATTACTAAAAAGCAAAAATACATACTGTAGAAAGTGATAGAAACATCTAACATGGACAGCACTTATGCATGTAGTTTGTCTGCTACTTTTTGCCAGCCCTCTCTCCTGGCTTTAGCAGACTTTGAGGTGTTCCCTGTCGTTTTAATTAATGACTCAAATTCAGCATAACCTTCCATTAAAAGCTCTTGTTCTGCTTGGGAGAAAAACTGTGAGCGTTCTTTGGCCATTCTGAACAGCCAATAGCAGCGTTGCTGATCATTGTTTCTACTATCGACACATTTGCCCTTTTAAAGCGACGCATGAACGCGCAGTTGTCTCAGATAACTCAATCCAGCGATACTAATCATAACCAACAGGTGTGTTGGAAGAACCCAATTAGCCGGATCATGATTAGCCGGATGAAGTCATCTTGGATGTCTCATTTGATCTTGGATGTTTTAAGCAACGTACGAAGAACGGACCCCTGGAGTGCATAAATTTCAAAACGCTGGTTTTGTTTTTCTGCATGTACATGTGAGCCACCACTTTTCTTAAATGGCACCTATCTCTTAGAAATAACAACACAGATGGAGCTGTCCTATGTTGTCATCCTATGCCAGATATTGGCTTTGTTATGGCTGTTAATAGCATCCTCGGACTCTTGCTTTCTAACGAGCCCACACTACACAGCGTGTCCCCCGCCAACCCACATAAACATCGCGTTGAACATGCATAGATGTTTGTGTCTGATCCCCAAGATAGTGCTGTATTTACTTCACATGAGCTGTCTGCGCATGCTCTGTGTTTTTTGCATGTTTCTTTGACAATTTCACAGCGCCACCAATTGGCCTGGCATACTACTACAGCGTTTTCAGTTGTGCTGAGCCCCCTTATGTGGACACATGTTTTTTTCCATCGTTTATGAAGATTTACTGTGTTCATCTCCATGTGGACAGGGTCTTAATGAGCTGAATTTACTGCAGGTGAACTCTAGTCAACTTGCACAAGCATCCCAAGTTTGATCAGTGGAAATCAGATGCACCTGAGCTCAGTTTTGAGTTTCATAGTAACACTTGTGATCACATATGTTTCTGTTGCCTAGAAAATGTGGAAAAGTGTTGTCTACTGTGGATCTTCTTCTTTAATGAATCCTTCTATTGTAGAGGGGGAAAACACCTATTACAAGAAATTTACAAGATATGTGAAGTAAATCCTGAAGCCATCTGTATGGTATGTTTCTTGAGACATCAATAATTTCCACTTACCACATCTCACAACGGCCCTCTTGTGGCTACAATTTTCTGCTCGTCGTAGCTTTCAGGGTTTTAAGCAGCAAGAGTACTGACCTCATCTAACATTTTCCATGCACCACAAAACACAGTTCAGTTTAGATTAAGCCTACACCCTGTAGCCAAACCTCCTCTGCCAGTACAACTGCATCTTACTTCCAGGATAAAAGCTAAAACATAAAGATTTCAAACACAAAAATACTCCGCAGTGATAAATAAGGGAGAGAAAGGAGAGACCACTATTCGGGTGCAGAGCTGTTTGAACTATAACTTGCTGAGATCAAGTGAAGTATCTGCTTGTTGACGAGGTATCTGAATATTTGACTTGAGATATAAAGATGGCCAGAGTAAGATCTAAATCCCTTAGATAATCAATATCTGACATAGGTATCATTAAAAATTTACACCATGTACATAAAAACATTATACAATGGCAGAAAAAAATGTCTTGAAACCAACAATTGAGAGATATCTAAGATCGATAGAATGTTTTCTTAATCATAATTTATTTTAATTCTGCATCATCTATCTGAATTAAGGAGAACAGGAAAAGTCTAGCTGGGTGTCTAAATGTTTGGAACCAAGCTCCTCCTATAGTGCACATGTCATACTGACATAAATCGAGCTGTTAGCGCTGAACAAAATATACATTGTTTTGGGGTAAAATGGAGTCATCCAGACAATGTTTTTTTATGCAGGATCCAACCCTCTGCAACAGGGCTTCATAGTGAAAGCTTAAGTCATGCACAACTGTCCAGACATGTCACATGCTGACATGTTTTAGCAGTTTATGAAGTTAAAAATGTAACAAAGTAGGTCTCAGATTGCTGAGCCACAAACATATCAGGCTGGACCTGAAAGACATGTTTCTCTTAAGGGGAACAATGCCATGCTTTTAATTTTTTCCTTTCCACGTTGAAATCATTCAGCTGTGGTCTATATAACGTGGAACTGCAATATTTTGGTCTGAATTCCTTAATGTACCCCCACATTCCTCCTTTATACCACTGTTTTGATTTGCATCTGAGAGCAACTGGTTTTGGTGCTGTCTCTTTAAATCTCCTTCAAATTCTTGGACTACAACATTGCTCAGAGAAATACAAATTTCTAAGACTAGTAAAATGGGAGTCCATGACCTTGTTTTACAGCTCTGCAGAAAATACTGTGGGGTAATAGTTAAAAACAAATGTAATAGAAAACAAAGAAAACTGAACAAATTAAAAAATATGACCCAAAACAAATATAAAGTTATCTATGCAGCACCTGGAGAGACCACATTCAAGTTTTCTGCACTCCTAAAGATGCCAAGTACCCACCAAAATCTACAGCACTCATTGTTTTTCTCATTTCGAGAGCATTTTTTAAACATGTGTGCATCAACAACCTAAACAGAAAACTGTAATTTCTTCTACATTACACTGGATTATTAAGAGAAAATCACAACAAAAAATATATTCTCACAAGCTAGGAGAAAAGGTCTTGCATTTAATTAGACTAAGACTTTAGCATAAATGCTGATTTAACAGTAAAGAAGAAATGAGAATTAAAAGATAGTTAAAACTATAGTATATTAAGGGACTCTAATTTGGCCTTGTCGCGGTCTGAGTTTCTGATGTTTTTGACTTTGAGTTTAGTGTTTTTATGAATGTTGGCTCTGCTATTTTCTCATGTATTTCTTTTTTTGTTCCTGCCATGTAGAGGACTAGATCACTGCCCTCATGGAGTTGGGGACAGACTCATGGCTGTTTGGTTGTCTAGCTCACATGTGTTTTGGAGATCTTACGAAAGCTTGTTATCCCTTAATGCGTTTTGTGAGGCTGCTGTCTTTGTCTTTGTGGGTTTTCCAGTCCTTATGTACCTAAAACAAGAGCTCTGTCCGCAGTCTAGGCACACAGTTGAGCTTATTGCCAGTGAAGGTTGGACTCCATCAGATCCAGGTCACCAATCCTGTTCGTGGTGCTCATGGACAGGATATTGAGATGCAGTCATGGGCAGCAGGAGGTAAAGTTTGGAGACTTCTGGATCTTGTATTTTCTTTTAGCAGAGGATGTAGTTCCGTTGGGATCTTTAAGCTATGACCCTTAGCGTGCAGGAGAGTGACTCTGAGCTATCTAAGTGTGAGGCCATGATTCTCAACTGGACGAAGCTGCATTGCTCCCTCCAGATCCGTTAGGATTAGTCTCTGCCTCCTTTAGAGAGGTTAAAATATCTTTTCCATGAGTGATCGTAAGATGGAGCAAGACAGGTTGGGGTTTGATCAGTCTTTGATGATCCACTGATCCTCATGAGATATGGATCATGACCATCACAACAGGATCCTGGATACTAGCGTCTGATATGAGCTTCTTCTGTAGGGTGACTGGGCTCAGCCTAAAGGATAAACACACATCAGCTCATTGGTGTCAGTCTTTATCATACATTAGATGCTTCATGGTGAAGCGTGCTGGGACAAAGGAGATCAATGGGCTTCAGTCAATTCAATTAAATTCAATTTTATTTATATAGTGCCAATTCATGATACACGTCATCTCAAGACACTTTCCAAAGTCAAATTCAATCAGATTATACAGATTGGTCAAAAAGTTTCCTATCTAAGGAAACCCAGTAGATTGCATCAACTCTTGACAAGCAGCATTCACTCCTCCTGAAAGGGCGTAGAGCCACAGGGACAGTCGTCTGCATTGTCCATGGCTTTGCAGCAATCCCTAAGTCAGGGGTAGTTTTATCAGTAGCACCGATGCTCTAGAAAAGAACAGGTTCAAGAAGGAGAGCGGCCTTGGACCATCAGCTCGAGGTTCTACAGCACCAGTATGGGTTGTTTAAAAGAAAATTATAGAGTATGTATTTTTTGATACAGGTCTGATGACACTAAAGTGGGAGCTTGAAGTGGAGCCACCGCTTCTATGCATTGAAAGGCCTCAATTGAAATGGTTCAGAATCAGACCAGGAGGCTTCCTGGGACCTTTCCTACAGCAGTTTGAGCCAAAATGAGCCATAACATTTGGCTTGTAAATGCTGTGGGATCCCCCAGAAATAATGGGAGTACTGGGGGTTTTCCTGCTGGATCTGCCACCCCTGCGACTCCATGTCAGAGAAGCAGAAGAGAGTGGGTTGGTCTTGCTCCACCAGCTAATCACATTGACCACAATATATACTCCAAGGTTTCATGTCTGTTTGGTCAGAGCCTTCTGCCAGTCTACACTGATGTCATCATGCTGCCTTTGTTTCCTTATTAAATAGTATTTTTTCCTCCTAAATCAGCCTTTGAGATGTCTCTGTTTCTGTCCTTGAACCATCGATTCCTGACAGGCTTCTTAAATCATGCCAGTACATAATTACCTATACACATCTTAAAATCAGATTCAGTTTATCCAGCAAAAAGACTTTAAACAGATTGTACCACATTAGTCTGACAAACATCCGACACAGAGAACCAGGCTGCAACAAAAACAGAAACAAGTATCCTAATGTTTATGTGGCAAAGGACATTTTTAAATATGAAATTTGATGTTTAGATGGTTGGTAAAAAAAAAAAACTTTCAAAAATGGTGGATAGCATGTAGCCAAACATAATTTCATTATTTCAAGTCCAGCAGCATCTAATAGCAACAGAAGATAATTTAGCCATCAGAAAGAGCAGCTGTAAAATCTCATTTGAGCCTAACCTTACTGAAGAGGTCGCCTCAGGGCAGAGTTGAAATGTTGATCCCGGTAGTCTTTCAGCGTGATCTTTTGTGCACGTGCTGCATGAGCAAAGATCTCAGTCTCACTGCAGTCAGCCAAGCACACTGACACCGACACACAAAGACCATAATCTAACTTACTGATGCCCTGCGGTCCCAAAGGAAAGGGGCTGGCTCTCTCAGGAAGCCTGCCTGATATAGAGGGGGAGGTAAGAGACGAGGTGGTCCTCCACACAGAATAACATCCATTGACCGTAATCATTAGCTAAGGCTACTAGAGGGAAGACTGATGTATGGGTTGTCATAAGCAGTAGAGCAAAGCTTTGTCTATTCACAAACCAAAGCTGCAGAATAGGATCTAATTGTCCTTTAATACCATTATACACAAGCACTTGGCCTATCTGAAACACTGGATGTCTGCTAATGAGGCCTGGGAGAGACAGGTTCGTCTCTGTACAACACTTCCATCTAGTGGTCAAAATGCAAGGTGAACATAAAGTGCCTTGCAAAAGTACTCAGACCCCCTTTAAAAAAAATTGACAGAGAAGGTGGCAGAGAGGATTTTAGGTTGTAGAACAATAAACCAAGCTTTGAACATCTCACAGAGTGAAATGGAAAGCTTATTACACATCTACAAATCTACCAAGATGTGGTAATCCACGTAAACACGCAAGGAGATTGTTAATCAGAGACATAGCCAAGAGGCCCATTGCAGCTTTGGAGTAGTTGCAGAAATTTACAGCTCAGATGTGAAAATCTGTTCCTTGGACAGCTGCTAGGAGTGAGTTCCACAAATCCAGCCGTTCATGAAAGTGTGGCAAGAAGTAAGCCTTTGACATGTATGATTTGCAGTTGGTCTACTACCATGTAAGGTACACAGCAAACCAGCTAATTCTGACAGAGTTTAAGCAATTTAGACAGGAAGAATTGGCAAAAAATGTAAAGTTGGTATATTAGTCTCTCAAAGACAGCTGTAACTGTAGCAAAAGGTGGTTTTAAGGTGATTACACATGCAAGCCACACTTTTTAGATTTTTGTTTGTAAAACAAGACTGAAAACTGTGGCTCCTTTTCACTTAACTTCATAGTTGTGTCTGTGTTGGTCAATAACATAAAATTCCAATAAAATAAACTGAGGGGAGATATTTTAATAATTAAACAATCTTAGTCGTGAGCACAGACACCTGACCATTCGTTAAAAAAAATCCAACCCTCATTAATCTCCTGCACTACAATCACCCCCCTTTCTCTTAAACACAACTCTGTTCTTCCCTTTTCGCTTTCTGAATGAATGAGCAGCTCCTTCAGTCACTCTTTTACACAATGACAGCACTTTCTGAGTTTACATCTGAGACGTGTCATGCCGTAATAGTTGGTACATTTTCGTAGCTTGATACGCAACATACAGTATGACTAAAAAAAAAAAAAAAAACTCACCTCCCAGAGAGACCTGAACTCCTTTTGTTCAACGCGTAGGAGCTCGCTGAATTCCCGAGTGACGATTGTAGCATGTCTGGGGGTGTTATCCAGGATCGACTCTCCGAACGCTGTGCCGGTCCCCAGTGTGCAAATAGTGACAGCATCCTGCGAGGGAAGCAGACGAGATGTTCTGCATGATGCATCACTGCTTCTAACAGTCCTCGTGTGTTTTCATGTAGTTACTGTGTTTTATCTTGTCTCCATGCCCCATCAGACAAAGGCTCTTGACATTTTATTGCGGAATATCAGTGCAATGAATATCATCTCATCTCATCTTATCCAAGCAAGAAATTTACATTAATAGGGAAATACTTTGAACGATTAAAGGAATCTCCTCAAAGTTTATGAAACAAAGAGATTGGTACAATCCAGTTAGTGTTTTTTTTTTTCCAGAATCAGTCATTTGTCGTGGATTTTTGCTTTTTTGTTTTAGATTTTCCAAAAAAACATAAAGGATATCAGACATATTGTAGCATGACGTGTTACTTTATCTGTTAGCCTACTTCGTGTTGTCAGCCAGGTTCTATTTATTTAGGGGATATCCTGATTCTACATGTCTTGCAGAAACAATGCCTGGATATGTGTAGTAAAACTCAATAGTCCAAAAAGCCTACTTATTTACAATTAATTGCTTATTTTAAAACTGCTTTTTCTATTTTTTCAAGTTATCTTTGATATACAAATGTGTTTGAGGATCTGAAACATTTAAGTACGAGCTGAAGGGTCAAACACTTTCACAGCACTGTATCAGCATTCAGAAAGAACAAGGAAAGTAAATGATCCCAAGATTGTAATATTCTTGGTTCTGTTTTGGTTTGTTTAGTCTCCTGCCTTAGGTTCTCTGGCTGCTTTGAGTTTTGTCTTGTCTAGGTTCCTGTTTAGCTTGTTTACAGTTAGTTTATCCTGTTTTGGTCATCCGTGTTAGTCTTAGCTTTTTCTTCTGTTTTAGTTTTATACTTCAGGGTTTTGTTATCAGGTCTGTAGTTTGTTTCTGTCCACTTGTCCTCTCAGCTTTTTAGGTTTGGTTTCTGATCTGTTCTTGTTTTGAGCCTCAGCACTGATGTTTGGTCTAATTATTTATTCTGCACACCTGCCTAACTCCACCCCTGCTGCAATCACCTCTCACCGGTTTCACCTGCCTCCACCTCCATATAAACTGTTGGGACCAGACATCAGTGCCAGGGAGAGCGGACGGAGGAAGAGGATTGCGAACACGGCGGAAGACATTGGCGGGAGATTTGAAGAAAACAAGTTGGACAAAGCAGATAGCAACCAGCTGTACCGTGAGTGTAGCAATGGGCCATAGTTCTGATGGTGATGAGTATGATGAATGGACTTCCGATATGGAGATAAGTCAAACCAAAATGGCAAGAAAGAAATCTTGGTCGGAAGTGAGTAGTGAAGAACAAAATAGCACAAGGAAAAATGCTAAAAAGATTAAAGCTAAAGCAGATGATAGCCGTAGTTACGAGGAAAGAAAACAGGAAGAATGGAAAACTATAATTACACTTAGCAGCGAGAAGGGACATTTTCATCCAGTTCAAATCACTAAAGCAATAGAAAAGGAAATAGGAATGATTAAATATGCTAAACTGTTAAATAATAGAAGAATCTTGATTTCAGCAGTAAGTAAAAAACAGCAAGAAATGATATTAAAAATGAAAGATCTCGGGGGAGAAAAAATTAAAGTTCACATACCAGGAATGGCAGCTACATTAAGAGGAGTAATTTCAAATGTCCCTTTAGAAATTTCTATGGAAGAACTGAAGAAAGAAGTAAAAGGTGGGAAAGTAATAGAGGCAAAAAGACTCCAAACAAATAGAGGTGGCAGTAAAACAGATAGCTTGTCTGTGTTGCTGGTGTTTGAAAAAACAATGCCTCCAGAAGTGAAAATTGGATGGATAAATTATAAAGTTAGGGAATATATTCCTCTACCTTTAAGATGTTTTAAATGTCAGAGGATGGGACACACAGTGCAACAGTGTAAATGGAGGCAAAGATGTGCAAAATGTGGGGGAGAACATGAGTATGGTAAATGTAATAAGGATGCTAAATTAAAATGCTGTAATTGTGGGGGAGAGCATAGTGCTGCTTACGGTGGATGTGAGGTTCAGAAAAAAGAAAAAGAAGTACAGAAATATAAAATCTTAAACAAAGTGTCATATGCAGAGGCTGTACGAAATGTTGGTGCTATGGAACAAAACAGATTAACAGAATGTCAATTAAATGATGGTACGAGACAGGAAGGACTTCCACAGAGAATACATACAAGAAGAGTTCAACCAGAAAGAACTCAGATTTCACAGCAGACATGTAGCCATAAGTGTATAGTGGAAGAAAATTCAATGATTGTAGAAAAGAAGGGCTTTATAGCTTTCATATGCAAAGTCATCAATGTTACATCCAGGCAACAAAGAAAAAGTGATAGGATCAAAACAGTGGTAGAAGCTGCCATAGAGTTTCTAGATATCAAAGATATTAAAGCTGAAGATATTCATGAAATGTTAAGTATCAATAATGATGGAGGGTCTCAAAGTATTAATTAAAATTATAATGGTACTCCATTTCTTACAATGGAATGCCAGAAGTTTGATAGCAAATGGACAAGAACTTAAAAAATATGTAACAGATTCCAAAGTTAAACCAGATGTTATTTGTGTACAAGAAACATGGTTAAAACCTCATCTTGATTTTATTCTACCTGGATATGAATCCGTTAGATTAGATAGAGATGGTAAGCAGGGTGGGGGATGTGCAACATTTGTAAGGGAAGAAATATCATTTCGAAGAATAGTAAATTCAATAGAAATAGAATGTGTAATAGTAGAAATATATAAAGCAGATAAAAAATTAATGATAATTAATCTTTATAATCCTTGTAAACCATTAAAATTAGAAACATTAGAAAACGTAAGAATAGGGAATGGGAAAGAAATATGGTGTGGAGATTTTAATGCACATAATAGTCTTTGGGGAAGTAAGCATACTGATAGTAATAGAGAAGTGGTGGAAGATTTAATGGATGTTAGAAAACTAGTATGTATAAATAATGGAAAAGGGACTAGAATAGATATCCATTCTAACATGGTCACATGTATTGATCTCACCATGGTATCAGATAGTCTGGCAAATTCATGTGAGTGGAATGTTGAGGAAAACACAAGTATAGGAAGTGATCATTATCCAATAATATTTTCAGTTAATGTTAAAATAGATATACAAGAAAGGCCTATTCATAAGAAATGGATGTTTGAAAAAGCAGATTGGGAAAAATTTTAAAGAAATATGTAACAAATCAGTAGAATCAATTTCAATGAAGGAAGATATTGAGGAATGTTATTCTGAGATCACCCAGATAATTTTAAACGCAGCGTTAAAGAGTATACCTTATAAATCAGTGGGGAGAAAGAAAAAAACAATACCTTGGTGGAATGATGAATGTACAAAAGCAATAAAAGAACGTAATAAAGCATTTAGAATGTTAAAGAAAAATCTGAGTCAAGAAAATGTGATTAATTATCAGAGGGAAAGAGCAAAAGTTCGTAGAGTTATAAAGAACAGTAAGAGAAATACATGGAAAAGTTATTGTTCTACAATAGGAGGTGAAGTTAAAATAGGAGAGGTTTGGTCAATGTTAAAGAAAATGAGTGGGACTAAAGTGTTTGTTAAAATACCAGTATTAGAGGATGATGGAGTAATTGCAATAACAGATAAGGAAAAAGCTAATGCACTGGGAAAGAAGTTTGCTAGTGTGCATAATGGGGACCATTTAGATAATAAGCATAGACAGCATATGGAGAAGATCCTAGTAGAAAATAGAGATATATTTATTCACAAAGAAAGTGAGGAAAATGCATTAGATGCAGATATAAATATGAATGAATTAAAAATTGTATTAAAGGGTATCAGAAATAGCGCAACAGGAGAAGATAAGTTAAGTTATATGATGTTTCAGAAATTACCTGAGAAAGCATTTGAGCTTATATTACAATTATTTAATAAAATTTGGAGAGAAGGTAAAATGCCAAAAAGATGGAAAAGTGCATTAATATTGCCTTTTAATAAGCCTGGGAAAAATCCTAATCAAGTTGGAAATTATAGACCTATTGCCCTAACATCACATTTATGTAAATGGATGGAAAAAATATTAGTAAGAAGACTAAATTATACTCTTGAGAAAAAAGGAATATATGCACCATATCAAAGTGGATTTAGAAAAGGTCGTTCTACTATGGATGCTGTGGTGAAAGTAAGTAATGAGATGGAAAAAGCATTTAAAATGAAAGAAATAATGAATATTGTGTTCTTAGATATAGAAAAGGCTTATGATTCAATGTGGCGGGAAGGATTATTAATTAAATTAAATATGATAGGAATTAGGGGTAGATTTTATAATTGGGTTCTAAATTTTCTAACAGAAAGAAGAATTATAGTTAAAGTAGGAGCTGAAATTTCAGAACAATTTGAAATAAATAATGGAATTCCGCAAGGAAGTGTTATTAGTCCAGTATTATTTAATATAATGATTAATGATATTTTTATGAAACTAGATAGAAGGATTGGATCAGCTTTATATGCGGATGATGGGGCCATATGGACAAGAGGAAGAGAATCCAAAATAGTAAGAAATAGAATCAAGGAGGCAATAGGAGAAATTGAAAAATGGTCATATAGATGGGGCTTTAAGCTCTCGACAAGTAAATGTTGTAATATGATATGTACAAAAAAGAAAAAGATAAATGAACAGAATTTGGAATTATATGGTCACAAAATGGAGACAGTAATTAATTTTAAATATCTGGGTATATGGCTAGATCAAAAAGGAACATGGAGAACACATATAGAAAAAAATAGAGACGAAATGTAAGAAAATCATAAATCTCATGAGAGCAGTAGCAGGAAAAGATTGGGGAGCAAGTAAACAATCATTGGTGCATATTTATAGGGCTTTAATGAGATCAACAATAGACTATGGGTGTTATATATATATATGGAGCAGCAGCTAAAACAAATTTAATGAAAATAGAACGAGTAATTAATAAAGCAATGAGAATTTGTACTGGTGCAATAAGTTCAACACCAACTAAAGCAATGCAGGTAGAGTTAGGAGAAGTGCCTTTAGATTTAAGAAAAGATCAGCTCATGCTTACATACTGGTGTCGGTTATATGGATGTGGAAATGAAAATATAGCAAAAAGTGTTATAAAAGAGCGTTGGGAATATAATTCTTTTAAAGGTAAAGGTTTTGGATGGATAATAAAAGATAAATCAGAAGAATATAAAATAAGAAATATATGGTTTAACTCACCTAGACCTATAAGTAATATCCCTATTTGGTTATTTCCAAATGTCGAGGTAGATTTTTATATAATGGAATTAAAAAAAGAGTGGGTAAACAGAAGGAGAGGTCAAATGGCAAATCATTATATAAGAACTAAATATTATAGCTATTTAGATATATATACAGATGGATCTAAAGATGATAAAGGAAAAGTAGGTATAGGAATATATATTCCAATGATGAATGTAAGCATCGGTAGGAGATTACCTGATCAGATGTCAGTATATACAGCAGAAATGATGGCAATAATTATAGGATTACAATGGATAGAGGAAGTAAAACCTGATAGAGTAGTTTGTTGTGTTGATTCTTTGGCAGCACTTTACAGTATACAAAATATGAAATCAGAAAGAGAAGATTTATTATTAGAAATACATCAAAGTTTGTTCAGAATACAAAAAATGTATATAAATATAAAGTTTTGTTGGGTTCCAGCCCATGTAGGAATTAATGGAAATGAAAGAGCAGACCAAATAGCTAAAAAATCAATTAGAACAAATAATATTATAAATATACCGTATGGGAAAGGAGAAGCTAAGGCAATAATTAAAAAAGAAATTAAGGAAAAATGGCAGGATAGATGGAAAATGGATAAAAGTGGAAGAAATTATTATATGATACAGAAATCTATTAATGCCAAGGGTGTGACAAGGAAAAATCGAAGAGAGGAGACTATGTTAACTAGATTAAGATTTGATCATACTGGGTTAAATAAAACATTATTTTTATTAAAGAAAAGTGAAACAGATGAATGTATAGAATGTAAAGTAATAGAAAATGTAGAACATATTTTATTATATTGTAGGAAATATGATAAAGAAAGGATAGAATTAAAACAAAAGACAAGACAAATTGGAAGGGAATGGAATTTGAAAGGATTAATAGGAACAACAGGAGAGGGGATAAAGGAAATGCAGAAAACTGTTATTAAATATCTTAAGAATACAGGATTATATTATAAGATTTAAAGGTATATGTATATATGGATGTATGTATATTTTGTATGTATATATGTATATGTATAGATAGATAAATATATATGGATATATAGAGATATAGATATATAGAAATATGGATATGGGAATATGGATAGAGATATATAGGTATATAGAAGTATAGATATAGATGTGTAGAAATATGGATATAAATGTATATAAATATAGAAATATGGATATAGATATAAATAATCATCAAATTGATATGGCCCATGCTACATACTCCGGTACAGTAGGTGGCGGTATGCACCTAAAAGTTAAGGTTGCAATCTGCCATTAAACAAAAAGAAGAAGAAGAAGAACATCAGTGCCAGGTCGTCTTGTTGGTCTTGTCATGTTTTTGGGTGAGTCAATCCTGATCTGATGTTTGTTTTTGGAATTTTGACCAAGTTTTTCCCCTTCCAGAGAACCTGAGTTATTTTGTCATGTTACCAGTCAGTTTCTGTTCCTATGAAGTTCTGGAAGTTTTTTATTAGTCTTTTTGATTATTCAGTCCTTTTTGCATTGCTCTGCTTTTTGTTAAATAAATCCCTTTTTTTAAGAACCTCTGCTGGTCTGGCTGAATTCTGGGTCCGCTGCCGTGATTCGTTACAAAGATGGCTTGAATTTGTGGCTAAATGTATTTTTAGATGGTATTTCTTCAGTTAACTGAGCATCTACAATCATCTCTAACACCTCTGCTTTTCAGTAAGTCAGTTCTCGTAAACATAACGTTTGAAAAGTGAAATGCTTTCCTCTTCTTCTTCACATATTAGCACACATGCTTCTCACTTATATGTAGAAAAAATAAAGATTCCACCTATGAAAACAAAAAGAGAATTAACACCCAACCTTAAGTCCGTGTGGAATGTGGGTGTTTTGCTGCCCACGCTTGTTCAGTTGCTGTTGAATATTAACCCTGCAGTCTTTCACATCGCCGTTAGTTGTGTACTGACTGTAACAGTGTGAAAAAGCATTTACCCCTTACAGAAACTCTTGTTTTTTTATTGAACTATTTCAGATCAAACTACTTTTCAAAGCTTGAGGTCTACGAAGTCAAAGGTGACATTTCCACATGCATGAGATGAAAGAAATCTGTGTTACTTCAAACCCTTCTTCCTCCTCTTCTCCTTTATGACTATTTCATCTAGAGCATTAACCCAAGCAGGATTGCTGATGTCTTCTTTAGATCTTTTTCACTTTTAATCATACCACTTTATTCCTTGTTTACATTAATGTTAGTTCCTTTTAACAATTATGTTTCTTATCAGTAAATATAAGTAAATAGTTGCTAATAATTTAAACTTTAACTCTATTAGGACCCCATGGGGATTTTTCTTCCAGTCTTTGGATTCAGTGTTGGTATTTCTGAAAATAAATCATGGCACTGAAGTAAAATAAACCCAAGTGCTTCATGTATAATTCACCTCAGATTGGTAAATAGATTATTTAAGTTATTGATATACTGTATATTAAATTGATTTAGTGTTTTTTCCTTTCTCTTTCTTTTTAACAATTTTGTGATTTTTACCGCACACTAGTTTGAGGATCCCTCTTCATCTAATTGCTTGGGAAATTAAGTCTAAAGAAAAATTCAAGGTTCAAGGTAAAAATCATTAGAGAAACAAAAATGTGCCTGTTTGTAAACTAAATCTTGAGTTTTCACGACTGCAGCAGACCTACCGCTACTGTGTGTGTCTTAGTTGTAATGGTACAACAACAAGAAAGAAGAAGTTCAGTCTAAATTCTCTGTTAAGCAAAAGCTAAAATATTTCCTATCTCTGGGAGCTTTTGTGATAACTGAATTAGATCAAATGAAAATATCTGATGAAATGCTATGTTTTACTACCCCTTATGTCATGATTTAGGTTTTTGTTTCCTTTGTTTTGGACTTTTCTGGACTAATTAGTTTCCGCTGCCCTCAGTCAACAGCCATCTGTTTCCACCCAATCAGCTCAGTCCACTCCTCAGCCACCAGTGAATTAGCCCAGATCAGCTCCACCTGCTGCCAGTAATTACTGCCAACTTTGCTCACCTGCTCCTCTGTCTATATATACCCGCCTCAGCCAACTCATGCCAGAACGTCTCGTCTTGCCTCATGTGCACTACTGCCTTGACTCTACTAGTTCCTGTGTGCTCAGCCAGCTGGACTCGTCTGATGAAAGTTGACCGTTTCCCTTTGAGTTCCAGCCGCTCACTCTGCCCGTTCTGGTGGTTCCTCAGTCCACATCGCCTGTTCTGGTCAGCTCCTGCCTCTATCACTCAGTCTAAGTCTGTCACTACCTGCATCTTCTGGTCCCCTGTTCATCCCTGCCTGCCTGCACCATCAGCCATTACTCATTCTGTCAAGTCTGGTTCTGCTTGACTACCTCAGCTGCCACAACTTATCCCCTTCAATAAACCTTTTAAAACGTAACACAGTTTGGTTGAATATCTGGTTCACCAGCAAAAGTCATTACACCTTAGATAATTAATTTTATATTTGTATTCATGTGTAATGGTTATTTCATTGTTTGTCATCAATATTTGCTGGCACCTCAGTTAACGCGTAAGAAGACTTAAGATAAACGGTTTATTGTGGTAGCATAATGTCACTGAAAATCTGAGAATAATACAAGTTTATTTTAATTTAATAGACTGAATAATTATCTGATAAAGTCCTGCTTTGATAAATTCCTCAGCAACAATTCCTGTATAATAAATGTAGTTGAAGCTTGTTTGTAATGTATTTTTTTAAGTTGCATTAAGTCATCCATACTGTCTTGTTAACCTAAAATATAAATATGACATGACAGAGATCCTTTTTTCTTAGCCCCTGTTCAAAATGGATAAGACAAGAGAGCATGCCATCTGAGTAAAGCAGATGTCTGTTGAGTTATAATTACGAGAGTTAAGACCAAACAGTGACAAAAACACTTGGGTTTTATTTGAAGGCACTTCTGCACATCTTTTTGTCTCTGCCACTGAACTCCGGAAGAAGGTACCGGACCCCCTTATGCAAATATAACAGATATAAACATTCCTTTATCATCATTGTATCTAAAACTTGTTAATGAGCACATGGTTTGGAAAGAGAATATTAACAGGGGAAGGACATATAGGCAGCCACATCTATGGTCTCTTATGATCTACAGCAGCAAACCGGGAGGGCAGTGGTGTTTGAAATTATTCTATTTTTAAAGCCTGATTTGCACTGTTTTTAATATGATAATTTTAGTCGAACTGTGATTTATGAACAGTTACTATTGTATATTTATTATTTTACTGAGACTCCTTTTATAAGTGATTGAATATGTAGTACAATGCAGCTGATCCTTGTATCCGACGCAAATGTCTCCCAAGGGAGACTAATAAAGATACTTTGACTAATAAACGAATCATTAATTTAAAATACACCACTTTAATTTCAGCTGTACCTGATAGCTTAATGTTTCAGACACTTTCACGTCCAGGGAACCAGACAGGACAGCATACCAGCTCGTACCAATGTCTCCTTGGCGAAACACTGAAAAGAAAACATGACCAGTCAAAAGATTTGAGATCAGTGAGCCTTTGAACGAGCTGCTTATCCTTCGATCTGTTGCATTTTGACCTACAAGTGATTCCTTTCTCCAAGCGCTCGTAGAACCCACACAAGCAAATCTGCTGCAGCAAACGGGGGTGGAATCTCTCCAAAGCCTTCACCTGTTTCAGACGAGCCAGGATTATGTCGACATCTTCACCCGAGCGCTCCTCTGGTCTGGAGCAACACAGAGAACAGTAAAAAAAAAAAATGTAATTAAAAGCTGGACATTATCAAAGCATCTTATAAAGCCTGCATTAGTCAGAGCAAACAAGTAGTACTTCAAAAAATCTTCTGGCAAAAAAAATCCTGATGGAAGATCCACTAGGGTAATGAAGCAGAACACCATCAACTTTACATACCTTTTAATTGCTCATAATAATAATAAATAATAGAATTGTTAAAACAAACATTTTGGATAAATCTGAAAAACAGGCTTTTTATGCCCAAAAAGCCTGCAAATTAAACAATTCAGCAAAGAAGAGCAGGGCAAATTTCCTCTAAGACGTTAGCAAGCTCAATAGCAGCTGTTCGAACCAGACACAACTTGTAATTGGGTTCAAGTGGAAATTTATTTTGTACTTTGGGCAAGGTTGGTTCTATGTATTTTTCACAGGTTGATTTGGCTAGTTGTTTTTTTTTTCTTCGTCTTTTTTTTATTTCCACTAAAGATTGGAACATAAATCCTAACAAAGCGCCACAAAAGACCGATCACCAGTGACTGCTAGTAGTGGTTGATTACTTTTTCACAAAAGGCCAACTTTTGGTCCAGATCGTTCATATCAAAAAATTAAGGAATAGAGAACGGTCTGAATTTATATAACTCTTCTCGAGTCACACTGACCACTCAAAGCACTTTACACTACAGGCACATTCAAACAATTAGACTCACTCACACAGATACACAGACCAGTAGGCACCTTGGGGTTAAGTGCCTTGCCCAGGAGCACATCTCCATGTGACAGGGAGGAAGCTGGAATCATACCTACAACTTACTGATTGCAAAACGACTATGCTGCCTACTGAGCCACAGTCACCCTGTGGAGGACATCTCTGGGGACAAACACTTTTTTATGGCACTGTTATTCCTTAAACAAGCCACATCAGCAGTGAATACACAACAACATCCACAACTAAGACAACAATCCAATGTATAAGTGATCTTATATGCAGCAAGGTGCATATTAGAAGTTCAGTTGGTTCTGTAATAAATCCTTTCATTGTTATGACTCCATGGTCCAGGTTCTGCTTCTTGTATTACACTGCCTCACATTTCACATCTAGAGCCGCTGAGGTATATGTAGGCGGTTGAAATGCAGCTTACAGCCTCGGTGAGTCTGCGCCCATCCTTTCAAAAAGTGAAACCAAACACCATTAATGATCTAACAGGAAACAAGGCTTTGCTTCTGGCTCACTGCTGCTCTAGAACATGTTTCTGTGCTGCATGTGACTTGTACTCTGAATCTAATAGTTGCTCATCATGTATTCTCTGTTTCTGATAAGGCCACGCGATCACAGTCACAGTCTCCCTTAGTTAAATGTAAGGGAGTTCGCCAGCTCATTATTCCTCCCCTGATTGCTTTGCGTCCAGCGTGTACTTTAATGGATGCTCTACAAAGTGTGAAATGAAAGATTCAGAGGCATGTGATGAAGTTTTTTTTTTTTTCTTTTGCAAACCAAAGCAAGCAAGAAAAAAGAAAAAGGTGGAAACTATTTTCCAAAAAATCTGAAGCTTGCCATTTTATTTTTTAATTTAGGTTCTCATTATAAATGCACTTTTTGACCCCTTCATTTCAATTTCAAGATACATGTCTACGAATGAGGAGCATTTCTCTGAGGTGCAGAAAAGATGCTAAATTCAAACTTGATTCGCCTAGGAACCTACATGTCACATTTTTTACTGTAACTTTAGCAACAGAGGGACAACAGGAGGAGCGAGTATGCTTGGAAAAACTGAGTCACACAAGAATCAGTTGATTTAAGGGAAGCATGTGGCTTCTGCAAGCAACCAGCCAATATTCATGTGTAAATACATCTGGCGTACTGCGTCAGTTAGCTGTTCTTTATTGCCCTTGTACTTTGAACCTGTTCTTTGTTTGCTTTCTTCATCCCCTTCGTCCGAGTGTATCCATGCCTCTCGGTTATCTCATTGCTTTGCTCAACATCTATCACTCTCACACGAAACACAATGTGTTTATGAAACAATATTTTTTTTTTACTAACTGCTTCTAGTTCAGAAAAACCTTTCACAAATCCCATTTCTATCATGACACAATGATTCAAGTCAGCCGCGTAGTGAGTTAGACCAGGTGGTGGCTTTATACAGACCTGGTTCAGGGCCTATTTTGGGAGATTTCAACTCAAGCCTTTAGGAGAGTTTTTCTCATGTTCCGAGCGAGGTTGGAGATAAGAAAGCCTGGTGGGATTGCAGATACGACTTCCTGGAGCTCTGGAGTCTTTGGTGTTTATTGCAGGAGCAATTAGAGGTAATGGGATCCGTCAAACAGAAGATGGGGGGTCTTTAGGGATTTGCTGTCTTTAGGGCCTGACTAAAACCGCAGGCGAGGTACCCAATTGGCCGAAGGACTTCTGTTGGTGCAGAAGTAAACGCTTAGCCATGGGAGATATTCAGGATAGGTTGCACGCTTGGGGTTTTCAGGGAATTCGAGCAGGCAGCTTTTTGCAATAAACAAATCAAGCAAGAATAATTTAAATATCTCAACATGACTAATATTGAAAGCCCTTTTCCTCAAATTCAACACAAAACGGCATGTTTAAAAACTATTGCACTCTCAGTGGTATTTCCTCTCTTTCGTAACAAGGATCATTAGTGCTTAGTAGATCACCCTGCTGCAAACATGGAGCACAGACAGACTCCAGCTTCTACCAGCACTCCTGAGGAATCACCTACCCCTCCTGGGCAAAGACCTCCTGTTCATTAATGACCTTGGCTTTGAGTGCAGCAATCCCCTTTCTCAATACCAAAGATTGTCTATATGGGAATTCAAGGCGACTACGATGGCCAACCTTGCTTGGCTTCTTCTGAAACCAAGCCTTGGTGGACGTTGACAGGGATCATTGACCTGTGGAAAGGTCCCATGACACCTGAGCTTTAGCTTCCTGAAAGATGGCGAGACATTTCCCCCCCAGGATTTGATGCTTGATTGAATCCACCTTGCTCTCCTCCTGCTGCAGGTTTCCAGAACCAGAAGAAGCAGCAGGTAAGTAAGTCTTTCTCTTACCTTGTTGCAAAAGTTTGAAAAGTTCCACTTTTGTTTGGTTGCTGCACAGCACAGAATGACAGCTTCTACTTTCAGCAAAGCCTTGGAGGTGCAGCCGTAGCTCGTTTAACTTTAAACTCAAGAACTTTGCCTCCAACTACACATCTCTGGGAAAATTCAGGGCCTTTATGTCTCCATGTTGTTGGAAGAAAATTATCTCTCTTGACTTTGCCATATTGTTAACACCCAGTGAAGCTTTACCATCAACGGTTTTGGCATTTAAGGTGTTTTGTTTCAGCAAATTTGATGCAACCAATTAAGTCCATGATTGGTTGCATTATTTGTGCCTGAAACCATCCCTGATATGTAAATATGTGTTCTTATGAGGAATCCTGTTCATGGGGGTGAACAACGTGGAGACCAGTCAATAATACAATTTAGCATGGAATTTGGATACAATCTTTATGAAATTAGTTTTTTTAAACTGCTCATGAGAATAAAATGAACAAAAAGTTCAATCTACAAATGTTGCAATGACAAATAAAGATGCTTGTTGTTATTAATTTCTTCATTGCAAAAAGCTGAACCGTTTTGAATTTAGCCAGTAAATCGAATTTTACTGTAAAGGTTACAAACCTGTTTTATGTGCAACTGTATGTACATCTTTGCTAGGTAACAGATGGGTACAAAAAAAATCTGTTAATTGTCCATCACATTGAGGCACAGTCCCATTTGGGGTCCATTTTTCAGACGATTTTCATCCTGTATCAGCCCATATGTCGGTATTGGCTAGGGGAGTAGTCTAGTCACTTTCAGTGGATGAGTTACTTCTAAAAAATTAAGAGTTTAGACGCTAAGCTGATTCATGAAGTCAACGATTTGGGTTTTGTTTTTGTGTTTTGGACTGCTTATGTTTCCACTCCATGCATATCAGTCACTTTCCAGCCATCACTCACCTTAATTAGTTCCACCTGCTGCTGCCACTAATCAGACTCACCTGGATCACCTGTCACTCTCTACATATACCTGCCTCATTCAAGCACCCAGTGCTGCATTGTCTCTTCTCGCTGCATGCATGCATGTGGTTTTCCACCTTGCCTGCTGATCCTGTGGACCTGTTGTCACCCTGCCCTCGGTAGTTGTCTTAACTAGTGCTTGTGTGCACCGCTTGGTTCAGGTCGTTCCTGAGGTTTCAGTGTCTCGCTTTGCCCACGCTGAGAACACGCCAGCTGCACCTGACCGAGTCTCTCCCTACCAGGAGCATCCTGGTCAAATCTGTTCCTGCCTGCATCACCTGGTCAGCCTGCACCTGTCAATTCCTGCGCTGGTCAGCCATTCCTGCCTGCCTGCCTTCCCTGTTACCTTCTTCCTTTTAGAATATTTTCAAAGCACACACCCTCTGTGTCCGGCTTGAATATCGGGTTCCCAGCGTGGAAAGAGTCATTACAATATGCCCCTGTCATGAGCGGAGGAAAGCCCGTTTTTAAAAGAAAACAAAATAGCCTAAATGGAGTTTGTTAGGCACGATTTACAGGGTTTTTTTTTTCACTTTAAAATAGAAGTATAGAAAATATGTATAATGTGGCTATAATTTAAAATGGTTCATTTGATTTTTTGAAGAAATCAACAAGCAGCATGGGAACACATGCTGTGGATTAAAATATACTTGGTTTAAGTCAAAGTGCATTTCATTTCCGTTATAAATGTGTGTATATTTAAGGAAGTTTTGAGTCCATTTAAGCCTATTTTTTTTATTGGGGAGGGGGGGGATAAACGTATTAAACTGAGACGATTGTTTTTCCTTGCATCTTAATGAATTAGGCTGTTCTGTATAGTTGCAAATAGATGCAGGGCAGTGTTCCCATTTAACAGCAGGTCTTTCGTGCTTAAGCCTTTATCAAACCGGAGGTCAAAGGCCCATAAGCACACGTGTCCCGGTCTAAACTGTACCCTTGGAGCTCTCCAAGGATGCACAAGCCTATTTATACAGAATCATCAAGTTCCGCTGGGAAATTTAAACTACAGCCACCTTGAAGCACATCGCCGAGCTACAGGGGAGGGGGAGATCTGTGTAATCAGATCGTCCATTAAATCAGCCTGGAAAACGAGCTGGCGCATGGAGTTACCTTTTATCCAGACAAATAATCCACTCGGCAGATTCCGTCGGATGAGACGAAGTGTGCGCGGCTACCATCGTGTCTGATCCAACTCCTGCTGCAGCTGTTGGTGCTGCTGCTGCTGCTGCTGCAGAGGAGGAAGAGGAGAGGAGGAGCTGGACCAACCACTGCGCTTCATCTGCCTCCACTCACTCAGCTCTGACTCCTCGTCTCACTCGCTCACTCACTGGGAAGAGAAAATCTGGTTAATAAAAAACGTAATAACAAAACGAACAAACTCTCTTTGTTCTCATAAAGCTGCACAAAACGTGACTGGCTTGTGAGAAGATGAGCAAGGCAACAGTTTTTAGCAGACCTGGAATTAGTTTAAAGCATGCTTGTTTTTATTACATTTTTTTATTTTCTGTTATTTATTTGCTCTGCTTTGCGCATTTTTGTGAAATCTGTGAAATCAGTTTGCTACAACAAGGAACATTTTGACTTTATAAAGGCGGGTGTTATGTGTTAATCCGTCATTATTAATGAAACAAGTTGATCCACTGTCCGTTCTGAAGGAATGCGGAGACTTTAAAAACCCAAATGGTTATTCGAGATTTTGTTAAGAAAATGTATAATAACATAACATAAATGAATATATTCCGTGTTTAAAAATATCACAAAGCGTTGAAAACTAAATATTTGCCACTGAGAAACAAGAATGTATAACTCTTTCCTGTATTGTTGGGCGTAATTATGCGACCATTATAGATTGAAACTCCAGGGGGCGCAATTTCTTCTTTCTTAAAAAACGCCGAGAAACGCAACGATGTATCCAGAAGCTTTACAGTAAGCTCAGGCTATGGATAAAACAGAGAAAACAGCTCGGTGAGCACAATTTCTGTTTTTTTAATGTTTAGAATATAACGTTACAGACTAAGACATGTCAATGCAGATTCTCAAAAAAATAAAAAATAATATCTATATATAAACTGTCCTGTTACCGGATCAACTAGTCTGTAGTTTAAAAAAAATCATTGACTTCATGTAAACATGATAAATAAAGTAAATTAAAGTAAAGCTGTGTAGCAACTGAAATGTTTTAATTTGAATTACATCATGTACGTGATGCAGGTGGGTTCATCACATGAGATAGTTCCTGTTGATCGGTTATTTCACTTGACCATTCAGGTCATGATTTGCAGGTTAAAATGTGCTGTGATTTAGCATTACAGTGGTTTAGGTTTCTGAGGTTGGTCATACCTACGATGAGAATTTGAAGTTAAAATTTGAAGTTGTTATGACTGCGCTTCTTCAGGTTGATATGCAAAAATAAGTGTCATGAGCACAGAGCTGTTCTCTTTGCACATTGTGAAGGTACAATTGATATGAGTTTCTGGCCAAAGTTCATTTAAAGGCAAACCTGTTTGATTTGCATTTTCCATTATATTTACAACATTCGAGCAAACTAAAAACTCACAACATATGCACCTCACATTTCACTAAAAAGGCAAGTGGGTGTACAGAACAAAAAGTGCCTCATTACCTAAAGTCACAAAATGCAATGGCTGCAGAATCAGCTGCCAGTCTAAGAATTTAAATACAGCATTTATCAAGCAGCAAAGAACCTTAACTTTCAAGAAGCTGCATCCGAAGCTCAAGGTGGGACGATCTGGTGAAAGGACAATTATTGTTTGTGTCCTCCACAAATTTGACCTTTATGTAGAAAGGGCCAAAACATATTTGGCATAAGTTCTCTGATCAGATCACACAAAACACTGCAGAGCATGAACACACCATACATAGTGAAGCATGGTGTAAGTGGTATCATACCATGGGAATGTTTTTTTTTTTTCCAGCAGGAACAGGGAAAATGCTGGTGTGGATTCCCAGTCATGCAGGGCGTTTTCTCTTCTTTCTGTTTGCTTTGGGAAAGCAGGTGGTCTGAGAGAAGACTGAAATAAGCCAACTAAATTAAACAATGAAAAACCCTACACTAAACAGAGGACTTGGCCACAGATTGCATCCTTCCAACCCCTACTCTGTAGCATTAACTTGCCTGCACAAGCAGTTTTACAGCAATTCACGCCTTGGGACGTGTGTCCTGATTGCATCATTAGTGACCTCAACAGGACCCGGTTGTTCTGACTTCAATTTTTAAGCCACATTCAGAACTGAAGAAGCTTTTTGGACGTGAGGGGAAACATCTTCCTGCTGCCTTTGATTTAAGCACTCAGGACAGGGGCAGGGAAGCTGGTTGGAGCTGACAGGAAGACGGATGGAGCTAAATTTAGGGCAATCCTGGAAGAAAATGTTTCAATAGCTGCACAAAACTAGGGCGGAAGTTCTTCTTCCAGGAGGACAGCAACCCTAAACACACAGCTGTAGAGCTACAATGGAAAGCTTTAAATAAAAACATATTCAACAAACTTACATTGAAATGAGAATCTCTGGCAACATAAGAAAACTGGTGTACATAGATACTTCCCATCTATTCTGACTTAACTATACACTGATTTTGCAAAAGACAATAGACAAAGATTTCAGTCTCCACTTGGCTGCTCAAGACATGCTCTGAAAGACTTGCAGCAGAATTGTGAAAGACAGTAACCTACTGACACAGGAGGCACGAGTATAAACATGCACCACACCTTTCAAATTCTCGTTACATTTTTTTTTAAACTTTGCATAATTTTCCTTACATTACACCATTGTGCACTATTTTATTGTGGTATGTCCCTTATCCCCCCCCCAAAATACCTAGAGGTTTGTTAACGTCACAACAAAATGTTTAAAAAAACAACTTGATGCTTGTACTTTTGAGTAAAAAATATAACAGTAAGACTGAATTGTAAGACACTTAAGAAAGATATGTTGAATACATCTTACATAAAAGGGGGAATAATAAAGTAAAGAAGAACAATTGCAAAGTTGTGAATGGCTGCAACACTAGAAACTGAGAAAAGGCACATGTAGCCATGATAAAGCAAAAAGAGGACCACCTGCAGCAGGATATTAGAAAAAGGGGCTGACAGAGGTCATGGTGGGGAGCTCATGAGATACCAACAAGATTATTTAGAGTACATAGACTCAAGCCACTAAATCAAGCTGCCTGCATTCAGCCATGTCTCTCACTGCATTGCAGCCTTAACCAACTGCAACTATAGTGCTCTGTGTGGGGAAGGACATTGTATCTTAAGTGGGAACATTTCCACACTGGCCTTGAAAAAATTAAGCTTTATAAGAAGAGGCCACACGATGAAAGGGTCACTGGTTTCTCCGTGTTACCTTGGAAACAAACTGCTAACAGAGAGACTGATGCAGCAATGCCGTCTGTGCTGGCGATTTAAAAAAAACAAAAAACTCTGGGAGCATGACTTTATTGCTACTCTTTTTTTATTACTTGCTGCCTAATATACACCATTAGATACAAAGGATATTTCTCTCATTATCATCACCGCTCCCGGGTTGAGAATTAATATAAACTCAATGGTTATTGCAGCAGCATAACACTGAAAATTAAAAAAAAGAATACAAGCTTTAATTTGTGTATGTTAAAAAAACAGTTGTCCAATTACTGGTAGCCCTGCTGTCGATAATGTGTTTAACCCGTTTTTGCCAAAGAAACAGCACCAAGTCTTCTCTCCAGGTTGGAGCCTACAGAGGGTGCTTTAATGTTCTTTTCCTCAGCTCACCCAATGTGTTTCACCAAGAATTTAGGAGTGGACTGAGACAGCCAAAAATCTACTTTTATGTCTAAAGAACTATCTATGTGTTGATTTATCCACATGTTCTGGACTGTCATCCTATTAAAAACAAAATCAGGTCTTTTTTAGCTTACTGGTAGAGGGCACCAGATTTTTTATTTAAAATTTCCTAGGATTTACACAGTTTATAGTCCCTTTATGCACCTGAAAGGGTTTGCCCTTTCCTAATCCGTTTATGTGTCACTACCCCCATGCTTTCAATGCATTTATTAAACTGGCATGGTATGCAGCCACTAGGCGGCAGTTCTGAGTTGCATCCAAATTAACTTAAATTTGGATGGATTAACTTAAAAAGTTAACACATTTCTGATAAACTTGGCAACATTGGGTCAAATTTTGGCCACCCCTCACCCACGATTACTGGTGGTGTTGCTCAGTTTGTTGCGTTTGGGCACCCATCCGCAAGCCTTCTGTTGACTGACTAAAATATGCATGAAGACAGACTCCTTCCATGTGTGTCCGGCTATTTAATATTGAGCATAAATGGGCCTTGACAAAGTTTCTAGGCCCTTGGGAAGATAAGCAGGCCCACAGCACCACAGATGACCATCCATGTAAGAGCTAGCTGGTCTGTTGTATTCGTATGTATATTGTGGATACATGTATGAATACGTGTGGATATGTGGTATTGCAAGTGCATTTTAAGTTTATTTTTGGCTGTTTTTTCCTATTACAGAATGCAACACAAAAAACGGAAGAAAATACAAAAAATGTACTTGTTGAATAGAAGAATATCTATAATTACAATGGCTAATTTTGACTGAAAAGCACTGTTTTGTGCTCTTGTTGTTTTCCTTCTTCTCTCTTCCAAATATGACTTTAAGATGTCTAATGTAAAAAAAATATATGAATGATTGGTCATTGTTCCCCCAAATCTAATGTACTCAAATAAAAGGTTGGGTTTCTCTACAATTTTTGATGAAATTATGCTTCTGAAATAAATAAAATTACGTTTATATTCTAAAGTATAAAATTGTCTGGTTCTGCACATACAGAGGATTAATCACATGACAAAATTCCCTTTTTCTAAGCATAATTTGTCTATTCATCTTAATTGACGCTCAATTATTTCCACTTTTGAAACAATTTCTAAAAGAGAGTTCCTCTTCTCTGCACAAGAGGGCAGCATTGTCTCTGTAAAAGTCTACTAGTGTGAGTAAAGACATGAAATTCTTAATATCTTCTTGTAAACATAATAGAGGAGGAATATTTCTCCTGTGTTCAAATTAACAAAACATATTTGGGCTATTTTTCTGATGACCCTTTGACCTGAAATCTTCCGTTCAATCTTTCGGTCTGTGGACCTTAGACTGGGATGGCTTCGCCTTTCCCTGAGTCTGCACTACCTGTTGTAGTCTTGCCCTCTCTTGCTAAAGTAAATCTTGTTAAAGTAAATATCAGGAATACGGGACTGGGTTCAAGCTAGGGCACGCACAACCCAAAGCACACATTCCTGCAGCATACCATTGTCTTACAGTTGCCTCACGTGTAAACATTACAGTGTTTGACGATGTTATGCACTGCAGCCCGTTGCCATGCACTGCAGCCCTTACTATCGCCTCATTCTGCAGGTAAATACATGCACTTACTTTCATGCATTTTAAAGTGACTTAATGTGATAGACAGCACAAAGTACTGGATGACTGTGAAGTGGAACAAACATTGAAAATGCTTTTCAAAAATGTTTTATAAATTTAAATCTGGAAAATGTGACGAGTGTCTTTATTGAACACCCTTTACACTGATACGCCTAAATAGAGTCCAATGCAACCAATTGCCTCATGACTGAATAGAGTCCAGTTGTCTGCAAATATACAGGATATACAGACAGCACTGTAAGACAACCATGTTAGCAGTTTATTAGCAAAAAAAAAAAAAAAAAAAACTTGATCTGGGGGGTGTTGCCCTTTAACATCAGAATGAACTCAGCTGCTTTGTGAAGGCCCAAGAGGTTTGTTAGAGAACAACATCGAGAAGAATAAGGAACACATCAGGGGTTATAATTATGAAACAATATCACTGATGTGCATCCTGCCTGTCTTCTGTTATGTTTTGGACTGGCTGGCTGTTTTCCACTTTCTCTCCTGCTCCACATTTCGTCATAGTGTGCCGCTTTATTTATAAATGGAAGACGCTTTATTAGATTTTATGCTGGGACTATTTCACATGCAATGGGCACTGAAACGGGAAGGTAGAAGAGGAAACAAAGGAGAGATACAGATTAATGCTAAAAGGGAGAAAAGGTGAAAAAAGAGGAGAGGAAAGGGAGAGAGCAACATAACATCCTCTGAGTCTGCTTCTTCACCTGCAAAGAGAGATGTAACAAGAACAGCAAAACCAACCGATAAAGTATTACAGGTACAAACAACCAACACCTCAATACCATCACTGAAGAATATACAGTATTATTTAATACGAAATGTATAAAGTGACAGCTGAAGATGATAATACGGTTTTTCTGAATAGAAGTGAATCTGCAAGTATAATCCAAGCACCTGTAGGTGTTTGTGAGAGTGCACTTGTGTATGTAAGGTTTATACATAAGAAAAATACTTAATAGTGGTTGTGAGGAGCCAAAGACCTGGCCCCCAGGACTGAGGCAGACCCCTGAGGAACCAGAACCGTTTCTGCCCGCCTAATCCCACTGTGAGCAGCCTGCTGTCTGCACAGTCTGTCTCCTGCTCACCCCGGGCTCTCTCCGGCCTGCACCACATTTTTGTTTATTTGTTTTATTTCGATAAACTATTTAAGCGGAACATCGTGTCCAGCTGAATTATCGGGCTCTTTGTCAGGCTTAGCATTACAATCACAAAGTTTGAATAAATCTCAAACTCTATTTAATCCTTTACCTGAACATTAAAAGAGATATGGCACAACAGCAAACCAACAAAGAAAGTCTGCCAACCCACCTAAATAAAGGGCCCGTGGTTACTCTGGAGGGGCAGCAGAGATCCTTAGCTCATGTGGATGAATTTGTTGACGGAACAACAAATAGTCACACATTTCACAAATCTCACCAGTTATAGCGAGATGAACCATTTGAATTGCGCTAGAACCAGATACAGCAAACTTCTATTTAAATTAACCCATTTTAAAAGGACAGTGCGCATTAATAAACTGCAGTGCAGCCAAGTAAGCCAACAGGCTTGCTTTCATTGGCAGTCCATTAGCCTGAAGCAAAGAGTTGTCTAAATAAAACAATATCAATACAATAATTGTTTAAAAAATGCAAACATTACATCATAACCAAGCATATACCACTAACATGTTGAAATCAAGTTAAAAGGACAGACCACTTGGTAAAATATCTAACACAGATAGTTCCAATTCTAAACACAAATGTTTAGATTGTGTTTAAAGCCAAGATAACATGGATTTCCTGACTGAATGTGGTATAGATTTCCTCTGATTTGATGCTTTTTAAAGAAAAAAACATCGGACCAAATAATGACGTTCTGAGGGGGATTGTATGGTCATCCCTGATGATTTGAGATTAACAAAGTCTGACAGAAGAGGAAGAGCAAGGAGAAGAACAATGCTATGGATTAGGGAAACATTTGTTTACATTCCAAAACAGGTCCCAGCTGAACAGAATATTTTTTTTGTTGAAATGTGACAATGATGAATGTCATTTCTTATCTAAAATGTTGTGAGTTTGCTTCGATGATCCTTAAGGTTTTAGGGTAGGACAGAGCTAGAAGACGAGCTGTCAGAGGCTGCAATTACCTTTAGATGAGCAGAGCTTCATCTTCCAACAGAAACATTCTGCTTTAGGTCAAAGGATATTCACGTGTTAGAACGGCCCAGTCAAAGTCCAGACCTAAATCCAATTGAAGATCTCTGGCAAGACATGAAAAAATGCTGTTTATAGATACTCTTTATCTGACCGAGCTTGAGCTAGTTTGCAAACAGAACTTTGCAAAAGCAAAAAAACAAAAGAATGGACTGGAGCAGGTTGAAGACATATGCACGTCACATTTTTTTTAGATTTTCATCACAAGAAACATGTTAAAAATCAAATATCATTTTCCCTCCAGTTCGCAAGTGGAAGGAAAAGGATTCATGTGAGGATATTTTATATCAGAAAATGTGAGACAAGGTCAAAGAGGATGAAGACTATTGCGAGGCCCTGTATAAAATAAGAATACAACAGGACATATTTATTCTGTTACAAATGATGGTTGTTTTTTTCTTTAAGTCAGTCGGCTAAAAACCATTTCTCCGCAGAAGTAAGAGATGCAACAAGGAGAGCTGCTTTGTCCTAAGCTGGAAAGAAAATGAGAGATTTTCTCAAAAGTTACCCATGCTCCTCTGACCACATCACTTGCTCCTTTTTTTTTTTTTCTTCTCATTTTCCTTTCCGTTCCATGTTGTTTGACGTGTTGCCATAGCAACCACTGCTGCTTAGATTTTACCCCAAGCCCGGAGACTGTGGGACATGTCGGACCTACAGTTGCTAGGAAATGCTCCTGCAAGCAGCGAACATAAAACACGCAGACACACAGAGCACTCGTGTGCACGTGCAGCAGACATTTCTGCTGCATTTGAAAAACCACTGCTGGTATGTGAGACTTCTTTGAACGATTGCCTTTAGAGGACAAAGCAAACTTGAGACCTAACTCTTGCTGCACGTGCAGAAAAGAGCAAAGGAAATAACGTTAAAGTAAGTGTGCTCTTTAACCGATTCTGACTCCTTGGATTTACATAAAACAAATGAGCCAAGAGAACTGCAGAAAGCCATACTGTACGCAGACAACAAAGTGCTTACATAAGCTATGAACATGAGTGTGGATATAAGTAAGCTACAAAAAGCTTCACATATCAGATAACCACGTCTCAGATGGAATGTGAAGGCAGATAACTCCAGAGGAAATGCCTGAGGACTGAGACTTTTCTGCAGACGTCTCCTTGGATGCTTTAGGACACCAGTGTTTGCACAGCAACGGCAGACAACATGGTTTCACAATGTTCTTCAAATTATTCAGACCAGTGCAAAAGATAAGAGAAAAGATCTTGGGAAGTCAGTATTCCATGTTTTACCCAATTAAAACGTTAAGTGGGATAACTCCTTAGGCAACATAAAAAGATGAGAGTGCTTTCAGAAAGCGCCCGACAACTAGAACACCATCTGTTCAAGGCTCATGCTGCAGTCTGGTTCATGTTTATCAATAATTAGTATTGGCCTACCCTTTGCATTTTATTACATATGCTCAAAGTATACAAATGCCTGATAATTATTCTATTAGATTGTTGTTTTTTTGCACTGAGCAATTAAAGTTCCTAATTCCATCAAAGAAATATATGTCTGAAAACGTCACGTGTTTAGCAGGTGAAGGTGAGACATTGTCTTGCACTTCCACTAAACTGCTTTATGCAGCGTGTGTTTCCTGGGTCAGTTGGCTGGGTGATATTTCTGTAATGTAGGTTCTTTGCCACTGAGGAAATCAAGCTACACTGCCACTCAATTTCTTTGTAGACCAGCTCAAAAATCCGAAAACCTTTACTCCTGCGTGGAACATGTGAACTAAAAAAGGGAAATATAAGACGTCAGCAACTCAGTGAGGGAAATTCCTCACTGAGGAATGGACTCGTTAAAAAAAGAAAATAAGAAGAAAAACTGAAAAAATGTAATTATACAAAATAGTTAATAAAAATAGATAAATAAGAAATGAATAAACAATAGAAAAACAAATGAAATCAGACCCATTTTTATTGAGGTTGTGTATAGACTTAGTGGATAGAGCCGGCTTCCCTTTTATTCGTCTAAGGAATACCAAAAAAGACACTACAAAGCCATGTGACACTAATTTCAGAGGTGAGACAAGACATGAGGAGACATCAGTGAACTGGAAACCAGCCGTGCATCACATCCAGGTGTTTAACTTCTTCCTTGTTTTAATGCTTCATCTTTGAGCCCAGTGTTCCTGCTTGTTTATATTCGATGAGATGTCACTGCCATATCACAACAGCTCATTGAGCTCACTGCTATGTCTCTTATAAACATGTCTTGTTATGGGCTGCACCTTTCTAGCAGCTGTGATTCTTCATCTGCTCAAAACAAAAAGCACTCCTTATAACATCTTGAACTATCATGCAAACAAAAAAATGGATCATCTGGCCACGCTGTTCAGTTTTTGGCGCTTGATTGCGCACAGACGTACAGGTGTTGCTGTTTTTTTTTACTTTCAATTTTAGAATGTCTGGATTTAATGCGATAAAACAACATTAAGTAGTGCACAATTGTGAAGTTGAAGGAAAATGATGTCGTTTGAATTATTATTTTTTTTTTTTTTACAAACCAAGTTCTGAAAAATCTGGCGTGCATTAAATATTTCCTTCCCTCTAAAATCCATGTGCAATCAATTGCCCTCAGACATCATCTAATTAGTAAGGCCTCAGAGGTTTTGTTAGACAACATTAATTAACAATAAGCAATGTGAAAAACAAGGAACATGGCAAAGTTAATTTATAAAACAACCATCCCAACCTTTCAACGTGTGGAATAGAGATGGAAAGAGCATGGAACAATTGCAAATCTGCCAGGGCGTGGCCATTCACTAAAATACAATAGCCTACTGCTCCTCAATGCCATGGAATAGGCAATGAGGAGCAGTAGGCTAAAGCAGAGAACAGGCCCACTCCCCAAATAGGTGGCCATTAGCCATGTAGGTCATACAGCAGGCATGCTGAAGAAGGTGCTCCACCAAGACCAAAATTGAACAAAGTAAAAGCTTTGTCTGGAACAAAATAATACTGCGCACCACCCTAAAGAAGCTATTACTTTGTCGTAACATGGTGGTGGCAGTATCATGCTCTGGAGAAGCTTTTCGTTAGCAGGGACAAGGGACCTGTCAGAGTTGATAAGAAGATGTAGGTCAGTCCTGAAAGAGAACCTGTTAGAGGCCGTAAGAGACTAGAGATGGGGGCTGAGGTTGATCTTGGAGCGAGACAACAATCAAAATCATACAGAGCCTGTGCTACAATGGAATGGCTTAAATCAAAGCACATTCGTGTGTTAAACGGGAAAAAGTTCATGGGCTACAGAGCCGCGCCAAGGCATAGGCAAACTGCTGCTGCTTAGGGCCCCACAACCAGTAGGCCCACCCATTTATGTTTGAATTTGAACACTTACCATAGATCAAACATTTTTATATTAGTTTTTCCTAATTTAACCTTTATTTACACAGGTATTCTCATTGAGAGACAAGATCTCATTTTAAAGACAGTTGTGTTTGATGAAACAAAACAACAAAAAAGACTATTTCTATCTAGTTTATTTATAATGAGAATACCATAAAATTTGAGTTGATGGTTTCAGTAGAGATTAATCAAAGGAGTATTATATGTTTAGTATTTAAACAAACATCTAAATTAATATTTTTTTAAAGAAGCTATATGCAAGATATTTACTATAAAATCAACCTAAATTACTCTCTTTGTCACCTGGGATGGAAGTAACATTCCCTGTAAACAGTCGGTCCTCTCCATCAATAATGTCTTTGTCAAGTTTTTCTCCTTTCAAACCTAGAGGTACAGTCCGGAACTACTTCGGTTCAGAGTGTAGCCCGCGTCTACCTCCTGCTTCCTGAGCCAATCATATGAGAGTTCCCATGGTTCCCAAAACAGAGGGCAGCATTTGGTATTTTATGTCGGCAAAAGAGCAGCAGCCTTGAAACACGGAAGTCGGCAAGAGAATCAGACCAGCAATAGAACAAAATACATTATATACTATACTATATCCTGTGGAAGTAAACATTTAGTGGACTTTCACAGCTGCAGAACCGTTGGGTAAATGGCTGGTCTCCATGAAATACATTATGTGTGCTGTTCTGATTTTAACCACAAGGTGTCATTGTTACTTATTGTTCCTTTAAGTTGTTTCTCCCTGGTTGTTTTGCTCCCCAAATCACAGATTTGGATTTTACCAAATTTGTGTGGAGATGCTATCTGAGGGGCACCAAATATAATTCTGCTTAAGGCCCTGTACAACATTGGGCCAGCCCTGGTGTGCTTTTGCAGCAGGATTTAAAGATAAACAATGAGTTATTTCAAACATGAAATCATGAGTAATGCATTAACTAAGGGTTAGCCAACGTGAGTTTATGAGCCTTACTCTTTTTTTATTGCTCAAGTTTTTAAAGCTACTACTCCGTCAGTGACATATATGTGGAAAAGGTAACCTATCATAATAGCACAGTGAGGTCACTGCTAAGAGAAGCTTAAAATTAGGGAACTCTATCTTTGTTAATGGGAACTGTTTACAGTTTTAGTAAAATTACATTTTCTTCTTAGTAATGTTTTGGAAGTGTTCTTCAAGTACAAGATAACTCCTTTTATCTTTCGGCGGTTCGAAGTGAACTCTCGTTCCCACGCCTCTTTTCTCTCAACATTTGTCGTGTTCATCTGCTGTGCCGTGGTGAAACTCTTGGTTGGGGGAAAAGAAAAGGAGTAGTGGGTTACAGTCCTGGAATGTGTGCGCGCTCCCGATCCCTGCGTTCCCGACTGGCAGCGGCTGACTGCCGGCGCGCGGTTCTCTGGCGCGCGCGCAGCTCGCGGCACGCCGATCTGGAAGTGCAGAGAGAGAGAGAGAGGGAGAGAGGGAGAGAAGGCAGGGAAAACGAAGCCGGGAGCGGGGGATGATGGCGGAGAGCGAGAAGGAACAAGTTTGATATCGGAGCAAGGCTGGAATCGCGGGCGAGCTTTTCGGCGTCTAACTCGATAAGGCAGCTAGGTGAGAGGCTGAGAAAGTTGTTATTCACGTTTGTTTCCCACAGCAGATCGCGTTTGACCGGCGCGAACTACTTCAACGAAGCGTACTTGAAAGGCAACAATGAACTGTTTGAGGCTGAGGCACTAACGCTCGGGCTCTATTGAAGTGTCGCCAGACCGAGTTGAACTTTGTGTCGTGCTTTATCTAGGGGTCGAGTTGCCGGTGGTACCAACACAGGTTAACCTACCGATTTAAGTTATTTATTTATTTTTTTTACGTTAGTTTTCGAGCCTAACTAGTTCGGGTTAAATTTAGCTTAAAGCTAGGAGTCCAACAACTATTCAAATCCACTCAAACGGCTGTGCACGCGAGCAGACCTTTCAAATCAGTGTTTTGTTGTACCCGAACCTCTCCGGTTTCTTTATAAAATGTTTTTTTAGTGACGACTTGGGTTCCAGTCTTAGAGTTGGAGAAATAAGAAACTATGGGCCAATGTTTGAGGAAGGGGGCTAATAAAATAATAAAACTAAGGAAAGTGCTACTACTTAACACAAGGACGTCACTAAGAGGCATTGGTTTGAATTTTGTAGGATTACGACATCCCAGGGTTCCTCTGCAACCTTGAAAAATATTAAATCAGGTTTTTGGCATTTTCCAAGTCTAGATAAGTGTGGTAAAACGAAAATGGATCAAAATACGCTGACGTCACTCCCTCTTAGCAGAGGTACAAGTCCGCTGGTATTTAGATAGCATTTATTTTTATTTTTTACTTAGAATAATCCAAGAAGGTAATTCATTTAACCGCTATGCTCTCCGGCATTTGTTTTAATCTCTTACAGTACTGTTAAAAAGTAGCAAAATTAGATATCGGAGTTCCCAGGCCTAGTATCTTATTCCATTTTCTAAGATAAAATCCGAATTTCTTGAAAGATGAATGTGTTTTTTGCATCAAATTCACTACAGAAGTTACTTGTCCAATTCATTTACCATTTTGGTTTTTGAGTAACTAGCAAAAACAAAAACTCATAACAAAACAGGGCAATTTCAGAACTTTATTATTATCTTTATGTACCTTTTATTTGTTTGATAAAAGGATTTTGAACTGGGTTTGGTGTAGATGGTAAACAATTGACTTAGGAAGTGATCACAATAATCAAGCCCTAATTCTTTTATGTGTTAGAGATCTGAACTAAACTTAACTAACCAAAAAAGATATAAAATACAGATAGTTGATCAGCACACTTCTAAAGTGGAAGCCAACTTCAGCACTGTGTTGTATCATGATTTGTGAGAAATAGTAAATAGCATCCAACAGAGGATAATGTTTTAAACTTGCGTGTTCATACCATCGGGAAAAGGGCAGAATATTAAGTCTGAAACATGTGTAATTTTTAAATGGTAATACTGTAGGAACCCTAATTAACATATTTTATGTTTGTTGTCCAAATACGTGTATTACATTTGATTTATTTTGTTAACTTTAGCGGTGATAATATTTTTAGGCGAGGGCTACATTCTAAACACCTATTCATTTGAATAGGGCCATTAGAAATAAATGTCCTGAGAAAGACAATAACCTGTTCAATCCTTATTGTTGGGCTCTATGCTAAAAGCTGAAACAAGTTGTGCTATTGGCCCATTTTCTTATTTTTCAGCCTGGGCTGAACCAGCAGCCTTTGGCCAAGTTTATACAGTTTATCTGCAAAAAAAAAAGTTGATTTTGGCATGAGTTACGCTTTAGAAACACTGAATTTTATTGATTTATTGCAAAACGGCTCTTTTTAATTTTCAATGTAACAATTGCAAATTTATGGGACTGTTGGCCGCCCAAGTTGTCACTGAATGAAACCATTGTCATTATCTTTTGAATTTGTAAGTTAAATGTGCTTCTCGTCTGTGTTAAGACCTTTTACATTTCTTTCTTCAGATGACTTCGCTTGAATCAAGAGAACAGTGCTCGAGAAAAATCTCTGCCGGACCCATGGCGATGGTTGCCTGAACTCGTATTGTCGTTCTCCACCAAAGCATTTGCAAGAGCTGATTCGTATTGGAATACAACTGCAGTAATAGACAACCAAGATGATCAAAGCAGAAAACAAAGGAGGGGAGAGGAGCCTAAGAAGCGCGTCCCCTCACAGAAATGCATACAAGTCTGACTTCCACGCCATTAAGTGCTCCTTTGATGGACCAAAGTCCGAGGACGGCTCAAAAACATTTGCGAATGGATCCAGTGAAACCCGGGAAGAGTCGAGGGGAAGGCCGTTTGGAACCAGAGTGAATAAGATTAAGAACATATTCCTGCAAATGGATGGACAGCAACAGGAGTCCCAAGAAGGGAAACCAGCTTTAAAGTCCGATGCCCCGCTCGTTTCCCCCACAAAGTTGCAGTTTCCAGTCAACGCTCACAGGGTTAATTTGAGCAGCGCTTCAAGCCCAGAATCTCACAATTTAGATAAAACACCCAAGGGGGAAGATGTCGAGATTGACAAAGTGGCTCTGGCGGAGAAGTTTTCTGTGACCAGAAAACTCTTTGAAAGGGGCATCAAAGAGCAGCCAACTGCTGAAAAACAGTCCCCAAGCAGAGTGGTTAATCGTTTGTCCCTCGGAAGTGCCTCTGATGAAGAGAAAAGCACCAGGAGAGTGTCGGGAGGCAAGTTAGAGCAAACTCCCACATCAGCAGCTAAAAGCTGCTCAGATGAGGTAGCCGATGGTGAAAGAAGGCATGTGTCTAGAGTGTCGCTGAATGCAGGGCCATTGTCAAAGAGGTTAGAAAATTATATAGTTCAGAATGACTCAGACGACAACAACACATCTGATGGGAAGGAAGGAGCGACATCGGCTAAACAACACGGCACCACTCAACACACACAGCCTTCATCTGTGTCTAAGGACGGCTTACACAAACCTACTTCTCCTGTCAAAGAGGCCACCGACGCCCCATTTGTTAATAACATTGCCATCAAAAGTAAAGACAGCAAATCTGGGTCTTTGGGATCAAATTTTGGAAGTAAGCCAACGTCCCCCGATAGCGGCACTGTCTCAAAAGCTGATGCCGCAACAAAACTTTGCTCATCAGAGCAAACGGCCTCAGTTGGCCACGGCTACAAGTTCCCCTCATCATCTGTGGATAGATTTAGTAGGACATCTGTTGGTGACGGGGGTAAACCTCCTAGTTCGCCCCCAGGGGAGGAGAAACAGCCTTTGCCGTCAGCTGGCGGATTTCTGAACGCAGACCGGAGTAGACACCCAGAAAAACCCAAGAGTAATGACGGCCACATAGGGGCCAAGCCACAAAGCCAGGCTTCCCCACCTGACTCCAAGGGAGGGAGCACGGTGCGGGCTGAGCTGGTGGTGGTACAGAATGAGTCCTCGGATAGCGAGGAGGAGGAGGAGATCACCGAGGACAACGTATTTGAGAAACAGGAACCCTGCAAAGACCTACAAAGAAGATTTCCGTCCGGACAAAGCCTCAACCCTGCTCATCAGATTTCACGAGAGAGTCCAGACGCAGATCGACGGGGGCCACACACTGTCAACAAGGGTAGAGTGCAGAAGACGCGCACGGGATCCGGTTTAGAGAAGGAGGAAGACAACTTGAATGTCAGTCAGGATGGTAACGATACTTATGAAGAGGATGAAGCAGCAGGAGAGGAGGAGGATATACTAGCAAAGAATGTGGAGGAGAACATTCTGGATAGAGCCTCTCCTGTGGTTTATGGTATAGAGAATGCAGCATTTGTGGATGACAGAGATGTAGACCAGGTCATCAGGGAAGAGGAGGAGGAGGAAGATGAAGAGGAGGATCAAACCTACGGGGATTATGATGACTGTTATGAAGTCCCTGGTCTCTCAGATGAGGAGGAAGCTCCCCCGAAAAGGAAAATCAAGTTTTCCACAGATCCCATTTTGGTAAGTGTCCTGTTTACGTCTGAAGCTCTGCCGTTTAGCTCAAACTTCTAAAACACAGTATATCGTGCAGCAGTTTCATCATCAACCACTGTCTCGCTGACTCAGCAATGGCGTCTGACCCGGGCGTCCCCTGTGGGACCCAGAACAAATTAGCAGAGTCTGAGAATGAACGCTTTCGTCTGCAACGATCGCGTCACAGCTGCAGCACTCTATCATCAGACGAGCTCTGAGGCTGTGCAGAGGAAAATAATGTTTGGTTTATTTAATCTTGTTGAACAGGAAGACAGGTGGTTTGACAGCATGGCTCCTTAATCTCGTGAGAGCTGAAAGATGAGTTTGGAGACAAGGCCAGTATAGTAGTTACAGTATTTTTGGAAATAGTGTTGACTTTGCAAAGTTGCATTTGGGGTTTAATGTGAAACTTTTTATTGCATAGCAGAAAATCATTCCAACTTCGTCAGTGGACGCGTTAGTCAGTGAAGTTGCTTCCAAGCATGCAAGGTTGTCTTGAAGATTATTTGGACACATTTTTCATGGACTGGGTGCCTTTGTGGAACCCTGACTGCGTAGTTGCTTTGAAAAACCGGGAGTCTGTGTGCATGCCTGTACAATATTTAGTTTTCTGTCTGAATTTATGTTGCTTTCTTGTCATCGGTTGGTGCCGCGGGTTAGCATTGGTGTGGTATGGATGACTCAAGATGTTTGTTTGTATAAGCTGTGGGGCTTCTCAACATGCTGTAAATAATGTGCTGCAAAGGTGCTTCATCTTTTGTTATGCACCCTAGCACTACTCCACAGTGTCCAAGGCATGCAAAGCAGTTTTGAAAATTACCCCCACATAAGGCAGGGCTTATCCACATTGAGGAGAAATACTTCCCGTCACCTTATTATATTGTATTTGGACCAAATATCGACTTGTAATCTCAGTATTTGTAGATTAGCATTCACAAAGAACCGCTTGATGCAATGTTTTGTAAGCGGTTATATTTCAGGTGCCGCGTGTCCCACTCTTCCTGCTAGTTAATGCTTGGCTAGTTGGATACATTCTCTCTACCATTGATTCCCAAACCTGATTTAGATTTTAGTGACTTTACAGTGATGGAACATTTATGATGAAAAAAAAAACTAAATTAAGAACCAATGAGTTGTGGCCTAATTGCAACAAATATAATCTTTACAGTCTTCAACAATGAAACTGTAATTGCACTTTTTCCCCAAATATCGTGCAGCCTGAAGCTGCTGGTTATATTTTGACGTCACATCTGTTTGAAACATTTAGAAGGGAATAATATACCTTTGGGCTTTATACGTCAGTTTTTTTTGTTTTTGTTTTTTTTTTTTTAGCCCTTTTTGTTTTTCCAAATCTATCAAACATTTAGTAAAATGTATTCTGTCTGTGTTTATATTCAGCCTTTCATTTGTTTGGAAAAACAAATGTGCCCGCTGCTCTTCCTGTTTGGCGAGCACCGCACTGAGAGTGGTGGGGACAGCATGACCATTGGAAACCACAGAAGAGAACCCCCTACACAGTCAATGCAACCCAGTAGTGAAACACTGCTCTCTAGGACAGAAATGACGAGTTTAAACCTGGTGTTGGACCTTATTTACCCGTGGCGCGCTGTCCTACCCTTATGTGAGATCGCATGGTGTTGCCCTCCTAATTAACGGTTTGTTTGAAGCAAACTGCAGTTTGCTGACTGCCTGCTATGTGAGTGGAGGATGTTTTTTGAGCCATATCCATGTTTGACGCTTTCATGTGTGTCAAAGTTGCATTTAACAAAGTGAAGTGTTTATTTTAGACGAGACACTGTTACGTCAACATCATTTCTTGATTACCCCCTCTTGGGTAAGGTCAAGACGAGAATAAAACGCGTTTTATGGAGCACATTGACCATAGTACAGTTGTGGAATTGTGCTGACCCGATTCCCCCCTTAGGCCTGTAATGACATCTGATGACGTGCAGAGCTGCTTTACAGAAGAAGCTTGCTATGAGTTTAAAGAAGGCAAGTTTGTTCTACTAAGCGAGAAACACCAGAAATGCCTTGTGTTTTCAGAAATACATTTAATAAAAGCTTTGGACACAAACGTCACCGGTAAATATGCACCATAACGTGATTGTCATTGGTCAACTTATGTGTTCCAGGCTAATTGGTGTTCTTTCTGATCTAAGCTCCATGGATTTAGCCACTTGTTGCTATTACTTGCTTGCTTGTTTTTGGTTGGGATAAAAGTAGAGTATTTAATTTTTTTTTATGACTACTGATATTCTATGACTGCAACAGCTAACCAACATTTAGTTAAAACAAAAAACACTCCCATATTTTCCAACACAAGCCTTCAAAATGTGTTATCTCAGGGTGTGGATCACCAACCCACCCCCCTCCCTTCCCTCCCAGTTTCCATCCCGACCATCAGGGGGTCCTGGGAGAGGGGACCAGAGCCTGACCCAGAGTGACGACACAAACGACAAACTGCTTTATGTGCCTGAAATTGACCTGGGACATTTAAAAAATCTGTCCTTACAGTCTTATAACGGAGAAACCAGCCTAACAGTCACCCCCTTTTTCAGTGTAACAGCCAGTCCCAACTCCACCAGGATGGCACGTCAACATGTGAAGTTGCCAGAAGGTTGGCTGTGTCTCCCATTACAGTCAAGAGCACAGAGGAGATCCTACAAGACAGGCTGTTGATCTAGGAGAGCTGGACAGAACTATCCGAGCTCCCTGACCCATCAGCAGGACCGGTATCTGCTCCTTTGTGCAAGGAGGAACAGGATGAGTTCTGCCAGAGCCGTACAAAGTGACCTCCATCGGGACAATGGTGTTGAGGTCTCTGACCAAATCCCATTAGAAATAGTCTTCAGGAGGGTGGCCTGAGGGCCCGACGTCCTCTAGTAGGCCCTGTGCTCATTGCCCAGAACCGGGAAGTTAGACTTGCATTTACCAGAGATCCCCAGGATTGGCAGGTTCGACACTGTGGTGCCCTGTTATTTTCACAGACGAGAGCAGGTTGACTCAGAGCTCTGGGAGGAAATACCCCAGGATCTTATCTGCCATCTCATAAGGAGCATGCCCCGATGTCAGGCAAGCATGTAGGGCACACTTCTGAGTGCCATTTTGAGTTGCTGCAGTGACATTTCAGCAAACCGGACAAGCCTGCTGCATGGCTTTTTCAGCTTCACTTTCTCAGCGACTTCGGATTAAGCTCTCTGTGGGTCGATCATTTTTATTTTCATTAAATGATGTGGTATCCTTTTTTTCCTAACACATCACCCATTCCACGTCAGCCTGGACATCCAGCATGGTTTCTTCCACCCAGTTGAAATCTGATGTGTTTTGAAATCTTTAATTTTTTAACATTATATTTGGACAGCTGGATGATCTCTAACTGCCCTTGATGAACACCATATGTATATTTTTGGTGGGTGAGATGCTAAAGCTAAAGAAATGGTGGGGAAATCTTAGGGAAAAGTGAGGAAGGAGACTCTGACGAAGACGGATAGTTTGAAACATTAGCCTATATAAAGTTTACACATAAAGCTGAAAACTGATCAGGCCTCCAGCCCTTTCTGCCCTTCGCAGTTGTCATTTTTGATTTGTTTTCTGCCTACATCTCTACCTGTAGCCGGACTAGCTAAAGCTTTCCGCTAACAGTACAAATTTTCCCACAGTCTATTAGTCAAGTTGGCACTGGAATAGGAGCCACTGGAGCTTTAGCTGACCAGGAGAGAAGAAGTGCTTTGTGCTTGTAGTTCACAGTAGAATTAGATATCCTAGGTCTTCCTGACAGATGAGATGTCCTGTGTGGAAGAAAGATCCTCTTTGTGAAGCAAAGCCGCGTTCAGCGTGCAACAGCCTTATCAGGGTTAAAGAGGGGAGCTTGGAAGAAGACGGCTTCAAGGACGGTTAGAGCAGAAACACAATAACTGCTGCCAGATGCAGGTATTGTCTCCTATTCCACATGGGCAGAAGATCACAGAACAGCAGAAAATAACAGCATGGTATTAAAAGGTTTGCCTTTTCTGTTGCACGTACATTTTTAAGATTGTCAGACTCATTTTTATGTCAGACGGAGATGACCAATGTAAATACTAAATGGGGTTTTCAACTGATTTCATTTATTAAGGAAAGAAAGCGATCCTACCAAATATACTAGTAACAGTTATTGGCCTCTATCAGTGTGGATAGGGTTATAAAGCCATTTATAGGACTTGGTTACTCCAGCAAAACACAGGGACAGCTGTTATCCACAAAGGGAGAAACCACGAAACGGTGGTGAAAATCTACAGGAGTGGTCAGTCTACCAAAATTACTCCAAGGGCGCATCAACGACTCATCCAGGAGGTCACTTAACAACACGGAGCGTCATTTAAAGCACGGCAGGCCTCACTTGCCTCAGCTCAGGTCAGCGTTCATGATATAAGAAAAAGAAACTGAGCAAGAATGTCGTCTGTGACAAAAAAATAAAATAATGCTGACTAAAAAAAAAAATGCAACCAACAGTTTGTAGGCTTAAGATGAAGGTTGCTGGGTTTACACAGTGGGACACTAACTATGTTTACATGCACAAAATATTATGATCGGATTAAAATCTATTTGGATTAAATAATCGGATTTTACCGTTTATATTGACACGCAATTAAGACGATCATAATGCACCTGGCTTTATTCAGAAAATAAATACTCTGACATGCGGAGCTAACAAATTCCCCTTGAAAAAAACTACAGAAGTACTACTTCGGTCTTTGCTAAACTACAAAAAATAGAAAACAAAGCAGTATTATAAGAGTTTGTTTGTCTTCCGAGCGCCCAGGCTGGACTTGCACCAGGTTCTAATTAAGGTTGAAACGTTACCGAATAAGCAACAGCTTTGAGCTCTTATTTTTCTCAACAGAAAGTTTGAATCGGGAGCCCTGACAGTTTTCTTTCCACTGTATTTCTGCCACTCACCAACGTGGAAATATGTCACGTTTACGTCCGCCGCACATGCACACTTGGGTCAGTTTGCCACATTCAGAATAACTTGAGCCTGTTGATCGGATTATCAATCGGCATAAACCACCCCTCTCGTTTGGATGCGTTTTTATTCTGATTTGCCCTTTATTCCGATTACTTTTGTCCGTGTAAACGTAGCTAATGATCAAAAAGGAGGCTATCAAGTCCACATCTGAACGGTTAAAAAAAACAAAGTGAAGGTCTTGTAGTGGTCATGTCAAAATCTGATCAAGTAAAGAGGTAGTTCATACCCAAAAATACTTCAATGTGGCTGAAATTAGCACATGCATAAGAATCCAAATTCCTCCAAGCTGTAAAAGACTCATTGGCTGTTGTTACGAATGCTTGATGGTAGTTGTTAATGTTATGTGTGGCACAGATTGATGGCAAACAGCAAAAAAAACAAATACAGAAGAAATCTGTACCAAATGTTTTACATTGCTGTGTGATGAGTCTGAATCTTTTCAGATTATTGGATTGATGTTATTTAGAGATGGACAATATGGCCGAAACTTATATTACAGTATATTTGTTAATTTTGGTCAATACAATACAATTACAATATCCATATACACAAAATAAAAGCCTCAGAAAGAGTGCCCACAACAGATGCCTGTATCCACGTATGACGATTGTTTTGCCATGTTTCTAAAACTCCTCCAATATAACATTTTAGAAGTATTTGCTTTAAAAAAAGAAAACATATAAAATAAAACTACATGAAACCCAGAACATCAGTCAGTGTTGTATATTGAAATATCGGAAATGTCATATAACCTTTATTAGATAATTCAATAACAGTATATATCGATCGATTGACGTGCGGTTCAATAGAAAAAAAAGGGGTGAATAAAAAGTTCAATAAAAGAACAGTGCATTCTAGCCTATCATGTAGGTTAATATTACAGTCATTACCTCCTCCCAACCAATTACAAATGCAGACACCGAAAAGCTCCTTCCCCGAGCTTCAAAGAGGTTTTTTTTCTTCTGTTTTTTAAGATTTACAGTTTTGGTAAAAAGTTGGTTGAATAAAGGGTTGTGTTTGAATTCATTTATTTAAAAATAGGTCATTAAGCAACAGCATAAAATAGCCAGGGCTGCACTTATATAATGTATGTTCTGAATCTTTTGATAATTATTGATATTGATCAACATGATTTCTGTTTTATCGATATGCTCATTTTCTATATATCGTCCAGTCCTAACCTTTATTAAATAGTTATATTACGATGTATATTGATATTGAATTATTGTCCACCACAATTTGATTCTATATTTTTGTACATGAATCTGACCTGTCTGTCTTGTAAAGTGCCCTGAGATGACCTGCCACCCTTCAGAACATGTCCAAAACTTGCCGGGACTGCTGTGAGACATAAAATGACTACAGTCAAACTTTTATTGGACATAAAAATTACCATCATTATCAAGACTTTACAGCAGCAGTAATGTAAATAGGCGTATTCAGCAGACCTCTTGTATCTTGTCTTTTTTTCCCCTTGCGTTATCCGGTGATCGCTGTTTCTCTGCGTGTTAAAACGACAGGAAGAAAGTCCACAGTTCTTTAATGGTTAGTGTGCCACGTTGTGGGCGTGTCCAGTATGGAGGACAAAGAGCCCAGTCGTTTTCAAGGCACCCGTCTTGGATATCCAAACAGGTTGTCGTGGTATTTGCTTTAGGTTGAACTGAAGGACGTTTTTAAATAGGAGTCAAAAATAAAGTTAAAAGGTCAAAACTTGAAACCAAGATTTGCACCTACTGCCTTTGCCCCGCCCTCTACAAAAAAAAAAAAAAAGCAGGAAGCTCCAACGGAAGGTTTTAGGCAAGCGGCCACCGTGTGTGTTCGCTCTAAACAACAGGCGTGGTGGAGGATTTCAGCTCATTGCTTTGTTTGTTTAAGTTTTACACATTACAATGTCTGTTTTCCTCACTGAGCAACCATGCGCCTCCTGTAATCACATTTACTTCCTGCGCACCTGCAGCACGTCTTTGTGATCTGGTCTGTAGATGTTTCACCTGTTTCAGGAAGAACACGCGTTCAAGAATCGTTTCACTTTGAGTTCTCATTGCTAAATGCTTGTATATTGTATATTTTATGCGTGGATGTATATTTTAGCAAGCGAGTCATTTTAAATCAAGGTTTTAAAGAGGTTTTAAATCTGGATTACTGTCCGTACCTGTCTGAATTAAAGCCAGACCAAAAGAACTGCCTCCATCTGCAGTTGAATTACCTTTTTTATTTTGCTTTTTCTTTTCTTGACCAAGATTTTTCAAAGCAGATCTGACTTCCCTTCAGCCACCTGGGCTGGTCGGGGGACACGAGAGCGCAGAATACTAATGGACTCAGCTCAATGCTGTTTGTTAACCCTGTATGCCATTAGCTTTAAGATGATTGTTATCACTTTGAACATTTTTCTGATTCTTAACACATTACCTCCGTCTACTAAAACAACAGATGCACTTTGTCGGCAGCTTTAGGCACTTTTGCCAGGACTGAAATAGCTTTTTTTTGGTCATTTATAGACAGACCTGTTCAACCTGTCTATGTGCGCCACTACTCTGGAAATTTGATCCTTTCCTCAAACGTAAACTCTTTGCTTCCCTCTCTCTTTAACGTTTTGGTTCGTAGATCCGCTGAGAGATTTGTCACTGGCTGACTGTTCTTCGCATACCTCTGTGTCCCAGAACGCGATCCGCTTATAGTCGACCATATTTTAGTGAAAAAAGTCAAACGAACCACAGCTTTCAGTTAAAGATGAGTGTTTACCTTAACCACAAAGAGAGCTTGTTTTTACACTATCAACTCTGAAGAAAAAAGATAAATGATTCCTCATCAGAATATAAGGGCAGTTTTATGTCCTTCTGGTTTGGTTGAATTATCCATCCACACATGCACGCGTTGTTTCTTTTAAAACAAGATTTTACCTGTTATTTTCATTATTCGCTCTGTTTGGCACCACCCTTTGAATAGGATAACATGTCATGGTAGACAAAAGCAGTCAGTGCGGTCACAAAAATCTGCCGTGCAGCCGGTAGAGCAGATTGACAAGTAGAGTCAGGGGCAGGTGATTGTTGATTGTATGGCTGCTGGATGTTTTTGGAAAATAGAACTTTTTAATATTGCAATGACAATATCAAATGCAATTAACCCACAGTTGCCTTCCTATTTGATTTATTTTAATTTTTTATCCCGATGATGTTCCCATCACTTCCTGAGTTTGAGTTTCCTCGGCACCAAGCCGTAGATCAGCCTGGCGGCAGTGAAAGTCCATCAGAGGGGTGTGTTTGCCCAGTTGTGACATCGCATGCACTGATGTTGCGATGCCGACTGCGATTCCATGGGTTATCTCTAGCTAACTGCATAAAATACTTTGTAATGATGCCAACAAAAAATATTTGAAAAAGCAGCCGAAATATTATTATTTTTTTTGTCTTTACTGGGCATTTGATAGTGGCCTAAAGAAATATCTCCGGGATTTTTTTAGGCTACACATCCTGTTTCTGTTTGTATGTATTGTTAAGATACGTTCACGCCGAACGCGAACAGGGTGAATTTTTCGCGTTGGTCGCCTGCCATTGGTCGCTTGAGATTTCGCCTCCCTCACACAAACAATTCGCGCTGAGGATGAAGCATAATTTTGCCCAGCTCGCTTCACCGCGTCGTCAGATAGGAGCGTCTATCCACTTGCTGGTTCCTCCTGTCTGTTTAACTCACCATGGCCGACATGGATTTTACCAAGTGAGAAATGTGGGAAGCTGAAAAAACGGAGTCGGCGTCCCTGGGTCCACTAGAGACGCACCTGGTTCTGGTTTGCCACTTCTGACGGTCGCTTCTAGCGGTACTTCGGTCTTACCAGGACCCAGTGTGACGGCCTGCTGCCCCACGTTGAGAGTCGGATCCCCCTCCGGGACATGATCTACGGTTGTCTTTGATCAGTAAATCCATCATGGCTCAATAGAAACATAGCCTAATTGTACTGTCTAAATATGTAACATATAAACATTTTTTGCGCTTAAATGAACGAGGAGGCCTCTTAATGTGACGCAAAAGTTCAGATTGTTGAACTCGAGCAACGTTTTTGCTTTGGACACGCCTCTATCGCGCTGTTCGCATTTTCTCTTCGCTCTGCCCAATTCGCATCCCTCGAAACGTGTCGTTCGCATCGCAGACTGTTAATTCAATTCAAAAATACATTATTAATCCCAAAGGGAAATTAAATGCTGGTGTAACTCGTGTTACAGGGTTTCTTCAACGAGTTGCTGTAGATGGTGATGGCTGCAGGCAGGAAGGATCTCCTGTCTGTCTTACAGCGGATCTGGAGAAGCCTCTGACTGAACAGTCTGATGAAGAGGATGCTCAGGGTTGGCCATAATGTTCTTAACTTTATGAAGAACCCTTCTTTGCAAAGTCATCTCCAGAGGTTCTAGTAGAGTCTCCAGAGCAAAACGTCTTCATCAGCTTGTTGAGCCTCTTTACGTCAGCTGCTCTGATGCTGCTACCCCAACACATGATGGCAGAGGAGATCACACTCTCCACAGCAGATAATTCGCTCTTGAAAATGCTTTTGCTTAGGGATGACATGTAAATCACTCGCTCCATTCACCTTTTTCGCTTTCCGTGTGGACGTGCCTTTAGAAAACTAAAAATAAATACAGTACCACCTTTTATTATCAGACCCCCCAAAAAAATTTGTAACACAGAATTGTGGGTGAAATTAAAGTTTTTTTTGTTTTTTTGTTCTTGTTTTTGGTTTCTAATATCTGCTTAAAGGTTATTTTCTAAAGACGCGTTTTATCTTGACCAACAAGCCTCATAGTCTAATAACTCATATAAACATAAAACATATCTAACATATAATATTGATTTATTGAATATGAATATATATCAGGTTCACCTAACCACGTTTGCTTTCAGAGGACAATGTGGAAAATGACTTTAACTCGTCAGTTCTTGAAGCAGGTACAAAATATCTGCCTTACAGGTGAAGCTTGATGTCAGAAGCCGACTCCCTTTTGCACCCAGAAAGTCCGGTATGAAACAATTTAAATCGCCAACACGGTGAAGGGACAAAAGAACAGCACCCATTACTTAAGGGAGACTTATTTGAAATTCGTGGTAATTGAGTTTTTGTTGTTTGGTTGCTGAGGACTCTCCTCCGTCTGAGCAACATATCTTACCACGGCTGTGACACTTTATCCAGTATTGTCTTCTCGTTAGTAAAAAACAGTGACGGTACTAAGAACTTGGCTATTTGAGATGCCTGAGATTTCCTCAAAAAGCTTAGCGTGTGGATACACTCAGTCATGTTGAAGAGGCTCTTTGGATCAAATTAAAGGGCTGCAGACAGAGCAAGGCTTTTGGCACAAAAAAAACCCCTCTTTCACTCGAGGCCTTTCACTGTTTCCTTTTATTTGTATACCTGCTTCCTAAAACAATCGACTTCTTTGTCAGCAAATCATTGTGAGCTCAGCCAACTGTTTATCATTTTAGAGGCATGTGCACAGGAAGCACTACAGATATATTATGCTGCTTTTCCTGGTGTTTAGCCAGGATCGCAACCGGGCTCCACTCCTTTTTTCCCCCTAATTATGCTGTGATGTCCTGGCTGCCACCCCTGCGCCAGCTCACCCTCACAGCATGTTTTAATTTGTTGTCTTTTGGTGGTTCAGTTTACATTACAGGCTCCCCGATCCAGTGGGCAGCCCTTGTTGTTTTTCTTTTTGCTCTGGCAATGGGTTTTCTCTGGTTTGCCTTTCCTCACAGCTGCTGACTCATTTCCCATTCTGGTATTCTATAGTGGGGGGGGGGGGGGGAGATGGAAAGAGTTTCATTTTGGGTGTGGGCATGAGTGCATCTGACAGGGCACAGGCTATAAAGGTAGTAAAAGATTAAGTAAATGCTGAAATTATCAGCAGGTAAGTGACCAGATTCAAGGTTTAGGTTGAAATGTACAGGATGCTGTTGACATGATCGAAATCAACGATCAACGAGAGCAATGGTTCTGACGAAGTAAGTTTGACTTTTTAATATGGCGATGATACATGTTAGCGCTTTGTTCTGCAGTAAAATAAATAAAAAATAACAGGTGGTTTTAATTTGATCCAGACTTTGAACTGGGCTTGTTCTGGAGGTGGAAAATGTGTCTCGTCTGGTAAGAGGGGACACTGGCCTTTGTTTAAGGACATTATTTAACTGCAAGAAACTGATGAACAGATTTAGTTCTGTCTGTCTTACCAACAATGGTGTGACTGTGTGATTGGGTTTCAGCAAAGTGCAAACATGTTTCTTTTCTGGCTGCAGGAAAGCCAGACATGACAGACCAAGAGAAGATGAGGAGAAAAAGTGGAGCTGCTAAAAGCTATGCTGACAGGCTGCACTGGTCCTGTCAGAGTTTTAATCATCTACATTTGCAGCCTTTAATTACAAAGTCTCTAAATTAAACATCATATTTCTGCCACATTATCTCAAATGTGAAGCTTTACAGCTTTTATGAGAGTTTGAAAGGTCTGTTTAAAAAATGACACTTGGTTGTTCCAGATGTTAAAAATTAGGCGTCAAATATTGAGTGCCTGAAATGAAAGAGAAACAAATCATTACTACTATTATTACTATTATTTAAAAATCAGTAACTAATCAATTATTTATCAATAATATGTGATATTAAACTAGAAATATTTAAAAATAAAAAATGTGTTTATTAAACAACTGGAATTATAAATAAATAAAGATCAAACATAATATGTAATAGTTTCTGTATTGAAGCAAATATTTCGTGGTTAATTTTTTGCAGCATGGTGAAATAACTGAATTTGTACTTTTCTGGTACATAAAAAGTGATTGAAAATGTTTGCACTGCACATTTTTTTAACCAGTGGAAAGTCATAACTATACATTTGCCAGCGAAGACGAGGTTAAACTTGAGGTCCAATAAATAGCACCTGGCTGAAGTACAGACTGTCCGCTTTAATCGTTCATTGTTACTTAGGAAATAAAGGTGGCGCCTTCAAAGTTACACATTACATATATATTCAGTGTTGTACACAATTAACATGAATTTCTGTATGGTAGTGTCTATTGCTCAGTATAAAATGGTTACAGTAGTTTTCTTTGCTAATTAAAATATACAGCTTGGCGAGTCATCCTGGTAACGTACCGTCTGCACTGCTTTGGGCCTCATCCAAAGGCTACACAGTAGGGAGACTGAAGGTTTTTTAATGGTTAATTTCTCAAACACTGCTGCCTTTTCCCCCCACAATGAAGTAGATTTCATCATTTAATCTTGAGGCAGATGCTTCATTCTAATTTCATACGTTGTTTTAATGCAATCACAGAAATCTTTTTTTTATTTTTTATTATTCACTAAGGTTATCTTTTCTTTGGTCCGAAGCAGTTAATTGTTGCTGCTTTTTCATAGAACTGTATTCTGAATTTTAATGTCCTACTCTGTTTGTTCTGGCAAAAAAAAAAAAGGCCGGAGTCGCATTAATGGAAATAAGGAAATCAAAACGAAGAATGGGAGCATTTCATTACATCCTCCCACATGTTCAGGTTTATCATACAAAGGCAGCACACTGTCTTAACATTTTGCCAGGTATTATCAGATAAAAAATACCCTCCATCCATTTAAATTTGCAACAGCTAAAGTCAACTGTAAAGGAAAATTGACCTTGGCAGTACCGTAGTGCATCTTGTTAATTAATGCAAATCAGTTGCCGCCTCTGAAGCCCATGAAATGTGTTAAAGCGCAGCAAGACAGGACAGATTACTGGAGAAGCGTCGATGCTTCGGTATAGAACAGATCCAGAAAGGTTCGGCGTAAATGTTTCTAAATACTCTTGCTCTTCATTCTTTCAGACCGTTTCAATTTAAAAATGGCCTTTAAGCTCCTCTGTTTATCTCTGCAAGTCTTTACTTTTCATCCCGTGCAGATATTGCAGTCAAATAATTAACATGCTTAGAAGTCATTCCATCATTTTTGTGACAGAGTCACTGTGACTTCATCCAGACACGGACTAATTATTCTCAAACAGAAGGTTTTTGTTGGCCGGCTCTCTGTTTGGTTCGTCCTCGGGCGGCAGCTGCTCATGGAGTCTCCTCCACTCTAATCTGCTTTGTTATCAACAGTTCACAGACTCACAATTTGATTTACTCCTGTCTTGGTTCAGGCAAAGAGAGGTTTTTACTCTCAAAGTTCAAATCCAGCTTGATTGTTTTTTTGTATACTTGGTCATGAAACCATTGAATTGTAAGTTATTGAACAGAAATGTAACGGTATTTCTCATCGGCCCAAATTGAACAATTTTTTTTTTTTTAAAGCTGAACGGAGTTTGTTGGTTTTTATTCTTTTGTTTGTTTCAAAATAATTTAAAAATAGCAAAAACGTTTCTTTTTTATTTTTAGTAAAATAGCTTGTCAGAGTAATCACAGTGGTACTGAAGCAATTGTTGAACCAGATGATATTTTAGCAAAGTATGAGAATAGTTGGGTTAAACCAGACTTCTGTGCAATTTTTATATCAGCTTCACTCTATTGGATGACATCGTTTTAGTTCATACACACGTTTTATAGTTATTGGCATCTGTCAAGAAATTATTTAGGGGGTTACAAATCATTATTTTATCTTTGCTGTCCTCATTAACCTGTTTAGTATTTTATTATATACAGCTGCACCTAAAATAGATTAAAGCAGCGCTGCAAAATGCGTCTATTGGCAAATTCTCCAAACTAACAGATGTTTATTATAAGATGCCCAAACAAGGACAATGTAAACTGCCTAAGGCAACTGATTTCATAAGTAATCTCAAAATGAAACATAAGATGCCCTTTTATGGTGCTGTATGTTGCAGGGGTAGAGTATACAAGCTAAGCTCAGAGACCTAATTTCTCGACACCACTGTTCTGGGTTTGAGTCCCGGCCTGTGGACCGTTGCTGCATGTCTGCCCCCTGTCGGTCAGCCCTACTGTCAAATAAAGGCGCCACTAGTGCCACAAAAATAATAAATGACTACTGCTCACTTTAAATAATTCAACCCCTTCATGACAAGCATCTTTAGTACTTTTTTAAATCTTGTGAAAATTAATCTAAATAGATGTGCAGCTACATACAGTGAGACCAAAAACGTCATAATGAGGTCGTCTTATTTATAGTAAGTAAAATGGACTGACTTAGACATTTCTAAACATTAACCAGGCTAAAGGAAATCACAGATTCAGTGAAGCGTCTGTAAAACACAGTGAGCGTCTTTCTGTCGCGTTTTTATACACAGCCTCACAGTTTGCCTCAAAACTTAGTTTGCTGGCGATGATGCTGCCAAGGTGTTTGTAGTTGTCTACACACTCCACTATCCGACCATTTATTCTTGTTGGTTCCTTAACTCTAAAGTCTATAAAATCTAATTTCAAAAACTATAAACCCCTAGTTTACAATGTGCTTTTTTTTGTGTAGTTTATATTGAAAGTTTAAATTTTCTACCTTGTTCATTGTAGCAAAATAAAACGAATATTAATGATCCTCCAGTGGAGGCCTCGTCTCCACGGCTGTACTTTCTCATTCAGCCACTTCTTCAAAGTGATCCGCTGCTTTCCAACAACCCGGTAACATTTATGTCAGTGTCGTGTCTATAGGCAGGGACCAGTTAACCGGCATTAATGTAAACTAAGGGTTTTAAAAAGTTTGCCTTTCAAAACAGCTAAAATGTTCCACCCCATCATTCCTACGCTTTAACGTCCATTTTCTGTCACGCCAGAGGAAGCGTTGCAGTGACGAGGATTTTCTCCGGCTGTGAGAGGGGGGAAGGGGGGGGGGGGGGGAGAGAAGCAAATTCCAACATGTGAAAACATTCAGTAAAAATAAAAAGATTTGTTTTTCAGTTATGTACAGTGAAAAAAACAAAATCCAACATTTCTAAATTAAACTTTTCCTCAGATAAAGCTTCAGTGCTTAGCAGGACCCCTCCCCCCTTTACTGTTTTGACCCGTTGCATGATGCTGAGCTAGACACCCGCGTCTGGCAGCGTTCCTGGGGAACCTTAGCCCACTTCTCACGGACCTCCAGTCCAGCAATACTTCTGGGTTTTGCTGCTGCAACTGTCGTCGTCAAATCCCACCGACGAGTCTCTGCGGCGCTCCTTTCAGATGGCTTTGATGGCCACTCTAGTAGGTTCCAGGACATTTTCTGAAACCAAGCGTTTGTTGAACTTTGAAATACGCTTGGGATCATTGTGCTGCTTGAAGGCCGTGTCGAGATTTGTTTATGTTTTCGTTGCGGTCTGAAGTCCGGGAAAGATTGGACAAATTATTTTGCTCTTTCTCTGCTGCGCGTCGGAGGAACGGATCTAAGCTGCTTCAGACTATATGTTCAAGACCAATGTTTATAAAATCAACACTGCTTTAAAGGTTGTGTGTTTTTCTTTGTAAGCCGCCTTCCCCTCAAGGTTTATAGAAAAGTATTCACAAAATCGAAACAAGCTTTTAAAGGACCAATCCCCCATTATTGTGCAGAAACGATGTGATTCTGCAGGATCAGGGCTTTGATGCGAGAATACTCAGCAGAAAGACTTTTGAGACTCTGAATGCAGTTTGGTCTCATCAAGAGCGCTTGGCGTGACCGGCATTAGCTTGTTGTTTATGATGAAATGTGAATCTAATATACTGTGCAATTGCTTATAATCAAAATGTATTTTTTTCCCCTCACAGTGAGGAATACTATATACATATATATATATATATATATATATATATATATATATATATATATATATATCCATCTTTGCTTGATTACCTCTCCACAGCTGTGCCCCACTTTCCACAGTGCCTCATGATCATCATCTCTACCGCATGTCTGTTCTGTCTAATTGCAACCAGAAGTCTTTTTGAGATGCGTCCAATGCTTTGAGAAAACCCGCCTGCAAATTTCACAACTTCTGAGATCTCTGCAGCATATCGTTAGGGAATTCCTTTCATGGTTTGTGTCATTACATCTGCCAGAGATGCGAAGCAGCACTCTCCCCAGACAGATGAGTAGAAATTAGGCGACTATATATGCTCAAAAGAAAGGAAAGCTGGAATTTCAGTGTTGGTGGTCCAGATCATTATCCATCCATCTGCAGGTGTTAAAGCAGGTTGACCGAGTATCTCATTTTTCTATGAACAGGTTAGATTATGAGTGCAGTTACACCTTTTGTTTTCAATAAAAGCCCAAATAAAAATGTTTCCCCCTTGCTGAAAAAGAAATGTGTAAAAACTAGAATGTCATCCACGTAAAAGACTTAATATTCTGATTTGCACAGGTCTTCAGTACCTTCTCCAACGAGGATTACGATCGCCGCAATGATGACGTGGACCCAGTCGCAGCCTCTGCGGAGTATGAGCTGGAAAAGAGAGTGGAGAAAATGGACGTGTTTCCTGTGGAGATTGAAAAGGGTGAGGCAAAACTATGGTTTTAGGGTGTTGAGCAAGTTAACTCAGGAGGAACATGTTAGAAAAATAATACTGAAACTATATTTTACAAGCTGCTGACCAGAATTTTTTGTGCCGATAGGAATTTCGCCTTATATCGCTTCTCTTTGTAACCTTGAACTGTAACGAAACAAAAATGAGATCAGCTTTCAAAATGTGTTTTCGACTCTGCAGCCAAGCCACCTGCGTGGGAGAGTAGTTACTGTTAAACATGGACTTACAATTCTTTTAAAACAGAGACCATACAATTATTAATTGGACATTTTTAAACCTCAGAGTGGTAAAACTCTAGTCCCTGAGACCATAATGTCTGAAGTTTCCTAAAGTCTCCCAACATTTCTAAATTCAGCACGTTCCATGGCGGAGCAGTTGTAAGCTTAACGAGCTCAGTTATTTGTTTAGCCTTCCTGTTATCTGCTTAACAACCAAAAAACAGGTCCCCTTATGTCAGAGAAAATAGTTTCCTTTCTAATAGCTTCTTACCTCTCAGTCTTTATTTTAAACACAGCACTGAAAATATCTAACTTTGAGACTCCTTCCCTCAATAAACACTTCAGGACAGAAGGGTCAAATTGACCTGGTAGCACTTCTTTGTTAACAGAACAAAAATCAGCTGATAGTTTTTTTCGGATCAGCTGGTTTTCACATTTCTGCATTTTATATATATATATATGTATGTTTCTGCATTTTATCGTTAATATCACAACGTTACAGCTTCAGGTTTGTTTGGTCTTAAGTCAAAAATCAGGCATTTTCCTTTACAATACATTTAGTATAAAACTGGAAGGAAGCTTTGCTGTCGGTTCCTCCTTTCCGTTCTGCTACATCATCATCATCATCATCATCATCATCATCATCATCAATTTTCTCTGCCACCAGGAGACAACGGGCTTGGGATCAGCATCATAGGAATGGGAGTCGGAGCTGACCAGGGTTTGGAAAAACTTGGCATTTTTGTGAAAACGATAACTGAGAATGGAGCAGCTGAGAAAGATGGACGGTAAGTAAATGCTCCAAGTGTGCCGTTGTGCCCTCCACCTGCACTTAAATGGTTGTTAACTGTCACAATAGACACTCCTTGGTTTTCCATCACCTGAATTATAACACTCAGTGTATAATAGAGAGAGAGAGACTCAAATGTAAGGGAAAGTAGTTTAATCCTTCCTTTGGAGCTATTTTGGGAAATTCTGTTTTGTGTTGAAAATCTGTGCAAATCCCTACAAAAATTAGGTGCTTTAGAAGAGGAAGAAATCTTTTTTTCATTGCCTTCCAACAACATTTGTCTTTTGCATTTAGCCCATCCCTTAGGGATCAGTGGGAAGCTTATTAGAGCGTCCCGGAGTAGAGCTGCACCGACCCGATACCCGGATCGGATATCTGCTCCGATATTGACTAATTAACTAGATCAGATATTGGATGAATGACGCTAATCCAGTCATTTCTTTGTTTATTAATATCATAAACAGCAATACAGTTACAGCGATCTAGTCACTTTAGTTCTGTTTTCAACGCCGGTTACGTCTTCACGCAGACAACACACAGCAGCTAGTGATGCGCAAACACAGAGCAACATGGAGCAGGCGCCGGACTGAACCGAGTCTGATATTTGGAAACATTTCAAACTTGATACGCCAACAAGTCCAACTGCAACATGCAATATCTGCAACATGAAAATTGCGAGGGTGGTGATATGCTGAGCCCAGGTATCGGATTGGATCGGATAAAACTGGACCGGTGCATCTCTACTGAGGAGTAATCTGTGGGTACGGGTCATGCTCAGGGATCCATAGTGGCAGTCTGCGGGGTTCAAACCGGGTACCCGAGCCTTCTCAGAACGCAAGCGTACTGCTCTAACCACCAGGCCACCACTCCCCCCTAATCCAAAATCTTCCTCTCAGATTTTGCTTTCTCTTTCTGTAGGATACAGGTGAATGACCAGATAGTAGAAGTGGATGGGACCAGTCTGGTGGGAGTAACCCAGCTGTTTGCCGCAACTGTCCTAAAGAACACCAAAGGCACAGTGAGGTGAGTTCAACTCCTCCTCTACCCTCAAAGCAACCCTCATCTAAATATCCTGCTGGCAGCAAGACTGTGCTGCTGTTTTCTCACTATAATTAAATAAGCTAGTTGAGAAAAAATGTTCAGAGAGGAGACGAGGTTCATTTGTTCTAAGTCCAAGATCCTGTTCAATGTGCTATGATAATGATTCATAGGCAAATTTAACGGCCACACTTTACAAAGTCTGTTCAAAAACACATTTCTAGTTTGCATATTGTACTATGAGACACAAATGGCAATGCAGCGTGAGTATTCAAAACATCATGTATAATGCTACATTGTACAGTATGCTTCCCTGTTAAAAAAAAAAACAGGTTTCTGATTGGTCGAGAGAAGCCAGGAACTCAGAGCGAGGTGGCTCGGCTCATAAGCGAGACGCTGGAGCAGGAGAGGAACCAGCAGCAGCAGAACCTGGATGATCCTTATGATCACTCTACAGAGGAGGTAAGTCGGCTACAGAGTGGCCCTCAGACCGGTCAGTCATTGCCGTGTAAAAAATGTTTACAAGAGTAAATCCTGTAATTATGATAATGCAGTAATTGCATTTGCGCAGTTCAGCCACTTTGCTACTCCCAGACCAATCCCTCTTGGATCATGCAGGAAATTAGCAGCTGCCTCTGAGTAATCCACGTGTCACAATTCTGCTGTTGGAAATGTTCATTCAGCTGCCATCTGTCCGTCAGACTGGGTGAAATGTTTGTTTTCTGAACTACAAGCCACCGCAGGAGTCGGAATTTTGCAACGTTGAGACTATGCAAAGATTAAATATGCTTTATTAGAGCAGACAAACGTACAAAGGTTTGTGGCTATGCAGAGAGTGTGGTCATAGTCTTTGAGTGTGTTGCTCATATTTGCCTTCATTGCCATGAACCTGCTTAGCCAAGGCCCTAAAGTGACTTCTCTGGACCAACCCAATGTTGTTTGCATTAGACATACTGGTCAAGATGTTTCCTCTAGGCAAGGGGTAAACATTGGAGTATTGGTGAATGAATGTTCAACCTGTATGAGACCATTAAGGTGTGTTTGAGCTCACAGTAAGTGATGTCTTTAGGAGGAGAGGTATGAGGACGACGACAACGACGACATACTAGAAGAGAGAATTCTCGGGTCCAATTTCTCGCCCGGGAGAAATGTGGAGGTGTTCGAGCTGCCTGATTCTGAGGCCTTGTTCCTGCCGAAGGACATGAACAGCTCTCAGATGGCCTTCAAGTTCAAAGAGGTCCAGCAAATCCCTTCTCTCTTCATAAATATATGTGCTTCTGCTCGTTGATAAATGATCTGTTTTGTCAAATGTAAGATTTCTAATTTTCATGATTTCCCATAGCTGCAACTGAAGCACAGCATTGCTGTGGCTGAAATAAATCAACTGAAGGAAAAGGTAGGATGAGAACATTTTAAATGTCATATTTTGTTTTTAAAGGAAGTACATTCTTAACAGTCCAACAACGAATACAGCACCCTGCAAAAGTATCCGAATCTTAACTAACTTCAATGATATTTTATTGGGATTTTATCTGCTAGGCCAACACAAAGAGGGACATAGTTGTGAAGCTGAAGGACTCCATGATTTCAAACAGCTTTATGAATGCAAATCCGAAAGGTGTGGCACGCCTAACCCACCTAAGTCAATACTTTGTAGGAACCCATTTAGCTGCGATTATAGCTGCAACTTTGATGCTCTACCAGCTTTACACATCAAGAGATGGCAATTTGTATCAATTCTGCATAGCAAAATAGTTTAATATCATTGGGATTCTATGAGGAGCGTCTGTGAACTGCTGTTTAAGTCTAGCTACAGAGTTTCAGTTGTGATGTTGGACTTTGGCTGGGCTATTGTAACGCGGACATTTCAGAAGGTAAACTCTGCCCTGATCTCAAATCTTTAGCAGACTAACAGGTTTTCTCTGGGCCCATGCTTCCCTTTCTCTCTGAAGTAAAGCCCCCCCCCCCCCCCCCCCCCCCCCCCCACAGCATGATGCTGGCACCATCATGTCTCATTGTGAGGATGGAGTGTTCAGGGGGATTTGTGGTATTAACTTCACAAATGGTCTATTGCGTGTAGGCCAAAAAGTTTGATTTTGGTCTCTTATGACAAAGCTCGCGCTGATCTTCCTATTGCTTTTTTCAGCAATTGCTTTCTTGTCACTTTTGCATAAAGGTCAGATTTGTGAAGTTCACCGCTAATAGTTGACCTTCTTCTTCACCCGAGTCATGAATCTCTGCCGCTCCTCCAGAGTTACCATGAACCTCTTGGCTTCTTCTCTGATTCTTCCTATCCTTACCTGTCTGGGTTAGTAGGGTTGCCATGTCATGCTAGGTGTGCAGACATCCTTTACTGATGATATTTCATGCATTTGTCTTATACTTTATCACTGTGCTCTGCTTTGTGTCAGTCTATCACATAAAATCCCAATAAAATACATTAACGCTTTTGGTTAATGTTAAAAACAAAGTATGACAAAATGTGTACAGGTTCAAGTGGTGTGAATACTTTTGCAAGGAGCTGGATGTAGTGGCTCCAGCCCGTATTATGCTGTGTAGATGGGACAGTTTTTATTATTTCTTACCCTACGTTACTGCTTTACATCAGACGTAACGTACGGTCTGCTTCAAAACTAGGAGTCTGCCAATAACAGCGAATGAATTTCTGTAAATCTGTTGTGTAAGGGTTGTGTTCTCTTTGCAGCTAAGGAAATCAGAGGAGGACAAATCTCTGTGGGAAGACGGGCAATCGGCAATGGAGCAAAAAATTGAGGAGAGCAACGACAAAATCCTAAAGCTGGAGAATTACTGGCTGGAAGCCCAGGCTGTGTGCAAGAGTGTGAACGAACAATTAGCCGAGAATCAGGCTCAGTATGAGGCCCTGGACAAGAAGTACAACAAGGCCAAGAAACTGATCAAGGACTACCAGCAAAAGTGAGTTTAGTTTCTTTCTTCAGCTGACGTCTGATGTTAGATTTGTTTATTCTGTGTGCTTTTTTTTTTTTTTTTATTTGAACAAAAACAGACATCGTTGGATTGTTGTGGGTTTTACAATCAGGCAAAAGTTTATCAAACAAATGCCACTTTTTTCATATCCCCAACAGAGAGATAGATTTTGTGAAGAAAGAGGAGGAACTGAAAAGGACGCTAGACGAAAAAGACAAGCAGTACAAGGAGCAGCTGGAGAGTTTGCAGAACAGGGTAAGATTCCTGGTCAGACAATGAATCCTTATGTCCCCGTTAACCGGCTGCTGTCACTGAAGTAAACACGATCACGACTTTTGCTTTTGTCCACAGATTGCTGCCCTGGAGTCCAGAGGTGGTTCAGTCGTGGAGGATCAGACTGGTCTGGACTCTGCCGCTGAAGAGAGACTCAGCAGCCAAGACTCAGTCAATAACTCTGTTGATTCACTGTTAGGTACAGTGGCACACTGAGATTAAACCTAGAAACTGGCTTCACGGTGCGTCCACTTATTTTCATAGCAGGGCATTTCTTTTCTTGAAGGCATCCACCACAGCACAGTAAATTTCATGGATGGATGACCATGAATGCCACGATCTCCATATTCAAAGCTCCAGGGTTTAATCTGCAATAAACCCAAGGAAATGGTCCGGTCAGTCTGTGGCTGACCTTTCCTACCATGTACCCATACTTTGGTAGCTTTCTGCTTAGTTGATCTAAGTGGCGCTATAGTCACTGAAGAAAGTTTAAGAAGGGAATCGCTCGGTATAAAAGGAGAATCAATTTTGAAAACAAAAATCAGTTTATTCAGGGTTTTATTATTAGATTTCATGTGACAAAGATAGAAATCTTTACTGGCTTTACAGCAGGTAGACGCTTCTTTGAATCCCTGACCAGCGTGAAATCAGAGGTTGGAAGACCTCCTTGTCATCACCCTAATCTTTAGGGTCCACAGATTCAAGTCGGGCCTCTGGCTGACCCTCTGCAATATATAGAGATTACTTCCAGCCACGTGAAAGACGACGAAATTAAAATGTTACTTTTAAACCAAAGTGCTATGAATAATTTTGGGCTGAACTGTAGGTTGGTGGTGTCAGGCTGTGGCGTCTGGCATGTGAGCATTTGGCATAGCAGTCGTCTGCGAGTTGGGCAATTCCCAGTGTAAACAAATGCATGTAAATTGCTTTTTTTCCTCCCAGCTAAGGTTAAAAGGCATCACAAGTTTCAGCGTTGACTTTACAGAGACGGGTTAACTGTTCTGACGAATGCCGGCCCTAAAGCAGACGGGTACCATATGTAAACTACAGATTTAATCATTTACCTGCAGTGAGTTTTCATTAAAGCATAGCACTTTGGCATCAGGCTTAGACAAAGCCGGGTCAGTTTTTAATTGTGGTTTTGAGGGCTTTTGAGCAGCTTGTGTAACATTGAATTTAAGTGGGATTGTTGTCTTCATGTGAAGTACGGCAGAGATGTTTGACGCGTGACTTGAGCTCAGAGCTTGTTGTTCAGGAGGGATTTAAACCAAGACACGATTAACTCTAGTTAATAGCTGTGATGTTTAGGTTGTTCACTTAGAAAATCGTGTTACGTTCATATTTGTGGTAAACGTATATCTGGTTCTAACAAAAGGTAGGAATTTCAGACATTACTGTTTTGCCACAAGTTTTCCATTCCTGGTTGGGTATTTCCAGGGGACTCCTGAAAAGGAGATTTTAACCTTTTTTTTTTTTGCTTATTACTTAAATATTTAATCTCTGTCATATTCAGCTTTATTAAACTCAGCCACTGCAGCACTCTTCATTAGCTGCTGTGGTTAAGAGAGTTCCTGTAATAAATGTGGCTCCAGTTTTCAAAGTTTAATCTGTTTCAAACTTTAAAATTAGCACTTTTGTTGTATATATGTTTAGACACCTCACTACCTTTTTTAGTCATTTATTTACTTATGAAGACGTATCAACTCACACCTGTCCTACTGAGAGGCCTGTTGTCTTGTCTTTCCGATCTGCGGAGTAGCCAAGAGAAACGGGCCTTTGTCACGTTATATTTATACACCATTGAAACAGGAAATTGTGGATTACAAATTAAGTCTCAAGAAACTCTAATCATCTTAGAAATGTACAGTGTAGATTAAAAAAATCTTTAGTTCCTTTAATTTTATACACATTCTTTTGTGTGCTAAAAAGTGTTGCAATAGGGATTTTGTTAAATATAAATATTAAGATATTTTTACCTTTTTTTACCATTTAGAAAATGTTGGATTTTTCTAAAATCTTTTTCTGAAATTATTCTACTTTCTATTAAAGATTAGTTCATTTAAAAGTTTTTTCCAAATCTTTACCAGGGTTGTGAGTGAGTATATTTTCAGTTTTATAACAAATATATCCTCCCTTGAAAGTCTAGTGCTTTTAATCAGAGCAACAAATGTCAACATAGCCTTTTTCAAATGCCTTTGGTTTATTTTGGACATTTTGTATATTTTTGTTTGCAAATAGATGTACAATAATTCCATAAAAATGTTTCAGGGTCAAAATCTTTATTCCCTTAAGAAAAAAAAATAAACAGAGGAGGAGCAAAGGAGTTGAAAATGCTCACAAAGCAGGAGAAGTTATCGTGGCACTTTCAAGTTCCAAGAACTGGCGGAAGAAGTATTGAGAAATTGAAAAAGATCCACAGAATCTCAGAGACAGAAACCAAAATATTCCAGAAGTTCTGGAAAGAAAACTAGCGATGGGTGCCACTCCAGAAGACCTGCTAAAGACACTGATGCCTTGGTCAGGAACGGTCGTCTCAGAGGAGAGCGCTGGGGAGTGAATGCAAAGCAAAGTGGCAGACAGAAAAACTATCTTCAGAGGAGACTCCTTCAAGCCAGAAGGGATTATGCTAAAGATCAGTCATAAAGAAACCTGCAGAATAGGACTTATAGCAACATTTAAGTTCCCTTTTGGAATTAATAGTGTTTTTCAATTGAACTGAATGAGACGAAACTAGAACTCTTGGCAGAAGAAAGACGTCACAAATCAAATTATCATCTGAAACTTTTTTTTTTTTTTGGTGTTTACTCTGGTTATCTTTGTCCCATATTAAAATGTCTTTCATCTGAGATATTTCTTAGTAAAAAATATTTTAAAAAACCTAGAAGTCTGTAAAGGGGCAAAGCACTGTATAACCGCACTGTGTGTGTGTTTCCTGTTGTAGAACAAGACTGGACTGAGCTGCTCCCTGAAACTGCGCGCTTGGACACCAGTGCTCAGAGAGCAAAATGCCGGTTGGCTCAGATGAGCAAGCGACAGGCTCCGACTCGAAACAAACTAAAGGAAAGCCTTGCTGGCCCCTCTCATCATTCTCAGGTCTGAAGCTCTCTTTAATTATTCTAGGTTTTTCCCAGCTCAAACAAAAAAAAATGCCTCCTACCTCCTCAGTGTATGAGCAGCACACCCCCAATGAAGGTGGGATTTTGTGAATTTGGGTCTCTCCTAATCCTCTAAATATACCAGCAGGCTGTGCAACACAGTAGAACCCATTCTTTAATTTAGTCTGAAGACAATAGGGCGATATTATCATAGAGACACAGCTAACCAGAGCTCTCTGCTACATAAACAGCTTTTACTCCCCCTTCCTTGTGTTGTCCTTGTAAGTAATTAGCCTGGTCCCTACAGGAAGCTGAAGAGGAGGACGAGCAGGAGGAGCAGGAATCTACCGTGAGCCTGACCCTCCCTGTCAGCGCCAGCTATCCTGGAAACGGACAGAAAGACGACCCGGTCGAGGCCAGAGACGCTTCCAAGAGCAAAGCGGAGCTCTCCAGCAGCCCGTCTCTGTCTCCATCACTGGGGGACAGCGTTGAAAGCGGTGGCAGTCCTTCGCTGTCTTCTCCTAAACACACTTCCTCACCGCATTCTCCCTCCGGTTTCATGCGCAGTGTTAAGAAGAGAGAATCCAAAGGCAAAGGGAAGGAGCTCAAAGGTACACAAGAAGCGAAGTTAATGTCTGCAGTAGCAGAGGCTTTTTCTTCTCGCTGAGGCTGTTGCTCCCTGCTTTGTTACAGAGGAGCTCGCTGAGCCCACAGCAGCAAAACCTAAGAGACGATTTCCAGATTTTGGGTAAGTACTTTATTTATTCACCAATCAGTTGTAGCCAAGATCTCCGCTTGTTGTTTAGATTTAATATCTCCGATCAAAACAGAGGCCTTCGGAAGTCGGGCGGCAAAGGGAAAAAAGACAAAGAAAAAGAGGCACTGAGAGCTTCTTTGGACAGCAGGTACTTCTCTGCCAATATTAAACATTAATATCACGAGGTTTTCTCATTTATACCTGACATCCTGATTCAATCAGGCACATCACAATAAATTAAAATGCCAGGCATTGCCTAGTACACCTTTCAGCAGAAATAAAAAAACTTTCATCGGTCTCGTATAATATTGACATTTTCTGAAAAACTGAATTTTGATATTGTGTTAGTTTTAAGCTAAATGTCTCTAAATGAACAGAAAAACACTTGACGTGTGTAACTCTGTACGTAATGAACCTATGCCACACGAGTTTCACTTATTGAATTGACTTCAGTCCTAACTTTGCTACACACATGAAAATGTACCTCAGCTAAAACAGCTGCATAACGAGGCTTTTGCTGCAGACACGGACCGTAGCTTTTCTCATTCTTCAGGCCAGATTATCAAAACTGCATCTCACTACTAATCTGACATCCAGGGGGTCTGCGGAGCTGCTAGAGGAATCTGGAGGGAACCTGTCTCCTGCAGAGTCCATGACCTCTGTCCCCACCTGTATGCCGTTCTCCTGGTTTGGAGACAAAGACAGGGACCGAGAGCCGTCCTCCTCCAGCAGCAGCCTGCCATACACTGCAAATGAAACCAGCAGCGAGCAAAGCCAGGATCGCAGAAATAAAGTATGCACCTTTTTGTGAATTTACTTAGATTAATTGTAGGCTCCACAATAGTTTTAGATTTTGATCTTTATCCTGAAGATTAGTCCTCTTCTTGTCCTTTAGTGCCCATTTATTGTGTGTAAAACTATCCCAACTCATAAGATCAGGATTACTTCCTGTTTCCTGGCACTCCAAACAGTCCTCACCTCCCGAGGCACAATGTTTGGACCTCTAAGAGGAAGTAGGGAAGCTTTTGGTAACGCTGCTGCTCTGGTTGGTGCTTTTTCCTCACATGGTACCGTGCAGCTCCTCATCAGTGGTCAGGCGTAACCTGTTTATGTGTGTATTAAGGGATCCACGATAAGTTGTAACAATAGACTTTATTTGATAAATATCTATTTAAAATGTAAAAAATAAGTTTAGTTTAGTTACGTTTATTTAAATAAAACATTGTCCAACAGATGTTGCCATGTTGTTTATGTTACAACACATTCTGGGTAAATTAGGCGCTTAAATAATCGGCACATTTGGTTTTAGCCTGCGAGGGTAACGCCCACCTTTTTGCTCCTTCATCAGTTTTGTTGGTAAAAATGACTCAAAGTCTTCTGGAGAGAAGTGTTGGGAGCACAAATGTGGCTCCTTCAGAAGTTGTCTTCGACTTTTTCCCTATTGCGCTTTTTTTTTTTTTTTTTTCCCCTTTCATGAGGGAAGCGATGAAGACAAACCTTGATGTTTCTGTTTTTTGTTTTGAAATTACAGCCAACAGCGACACCGTGTGGCATTATCTAAATTTACACCAGTGAAACTTATTGCAATAAAAAATAACTTGGATAACTCTGTAGGTTCCAGTCCAGTAGGACCTAACCGTGTCATTTACCCAGTATGCAGGTGAGAAAGTGGTGGCCTCCATGGGTGAAAAATATAACCAATAATATACAATTTTTGAAGTAAATAACAGTTTTTACGTTGGTTAATAGGAAAATTATAACATATGTTCAACTAATTGTGGATCCCTTTAAATGGATGTTTCAACTTTTGTTAAACAGTTATTGGAGAAAAAGCCCTTACAGCATCAATCTGTCTGTATTAGAAGCTTTACAGTATTAATTTGCAGCGATGCTGCAAATATACCGAGTGGAAAGCCTGACTCCCGCAGGCCTTGGTGTGCTGCTGTTCCCATGATTCCCTCGTAATGAGCTCAAGCTGTAACCGTACAAAACTGAGCAATGCCTTTGATTCTGTGGCTGTTTTTTCTTTTGCTGCTTTCTGACGAGTCTCTGTTGACCATGTTTCCTTCAAACAGACAAATCTCTCCTGGTCCTCTTTATTCAGTCGCTCTTTAGATTTGGTACAGTATCCACATTTTTGTTTATTCCTTTGACTCTAAATCACACAGTAGTGTATTACTAACAAAGTCAGTCTTGGATATTTTAACATTAAACATCCCTTAAATAATTCACTACTTGCTTTGTAGTGGGTATGTGGTAAAGTTTTTAAATCTAACTGACCCATATTTTCCCCCTTTAATTTATTTTAAGAAAGACTTCAGATTTATTGGAAAACAAACAACTTGAGTAATTTTACAGACTGAAGAGGGCAATTGGAAAAAGCTCTTAGATTTTTATGTCTAAATAATTATAACACGTTTGCCTTCTGACTAACTTGGTGTGTCAACAGTTTTTATGCTTTTTTTTCTTTTTTTTTAAGGAGTCATTTGCACAAAACCCTGCAAGTTTGGCAGTTATTCCCATTCCTCTAATTTATTTCCAAACCCCTTGCTGCCTTAGAAGACTTGCTGTACCTTGCAAATGTATTCACACCCCTTTTTATAAATACATTTTTTTTCAGGCAACACAAAGTAGTGCATGTTTTAATAAAGTGGAAGGACGCATTGTTTTGCAGATAAATGAGAAGTGTGGCACCAGCAGCTACATTTGACTCCCTGCACACTGGTGCCCTTAAATAAATCCAGCGCAGCTAATTGCCCCGAGAAGACGCCTCATTAGTCCATAGAGTCCGCCTGTTTGTAATTTATTCTCACTATAGAAACAGCTGCTCTGGAAAAAATTACAATTTGATGAAAGAAAGCAACAAGAGGTCCTGTTTGCAGTTTTTACAGACATGTGAAAAAAGGCCAAAGTTGAACTTTTTGGGCTACATGTAAAACTGTGCAGTGGAAACGTAACAATGCACTTCAGGCTGAACACACCTTTCTCACAGTGAGACATGGTGGTGGCAGCATCGCACTGTAGGGATGCTGCAGGGCAGCCAGTCAGAGTTGATGTGATGATAGATGGAGCTGAATACAGGACTATCCTGGGCTGGAAGTTCACCGTCAAGCAGCCAATAAAATGGTTTAGCTCAATGCATCTTCATATACTAGAAGGTCCCAGTCAAAGTCCAGCCCTAAATCTTTTGAGCCTCCATGGCAAGACTTAATACAGATCCTGTTCCTCAAATCTGTCTCAGCTTGATTAGTTTAGCAAAGATCAGACTAAAGTTTAAGTCTCTGGTTGTGCAGGACTGATGGAGAAGGCCTGTAACTGTAATGCAGCGAAAGGTGCTTCTATTCAGGGGGGGATAAATGTAAATGCCCGGGACACTTTTGAGATTTCTATACGCAGAGAAATTGAAAACACGGTTTGATTTTTGCTACTTTGCAATAATGCGCAGCTCTGTGTTGGTCTGTCACAGAAAATACAAATGAAATGCACAAGTTTGTGTTTGCAACAGGACAAAGGGTAGAAATACTTCTGCAAGGCACTACGTAACAAGTCAATACTTCTAAACATTTCTGAAATCAAGTCTTCGCTGTTGAATTACCATCAGGGGAAAACATTACCTCATACCTGGATTTCGTTGTTTTTCTTGGCAGGCTGTAGTTAGAAGTAGCCTTCTAGTAGCTCAGAGGGTCCTCGTGTAGTTTTGGTGGTGGATTGTCTGTGGCTTGTGATTGTGCACCGTAGATCCTGATCTTTCTGCCTGTCACACGTCTAAGGCCACAGTCGTGTCTTCGCTACATAATCAGCATTAACCGCCACCACCGTAATCGTTCACCTCACCATGTTTTAGTCCCCATGAAAACGTCCCTGTCTGGTGATGCTGCTTCAGTAAATGCGTTCCTTCTTTCCCATTGTTCCAGAGTTTTTCAGTCATAGATGATTCTAGCCCTGCCAGTCCCAGTACAGACATCTCTGGGTTAGTCGCTGAACCCGATCTGTCTGGGCGCTCGCACACTTTAATCTTCTCTTCCAGCGAGGTGAGTGCTCTCCTTGTTGTGCGGTCACAAAAGCTGTGTGGGGACGCCTTGATGCAACTGAAAGGGGACTTTCTCAAGCATGCCCGTTGAGCCTCGCCCCCTTTCACGGCACACATTAAGTCATGAATGGACCGAGACAATATGAGTGCTGCATGTCTGTGTTAGCGCTGGTTTGTTTTGTGTCGCGGCGAGTCGCGCCGGCTTTGCATTTTCTAAAGCTAGCTCTGATTTTGATGGCGCATACATACTTGTGCTTTAGTGTAGCTGTGTTCTTTGTTTTGCCTGTTTGCTCGATGATGTTTCACCTTTTATTCTCATCTAGTTTGTCTCTGCAGCTCAGTGAGAAAACGTCAACATGCACTGCAGAGTTCTGGGGTGGTTTTCTAAAAATGCACGCTGGTCTTTCTGCATACTAGCTTAGGGAATGATTGCCGGCTTTGATATGTTGTAGTTAACTTGTTCAATAGATTGAGGCAAGATCAAATATGCTTTGCTGCATTTGTGTACCATTAATAGAAAGGTAAAGATTTAGATTGTGTCTTCTAAACATAATTAAAGTCCTCTTATAACATTTGTACATTTTATCACACCACATGGGTCCACCTTTGTGCACATTGTTAGTACTGATCTGCACTCCCATAGAAATAGTCATAATGTGACAAGCTGCTAAACCAAGTTTTGGGGAGGGGGGTTTATAAAGTTTGGGCCAGAAGTTTACATACACTCAGTATCACCATGCAAATTGATTTGAGACTTGATGCAACGTTCAACTAACCTGACAAAAGCCAGCTGTATGTTGCTCCGCCTAGCTCCACTCACATACATCTGGGACACCGCCGGTAGACAGTGATTTCTCCAACCAAATTTATGGTCTGGCCAATCAGGACGCAGGGCTGGAGTTTCATAGATGTGACGTAGTGGAGACGCGACCATGACGTGAGACTGTTTTGATAGCAATGGCGGCTCGTCGATGCTGCTATTTCTTCCGTGTTGTCCAATCTACCTAATATCATAGCTCTCAACTCTCACGCATTGACCGTGTGACACACGCATTTCACTAACGTCACACGCTCACACGCAACACATGACATTTCACACGCAAACATGGAATTTCTCACGCATAAAAATCACAAAGCCCATCTGGGCTGCGGACGACAAAACTCCGCCTTCTGCTGAGCTGTTTCAGCTTCTTTCACAGCTTGTGGCCATCAGTAATTCCTGCTGCAGTTCTTTTTAACAGAGCAGCAGGAAGAGTGATCAGAGTTATGAATAATTTTAGTCTTAACAGTGGTGAAAGTGAGCCGGTAAGGTCCTGTACCGCGTACAGAGGGGAGGGGAGGGGGCGGGGGGAGCTGCGTCAAGATGACCGGTTCATTCAGAACCAGTCATGGCTGCACGCTGGATCATAAAACAGTTCTGCTAACCAGATGCAGTTTAAAACGCCACTTAGTCTGTTTATAAGTTTCATTTTTATTAATTCTGCATTTTTTAACCTCCGCGCTTGCTCCTCTCCCCCCTCCTTTCCCTCGGAGCAGGTGCTTTTATCACCGTTCACCATTCAAAACGTGAATCACTGCGTTTAATGTCCTCACATCAGTAGCAACGTGTGCCAGTTAAAGTCAATAGGAGAGCTGTAGCTGTGTTTAACGCTGTTTCGTTTTTAACAACATAGATTCAGTGGTGCTTCGGTGGGCGTGCTGCCTTGCGCTTTAATTCAGGTGCGCACTGTTAAGGGTCATTTTAAAGAACTTGTAACATCAGGGGCTTCACCCCTGTTCCCTCTACAGGAGCCCTTTACAGTAATTATGCATTTTCCCCGCTGTTTATCCCTCGCACGTAGCGCACGGAGGTAAAATCCGCCCACCTCACCGCCCAGAGTGCACTGACGAGAGCAATAGAGATTTGTCTGGTCAGCGCGGCGACTGACTGAGAAACCTGTCGCTGTGAAAGGTGATAATGGTTATAAACTGTAACAGTCTAGAAGTTCATTGAGCTGAAAGGAGGGACACATCAGCAGCTGGATCGTGCGTAAAGACGCAGCGGGAACCTCTGTGTGCTTCAGTGTTGCTGCTGAGGGGATCATAAAGGCTTGATGAAACTCAGCCTGATTCACCAATCAGGTTATAGATTTACAATGATAAACAACCCATAGATGAATGTGTAACAGTATAATAATTCGGTCAATAATTTAAAACTACTTAATTTTATTCAGTATTATTTGAACAATTGTGTATTTTTTATGTTTAATCCATTAACTGAACAATAAGGTATTAATATGTCTCTTTCTCTTTTTAACACAAGTAATACATGTCTACTTCAATGTCTGGTGGGATAAAAATGAGATGGAGTTGACTCCACCGGCTCTTCCAGGGTCCGGTTAGCCCCGCCCCCAAAACAAGCCCCGCCCCCAAATTAGCATAATCTCACTCTTAACTTTTGATAAAAGTTGAGAGGTCTGCTAATATTGTTTCATTAAAAGAACATCAGAGAACGGCTCTGAAGGCTTTTGTTGGTGGAAACGATGTTTTCGCCCTTCTCTCGACCGGATTTGGCAAGTTTTGTTTTCCAGGGCCAGCGGATGTGCCGACGCGGACGCGCCCCGGAGCGGTTAGCGGTTAGCGCTAACTATGTTAGGAGGCCTTTAGTCCTCAACACGGTCGGCCCGGAATCGACTCCGACCCGCGGCGCTTTGCCGCCTGTCTTCCCCCCTCTTCCTGTCAGCTCACTGTCAATAAAACGCGTGCCACTAGAGCCGCAAACACATTATTATTTTTTTTCCTGCGTCGCTATCATCAGCATCACGGGTTAGCTTCGGTGTGAGTGGTTGAAATAGCACGTCGATAAAGATGACAGACAAGTGGCTTATCCAATCATATGCAAGAATTTTTGATAAGGCCCAGCCTTCTGTAAAGGCAATCCCTATGGCGGTGTCCCAGATGTATGTGAGTGGAGCTAGGCGGAACGACATACAGCTGGCTGTTGTCAGGTTAACGTTCAACTAACACAAATGTTAAAAACAGGAATCGGATGCACAAATATAAATTTATTGTGGATTATTTTTATTTGACTGTATGGTCATAATCATACAGACTGACATATACTGGACACAAACCCCTCCTGTGCTGGGTTAAATTCCCTTTAAACAGAAACCTCACCTTTTTTTTAAACTAAGCACCAACAAACTGATTTAAGTCTGGCTGGATATTTAAGCTCTCTTTAGAAAATGTTTGAAATCCTCTGTTTTCGTTAGTCCTTCCTCTTTTGCACAGTGTTCCCACCACCATGCTTGACAGTCATGTACGAAAGCCTCACCTACAAATGTTCTTTTAGCTAGAAAGCATGAATTAGCTGCAAATTTCAAGGTGCTAATTTAAAAAAATAGCTTTTGTTCTTGATCAGCACCCTGTCAGAATAGTTTCCAGTAGTTTCCAGCTTATGATGGCTTGAGCTTTGTTGACTCCTAGGTTGTTCTTGAACCGCCCAGCCAATTGTTTTACAGCCAATTTAAATTTTGGGTCAGATGGTTTAAATGTGAACATAGTTTTGTTTTGCTAACAAATGTCCCAAAAACAGGCCTAAACTTAGATTTGAGCCTGTTTGTATGATTTTTAACCCTTTTGGATTAGAGAAAATCCACAATGAATTTACACTTGAGCAGCCAGCTCTTGTTTTTACACGTCATTGTAGTTGTACGTTGTATAACTATTCCACCCTCTGGGGGGAAAAAAGATCCCAAATAATGAATATTATTATCTACAATGTGTATGGAAACTTTGTGTATAATTTACAATCTTTTACCATTTTGTATATAATGGAAATATCTGTAGCAGAATAGTGCTGATAGGCACCAGGTGCCCAATTTACAGATAAAAAAAAAATCTAAATTTCTTAAAACATTTAGAGTGAAGACATGGATCAAAAGCAGCAGTCATTCTATGTTTTACTGCCATCTATAATATTTGTTTTCTGTGCAGACCTTGGACGACGAACCAGTCCCTGTTGGAAAGGAGTATCAGTGGCAGAATCGGCCCATCTCCGAGTGGACCAATCAGCAGGTCTGTCACTGGTTAATGGGCATGAATATGGACCAGTACACACCCGAATTCACAGCAAAGGGAATCGATGGCCAGCAGCTCCTGCACTTAGACAGTGACAAACTGAAGGTAAAACAAATGTACTCTTAAAATATTCCAATTAAAATGAAGTATAATGCATTTTTTTCCTCATTTTCCAAGCAGTACACTATCACTTTGCTCTGGTCGCATAGTTGCTGCCCCCTTGTGGTCGTAGGTTGTACTTATGTTGATCACTGTTTCATCTTATTTGAAAGGATAACAGGAAATTGGCAAAACAAACACAAATTAGACCTGTTATAAGTCTATGCAGGTAATGAGGAGTTTGTCTCAGTGTTGTGCCTAAATGACGTTTTCTTCCCTTAAGGCTCTTGGCGTGTCGAGTCAAAGCGACCGTTCAACTATCAAGAAGAAGCTGAAGGACATGCGGAAGACCCAGGAGAAGCTGGAAAAACAGCGGGAGAAAAAAGAGAAGGAGGGTCGGCGCAGTGGGAGACTGCCGGTCCCGGGCGACTCCATCTGCTGATCAGAGCCGCTTACTCACATTTAAGTCTTTTTCTCGAGTCTCATCCCCATTAAGAACTATGAAAAATCATGACCTTCTGGAGATTACAGCGGTTAACGCTGTTAGCTTAAATGCGTCAGCCAGCTGGGAACTTCCAGCTGGGAGTTTTCTACCCTTTTCTACCTGTGCAGATTTTCTTCTGGTGCTCTGGCTTTTTTCCCTCTATGATCCGGAGACATGCACAGCGAGTTAACTAGGGTCTGTAAATGTGCTCTTGATGTAAATTTAAACTCCAGTGGTTATTTGTCCCTTTGTTGGACTGACAACCATCCAGAGGGAGTTGATCACAGGTCTCCTCCTGCTCAGACCGTGATGTGCCAGAAGCATCCTTACAGGACCAGAGGTTGTGGTTTATTTCTTTCCTCGTTGTTTTCTCTCAGATGCATTAATTAACCCCAGTTTAAACCGTTTTAACTGAATGATGGGGGATGTCTAGTTTGGTAAGTGACCAAAAGAGATATCCTAACATTTTTACCACTAAAATGCTTGTAACATAATTATTGAAATCTGCTTTCAATTACGATGTAGTTCTTGCCAGTCATGCACAAACTGAAATATGGAAGTCAAATGTATGCAGCTTTAGATATTTGTATCTTTATATAGATATATCTATATATAGATACATCTACATAAAGATATCTCTCTATATTTGTGTTGAGATGCGATGCCTGAGTCTATGTTCAGTTTTTGGCAGGAACGTTTTTTGTACAGTTCAGATAAAAGCACTATTAGTCTTTTAGGTTTCAAAGGGCAGCAAGGTTTTAAATGTATAAATACGTTTTATACATGTGCCTGTTAACTGCATTTTTAACTAAATTCCTTTTTTTTATAATATCTAAATATTTCTACCAAGTAGAATAGCCAGGCTATTTTTTTTTTGTCTGAAAGGAGAGAAATGAGCTATTTATGTAGTAGGGACCAGGTAAATGCTGCTGCTGCTGCTGTGTGCCTGATTCAGACTGCTTGGCTTGAAAGGTACCGTGATGCTCTGTAAATACTAGAAAAGGACGAGCCAGTGGCGAGGACTTGTGTGCATCGAGAGCTGCTCCACGTGTGAATGAAAGGCTGAGCAATGAATGTTCACCATGAAACCGAAGTGCTTCCTTTATTCTCAAGCCTAACCCCGTGTTTGTACAAAATATGAAATGTTGGACCACAGGAAAACGATGTTTTCTGAACTCTCAGAGAAGCTAATCTTGGTACATCTAGCGTCAATAAACTAATAACCGCCTCTTTTATTGCATTTCTGTGTCTTCATCTTTTCACATTGCAGATTTAAGTCCACAGATGGTTGCCTCTAATTAAAGTGAGACGTCCTCTTCTGGTGGATCTAGTTTTGAGTTAACATGGCCATGTGATATGCCAGAAACTCCATAGCCACTGATGTTAAATCAAAAACTGTGATCAAAGCTCGCCTAATTTTAAAGCTACAATACTTAGCCGTATTTCCACCCAGAGACGCATTTCGGCTTCTTAATTGTAGATAAATGAGTTTCATTTTGACAAGAGAGGACTCTGCTTTGCACAAATGTATTGTCTAAGTCGGACAAAGAACTTTAAGTAACTTTGTGCTGCTTTTTTTTTTTTTCGTTTTTTTACAATTGTGGTTTTCCATTCAGAGTTAAACTTATCTGAAGTGTTTCATTTATTTTACTTTAACTCACCCTCACAGCAAAAGGTTTTCACATTTTTAGTACTGTTGGAGTGTTATCTGCAGATATTGGGCTAATTGTGTTGCGGTTTTCTATCAAACCCTCCAAGAGAGGTCAGGATTTTACCCATAAAGCTTAACGTTATTTGACTGGTGTAAAGGTTATATTTACATGGTCAACAAAAATCAAAGCAGAAATATGGAAATCACCCGGAGCAAGAATCAGGTCTCATGGTGCAGATTTTTCCAATGGCGCTTTAGATTGGAACGATGCAGCTTGTGGAGTTTTGTTATGAAAAGGTGGGGATCACCATGACAACCTGAGACGCAGCCTAGTAAAATAAAATACTCTAAGAAAATAAATCTAAGGGGATGTGACTTATCCTTTTTAAGTTGTATAAAGTGGCTAAAACTGTCTCTTGTAGCAAATGTTTTTTTTTAACTGTAGTAACAGCATCCTGCCACTAGATGTCTAGTTTTCCCACAATACATTAAAACAACCCAGAAATGTCCAAAAAGAGAAAAAAATGATGCAGAATGATGAATTCAAAGCGTAACTCACCCTAATATCAACTTTGTTTTGCAGATAAACTGTATTTTTGATACCCCTGCTTTAGAATAAAACCGACAAGAGACTCAAAGTAGGTTTACTATACCCTATTATGTCCAAAGCAGCACTAGTTAAAATGTGATTTTTCATAGGTTACATTTTAAGTTTCCTCCACGGTACTAAGTGCGCCAACACCAGTGATGTGAATCGGAATATTTATCCTTTCAAAATAAAAGCTTTTAATCTGTTATAGATTCCAGGTCATTACTGGATTTAAACTAGGCATAAAAAATGGGAATGTTAGCTTTTCAAAATAAATGTCTGACATTTTATGGGTTAAATTATTAGAGGTAAGACTTTAACACCAGTCATTTAAAATCATTTATTCAAGCCTTTCCCACAACAGAACATCACACATCATATTCTGGGACACTTTAATGCCCTCAACAATCCGCCGAAGTGGAGTGTTGCTGCTCCTCTGAAGCCTGAGACTCACATCGTTTCCATCCTCTGTCTACTACATTTGCATAGACCTTTCAATACAAAACGGTACAGATAGGTGCTTCTAGTGCAACATGTCAGCAATGAACTAAAGCTAATACAAACACAGCTATCTATAGTGCATCATTAAGTTAGAGATGACAGGATGCTTGTAAGATCTCACTAAAAAGGTGCTGAATTTTGGTTGAAACGAGAAAATCAAAAAGTAACACGTCAATAAAACATCCCCGATAAATATTTTCTGACATTTGTAACAGATCCCAGGTGTCTTGCATCAAAAATCAGTGCGGGTTTGCCTGTTACGTAAAGCCTCTACTTACCCTCAAGAGAAAGGGTATTAATATCAAACTAAACTGTACCACAACCCAAAAAGCAGCTATTTTACATACATTTAACTTTTTATTTCCCTCTTAAAAGACTAATTCTACTTACGTTTCAATAAGCAGGATAAAAGCTGCAAACTGAGTAAACTCAAGCTACCGATGGCGTTTTAAAGCAAAAAGAAGTGCTACTGCTGAAGCACAGGAGTAAAGTTGTGTTTTCGATGCAGCGACTGTAAACTGATCAGGACAAAACGCCGTATGCGACACTTATACATTATTCAGCTGACAGCGGGAGCTCAGAACTGGTTTGTGTTTAACTTCATGTTCTACACCAAAACAGGTCCTAAATCACTACATTTGCTGCCTCCCGTACAAAACTATTAACATATGGCACAAAACTTTCCTCCCGATAGACGTCTTCTTTAAAACACACCCGCCCACACGGTCACCGACAAGAAGCTTTTGTTTGTTTTTTTAACACACAGCTGCACAAACACTGACTTTTTGGCTTCAGAAACTGCGAAACGTGGTCATGTCCTTGGGCTCCTTGCTGGGGACGCACCAGTCGTCGGCCTCGTGGATGGTCTTGTAGTGCTTCCAGGCCGACTTGTTGTACACGGGCAGCCTCTCGATTGACTCTGTGGACAGCGCCTGCGGCAAGACAAAGAGGGCACGCTGCTGTTTTCTCTCGTCAGAGGCAGCCGGCGAAACTCTCGCGCCGCGAAACTCAAGTTACCCTTATGTAGATCACCGCGTCGGTTCCATATCCCTCCAGAGAGTAGAGCTTCAGGTCGCCCTGGAAGTAACGGGCGTACAGTCGAGAGATGGGCAGGCCGTACCCGTATCCAGCCTGCAAGGGAAAACGTCCGGCGTCAAGCCTACGGGAAAAACCTGATGCCGCATTTCTTTCTGGCTTTTGTTGTAATTAGAAATTGAGGAGCCATTTTCTGTCAGCATCTACTGATATTTTTTTATGCAGACTGAGCAAGAGAATCACATGCAGGTGTTGTTTTAACCCAAAGCAAATATGGAAAGACACCAGCAATGACCTCAGAGACACAACTGTTGCCACCCACCATTCTGTGAAGGGTTACAAGTTTATCTCAAATCTATTTGAAGACCATCCTGCAAAGAGGGCAGGGATGTGCAAAATGCGGCCCGGGGGCCGTTCGGAGTCCCTGGGAGGATTTACGGTGCCGCCCCCAAGTCAATTTTAAGGAAAGGTATTCATAGAGAATGTATATATTCTTAAAATGGAAAATTTTAGGTATCACCAGAAGTTTTAGTGTTTTAAATAGCCATGTTTCCCCCCATTTTATTTTTTAAGAACGGGGACCACAAACATTCAGAGACTTTAACTAAAGAGCAGACTTGGGTGCATCAATTCATTACTCTTGCCAAAATATTCTTATTAAAAGAATAGACTTAAAATCTTTTTTAAACCAGGAGAATAGAAAACATCCATCCTTCGGTTGGTTATTGGGGGAGAGGTGGAATACCACCTGGACACCCATCCATCACAGAGACGAACAACCGTGCACAAAGTGTCACCTGAGGCCAGTTTGAAGAGGCCGATTAACCTGACAGTCATGATTTTGGGCTGTGGGAGGAAGCCGGAGTACCCGGAGAGAACATGCAAACATGGAGGCTAGGATTTGAACTCACGGTCTTTTTGCTGCAAGGCAACAGCGCTGCTGCCCTGCAGCCAAAAGCTAGAAACCGTTCTAGTAATAAGAAATTAGGGAAGTACATGTTGTTTTTAAGGACAAATGTTTGACACCTTTATTATGTTTTGGATCTAGAAATGTTAACTGAACTATAAAAATCTGACGGCATTCATTCATTTATTACTTGAGAAAGCTAAAAAAAAAAAAATTGTGTTTTTAATTGAGGGTAAGAAAAAAAGACTTTTGACAAACTTGGCCTCTGTCGCAAAACGTAAGGAAATGACTGATTTAGGGGAACTGACTGCTCAATGATTTGAGAAATTGCAACCAAAAAAGAAAAGTCCACCTCAGGCCTGTCGGCGTGTGTCAAAGGTCATGTTGGAATGATCTGACAGACACTGAACAAGCGCGGCTTCATTTGCTCTAAAGTTAAGTCGTGCCTCTATGTAGGCTCTAAGGTTGAATCTGAAATCCCAGGACTGCTGGAAATGCGTGATTTGACAGATTAGACCAAGATAGAGATGTTACTGAAAACCAAGCGCAGTATATTAACACAAACAATCCTGGCTTTCAAGCACTGTGGCAGAGGGATGACGATTGGGGTTATTTTGGACCCAGAAGACCTGGTTTACAATTAATATAGCAGGTCTCTCTTTTAAATGAGAACACACACATCAATTAGACTGCCTGTATAAATAAAGGTATGATAATGAAAAAATCTGTTTAAACTGTAAATAAAAAAAATAAATCAAAGAACATATCGATTCAAACACTGTCCAGAAATCCCCTCCTTCAACTTACTGCTGCTGAATGGGGCTAGACGTCCTGACTAACTTAAATGTAATCTTGTTTAATGTGGCATAAATCATATTTATAAGTTGGGTTTTTTTATATAGATGTGGGGAAAAACACTTCACATTTCACACGGGCGCCACTGACCAGAGGAGCCGCTCGGGAGCCGTCGATACTGGGCCGTGGAGCGGTGGAGTACGTGTAGGTGAACAATCGGTCGATCTTACGAAGAGGCACACCGCCGCCGCGGTCACTCACCTGACAGAGTCCAGAAAATACACAGGTTAACCCTTAAATGTGCAACTTTAAGGTTTAAGATAAAACTGGACTGGAGTTTAACCGAGTAACCTTTAGTGGAAAGCAGAAACCGTTCACATTTACCTTGACAGTGAGATCCTCTGATCCCAAAGCAACCTGTGCATGAACGGGAGGGTACTCCATCGCATCCCCATGTAACTCCATGGTGGCCCGCATGGCGTTCTGCAAGATAAGGCTCGATGAGGTACGCCATGGTTTAGATACCGACAGGTGAGAGCGACAAGCGCAACGAGGGGAAAGCTCACCTTGAACAGTTCAAACACCATGTGATACAGATGAGAGGGAACATAGACCACAGCGACGGGTTTCCCCTCGTCTTTGGCTGAGCGGAGGAACAATAAAAGCCATTAAACCTGGTTAAACTGGACTCCTCCATTATTAACAATCAACTGATATAATCCAGTTTTAAAAATAGATACAAGATAAAACAAGAAAGTCCTTTATTGGGGAAATCCGGGCGGGACAAAAACACTTCTTATACCTACAAGGTCTTTTCAAATAAATCACCGTTAAATTCCTCCAGTATCAGCTCCGGAGAGTTCATGTAGTACCGGTCACAGAGGTTTCTGGCATTCTCAAAAGCATCTGCAAGAAAGCGGTTTTGTTTCATTTATTAAAAACACAATCTTAAAAAAAAAAACACTGAAAAGACCCAATAATCATGTCCCAAAAGGTTCTCACGCAGTACCTTTGATAACCTCACTGACGCGACAGTGTGGATCGATGCTGCCAATCTGGTTGGGGTGCGCAGGATTCACCTTGACCTTCCCACCGAACAGGAGGGCTGCGAACAGCAGAGCGAAGAGATGACTGTTTAACAATGAAACGACCCTTAAAACGTTACAGCATCTGATGCACAGGAGGACCAATATATCACAGTTTTGCTTTGGATTTGAGATTCAAGGTAACAATCCATCCATCCATCTTCTAACACGTCTATCCCTGTTGGGGTCACGAGGGGTGCTGGTGCCCATCTCCAGCTGTTCAGCTGTTCAGCTGGGCGAGAGGCGGGGTACACCCTGGACAGGTCGCCGGTCTATCGCAGAGACTCAAGGTACCGATGTTCGGGGGATAAAGGTTCAGGGCAGCGTACGGTGGTGAGGTTGCTCACATTCAGGAGACATGAGCTACATTAATTGGTCGGTGTCCGCAGACCTAATTTACATAACGAACGGCGACTGTCCAATAACACATGATGCAGCGCGGTCGAGATGAAAGATTCGGGGTAATTAGGTTCTGGGTAGCATTTTGTAGGGCAGGGTAGCAATAATAAGTAGCATAACTCACTTAGACAGCTCTGTGTCAGCAAACGTCCATTATTTAAAACACCCTGACGGTCAAAACATGCTTTAAATGGTGCAGGAGGGGATTAAGGGTTCGGGGTAGGCGACTCTCTCGCTGTCATTTAATCAGCACAAGCGCTCGAAATGAAGAAGACAAGCAGCCCTGGGAAGATGAAGGCCCGTCCACTGGGGCTGGGCCTTTGTCGTGTCCTTTTATCGTTGTCGTGAAAAATGTCTTATGATAAGAATTTGGGTTTATCTTGACAACGATAAAGTCCAATTAGTAATGTCTGAAAAGCCCACAAACGGCCAGTATTGATATTTTAAGCCATTTTCTCCACTGTTGGTTTCTTCAGAGCATCAATAAATGTCAATAAATTCAGAACTATAATTAAAAGTCGTTGCTACGTGGAGTTTATTGATAAAAATCTATTTTCTAATGTAACGTGTCCTGATAAAACATATTGCTAATTTTGTTTTAAAAGGTATATAGCCACGTTATATGCCTATACCAAAAAGACCAAATTCCAGTTGATTATAATAAAATAAGGCTATATGCTCCAAGCATCCGTCCAGGTAGTGTTTTGATACTCTTTGTGTATCATGTCAACAGAAGATGTCTGGGCCTTAGTCTGCAAAGTAAACATTTTATAGCAGAAATCCATCTCATTTTGCACATTTCTAGCAGTTGTTTTTTAACAACATGGCAGTGGAGCAAGTATTAAATAACGCGCTAATCTGACCGATGAAGGGGGACGGTTATCGTTGACTCAGCCTCATTAAGGCACTGTTGCTATTTCAGTAAAAAGTAACATTGTGTTATATTAAATTCAATCTAGCTCACTAAAGATGGAAAAGCATTAGAGAGTTAGTGAGTTTATCCGACTGCATTTCCTACAACAAACTGACAATCTGTTAAACCAGCGACGATCAGTAGCCATCTATAATCAGCCAATAGATTTTGTTAGATCAGATAAACGTTAGAGGAGGAGAGCAGGGTGGTAGGGCTGTAGGATTTTGCCAAAAATCAGAATTGTGATATATTTCACCATGATTGCAACAAAAAGGGCCTGTAGATAAAGATGTTTGTAAACAAGGACAATTTAAAATAAGAAATTGAACTGTTTCTATTAATCAGAATGTTATCATTCAGGAGATTAGCTTGTTGAGCTGAATCCTTGTATTTCAATCCTTGTTGAACATAAAGAGCAACCAACAAACAAGTCTATAAATTAAACTGTTTGACCGGTACTTAAAGCCCCGATGAGATTCCTGAAAGTTTCTGGTAAAAATGTGTGATTATATAAACTCTAAAACTGGAACTGTAATTTCCCTCCGGGATTAGTAAAGTATTTCTGATCCTGATTCTGAAAACACATAATAAAATTAGATGATCTCACTGTTGCATCTCTCTTCCCTTCCATGTGGAGGCAAACCCACTTTAAACATATTAATGACTCATAAAGGACCTTTCTTATCCATTCATTGTTACACAGCCAAAAACTGCAGACCTCTGCGATTTGGAAATTATAAATTTCAGAATATTTCAGAATAGAATATTCAGAATATTCAAAATATTTCTCAGAATTATGTCTTTTAAAATTGCGATTGTATTGCTAATGCGATTAACTGTGTAGCCCTGCAGGGTAGGCAGGATGGAAGAGCGTTAGAGCAACCATGTGGAAGTGAACAGAAAACGGCGCTGATTTCCTGCACATTAGTGCAGATGATAAATAGCACGTTCAGAGTATGTCGCAAAATGCATGAAACGTTCACGGCCCAAGCTGCTCCATTTCTGCAGACAGACGGGAGCAGATTCAAGCAGACCAATGAGTGGAGATAAGAAGCTGGATGAGGATTTTTGGGCAAAGTATTTTTATGGTAATCAGGGATTTTGTGGCTACTTGACTGAGGCTTAGACAGCGTTGCTGTGTTTATAAAATGCGTTTGAGTTTTTATTATTGCATGAAGAGCTGATAAGAGGTTAAAAAGGAGTTGCCTCTTCAGTGAGAACCCTGTTGGTGAGAGTCATTAATGCAGCAAGCTGAAACAGAAATCCTCTGAGGTTCTGAGCCCCGCAGCAGCGTTTAGGACACAAAAACAAAGACTTCAGACTTGACTTGGACTCTGAGACTACAGCTCGAGTCTGGTGAAACATCTCCAGCTCACGCAAACCGGTAAATGATTGAAATCGTCTCCTTCGAGTTGCCAAAGTCTGCAAAAATAACCGGTTGCCATAATAACAGCTGGTGCAGCAAGTAAGGCCGCTGTACCGTTTTCCTGCAGGTTAACGGCACCATGTGCACGCAGCATTTTATTTAAGGAAGGTTTCGCTGCAGATAGAAGGTCGCAGGTTGAAATCCCAGTCAGCGGTGTTCCCGCATCAAGGTTGCATGTTCCCCCTGTGTGTTGGTGGGTTCTCTCTGGGTACTCCAGCTTCCTCCCACAGTCCAAAACCAGGACTGTTGGTTCAGCTGGTCTCTCTAAATTGTCCCGCGTGTCTCTGATGGACTGGTGACCCGTCCAGGGTCTACTCTGCCTCCTGCCCCACAAACCCTGGCGACTGCAAAGACAAACGGTTTTACAGACATGCATTAATGTGCATAATCTCCTGTTAAAGGGTTCGTTTGATTCACGGACCACGGGAAATCAATCGTTCTGGTTTCTGGTTGTCGTTGCACCAGCAGGACTTCCTCATAAATATATTTTTACCCTTGTTTTAAATTACAAAACAAACCTAATCCGCCTACGAAATCTTGTTTTCTTGCTGCAAAGACGGTTCTAGTTTTCAAAACATAGGAACTTCCTCTTAAGTTTATTCAGGAACCCGATATTATTTCTATTTCACTCACTACTTAAAGGTTTGCTCTTAATTTTAACACTGACCGCCCATATAGGAGCCTGTTGTTTGGACTTTTAAAATGCAGAATGAAAACATGGCAGCTTCCTGCCAATGTGATGAGTCCTCCAACCCAGAATCCTCTAAACCCTGATTAACACACTTTGCATTGAAGGAACACAGTTTCCCCACAAGGATTACTAATCAATTCATTTATATCAGCCAACCAGACAGCCAAAGTACTTTATAACTAAAATCATTTTTAAAAATACTCAAAAACAGATAAAACAAGTAAATCAGATTTTTATAAAAGAAATATAAAATAAAATACCACAGTGCTGCTGAGTAGGGCGGGGCAATATGGACCAAAAATAATAACTTTTTGTAAAGTAATTATAAAAAGGCATCTCTGTATTGAAGCTTAATCTCAAATGTCTCACGGGCAATTTTAACAAGCAGCTGTAGATAAATATAAGGACTGAAAAATACCCTACTGGAATACATAAAAGTATATAACGCAACATGGACCACCTGGATATAAACAATATAGTCTCATCTTATATCTCTTAAAGAAATCTTGATATTTTTAAAATCTTGATATATTGCCCAGCCCTGATAATGAGCATTGACAGCCTTCCTGAATTAAAGGATCTAAAGTCGGGATGTAAAAGGGCCCAGGTAGGTGATTGAGCAGAGATTCAAAGTGAGCTGCTCTTTTATAATCATTTTATTCCAACAAACAAAAAACACTGCCATCATGACTTCGTGGAAGATAAATATGGGGTGTTTTTTTTTTTGCTCTGAGTCCGTCCCCCAACCCAACGCCCAACCATTTTTGGCAGCTCTAGCATCCCGTAGGTTTAAGATGTGGCGTTCTGCTGAATTAGATTGGTTCTTATGGTCCCTGATACTGTTTTCAGTCCTGCTGTATCTTCCTTACATGTTTTATTATTATAGGGTCTTGAGTGTTCGGTGTTTAAGATCTACAGTCCGGGTGCCGCAACTGAGGAGGCCCAGCCACCCCAAAGTTTATATTTAGTTCTCTGATCACTCAAGAACTGCTATGATGACCTCAAGGATCCACCACAGCGGGGGTGACGTGCTCGCGACTGGAGGTGTCGGCTAAAACACGTGCAGCTGCATGTTGGGTAATTTGAAGCCCGCTGAGGGATGACTGAGAGAGAGCCATGTAAACTGATGAATTAATCATTACTACAGCTGATTTTTAGGAGTTCACTACATCGGTAACAACAAAAAGAGTTCCTCAAATATGACAGCACTTCCTGTTTATCCAGATATGACACCTAAGCAGGTGCTCACCCAATTCTACGCTTTTTAAAAAAAAAAAAAAAAAAACATTTAAATGCATTTTTACATTTGTGGTCGGGTAAAAGGTTACACCTCAGACGGCTTCAAGATAATTCACAGCCGGGTTTTTTTTAAAAGTTGAACTGAATGTTCTGAAAAACATACATTTATAGCATTCAAATGTTCACGTGTTAAACAAGGGCCCAAAGATTTGAGTTCAGGAACTACAGCTATTCTGGGTTTTAGGCAGGCTGGGGCCACGCATCCTATGTGAGAATGTTAGTTCCAGTCATTACGGACCAGACGATGCTGGAGGACAAAAAAAAACAAAAAAACAAACAGTGCATGCATGGGAGACGAGCAGTCTACCTTTAAAGGGTGAGAAAATGCCACATTGCTACCGTATCTCTTCAGCTCACGCTACCAGACAAGCGACATGTTGCATCAAGCTTGTTTCCGGGTTCGGAGGAGTGGGTGTGGTGTGCGTTTGTTTTTGTTTTGCTGGCGGTTTGCAGAGACAGAAAGAAGAAGAAAAAAAAAAAAAAACTAACCTGGAGCACACGGCTACTGACCGCCGCTAAGAAAAAAACAGCTAAACAGCTTCAGCACCGACTGGATGAAGGTGGGAAAAAAAAAACGAGTTCTCACTGTGCTGGTTGAGCAGCATCCTGATGGATATCCTGCTCATGTAGAAACGGTCCAGGAAATACTGCACGTTCTGGCTGACCACCGGGTCGGTGCCGTAGGTCTCCTTGTACTCCACCACCCCCTGAGCCATGGTGGGAATCACGTCATTGTGGCGATTTCTGATTCGTATCACGGCGTCTGTGAAGCTGAGAGAAGACAGACGGTCACGCCGAAGGCCGCAGGGACGGAGCAGCTGGGTCCACGAAGGACGCGCCGGTAAAACTCACTCGTACGTGACTTTCTCGTCGTCCGCATTTCTGTCCTTGAACTCGAGGATATCCTGGAAGCTTTGCATGTACCTGAAACAGAAAGCCGAACCCTTCTCTGTCGGTTCAAGAGATATGTACTGGATTTGAGGGGAGAGGTGGGGGGAGCAGAACCTGCCTACCAGCTCTGGACCAGCCGCACCGACGGAGTCCCCAGCAGGTTGTCCGGCAACAGGTTGATCTCCTTCATGATGTTGGCCAACCTCACGGGCAGCTCCTGTCTGAGGAAGGCGAAGGACGTTTTCTCGCACGCGTTTTCTGAACCTGTGAGGGGGAAAAAAATGGAGAGGGTTGTCCTAGTGGGAGCTTGAGACCAAACACGCGCTGTTAAAGCCAAAATTATAGCTCTTTATTTTGTAAAAGAAAAGAAAGTGGGGACGGTTCAAACTCTCATCGTCTTTAAAGGTCTGGGCAGGGCTCTGGATGAGAGACAATATGTTCTATATGAGACCAGCGTTAGTTCGTCTACCGCCTGGTAACCATTTTTACAAATGTGTTGGGCATAAAAATCTGTTCACAGCCAGGAAGTGCAAGCGAGACGAATTTGCGGAACGGCCGACAGGATTTTAGAAGCGCCTTCGTCCCTAAAATCAGACGTTTGGGCACATTTTTTGCTTTCTGTGATGCGTTAAATGCATTGAACCAAATCTTTATTTTCCTGTTAATATACCAGTGTCCAATAAATTGAACATAAATATGATATTTGGCTGGTTTTGTTGATTGAATGACTTTGAGCATCAATTTGAAAGTAATAAATATGGATGCTGGAGTCAAATCAAGCTGAGCTATCGAGAATCGCATCGAATCGGCTCATCCTAGATGATACCCAGCCCTGATGCACAGCACGTTGCTACGATAAAACAACTTCACAAGCCAAAGTAATTATCTTCTTCTGATAGTTTGAAACTCAACAAGCTCCTCCTGCTTCCAGCCAGTAATATCTTAGTTTCAGACCACGCTTCTGGGGATAGTCCTTCTTTTTCGGCCTTGGTTGTGACAATGTACCATGGATGCACTACAATCCTCAGTGCCTGAAGGCATCACCGTGGGGCCACTTCTGTGTGCTTGTTGGTGAGAAGAGGCCAGGAAGGAGAGCTTCAAGTGGCATCAAACTAAAGCCTGGCTCCCAGGACCACAGAGCGGGGTGTGATCTCCTCAAGAGATCTCAGTAAAGCCGGGCTGTATGCAAAAGCACAACACGCTTTCATGGTTTATATACAAAATCATCTTTTTTTTCCTTAAACTTCACAATTATGCACTACTTTGTGACGGTCCACCGCACAAGCACCTTCAGGTCCTGTGGCTGTAATTCAGATCAATTCAATTTCAACAGGTTAAGGCTCCTGAAGACTCCCCTCCCCCCTCCCTTTCATCCCACCAACCTGTGCAGCTCTTACCAAAATCCAAAAACTGCTTCATCGAAAGCGGGGAAGGAGAAAACCTGGAATAAAAGTCAATGTCCTTCCCAATGGTTACGCTGCTCCTCAGAAACCTCAGGAGCCTCATGATGACGCCTCCTCGAACCTGCAGGAGTCAAGCAGAGGACCGGCGTCCACGACCAAGCCTTCCTGTCTGTCAATCTCACAGCCGGCCGGGGTCAGGGGATTATTTAGACTCAGCAACCCGCAGAAGCCCCCTGATTGAAAAACACAGCTGGCCTAGTTGGATTTTTAATTTAGTTTTAGTGTCCACAGCCCCACGCCCTCTACTGTGTTTCAGCATCGTCCTTTAGATCAGATGGTCCCTGCGGAATCCTCGCAGGCAGATAAGTCAACAAGCTAATCCGAAGAGCCATTAATCAGACAAGAGAATACCCCTCCTCATTTTTCCGGCGCTGTGTTTATGTGGTTGGAACCCGGCATAAAACTAGATTACCGCCATCTACTGGACTGGAGTGTCCTGTAGATGGTAAAAGTTTTTTTTATATATATATATATATATATATATATATATATATATATATATATATATATATATATATATATACATGCATACATACTTACTTACATTACTGTATAAATGTGTATATATGTCAAGCTCTGTCTGGTTGTTTAAAAAAAGAAGTACACAACCCACTGTTGGCTTCTTCTATTACAGAAAGTGGGTTGTCAGTCCTGTGTCTCCAAGTGGAGTAATGACATTTCCTTCTTCCTAACACCTCAACATTACCCATGATGCATGTAAAATAAAAATGCTCTTTTTTGTTTGTTTCAAGGCCCTTTCAAAGCAAAAACCAAGATTGACAAAACAAAACTATAACAAGTAGACTATTTGGATTTTATTGTTCGTGGTGTTTTTGAAGAGACCAGTTGGAAAAAAAACAGAAAGTATTGTTTGTGTGGTTTTTTTTAGTTAACAAATGCCATTGATAGACAAGCCACAGTTTTTAAGATGAAATTTAATCTTTTGTTGACTAGCTGCATCCTGCTGCAGTCTTAGTAGTTTGAACCATTGGCATTTGCCAATGTGGCTTTCTGCCCAGGGTCCTGCAAGCATACGAAGTAAAAAAAAACAAAAACTTAAAAGTTTAAAGCAGGCTAGTATAACAAGGGTACGCTCCTTTGAAAACGTATCAATCACAGAGAAAATGTGGTGACAATTATGAAAAACAGATTAGCAAAGTAGAACTGCAATTTTGAACTACATAGTACTCATAAATCTTTTGATTGTGGTATTGATAAATTTTTATTAATTGATTCAACTGTCAACCAAAGCGTATTTCAATTGAAAAAAAATATATATACACATATAAAGCTTTACTTAAATGTTAATAAACCTTTAGTTAAGAGACATTCTCTTCGTCAAGATAACGTCATCTAGTGTGTTAACGCTCTTGTCATCGATCACTCTTTGAAACTGTTAACAAAACTTTCCCCTGACGTTTATCTGTACGGTTGCAAGTAGAACCAATCAAATTGCAGTACCACTGTTATCAGAACTGTGATTGGATAAGAAATGTGTCAGTTGAGTAAAAGGGGATGGGATTTTCTACCTGCTAGACAAAGTTCAGGGCTAAATAAAAATTGGTCTAACTGCCGTCATTTCCTTTAGATAGCAACAAAAATGTCGGTGCATGGAGCCACGTTTTGAAGAGGAATATGCTCGTTTTTTTTAGCCTTTAGTCTTTAACAACTATGCGGAAACAATTGTAAAGCGACACTGAGTGACTTTATTTGCCGCCGAGTCGTGAAAAGTCGCCCAAAAAAGACGCAGAGTCACTTCGGTGAGCTAGCTTGAAGCAACTCCGGATCCCGACCCGCCAAAAGCCGCCGAGGTTTTCACCGAGGAAGTGACCATTTTGTCCGTCCTTTTTGTCCCCACAGTGTAACCATGAGTGGTGGCTTTACCTTCGGACAGCCTTCGGGCTTCTTCCCAGCCCAGAAGACCACCGCGGCCGCGGCTCCCGCTGCCGGCTTCACTTTAACAAACTCCGCTCCTGCTCCGTCAGGAGGCGGCTTCAGCTTCGGTGCTACCAGCCAGCCAACCGCCGCCGCCAACCCCACCGGCTCCTTCAGCTTCGGCAACCCGGCGAAGAGCTCCCCCGCCGGCGCGGGTTTCTCTTTTGGGAACCCTACCAGCACGTTTGGCCTGGGCACGGCCCCTCAGACCACGGCGGCCCCAGCGCCGACCCTAGGCTCCATGTTGGCTTCGTCTACGGGCTCGGGGTTCACCCTGGGCGGGGGGTTGACCTCTCAGACGACCGCTGCAGCCCCCGCTGGAGGAGGCTTCAGCTTCGGCGGCGCCCCTCAGCCGCAGCCTGCCGCCGCATCCACCGCTGCGCCTGCGGCTACAACAGCGGCGGCAGGCAGCGTGCCGTTCGGGGGCTTTAGTTTTGGGTCCACCAAAGTCCAGGTCACCACAGCTACAGCCTCTCCAGCCGCAGCAGCAGCACCAGCAGCAGGTGGAGGAGTAGGAGGTGGAGGGTTCAGCTTCGGATCCACCGCGCCCTCCACCTCCACAGCAGCAACAACCCAGAGTGGAGGATTCAGCTTTGGGGTCAAGCCCTCCTCGACCCCAGCGCCTCCTGCGTACACCCAGGCCGCCTCCTCAGCTGCCCCGGGCCCGTCTCTGTTTGCCTCGGCCATCACCACAGCTGCCCCGGCCCCCGCAGCAACCACCGGCTTCATGCTGGGGACGACCCCGGCTCCAGCAGCAAGCACCGCGACGCCCTCCGCAGCGGCGGCCGGTCTACACTTCACCCTCAAGCCCTTAGGGTCGGTTGCTGCCACCACTCCCGCTGCCTCCACCATCACCACCGCCGCTGCTGCAGCCGCCACGACGGGCGCTGCTATGGGCTTCACCCTGGGAGCCAAACCTTTGTCCAGCACCGCCATGACGGCCACTACCACAGCCGGGGCCCTCGCCACCACCGCCGCCACCACAGCCCCGCCGGTGATGAGCTACGCCCAGCTGGAGAGCCTCATCAACAAGTGGAGCCTGGAGCTGGAGGACCAGGAGAGGCACTTCCTGCAGCAGGCCACTCAGGTGAACGCCTGGGACCGCATGCTGGTGGAGAACGGCGAGAAGATCACGTCTCTGCACAAGGAGCTGGAGAAGGTGAAGCTGGACCAGCGGAGGCTGAACCAGGAGCTGGACTTCATCCTGTCGCAGCAGAAAGAGCTGGAGGACCTGCTCTGCCCGCTGGAGGAGTCGGTGAAGGAGCAGAGCGGCACCATCTACATGCAGAACGCCGACGAGGAGCGAGAGAGGACGTACAAGCTGGCGGAGAACGTGGACGCGCAGCTGAAGAGGATGTCGCAGGACCTGAAGGAGATCATCGAGCACCTGAACACATCCAGCGGCCCCGCAGACACCAGCGACCCGGTAAGATCGGAGACCCATTATCATCAAACCTGCTCCCATGACGGGCAGATGCTTGGATTAACCTCTCCCTTCTTCTTCTTCTTCTTCCCTCCGCAGCTTCAGCAGATTTGTAAAATCCTCAACGCCCACATGGATTCCCTGCAGTGGATCGACCAGAACTCTGTTCTCCTGCACAGGAGGGTGGAGGAAGTGTCCAAACTCTGTGACACGCAGCGCAAGGAGCAGGAGAAAACCTTCCGCTTAACATTTGACTGAAGAATAACTAGATCTGAGTGTGCGTAGACGTGACGCTACAGGGAAAACCCTTGTTTCTCTTTTGGCTCCACTAATTCCTGCTCCTTTTCACCCCTGGCCCTGCAGCTCGGTTGCTTTGCATAAGGAAAATAAATATTTTTGGATTCCATAAGCTTTATAAACAAATGTTTGTGCTCCTGTAAATTCTTCTGGATATGAGGAAAATGTTTGTAATGTCTTTTGAATTAGTAGATGATTAAAACTGGTATTTCTCAAAATAGGTGACCCTCGCAGGAATCACTTTCTTTACATTCTTCTCTTTTTTTTTGGGGGGGGGGGGTATTTAAAAACAATTTCTACACCGAGATGGTGCAAAATTAAAAGGATTTATTCTTTCTGTTGAAATGCACTGATCAGGCTTGTCCTGGATGCACAGTTTTACAGTTCCTTTCTAAATCCTTACTGATTTAGACATATTTTAGCTCTTCTAACACATAAGGGATGGAAATGTGCAGCATTTTCCTCGATGGAGGTCGTAGCATTGAATCCAGCAACAAATGACGCGATTACTAGACTATCTCTGGTCATGCTTGAAAACATACCTCTCTGATTGTCAAGTTGAACCAAATGATGCTGGTCGGTGTATCTGTCGATCAAAAACGGCGTCGGTTTTTAGTTTTTATCCATTTAATGAGCGGGAAAACATGCCAAAGTTTCAGGATCCGACCTGCAGATTCAGGGTTAATTGGTTGATGCTCTACTTTTCAAGCTGGAAGCAACTGTTCATTCAAACCAATGTTTTAGATTTTTTTGTGTGTGTGCTTGTTTGTATTTTGCGGTTAAGATGAGCTGAAGGTACTGATTTTAGTTTGCAGAATCTAGTTTTTTGCTTGTATTTTAAATAGGTTTTTAATTAATGTTAATTAAATTGCTTTACCTGCTCCAAAAACCTGGAGTAGATCCATGTTTGGGATCATTGTCCAATGAGGACAACTGTATCTCAAATAAAATACGTTTCCATTTGTCCATAAACTGAAACACCAGTGTCGCCGTCCCCACTGAAGGCAGTTTAACATTAATGTGGAGAGGATGTTGATTAAAAAGGAGGTCTTCCAAAATGGACACCTTCAAGCACGGCTCAAATTTATTGGTGCCCACGGTGGAGGAGCCCAGTGCCTTCCAGAGAAAAGTCTTCTGGTCAGTCGAGCCAAAGATGGAGCTGTTTGTCCAGAATGACAGGAATAATGGAGGTAAAGTTGGGCTTGTAAATTTAAGGTCAGTGAACCCACAGCTGAGCACGGCGGTGGCAGCATCATGCTGTGGGAATGTTTGGCTGTCAGTGGTACTGGTGGTGGATGGGTTCAGTCTTAAATCATCAGAGGATTGAAAATTGGGCTCCGTTTACGCTGCAGGGAGATGCGACCCAGATCCGATCTTTTTTTGATCTTTTTCACAGCAGTGAATGACCCAATACCGATCGATTGTCATCCGATCTCTGCCACTTCCATATACATCCGCTGTCTGAGCGGTCATGTGGCATTTTATCCGTCTTTCACGTCACTCCTGCTTCTCACCACACATCCACACGCAGTAGCTGCATCTAGAGCTCCACAGAAGACCATTAATAGATGTGCTGCTTTCTTCTTGCCTTATTTCGTCTTGCTAAGATGTGATCTTAATACTGTCGGCTCCCATTGCTCAGCAGTTTTCTAATAACGAGAGATGCCGGCTGGTATCCGCGGGTTTTTTTTTTCTTTTCTAGTTTTCTTTTAACAAAACTTTATTGAACACTTCCAGAAACAACTACATTCATCACTACTTCCGTAAACAGTGCGCTGGTGTGTGACGTCATCTGTGCATGCGGGTCGCTTTGCGGTCTTGAACCGTTCAGACCATAGATATCCATAATAAAGGCTTTATTATGGATATCTATGGTTCAGACAGCAGTCTGATGGCGGTCAGATTTAATAGTAATATGAACAGCTACCTAAAAAAAGAAAAATCGGAAATGAGCATCAAGTCCTGCAGTGTGAACGTAGCTTTGGCTGCATCTTGGTTTTCCAACAGGACAAACATATCAGGACTGGTTTTGGATCGAGGCGGCTCATCCCGGACTTCTGGGACGGCCTCGCCAACCCTGTTGAAAATGTGTGGAATCCGATTAAAGGCCAGAAAAGCCAAGTAGTTTTAAATAACTCAACAGCCTGGATTCCCTGCAACGTCCTAAGTGACATTATAGCTAATATTAGTGAGGGTGTGTAAACGCCTCTCGGATTCTGGATGCATTTATGAAAGTGCTCAAATTTTTTTCTCCCCCCAATATTCCTTCACATTTTGTGAAAAGAACGTAGCAGAAAAGGTGCGGCAACATGCATTTACCACATGACACAGATATCGGTTATTTATAATTGCAACAATGCTGAATTTTGTAGCGTCAAAGTGCCCCGAAAGGAGAGGTTCTGAACAGTCGTGTCTTTGTAACAAACAAAAGTTTTTTTATTTTTGTCCATTCAACCAATTACATCACCAAATGTCTGAATAAAATATATACATTTCTGCTTTATTTAAAAAAACATCTTCCCTTTTGGATTCCTCATGTGGGACAAAAAGAGCCACCTCAGTGATGATCTACGGTCCAGTGGCTGCTACCTAAACTTCTCAGGAATGAGGTTTTAAGGGCGGGAGTTAAACTGAGCTGAACACCAACAAAGCTTTTATTATTCATATATTTGAACTACTTGTACCTTCTGTACACAATTTGAGCTTTAAAAAAAAAAAAAAAAAAAAAAAAGACAGTACAGCACCAGAAACAGCAGTAAACTTGCTCCAAAAAGGCTTTGGTTACATTGCTATTTTCATATAAAAAAATAAATACAAAATGTGCAGAAGTATTTAAATATATACAGCATCATTTATACAGTGTGTAAATTGATTGTCTTGAACCCAAATTTATAATGAAAAAAAAACACAAAAAAATGAAAGTTCAGTGGGTCAAACCCAGAATCCTCAGGAGATAAAACATTCGTTAGCAGCTGTAATTGTCGATCCACGTCGTCATCCACTGCTTCTTCTCAAAAGCCTCAGGCTCGGCTTTTCCATCGACGTAAGGTGGGGTCTCCTTTTTGATCCGCACCGCGTGGTAGCGAGGTACGCTGTCCTCTTGTTTGGAGCGCTTGAAGAATCCGCACTGGTTGGAGGGAAGAGTTTTAAAGAAGTTTAAATCCTGTCATTTTTCAAGAGGGACAAATAAAGGAGAGCAGTGCAGCAAGGTTAAGCATGCCTTTGCGGTATTTTGTTTTATAGAAAAGGTCGGGAAAAGCAGTCTGGAGAGAACAGGGCCGTTGCAAAAAACCCTGAAACTATGCACATGGAAACGCGTCGAGGCGTTTGGCGGCAGAGTTCAGCAAAAAGAGATGTAATTACGCAGAAGCAAAAAAAAAGAAAGAGGTTTATTTTATGCTGACTTCAGCTGGAAAGTTCTTCCAAGTAAAAACCCTCCAGATGACTCGCATCTTCATCTCAGTACAATAAGTGTCTGATTGAGAGTATCTGCATTAGGTCAGCGGGTTTAGCACGGAAAGCGAAGCTCGTTAGCAGCTGCGGTGATAATCACGCTTTCATGCCGACTTTACCCCCCGATCAGAGAGAGAATCAGGCCTCATCAGTGAGGTTTTCTTTGTCTGAGGGCTGAACGTGGATCTCTGCCTTGTGATACGCAGCATTGAATTGTTCTATAGTCGCCCTCTTGAAGAAACCGCACTGAAGAGAGACAAAGGGTGGGCAAAAGGTTAGGTGTGTCATCTTTCACAAAATATTTTACATGCCTTTATTGAATGTAAATGTAATTTTTTTTCACGTTTTTTTCTTTCAGATGCCAGTTTTCAACATCCAGCTCAGTTTATTTTAGCCTCTTATTATAGTCCCGTTCTCCGGCTGTTTTGGTTTTCTTTTGTGTTTATCGTTTCTCAGCATTTTCTTGCTGCTTTCTAAGGGGTCTTGTCATATTTAATGCATTTTCTGTGTTCATTTTTGCCGTTTAAGGTCTTGTGACATTAGTTCAAAGTTGCAGTTCACAAAATTTTTCCTTCTAATCTGATGGGTAACAATTTCAGCCACTAGATGTGCACAACTGGGTAGAGGCGTAACCCAAAAGACCTTAATTGCAGAAAGTTGGTGGTTCTAAAAAAGTATTGACGCAGAAGGGGCTGAATACAAATCCACACCACACTTTTCTGATTTGCAATTAAAACCACATATTATTTTTCATCTAAATCTCAGATTATACGCCACGTTGTGTTGCTGTATTCCGTAGAAAAACAAGTTAAATGCATTGAATTTGTCGTTGTAATGTGAAGATATGTGAAAAGTCCTCTGACAAATTAAATATTGACTGAACTGCATGTAAAAGTTACATCTACTGGCCTCTTGCACTTCCCAGAATCATTTTTTGGCAGTTTTCTATCACATGATTCTTTATTAGATATGATTGTACTGCTACTACCCAGACATGCTTCATAAAATCAGCTGCTTTGGCGTTTTAGATGTCTAATTATGTGAAAAATCAAGTTAGCTAGCTGTTCACAGATTTTAAATGTTTCGCCTGCTGCAGCTTCCCTCCCATCCGACGTGAACGTTCGGCTTGCATCTAGCTTGTCCTTTTTCAACAAACATCTGCCCACCTTCCATAACACAAATACCATCAAGGCCAAAATCAGGACCCCGGCCAGAACCGCCATCAGAATAATCCACCAGGGAACTCCGAACTGAGCCACTTCGCTGTCGGGCGACACGAGGACCTTCACCTGAGACACAACGTCAAAGCAGAAAAACCCGGTGAGCCCAGGCATTATAAAGGACCGCTGGGGTTAATATCTCCATTCAGCTGATGAAGCGCGTACAGTAAAGTCAGGAGACTTCAGGAATATGTTCTGAGCCTGAGAGGTAAGCACGAGCGAGGCCTCCACATCCAAAACTGTGGTAGGAAAGGACGCGTATTCCTGTGGGAAAACCAAAACACGAGCTTCAATAATTAATCAGGACGTCCATCATCATGCTGATCAACTCTGGATGCAAAAAAGAGGCGACAGAAACTGAAATTTGTTACCTCAATAAAGGTGGAGTTCCACAAACGAGATCTCAGCTCGACTGCAGTACCATCAATTCCCTGCAGAGGGCACTGTAGCACCACACATTTGTTTTCCCCTCTACAGGACTGAAACAAAAAAAGGAGGCAAGCTTGTAACACAAAATGTCTCGGTGTTTACAGCACAGAATATTTAAATCAACTCACCAAAATTTTATCATATCTTGAATGAAAAGCGATTTGGCCACCGAGTTTCCATTCTTTCTCGACCACGTCCCGTTTTGCGCGTGATGGAGAATTCTCCTGAAAGCACATTTCTACACTTTAAACCAACACAAAACACAGCTGTAAATGCGTGAAGGAATATTTGAGCTGAGAATAATATTGTTTCAACATCAAATTCTCAGAAACACCAACCCAAATGCTTTTGAGCGAGTGGATTTCAGATTGAGGGGAGCAGACGATGTTCTCCTGTCCATGAGATGTGACCTTCACCAGGTAAAGAAGCCATTTCCCATCTTTATTGTATTTGGGCCACTTAATGTGCAGCGAGGCACTGAGAGGATGGGCGAAAGGCTTCCACAAGTTGTTTATCTGGAGGAGAAATTCAGACGACGCAGCTCCAGAACAGCACATTATACTAATAACATGAAATGATGTTTGTATATCAGTAATCTATTTAGACTAAACTTACCCTAAAAGTAAAGTTAATCAAACTTCCAGCCTCTTCTTCTGTTTTCATTGCAGTTTCTGCTTTCACAACACCTCCGAAAGATAGTTGATTGGGTTGGGCTTCCCTGAAGGAGCAATGGGAAAATACTCACTTTACCCATTACAGACATACATACATACACACACACACACACACATACATACATACATACATACATATACATATATATATATATATATATATATATATATATATATATATATATATATATATATATATATATATATATATATATATATATATACATACATACATACATACATACATACATACATACATACATACATACATACATACATACATACATATATATATATATATATATATATATATATATATATATATATATATATATATATATATATACCTATATATATATATATATATATATATATACATATATACATATACATACATACATACATATATACATATATACATACATATATACATACATACATATATACATATATATATACATATACATATATATACATATATATATATATATATATATATATATATATATATATATATATATATATATATATATATATATATATATATATATATATATATATATATATATATAGTACGTCCACATAGGTGCTCTGTGGAAGCTCTACATTAATGTACCTACCCGCTCAATGTCAAAGGAAGTTCTATTTTCACTTTACTCTTTACTTTCACAGGAGAAATATTTTGAGTACTGGTCCTAAAGGAGAAGAAGACAATCTTGTTCAAGCTAATTGTAAGTAACTGTACATTATACAATAAATTAATGTTTTAACAGTGTTTTTATGGCTGTTTACGAGCTGGTGTAGTTAAAAACCAACAGTTAATTACAGGGATTCACAAAGAAATCGGTCAATTTTCACCTCAATTAGCAGACTGGGAAACTAAAAAATAAGACCTTTTCTGTGAAAGGGGCCATGACAACAATTTTCATTTTTCTGAGGTTTTGGGAGTATAAAACGATCTGTTGCACACTGATGAGGCTGTGTGAGTATCAAAAGTGAATACCAAAGGACCTGCTCAGGGGCGGTCAGCTTTGTTGCTTTGCTCAGAAATGCTCAGATCAGAAAACGTGTTGTCTTTCTGTGAGGTTGTCTTTCCATGGAATTCAAATTCTCAAATTCTCGAATCAGAGCACACCATGAAGCAAACAACCTCCCCCCTCCCCTCCGTCCCCCCAGCTGATGCACTGGCTGTAAGTCACGCTAGCGTGGCTGACTGCTCCACTTGAGAGGAGGAAGGCGGAGGAGCGAGCAGATGTTAGCCCCTGATCAGCCTCCCTGTATCGGCTTGAACAGGAGGCAGATGGCGCTGAAGCAGCAGAGCGCGAAAACTAACTTCACAGCGGTGACTAAAAAGGGGAGCTGAAGTGTCTGAGGGTGAAAACCGCGGTGGTGTTGGCTCCCCGCTGCATAAGTACAGCCGCAGCGAGTTTCCCACCGCGCCACGGTCTAAGTGGCTCTTTATGTCGGGCCCACTGTGTTGAATCACATCGCCAGTTGTTTCTGTAATTCTTAAATTGCATTAATAACAGAGGACCAGTGATGATCTGAACTGTACATGTACAGTGGATTCATTTTTTCTTCAAAATCTCAGTAAAAAGCAGGGTCTGAATTATGGCCTTAATGTAACTTTATGTAATAATTAAGTTAATACAACAGCTGGTGATTTTTTTTTTTTAAACGGCAACAATAGTCATATTTTACAACCTACTTTCCCGGTCTTTTAGTTTATTGCCGTAATATTTACAGTTCATGTATAGGAATGAATGGATGACTTACGTTTGGAGCTGCAGATCAATCTCAATCTCAGTGGTGCTGAGTGTTATAGCCGTGGTACTCAGGATGATGTAAAAAGTGACCTTGTACAAAAAAGAAAAAACATACCTTACCTTAAAATACCCATATTTAGCTTTTCAAGCAATTCTTATCAGGATTGTGGGTACCTCTGAGTTTCTCTTGAAGGGGTTTCCAAGCTTACACTCGGCTTCAGATCCGTTCTGGTTGGCAGTACAGATGATCTGTTCGTTTGGCAAAAAAGGAGCGATCTTCAATTTAAAAGCCCATTTTTGAGACAACACTCATATTCTAGCAGGTTTCGCCCTAGTTCACATAGTAGCTACTCACTACATGTCACTCACAGTTGTGGGCCGAACTCCAGAGTACGACAGGGTGTCTGGGAATTTCCCCACAAGCTTTGCTTCGTAGGCATCGTCTTGGTTTTCATTGGTGACCGTCACCCCCAGAAACAAGTCCCTCTTCTCGTTACTCTTGACGAACACAGGGACGTTGTCGGCACTGTGGCACACAAACTTAAAAATGAGCTCGGAAGAAACACAGCAAGCAAACAACTATTTCTGCAGAGACCTTTAAAATATAGCCTAATGTATTCACATTTAGCAAGTGAAAAGTTATGTAATGTAGACAAGGCAGACTTATTTATAGTATCTTAACTAAAACGTTTTAATTTTGACAGGATTTTGCAGTACAAACATTTAACATAAAATAATTTGAATGATTTTAAACAGTTTTTAAACAAGGCTGAGTTTGTATTTGAACCTTTTGGGTAACGGGGAGAATATATCCTGGCTGATCTCTTTGTAGTACAGACTGTAGTTCATTTGCAGATTGCTAAAGCAAATCCTTTTATCTCTACATCCCTCCTTGAGAAAGGTTACCTGCAGCAACAATTGAAAAAACAAGATGTTAACAAAGTAAAAATATCAATTTGCATACAGTGATTTAAAAAAAGGATTCATACCACTTCAACTTTGTCACATCTTGCCACATTACAACCACACGCTTAAAGGTATTTTATTTGCTAGACTTACACAAAGTAGCACAACGATGCTTCTATCATCGATGCTCTGTTTGCTGGTCATTTAGCTACCCATGTCTGGGTAGGTCTACAGCTGGGGAATAGACTGTAAAGTGCATGGGGCCACTTATTATGCACATTTTCAGGTGACAATCATGTAGAAAGATGTATGACCATCTTTTAAAAGGGAAAATGTGAGAGGCCCACATTTTTTTTCAGATCAACAATGATATACATATCCTTTATCTACAAAAATTCGACTACCCTCTTTGTTTCATCAAAATACTGTCTAATTTATTGTTGAGCAGGTAATAAAAAAAATACCATAAAAGTTTAACACTCAAACACATTTTAAAAATCTAATTAACGTCGCCCATTAAAGGTTCGACAAATGAAGCTGAAGCGCAAGTTCAATCGAAGAAACTCATCGCCTGCCTCCATTCAATCAGAGTCCGATCCGCCTCTGATGTGAGCCAATCAGCTACGAACCGCACCTCCATGAAGCCAATCAGCATCCCGCGCTCATCTTAAAAGCAACTTCAAATCCACGTCTCAGCCTGCTAACCAGCAAGCGCAAACGGATTGCATGTTGGATTTCGAATCAGATGTCCGATTCAACCCACCCCCAACCCCTTCTCCACCATCATAGCTGAGTTCATCTAGCTTCCAAGACGTTCCTCCATCCTCAACCCATCAGAGTGTTTTCTCCCTTCAGTCTTCAGCACTCCCTATCACCTCGTTATTGGTCCGGCAGAAGACCACCATGTTGGGCCCGGTTCTGCCAGAGGTTTCTTCCCAAAGGGGAGTTTTTCCTCTCCACAGTCGCTTCAAGCTTGCTCATCATGGACAGTTCATGCAAACCTGTGTTTATCAAGTTGGACATCTATCTTAAACAGATCACCATATGGACTGAACAAACTTCTTCTATCTCCACTCCACCACCAGTTTCAGACCTGGGGGGGAACATCCCTGTTCTCATACATCTACTTATGCATATTAAAGTATAATTCAGCATTAATGTTCCTGCCGAGGTCTGAGCGCCAAAGACTTAAAATATTGTATCAATAAAATCCTTCTAATTGCCATTTCTTTCTCTGTGAGTTTTTCAGATTGAACTGGTCGAATATTAGCCATCTGCAATCGAACGGCAAAAAGTCTGGACATCACGGCCCCAAATTTTCAGACGATGAATTGAACAGTGCTGTTTGAGATGTTTACGGCTTGGGATGTTCTTTTTATTATTTTTTTGTTGTTGTTTTATTTAAGATATTTATTTCAGGCACTAGAAACAAAACAATAACATTAACAAACAAACAAGACTACATAAATAAATAAATACACAGAGCAAAGGAAAATCAACAATCAAATTAGTCAAACAAGAGCAAAAAGAGTAATGCCAACATAACATGGTCGACATGTGCATAGTTACAGACAAAAGTGAATACATAATGCAACTATATGAACAAGACTCTTCTTGGGTTTTAAACACCTGCCCGCTGTTGGTCTGTATGATGCTGTTGGTCTGTTATCATTCACCAACAAACATCTGAGGCCTTCACAGTCCACATAGATTTACTGAGATTAAAGTACACACAAGGACTCCATTTAGTGGTAAAGTGAAATCTTTGTGCTGGTTTATCACATAATACCCCAAGACAATCAATTGAAATTTATGGTTGTAACGCGGCAAAATGGGAGAAAGTTTAAAGTGACGTAAAGTGTAAAGTGACTCTTTACCTCTGCGACAGCTCTGCTTGGCTGGGCGACGTCTAAAACCGGCATCAGCCGAGGAAGACCATTTTCTGTCTTCTTACCTTTCGCTTCGATAATTTCTGCAGAAACCTCAATGAGAATGCCGCTCATCTTGTCCTGAATTTTCTCCTGTGTAAATCCAACAGTTAAAGTTACAGCATACTGGTTTTCTAAGCTGACTCAGTAGCAGTATAAATATGTCCCTGTCTTAACACATTAATCAGCTGCAAAAGAAAAGATCTGATTCTTCTACATATTTTTACTGATTATATCATTCTGGTTCAAACTAATTAGAATTAGAGGAAATTATGATTTACCTTAAGCCCGACATTGACGCTGACGCAGCTTTCTCTATTTTGGCCCCTGAGCTCTAAGGTGTTGTTGAACCACGTGTCTGATTCAGCAGATTTGTTCAGAAAAGTCACCCTGGAGTTCAGCCCTTTTTTCCTGCTTTCTCCATCTGCCTCTATGGAATAGCTGATTACTGCAGGATAAAATGTAATCAGATGTTATTAAGACCTCGTAAACATCTGTGTAGCATAAACCTTTTATTAATGTTTTTGTACTTACTGAGCCGCTGGCTGTAGGATTTAGGATTTGCTGTGTAGCTGAAGCATGCTTTCACGGTGAAGCTATTGATAAAAAAAAAGAAAGATTACCCAACAGAGTATCTTCTGCAGAGTCTGAGTATAATGTCACCTGAACACCTACCAAAAGCGGTTATTACAGCCATTACTGGGGTCAATTTCCTCTGGAGATACTATAACATTTTTCCTGATGTTGACAACTGTCCTTGCTCTGAAAGAAGGTTGTTAAATGAAACATTGAAAGACAACCACACCATCTTCATTTATTTTGCCCTTCCTGTGTTTACGGGTCATGTTTACCTGTAAATTAAAGCTGCATCTGACAGAGATCCCACAGCCAGGTCTGGATAGGAGTTACCATCCAGGTCCATGTTTCCTGCCAGAGAATATCCAAAAAAGCGGATGTGGTGCTCTCGGCCTGAAAGGATCTGTAATGAAGAAGATGAAATATTAGAGAATATAATAAGGAGAAATGTTGGACCATTACCCCAAATAATGTGGAGATTCTGACACTTGATGTTGCGACAGCAGGAATTTAAATGTTGAAAGTACAAGATATAAAATATAGCGATAATTAAAATGTACTGGTCTGTAATAAAGTGAATGACTTCCCTTGTACCCCTTAAGCCCGACTGGCCCGGTACCGTGTTCAGTGGGCAAAGCCCATTTTTTGCCTTCTCCAAAGGTAGTTCAAAAACGGTCATATTTCTTTCCCCTAAATCCCTCGAGGGAGAAGGTTTTAATGCTTCTAAAACAAGTTCCTCAGATCCTTTTCTTCTTTTCATCTCACTATTCCCCCTGCCTGTCTCAGCACTAGAATTCACTCCTGATCTCCGTAACACAGACTCATTAGCACACTTCAAATCCACACTCAAAACTCTTCTGTTTAAAGTAGCCTAGGCACTGCGATTGTATGTGTATAACTATGTAAGGGGACCTTGAGTGTCAAGAAAAGTGCCTACAAATAAAATACATTATTATTATTATTATTATTATTATTATTATTATTATTATTATTATTATTATTATTATAAGTTGTTAAAATATATTTTTAAAAAATACTATTAGTTTTCAGTACTTTATTTAAAGGTCTATCAAACATAGAAAAAATGGTTCAGGACTTGTTCTTGCTAAATCCCTCGCAGTTGGTATCCGTGAGAACGAGAGAGTCATTTTCCAACAACCTGTTGCAAGTCTTTTTTACGCACAGCTCATATTCCTGACGCAATTGATAATATACAGCGTAAATCTTATGATTAAAGTCTTTGTCATATGCAGAAGGAGTCTGACAATAGAAATCAGCACTTTTATTCGACCAGATTCTATTTTAGGAGGTGAGAAACACATTTGGCACAGTTTTGGCACATTTGGCTAAATTGTGCCAAAATCACAGGTCTGCCTGACACAATGGCCACTAAAACTGAACGAATATGCTTCAGCCGATTCAGTCCAGATTTGCTCCAGTTATATTCAAGATGTGGATCTATAAAGGCTGAGGCTTCTCCTATATTTTCAAAAGGGTTTTTAATGATGTTTTGCGCTGTTTATTTTGAACATTTAGGTGACCTTCAAATAATTTTAATAAGTTTGTTTAATTGCCTATAAATCAGACATAGTGACATTTGCAATAGGGGTTCCACTGGAAAAAATATTCTTTAATGCCTTACCTTCACACAGATACCAAAAGTTTGTACTACAGTTAGCTGTGGAGATTTACTTGATTTATATCAGGTATGTAATTTCAGGCAGAAATAGTTCCAAAAACGCTTTGGGCTTACAGACTGAAACTGGGCAGAAATCTGCATGCAGAGGTTTTCAGCTCTATTTTGGCAACATAAAATAAGATGTAAATCAAAGCCCAACATATAATGTGGCACAGTTAAAATATTACTTCAGTTTACTTCAGTTCATCTTTTTTGGGAATCTAGCACATTTGTAGGGAAATATTAAATACTCAAAATTGTTCAAACAAAACAAGCTAAAAGTTATATTCAAGTCACTTGAGCTGTCAAAAACTATCTGGTTTATCACTGCAACCACCACACATGTAATCCATAATAGAAATAAAACAAAAGGTCATAAAAACCAACCTGTGCAGGGCTTGTTTTGATCCCTTCTGCTGATCCATGATAAATATAGACTTTTCCTGCTCCCTCATCATCCTGCGGAGCTCCGACTGCAATATCTGCACAGGTACAAAAACATTGCTGCTTATGAGCTGAGGCTCTGGGTTCACGTGGCCCTTTGCAGATTTGTGTCACCATTTCTCCCTAACGCGTTAACATTTGTCCAAGCCTACTTTCATTTCTTTACAGCATCATTATATTTTGTAACATCAGAAGCACAAACGTGTGTGTCTTAGGGTTTAATGGGATAGACCAACACAATGAAGCACACACTTCTGAAGTGGGGGTAAAAAAGAAGCAAACATGAAAAAGCATCCTGTGTATTTATATTCAACCCTTGAATCAATACTTGGCAGAACCTCCTATTGCTGCAAATTCAAGTCCAAATCTCTCGGGGTACAGTATGTCTCTACCAGAGTTGCTCATCTTGAGACTAAAATGTTCTTCTCAAAACATCTCTGTCAGATTCAAAAGGAGAGCACCATCATGTTTTAAGGCTTGGGCTGTATCTTCAGCATGACGTGCATTGTTAAGTTTCTGCCCTGTGGGCCAAACTGTTTAATTTTCTTATGACCAGAGCACCATCTTTCTCATCCATCTATCGATTTTCTATGCACTTTTTTCGCAGCTACATGGGGGATCTGGTGAGTTGCATGACTAATAGTCGTCATGTGTACATATTCCCCCACCTGAGCATGTGGTTTGTCTCTAACAAACCTCTGAGGCCTTCGCAGAACAGCTGGATGTATACTGAGATTAAAATTGCACATAGTTGAAGTCTGTTTACTAATACGGTGACTGCTAAATCATATGCAGTATCACAGATTATGGCAACTGATCAATCCAAAAATAATCATAATAGTACCTGTTGTCAGATATTATTTTATCTGATTTATTGGACTTATTGTAATGAAGCCACATTTCCTTACAACAGACTATGTGGGTCATAGTAAATCACTTGTCAAAACAGGTATGAAATGTCTGAAAAGATGAATATCGTCACGAAGGCAGGTAAATTACCGTTAAATGAGTCCTTATTAACGTCCCCTATGTTTTCCACTGCCACTCCAAACATCGAATCTTTGGTGCCGTTTAGACGGATAGGAGTGACCTTATTCCACCCTTCAGGTTTGTTGATATAAACAAAAGCCGCTCCACCGACGTCTCGGCTCTTCACGTAGAAGTGAGGAGCTCCCACGACAATGTCCTCCCATCTAAATCGTGTACAGAAAATATAAGGACCCTGTTAGCTTACAGCATCGTCCACCATTACTGGAAAAACATCTTAACATAAATGCATTGCAGTGGCAAAGCTTTCATTTTCCTCATCTGTAGTCATTCTTTTGTTTTATTTGGTGATTGCTTAGACACGTGAAGGTTTTGGGCCAAAGCTTGAAACAATTCCCAACTTTATCCTTCTAGGCAAATAAAAAAAAAAAATCTGTTCTATGTAAATAAAAGCAACCCCAGAGCATGACAGTCGCACCACCGTGGATCACTGTGGGTATGGTGTTCATTCTGTGATGTGCAGCGATGCGTTTGGGCCAAATTATTCCATCTTGAATTCTGTCTCAAAAGCAGTCAGAGATACATATAGTGTAGCTCTATGCTACTAAGATGTATTAAACGTCCACTTAAGGTACCAAAAATGGTGGAGAAAAATCACAAGGAAACAAACATCTTTCTCAACAGATAAACATTCACCTACCCATCACCATTCAGGTCAACCACTGCCACGTCGTATCCAAATGAGGATGCTAGTCCCGGCCCGTACAGCAGGTCCTTCACCCGGAGTTGGTCAGAGTCTTTGCTCAGCAGGGCTACAGCTCCCTTGTGATGGGCTCTTGGTGCTCCTGCCACCACGGTCAGGTCACGGTCCCTCATGATGCGGTGCCCCGTGTCGAGCGAGAACCCTTGGGTAAAGCGATGTTATAGATGGAAACCGTTTAGCCTATTATGAGAATAATGTTAAAACTCTCTCTTGTCATGTCACTGCCGTTTTCCATTGAAAAATATGTGCAGGTGCACATGTCTCCTCTGGGATTTGTTAGCAACATTGCAGAATCAGAAAAGCATTTTGGCCAAGAACAAAGAGATGGTAACAGCACATTGGTTTGATCTGGAGACCGAGGACAGTGTCTCAGGTCACAATCTGACTCTCTCCTACCTTATCCTCTTTTTGGTTTCCCACTGCAGCTACTGAATGGTCACGTGGTTTAACATCTAAACACTGAGCTCCATGTTTAGATGCACTGATTCTCTTTTCTAGTTCTCATCAGTCACCAAACAGTCACCAACCGGCTTGTTTAGCAGAACTTGTTCATCAGGACTTAAACAATGAATGTTTATTTCATAGATATTCATGCTTTGCATCTTGCAGTCTCCTTTCACGGTGAACCTGCTTAGACAGCGGCACACTTACAGTAGTTATTAAAGTCTTGCTGCTGCAAACTATTTTCTGTACAACAGACTGGCTAATATAAAATACTTTACACCTCTTTGTTGATTTTAACACTCAGGAGCACACCTGACCACGTCTCTGAGATCAGATCGGCTTCAAACTGCTGAGTAACGATCACGCGATCCTGATCTGATACACCTGTGCGTCATTTTGCAAAATGTTGTGTGTGAGTAAATGTGAGGGTTGTTTTAATTTATTCCTCACCATAAATTTTTATGTTTTTTTTACTCTACATTTTTCAAAAAGTTTTAAAAGGCCTTTATGGGGGGGGGGGGGTTGTAGTGGAAAACAGGAAGTGGTGCCTGGGGAGAAGTGGTTGTACAGTGGTTAGAGCAGAGCGCTTGCCTTCTGAGAAAGATGCAGAAACCTGGTTTGAACCTTGCAGACTGACACCACAGGTTCCTGAGCATGACCCGTAGCCCCAGATCGCTCCCCAGGCGCTGTAAAATCCCCTCTGCTGCCTATGGGTGACGGGTTAAATGCAGAAAACAAGATCCCTTGGAACGTACTATTGCAATGACAAATAAAGATTGTATTATTATTATTAAATGTGAGGGGAAGGTTGTTTCTTCTTGCCCACTGCCACCACATTCATGCTCCGTTTGAGGAATTGCAGCAAAGTTAACGTCTTTTTGCAATCAACCATCCACTGTTGCCACACGCTCATTCAGGAGGGGGGATTGCTGCGAAGCCTGAGAATGTATCAATCTGTCTATAGGTTCTGATTGAACTGAATAGATTTCTGTTTACGAACTGGATCTGCTTTTCTTGCAATGTGCCTTGAGATGACGCCTGTTGTGATCATAGTAATTGATAGTAAGTATCCATGTGACTAAAACAACACAGCATGTCAAAGGACTGTATTTTGGGGGCCTAAATAGTTGAAGTAAACCCATGTGGGTCCCATTAAAAAAAAAAGCAGTTAGTTTCCATCCAGCGTGAGTAAACTATAATATGGGGCCCCACATACACATGTTCTAATCTTGCCAGTAGTTTTAGAGAAAGGATGTTGTTCTAAATAAGAAGTTAAAAGCCTTGTTATAAGCACTTCCTATCTTGAAAAGACACAACTCTGCTGAGATATTGTTGGCAGCCAACAATCGGAAACTCCTTTGTCAATGCAAAGCAGCCCAAGTGATCCACAAACTTATAACCAGTGTGTTTTGTTGGAGGATTTACTCACCAAGGTAGCTGTGGGCTTCCACGACAGTCTTTTCAGGTTCCACAAACTCATATGGTCCATCATCATATATTTCCATATCCACCAAAGTGCTGTTTTGTTGGGTCACCTGCACAAGCCCTGCAGAGAATTTCAGAGACCAAGGCAGCAGATTTTGATGCAACGACACTGAGTACAGAGAGTAAGTTATATGGTGTCAAAGCGCTAAATAATGATGGTGACCTTGCCAGTTTTTAGCTCCTGGGGCTCCAAACACCACATAATGGTAGTCCTTGGTGAAGGTGACCCCCAGACCCTGCTGACAGACTCCATACCGGAGATGATCTGTGTCTCCGAACCTGTTTTCACAGATTTTCCAGTCACCCCCGTCCATATCAGATGTCGAGTCGATGGTCAAATCCTGACTGAAGAAGTAGCAGCGCCCGAGGACCGACTGGGATTCTGTTAGACGCTTTTGATATCGATGTGCACACGTCTGAAATGGCATAACCCACTGTTCAACTACACAGAGCAATTAGAAAGACACATAGGGCAATGGTATAAAATGTCTTTGGGGCATACCACAACTTTTCCACCTGGCCCCTGACTCTGCACAGACACACCCATCCACTGGTCCTCTTTACTCTCCTTAACTGGGTCCTCTTTCAGTTGCATCAACCCAAGAGAAAGAAATCGGAATTGTGTCAATTAGACAGGTTGGTAGGAGGGTAAGCAAGCAGGAGGGGAGATTCATAGGTTTCTCACCATCGTTATCGAATTCAACACGCTCACAGTTATTGATCTCATTGATTTCACATTTAAAAAGGCCCCCAGTCTCATTGGATGTTTGTTTATTTAAAGCTCTGGCTCTGGGAGCGCCGATCAGCAACCTGAGGAAAAACAAACAATAAAAAATATTGTGGAGTCATTGCACACATAGACGTATATTTCAAGTATTTATTTTTGATGGCTATGGCTTGCAGCTAAGAAGAAGAATATTGTAGAACAAAATAATAATACACAAAAATAAAATCCCACTGAAAAGTATGCAATACATGCTTTTCATTCTCTGTTTTTATGTTTGGAAGACTTGAAAGACGGGATGGACCTAAATTTCTTAAAACTAAATGAAGAAAAGACAGAGGTGGTGATTTTTGGTAGTTCCAGTGAAGACTCCCTGACTGATGCTGGCTCCCTAGCCCAGCACGTCAGGCCTATTATTACAAATTTAGGGATAAAGATGAATTTAAGTTGGAAGCCCACATTAGAGCTATTGTAAAATCCAGCTTTTTTCACTTGAGGCAGCTTGCGAAAGTAAAGCCTATTCTTTCTAATCAGCATTTTGAAACAGTAATCCATGCCTTTGTAAGCACACGGCTAGATTACTGTAATGCACTCTATAAGGGAGCCAATGATTTGTGCATTTCCCACCTTCAGAGGGTACAAAATGCTGCTGCACGCCTCTTAACAGCTACAAAAATATTTCCCCAGTTTTAGCCGCGCTACATTGGCTGCCAGTACATTTTAGGATTCATTTTAAAACCCTTTTATTTGCTTTTAAAGCTCTTAATGTCCTTGCCCCACCTTACCTATCTGAGCTGCTACATCCCTACACACACACTCACTTCGCACCTTCCTCTGTGACACTCACTTTGCATGAATCACTGCATCAATACAGTGAGGCATGGGTGTGATCAGCACATTGGGCCTCAAGCAGTTCTGTGCATTCTGTGCCTTTCCACTGTTTCTCCAAACTCCCGGACCCTGACCTTCAAATTACATTCAACCTTAGTCCAGGTAAGGCACTTCTGAGGTTGTCTATAGTTCAGGACTGGCTTAATGCAAGGAATTTGACCGTTGTAGCCCATGTACTAGATAAGTTCATGCCTTGTGAGCCAACCCAAAACCGTTGAAGTGGATTTACTTCCAAACCTAAGTCCGTAATTATCCCTGTTACTTGTTCCCCTTTTTCTACCAAACTTTTTCCTTCCACTCAACTTTTTGTGAACCTGCTTGGATACAGCCCTCTGAACAGCCACCTTCTTTGTGGTTTACCTGAGCTGGGAAGGGTTTCAATGACAACTATCCAATAGGCAGTATTCCACGTGGTCGTGAAGGCCAGAATATACGTTATGGTCCTGCATTAAAAAAACTATTGGTCTTAAGTAATATAAACATTTGTAGAGAACCTAAATACACTGACTGGCTATTTGCTGGATTTAACTAAGCAAATAGGTACGAGCTTCCCATTGGATAATTACTGCATGGGCAATTATGTTTCAGATGGCAACAAGTTATTTAACCCCAACTGGTGCAATGAGTCGCTTCTAATTTCTCAAACAACCATGTTGTCCAACCATCCCATGGTTGTGGAAAGGTTGTCAGTCTGTTTCAGAAGGGTCAGAAAATTGGCATGCAGCATCAAGCAGAGAAAACATCTAAGGAGATTGCAGAAACTGCCAAAACTGGGTTAAGAACTGTCGAACGCATTATTACAAGCTGGAAGGATGGTGGGAACCCATCGTCTTCGAGAAAAAAACGTGGCCGGAAAAAAAATCCTAAATGATCGCGATCGGTGATCACTTAAACGTTTGGTGAAATCAAATTGAAGAAAAACAACAGTAGAGCTCCGGGCTTAATAGTGAGAGTAAGAGCATCTCCACACACATTTATTGTGGGATTGTGAAACAGTGGTCCAGGGAGCATGAGACATAATTTTCACACATTGATTGGCCATCACCTTAACTCCACTGAAAATCTTTGGGATGTGCTGGAGAAGGCTTTGTGCAGCAGGCAGACTCTACCATCATCAATGCAAGATCTTGGTGAAAAATTAATGCAACACTGGATGGAAATAAATCTTTTGACATCACAGAAGCTTATCGAAACAATGCCACAGCGAATGCGTGCCGTAATCAAAGTGAAAGAGAAAAAATACAAGTGTGTGACCTTTTTATTGTTTGGCGCCGACTTTCTTTTTTGGCCAGGCAGTGTACGTGGGTTTCATTAGCTGTAAACCATAACCATTTAAATTAACCCTTAAAATATATCACATTTTGTGTAATGAATCGACACAATGATGTTTCTTTTTTGTCTTTCCTTACACCTTTTTACCAAACTAAAAGAAAAAGAGCAGGAAACAAATCTCTCTCACATTTGTTTGTCTGGGTGTTAAGTAACTCAGTCAACAGTGACCATCAAAGACGAAAAAAAACAAACCGTGACATCCTGGCCGGCTACCGCTTAACACACATTCTGTTGAAACAAACATCCCTTTTCATTTCCCCCCAGCGACCTTTGCAACATACCATACCTCGCCGTCTCACACGTTTTCCTGTCAGCAGCCTCACTATCAAGTCAGTTTTTTCAAGAAACCCTTCAAAATCTAAGGCGTTCTCAGAAACACAAAACTGGTCAGATGAAACATGTCATAAAGAAGATAATAGCAAAGATTATATAGATGTTTTGGATTTTCCTTTTACTGAAATACAATAGCTAAAGCAAGAATCTTCCAAAAAAAGAAGACCTTAAAGTAATTATACTGTAATCATAGATATGAAGTTTAGATTAAAACTTTTTCCTGATAATCTGATCAGCAATAATTATAAATGTTTACAAGATGTTTTAGTCTTACTGAAAGGAACACAAAAATCTGATTTCATGCAAGAGTTTTAATCATCTTTTTATCCAGAATTGTGGAAATTTCTAAATAGTCATTTGCATAACTAGTGCAGTCATGGGTACACCCTTGTTGCTTCAAAACTATTTAACATGGAAAGTAGCAGCTATAGGGTGCTGACCAAATGCCTTTAATTAATAAACCATCTCCCAGTGTTATTTCCTGTATAAAGACAGGACTGGGGCATTTTACAAGTCTGGAGCATATGGATGTGTGTTAAGACAATATCAAGATGGAAAGACATCAGCAACGACCTTAGAGAAGGTACTTCTGCTTCCAATTTGGAGCGGATGTATGAGTACGTTCAACTCAAAGTCAAGCTCAAAAACTAAAAAACTGAAAAAGAAAAAAGCTAGATCTGGGCACTCTACGGGCCTCTGTTAGCATGTTCAGTCTTACAGTTCTGGACACCCATAACTCTGGATACAGAATAAATTGTCTGAGTAATATTTACTCAAATTGAAGACAATCTACTCAGAAACCGATAACATTTGGTCCCTCTCAAAAAAAAAATCTTCTTCAATTTGAGTACGTTTTACGCAGACAAATTTCCTGTGTATCACCTGTTAAGCACGACGGTGGAGGGGTGATGATTTGGGTTTGTTTGGCCGCTGAAGGACCTGGTGTTGAGTAGACCATGAATTCCTCAGCACACCACAGTATTTTAGAGCCAAACGCGAGGCCATCTGTCAACTGAAGCTGGACCCAAAGTGGGTCAGAAGCAGACAATGCAATTTGGTGCCGTCTTAACAATGCACTTATTATGTCCAACCTCGGTCTGAACTCAAACTGCCACAGATCGCCAACAAGGGTGACTCTGTGCTTCATGGATGACTCATGGCACCAATCCGGGGAAAGATGATAATCAACACACTTTTGGACTTATCAAAGGGCTGGACACACATTTCTTTAACACATACATTAATTTATCTTCAAAGGATGTTTGACATAAAGGAGTTATGCATCTTCAAAGATTTTGGATCAGAACTAAGTTTTTAGGAGTCCCGCAGTAAAAATGCGCGGCTAACATAAAACTAACGTACATATAAAGGTCTATCTGCGTGAACTGTTTGGTACCTTTCACTACATTTATCTTCATGCTATCATGGTGTGATGGCAGCTGTCCAGTAAACATCAGGCAAACCACCAAAGTGTGAAATTGTGAATATGTATAAAGGAAACCACAGTCTCGCTCAGACTTCCCGTCTGGGTTCATCATGCTGAGGCTGTCGCCTACGTGAACACCAGATGATAAAGTTCTGCTTTATCTTGAACAACTCATAGGTCAATATTTTCCTAACAGAGATCTTCACTATCGGGCCAATTCATGCAACTTTGGAGAGTGCAAAGAACTAAAACTTCACTTGATGTTACACACAAAAAATATGTGAAAAATCCATCTGCTTTCCCAGACTGGAAGTAAAAATATGCAAAAAAATTTTAAGTCTTGTATGTTTGGCTGTTAAACGACTTCACTACATCATGGCTTCCCTTACAGGACTCAGGATTTTACTCGCTCCTCTGTTTATTTAAACCAGCAAACAGGAAGCAATGAAGGTGAAAAACCTACAAGCGTACAAAAAAAATTAGATGTCTTGAACCATCGCAATTTCTTTTGGATATAACATTTGAGATTATCAGATTATTTTAGTGCTTTTAACCAACAACAAACTGACAACTTAGATTTAAGACTTAAGAAAAATCTACTATAATTTGACTAACAAAAAAAATCTAACCACTGGTAATACGATTTTTTTTCCCCTCTTCCAAATACAAAGGCTGCCGTCAGCCATTATTAATCTGTCAAGTCTGGTTCTGTGTCTGTGTCCGGCTGAATATTGGGTTCACCAGCGTTAACCTTTACAAGTTTGGATGAAATACGTGGTACACTGCTATATTTATCATGCCATGCATTCACAGTCTCCATGCAGATAAAACCATGTGATGGACTCTCACTGCCCTTGATTCCCAACACCTGATAAAGATGACGATGGTTGAGATGCTAAAGCCTAAAGAGGTAAATAGGAACATGAACAGGGGGTAAACAGAGAGAAGAGCGGGAATATACTGTATCTGTTAATATCAACCAATAGCAGGATCACAATTTCACCAATAGCATCGCAATCCTGCACACGACAACCTGCTGGGTTCATCATTTATAACAACAAAAAGACCTGATCGGCCTTCATTTAACCTCTAATAAAATGAAGACATGATGAGATGTTTAAATCAAAACCTTCAGGTGACTTGGTTAACTTAGTGTTTTGCACACGGTAAAAATTTTTGGAAAATAAACCTAGAACTACCACAGTAGAAATACATGCAAAAGATGACATTTTCCCTGTAATTAATACTTCAAATGAGTCCAACAACGGTTATATATAAAATGAGCAGACGTGGAGCTTATTTATGTCTGGGGATTATTGTGTATAACTTGCTGTCCACATGGCATTCAGACTGTTTTTGGTGTTTTCAGTCGCAAAGTCAACAAATATGACAACTGCCATTTTAATTTTGATGTCACGAACAAATTAAAGCCCGTAGCAAAAACACACAACGCAACAAAATATTCAGACTCTTGTGTTTTTCCAACTATATTGTATATTTTTGGCTGTTTTCATTTCTTTTTAGTATATATCTGAAGTTCAGAGCTCGTAATGTATGATTTAGGATCTCATTCTGCGAATTTAAGAAGAACTCTTGCCTCATTGACAAAATGTTTACATTTTGGCTATCATGTTGACCTGGCAAGCTAGTAAGAAGTTAACATTTAAAACAGATTAGTCTGAAGGACACAGGGAAGGCTGCACAAAGCTGAAAAATACCAGAGAACGTGTGTGAAGACAACACATCTATGAAAAGCCTTCATGGGGCACGTTCAGTAGTCCGAAATGCAGCTGTTTCTAAGGTGTTGTGCTCTTTGGTGATTTGAATGTTACCTCTTTATTTTTCTGCATGCTTCTGTCGTCGGAAGCAGGATGCAACAGGATGCATGTGACTGATAATGAATCCGATTTTTACCGCTGTGGTAGGTGAATACAGTTTTATTGGTAATTTGATTTCAAAAGGGTAATACTAACCATCAGAGATTTTATCTTGGTAATCATTAAAACCGTTGTCCTCGTTTTGTTAGGCGCACACTATACAAAATGCTGTCAGGATCAAGTCCAAAGAAATGAGCAAAAGGACCAAAGTCCAAAGAAAATCTTTGAAAGGCTTTGGAAAAAAACAGAGGAACTACAGATCCAGACCCCCTCAAGTGATCTGTTACAGACTTGGCTCCCTGGAAGAATCTAATAACTAAATTAGGCATGGTTTAAATATGCAAACATAGTGTTTTAAGGCCTTAATAGCAAGTTATTTTAGCGACCACACTCTTTCAGGTCTGAAAATCTAGAATAAGTCGGTTTCAGTTGAAATCCTCATCTCTTTAAAACACCACGGCTCTCGCTGCGCGGTAAATGGGAAGAGATCGGTGTTGGTTTTACGGGGCGACGACGTCACTCATGTCCCGCTGCAGCCCCACAGCTGTGCCGTCGTAGCAGCAAGAGCCTCCACAGCTGTTCAAAACGCCTGGGTTTACACAATATACTCGGACTGCTGCTGGTCTGCAAACAGCTGGACGCACATCACAGAGGAAGGTGCGAATATTCAGCATCAAGTGAACAATAAAGGTCCACGACAAGTTTCCAGATTCTCTGCGTTAACCAAGACGTCCTTAACCCCTGCTCTAACTAGACTGACCTGGGAGGGAAATGTAACTGGAATGTCTCAGTTGATGATTCACTGATGCCTTTAATCTATCGGGTTACGCGCTCACAGATGGTCATGCATGCCCAGTCTAATGGCCTTTTTCTCTGGTGGCGCGGAGAGAATCCAGATCATTTACTCAGCCTCTTATTCATCCAGGAGGTATCCGACTGCTTCTCCTGTGTTAAAACAGGAATCCTCTTCCACTCAGCCCGAGATTTTTATATTTTTTTAGTTACAGCTAAAGAGACTGTCTAACAAACAAGAGGAATGTTATCCGCATCGCCTTCTCACCAAGCAAAGTATGCATGAAGGATGGTGAGAAGTCTCCCTGCCTCTCCTCACATCAAGGATTTAGAATAATCCCGTCAATGCAAGAAGTAAAGGCTGGCAGAAACTTGCAGCTGCCAGCGATCGTTGCGAAACGTTGGGTCCACACGAGAACAGAAGAAACAGATGGGGCGAGAGTCTTGCATTGCTGGTTAGTGGTTTTGGTGACGTCCGTGTTTCTCACACTGCCGAGCTTGCCTATACGATTTCACCTGCTTTGCTCACGGGTCAAGTGAAGATATAGAGCGAGACTAAGTGATGAGTAGAAGGAGCTCTTAAAACAAACAGCGCTCTGTTTTCAGCTGTGCCTTAAGTCCCATAAAGGCACATTAAAGTGGTAAACAGCAGCTGAACTAAATGTCAATGCACCTTAACATTGTTCCCCGATGTTTTCAATAAATAAACATTTAAGAAGAGCCCTGTGATGGACTGGCCCCGCCTCTCACCCAATGACCGCTGGAGTTAAGCACCAGCCACCCGCGACCCTGCACGGATAAGCGGGTAAAGATAATAGATGGATGTTTTCTGAGAAACTATGACATTGTAAATTTGATACAAATTATTTAATTTTGAGAAACCTATAAGACTAACAGCTTAGCATTGGAAAAGCTGCATATTGCTAAAGCACAGAGTGGAAACATCGCCTCCATCAACCTATCAGGGTAGATGTTTGATAGAGGCTCCAGAATAGCTCTCTTGCTCCAGGAAACGCTTATTTTAGGCTACATCTGCAAGCATGCAGCGTTTTTTCTTTGAAATCATGCTGAATGACTAGGATAAGCTTTGATGACGGGGACAGCTATATACAACTTGGTTTGGCCGGGCTGCAGACAGAGGATGCAGCTAGTTGCCATAGAGTGTCGCCTGCTGACGAGGCTGATGGGCAGACCCTGCCTACCAAGTTTTTGCACTGATTTCTAAGGCAGGTCGTGTTTGTCATGCTTCTTGCTTGTTAAGATCTGACAAGATAAGAAATTTCTTTATTTTCCCACTATGGGGAATTTCGTGTGTGACAGTGGCAATTATAGTAATGAACGAAAATGAAAAAAGAACAAGCGAGTCTAATCTAAAGTTAGTTGTAAAGACAAGCCTAGAATAAAAAGTAAATGCCACAGTAAATATTGCACAATTATTGATAATATGGCATACTAGGGCTGGACGATATAGAAAAAAGCATATCGATAAAATAGAAACCATTTTGATCGATATCGATAATTATCAACAAATTCAAAACATATATTTTAAGTGCTGCCGTGACCATTTTATGGTGTTGCTTAGCGACTTATTTTTAGATACAGAACACATAAATACTGAATTCAAACTCAACCCTTTACTCAACCAACTGTTTACCAAAACAGCAAGTTTAAAAAAAAGAAAGGGGCGGAGCTTGGTGACGGAGCGTTCCTTGGTCTGCGTTTGTGATTGGTTGGGAGGATGTAATGACTGTAATATTAACCTACATGTCTAAAATGCAAAAGGAAGGAAAACTTTTATTCTATTGAACTTTTTATTGGCCCTTTTATTTTCTATCATCAATATACGTCTATTGGTCGATATATAATGATATTGAATTATCGTCCAGCCCTATGGCATACTCAGGCAAAAATAAGATAAAATATTCAAGTTTAACAGTGGAAAAAAAAGATAATATAATATGCGACATGAATGATAGTGCAGCAGCATCTCAAAGTAACTAAGGCGTGTCCAAGTTTACCTTAGTATGTGAGAGACAGTGTAAACAATTCATGATCGGATCAGAACCCGAATGGCCAACAGGCTCAAAATGTGGCTGGTAGTAAAAGAGACTCTACTGGAGGTATATTAATTAACGTTTTCCTCTTTGAGAAGGTCTACAAGAATAAATGGCTGAACAGCTTGAGAAAGAACATTTCATAACATAAAACCAGCATCTTCATATGAGCTACAGAGTTTGAACAGGAATGAAATTTTTTTCAGCAATATGTTTCAGACCGAGAGATCCTGAAGCTCTGTGTTAGACTACAAGAGGAAGTGAAATGAAGAACGGAAAAAGGTTTTCAGTCTGATGATCGTCAGCGAAAATCTGAATGTTGCACGCTTTAAGACAAGGAGCTGAGGAGCCGTCCATGTTTTCATTCACACACAGACCAAGAGAACTTCAGCAGCTGAAGTTGCTGAACAGCTGTGACGATGTGTACCTGTCTGCTGTGAGAAAATTCAGGGCAAATTGAATTTATATGCTTTAGCCTTGACTTGAAGCATAATAGACTATTCAAGCATTCATATGTTCTCCTAAAGAAAGACATTTCTAAAAACGAGACATTTCATCTGTTGAAATAGTTGTATTTATCAATAGTTGTTTAGCAATAATTGTGGCTGAAAACGTCGTAATGACCACTGATATTTACTCCACTGTAGCTAAACTGTGGATAGATGTACCTCATTTGAGTAGACAATTTGAATTCATTATTTTAATTTCCAGACGCTTTCCAGAGCTTATATCTACGTTAGGTAATGTCAGGACTCCATGAATAGATCGTAGTCCAAAACTGATAATAATGAATGCTATTTGACGCATTATGTAAAAAGAACGACGATTAAAAAAAAGAAGCAAATTATCTTATCAGTTTCCAAATGCTTACAGACAAATATGTATGCTGTGCTTTAAATGATTTAAGGGGGATGCCATGTATTTTTGTTTGCTTTCTACAAAGCTCCTTTTCATTATATGAAGGCGTTTTTTTAAACAACTAAACTGATGGTGTTATATTTCTTTAAATTGCACGTTAAATGTGTTTCTTACATTTCCTCCAAGCTGTGCTTGCAATTAGTAGGGGTGTAACAATACGGATCCGCATCAATATAGCGATTAAAAGCGCAACGATTCAGTTACATCGATGCAAAATGCAATATCGATCCATATCGTCATTTTCAAGATACACTTTTATTTTGAAATTCAGGAATGAGAGTATAGTGAACAGGTGATCTAATATTATTCATTATTAATATTGCTTTAAAATTAGAAGAATACTGTTTTTAATTTCATTGCCTGATACGTGCAACAGCTTACAAATAAAATGATCTAATCCTGTATCTTGTATCGTCAATGTAACAAGAAAGATTGAGACTTTTATAAAAGGACTAAAAACATTTATATTTAGTAAAACTTATGTGTTTTAACCTTATAAAATAACGTTTTTGCACTACTTGTACATATAGATAGATAGATAGATAGATAGATAGATAGATAGATAGATAGATAGATAGATAGATAGATAGATAGATAGATAGATAGATAGATAGATAGATAGATAGATAGATAGATAGATAGATAGATTTTACATTTATCTGCCTGAGAATGTCACTTGTAGCACTTTGAATTTTTTTTATGTAAGGTGCATTACACATAAAATGTATTATTATTATTATTATTATTATTATTATTATTATTATTATTATTATTATTATTATTATTATTATTATTATAAATAATAGTAGAAGGCCAGGTCTGAAAATTGTGACAGACTTGGTAATATTGGCAAATATTGTATCGTCCCCCAAACAAATCAATATAACATCGTATTGTGGTGATTTACACTCCTAGCCTTTAGACGGTTGTTTAGTTTGTTTTTAAATAAAGAATCAGTCTGCAGAGATCTGTGGCAGCTTTCTCCTGGAGGAGAATTGAGTTCTCTTTCCCTATCTGCAGAAAACCAACTATCAAGCCGGTGCCACGTTTCAGGCCTCGTGTTTGCCGGGCAAATATAACGTCAGCTTCACAACAGCCCTCAATCACTTCAAGCTGTCAAACCAGGGAGAAGTCACAGTCTCTTTTCATGTTCACTGAAAAAGAAGCTTTTAAGTAAAAGTTTAGATGAGCTTTTCTCTAAAAAACCCCTTATAAGAAAACAACTCAGAATGTAGACAATGCCAGGACTGTTCTGCACAGCAGTCAGATAACATTCCAGGAGGCTTATCTACGTCGTCCTGCTACCAGATCGTTGTCTCCATGTTCCTCCACAGGTCCCCCATGGCTGCATCTCCTAGCGGCAATCTGAGCATGTATGCAGGCTCACACATGTTGCCTCCTCCCTACCCGGCTACACAAGATCAGCCAGCAGGATCCAGCCTCTCACAGGTGATGTCTCCTCTGACACTTGAGTCGAGGGGTTGCTGCAGAGGCAACGACAGTTCAAGCGACCGCCCACCGTGGCTACGCACGTCAGTGACTCAACGCAATCTACTGGGTTTCCTTCGATAGAAAACGTTTCAAATCTGTCTGGATGATTTGACTGAATTGCCTTTTTTTTAAGTGCCTTGAGATGACACATGTTGAGAATTGGTGCAAAATAAATAAGACTGAATTGAATTGAGTTGTGCCGCAAGCAGATAGTTTGCAACAGAAGTCAGCATGTTTGATTCCCCTACTTATGTTATTATAATTTAAAAAAATTGAAAGTGACTGATCTGTTAGTTTCCAACTTTGTAGTGTAATGTTTTCTATGATACAAACTCCCACGTGAAGACCCACAATTTAAACAAAAAACAAAAATATAACGTGTGAAACTCCTCTACCTGCGCTCTGAATGATCTGAACCTTATACAGCCACATTGGGAGGTTATTACACCTCCAGTAGAAACACTTGCTTGTCCTCTTCCTGCTTTCCGTTTCACGTTCAACCAGCATCACAGGGGAAGTCGAAGTCAACTAAAATCTAGAAACCAAATAACTAAGAAGCTCTGTGGGCTTGGGGACTTTACTTGTAGCTTTAATTAAAGAAATGCTGGAGCAGCCCAGCAACTGTTGCATGGAAGTCAGTCCTCCAAAGGAGAGGCTATAATTGATTAAATCTTTGATGTTTCAGACAGAAAAAAAGGATTGGACCAAGAAACATCTAAAGGTTTTCATTGTTTCCTGCTGCTGCTGCAGAACAAGGTTCACGTTTTAACATTTGCAAATATAAACCAAAATAATTAAAGAGAATCTGTCCTTTCATACAACATTAAATCCATTTAATCTCTCTCCTTCCCACCAGAGGTTTGAAATGAGAAATTACAAAAAAGCCAAGGCAGAGTGAGCACTTACAGGACTTTATTCGGGTTGACTTGCTGGTGCAAGGCGAGGGAGAAGCCGAAGAGAGAGCCCGGCTCCCCGTCTTTCCTGATCGCGTGCCGGGCGTCCAGGTTGAAGGCGCGCAGCCCGCTGGGCTCCAGCAGATGGATGAGGAGGATCAGCGCAGCCTGGACAGCGCAGGCTCCTCTCTGCTGCAGCAGCGCCATGGCGGCGAGGTGAGCGAGGTCCGCACCGGTCCGGCAGTCCAGAAAGTAGAGAGCCCGGGGAACCCGCTGCTCCTCCACCCTCAGCCACTGCGTTAATGAGGCCAGCAGCCGATTGTTTAACTGCGTGGCTGCTCCACAGCGCCACCCGCGGCCACCGGACACTGCGCCCCGAACTACAGGTGCGCTTCGGGAAATGTTGGTTATTACATCAAAAATTGCCTTACTTGTGTACTTCACATGAAAACGTGACTTAGATTCATTACAAATTTGGTGTGGCCGTGTAATGACCTAAAGATGTCAAATGGGGTTATTTTGGTCGTTAAATTGTTTGCTTTTATTCTTCTAAATTAAAGAAAAATACAAGTATTTATTTATTTACTTATTTATTTTTCTGCCAAATACTGTTTCTTTAAATCTATTACTAATATGAATGGTTTCGGCTTGAGAACTTTTTCATCGGTAATAAGGGTGTGTTAGATTGATCATAATATATTGTTTATTAGTCACAAAGTTTAAGGTCAGTGATGGCACAGCGCTGCGTAAGCCACAAAAGGTAATTGCTGAAGAAGCTGGTTGTCTGCTGTTGAGTTTCGTGTCCAAACACGGCAAAGGAAAGTTGGGTGGAAGGAAAAAGTGTTCTTTCTTAGGATTGCCTTTAGGCCTTAACAAGGTCAAAACATAATATACAATGGTGGTATTGCGTAATATTCTGCTTTTCTCAGAAACAGATTTTTGCTATTTTCATTAGCTGTAAGACATAATACCTGACATAAATCATTATGGAAAATATATCGCTATGTGGGTAATAAATTTAGATGAACTTTATTTTTTAATAATTTAAATTTAATGAGATAAATCTTTACATTTTAGGCAGGCCTGTATGTCCTGGGATGAGCCTTGTGTCTTGTGTCTTTTCTTCCATACCCATCCATTTCTGAGATGCCTTTTTTTTTAGGCTGGAGATGTTCACAGCTGTTTTTCATCCATTCATGACACCACACTTCTTCAGGTGACCAGCAGGAACTCAGTTGAACAGCCAGATTGCCATTGGTTGTTGAAGTTATCCCTCTGATTTCTTCTTTTCTAGAATTACATACTCATGACTTACCTTGTACCTCCACCTCAGCTTCACTTCATTTATTGGAACTCCATTTGAGCATTTAACAACTGCCAAAGATTAGTATTGTTCAGTTCAAGAAATTCAACTGTGTTCAGTATCTGGTCCCTGCATTAGAGTCCAAAACAACAGCCTAAACATGGCAGCATCTACCAATTTAACCAATTATTAATGCCTGTGAACAACTAAATAATCATAGATTTTATATTTGGAGATCATGAAGCAAAACTTTCCAGTCCAGCAGCTTTTGATCCATCAGATCTCACCAGTGTTTCTGAGTAATGTACACTTTCAAGTTGTTATCAAGAAAAACAAACTAATGACTTCAACTATGACTGTGTTTTTCCAAAATGAGACTCCAGGAATTTGATCATCCAGTCCCGCCCAATCCTCCGTCCTTCAGCTGCTGACCCATGTCGCATAGCAGTTCTCGTCATCAGGAGCTGAAAACACAGCTATCCAGTCCCATCCAAGGAGAAGTATAAAAGGAATATTCACTTTCTCTCGACTGAAAAAGAGCATAAAAAATGCTCCAGCCATCATTAAGCTAGAGAAGCCGGAGTAAAAACTGCTGATAGTGGCTCGGTCACTTGATGGCAAACAAATTATTGTTGAGCCAAACTTCTGCTGATGAGGCAACAAACTTCTCCTTCACATCATCTCCTTTTGTTATCTGGTCCCTCCAATTTTTTATCTGTTTTAAAATTTTGTTTTAAAGCTGCGTGTTTACTAAGGACTTCTTAAACTTTTTTGTTTTGTTGCTACTTCTTTGTATCCCAGAACCTATGGATCAAACATTGAGTTATGATTGATTTCCTGTTTTTCGTTAAAAAAAATCTTCACCTCCATTAAATGCTTTAAACAGTTAATTTTGTGTGTGTGAAGGTTTGGAGAGTAGAACAGACAGAATGCAGCTGAAACAGAAACAATGACGTCTAATTTGCCCTAAAAATGCCTGGATTGGGAGGCTTTTGTCGGCACTATTATCCCATTTAATGATGGGAAATCTGTGTTTTTACTCTTGTGTTAATTCAGTTCTGTTCTTTGTAACATTTTTTTTTACCGTCATACATTAGTTACTTTTAAAACAGAACTTGCCATTATTTTAATCTGTGCTCTAAGCAATAACGAACCTCATGACTTGCAGCCCCTGAAGGTTTTCAAGGTCACAGCATGACTGAGTCCTGCTGCTGTTCTGCAATCTCAGTTCAACTTGCTGCTTTAAAACCCCAGTTTCTGTCAAGTAGCTAATTGTAAAAATATATTTCAATTGCATGTATCTATTATTATTATTATTATTATTAATATTACTATTCAACAATACAATGAAAAGTCATTTAATGAGCTGAGGCAATGCGATGGAACCATTTAATTTATAGGCCTCCGATTTTTCTGAGGCCACACTTTTGCAGCTGTTTTATTCCCAGTGCTACTTGCCATAATTTCCTACACCACTATGCCTTGTTTCCAGTATATTAATCAGATAGTAATCAGTCTCTTAAGGAAATGGGACATGGAGGTACTTTTCTATCTTAACCATTTCAACCAGACGTTTACTACTATGTAGTGACCCAACACGATGCCTCATGACGGAGGGTTACCCAGATTGTGCAGCTGTATTCTCAGTTCAGTTTACATGTTGTGATCATTCGCAACAAAAGTCATGCTTAGGAACTTAACCACACAGAAATAAAATCCAATTGGATCCAGGTTATTACAACACTAGCTAATCCTATGATGATCAGAAATGGTCTAGACACACAGAGGACTGAGGTCTCCAAACATGGGTGGCGTGCTCTACTTACACCGCGCCCCGCTCCATCTCTTTCTTAATGGTGAATCATGAACAGTCAGTCTATGCGAGGCACGTGAGGCCTGCATTGCTTTAGATGTTGTTCTTGGGTGTTTTGTGACTTTCTGAACGACTCCTCTATCTGGTCTGAGAGTGCTTTTTGTTTGCAGGCCACTCCTGGGAAGGTTCCTTACTGTTCTGTGTTTTCTCCACTTGTGGACAACATCTGCTACTGAGATTCAATGGAGTTCCAAAGCCTTCGATTTGGCTTTGCAACCCATGCCTGACTGATAGATGTCAATGACTTTGTTTCTCATCAGTTTTTGAATGGGAAGGTGTTTTTTTTACCACTAAATAAAATTATCATTTGGAAACTGTGTTGTTTTCATCTTCTATTTAATGGGGATGTCTTTGCCTGATGTTAAAATTATTTTAATGATCTGAAACCATTAGGTTGGCCACAAACAAGAAATCTGTTAGTGGGAGAAAAAAAATCACAGCACTGTATGTTTGGTGAGAAATTAGACGATAAAACCTGAGGAGGTTAGCATTAGACGTAAAGGTTATTCTGCTGTTGTAGACCTCCGCTTGTTTACGCCAGCTGGACAAATAAACGGCCCAATTTCAGACAGACCAGGAGGCGATCGGCTGCAGGAACAGTAAAATGTTCTTCTCTCCTCAACCCACCCAGAATGACAAGATTCACTGTAAAAAGAATATATGCAATATTAATGTGTGCCGCTATTAAGGACACCTGCTGATGCTCATAAATAAATAATTACTGCCTGAGATTGTTTGGCTTTAACAAGGCAGTCAGTTCAGCGCTTCTTACATCTGCCTACATTTAAAGGATTGGATCATCTTCTACTGCATGTCACTGGATTCAGGGCCGGCCGGAGGCATAAGCGAACTAAGCGGCTGCTAGGCCAGGGGGCCCCCCCCCAATATTGTTTTTTTTTTTTTTTTTACAATTAAATAACTTAAACAAATGATATAAATGAATATATGAATGATGATGAAATAATTTATTTAATATGTTTTGTGACAGTTTGTATTCAGAAGTTTTAATAAAAGAGTGAAGTATTTTAAGTGTCGTTTATTTATTTATTTTGTATCGATACATAACCTCACTGTATTCGTTTATAATATTTGCTATAAACTGAACACGCTGAGACTCGTAATCTTCCCAATGGCCTTTATTTAAAACTGTAATTGGAGGACTTGAAGAATGCCCAGGTTTAAATCTTAAAAGTTTAAGTTTGGCTTTGTCAAACAGCGAGACAAATCCAGAACCCTTAAAAAAGGCATTTAAGATGTTGTGAAGTTTCCTTCTCACAATATGGAATGATATGGGCCATTACGTGTCATCTTTCAGTACCTGCCAGGATTTCAAAGCGCTTCTTCACATTTCATGCCCGGTCATCCCCACGATTCTGCTGGTGTTGGATGCTGGTGTGGAGCCTGAACAAGACTGGTGCCGGATCACACAGCAGAACACAGCACAATGTGGATATTGTTGAAGTAAGAAAGACCGGTCAGTGTGTGTGTGTGTGTGTGTGTGTGTGTGTGTGTTGGCAGGGGGACGGGGCTGGGTGCATGCATGTGTGGAGGGGTGCAGCAGGGTCTTTGTCACATTCCTAATTGCTAAGAATCATACGGTGGAATAAGTGAAAGGCATCTCTGTTGCTGTTTCTGAACAGATGCATCAGATATGAACACATAACAAGCCTTTCCACTGGACCCATCGGTTTTTGTGGGGAGATGACTCTCCTACAGTCATCATCTGCGGACACAGACGTCTTCAGGGTCAATGCGATGGCTATCTGTGCTCATTCACTGGGTGATCAACCACCATTTGTTGCACTTTAGTCCCTTTTGTAACTAGAGCTTCTCAGATCTTGTGTCACATTCCAGTTAAAATACCTGCAAATTTTACAAATTTGTAGAATATTAACTTTAGCTTTAACTCTTTTTTGTATAGCTGGAGTACAATTGAGATTTAGACTAAAACCTGGACTAACTAGCTACGACTAATTGTATTTGTTAGCAAAAGGCACTTGGCTTCAACCCACAGTCAAAAAAACATGCATGCTAGGTTATTAGCCCTTCCTAAATAACACTTTGTGCTTGTGTGCATGGTTGTTTGTCCTGTGTGTCCCTTTTTTGCCCAGCGACACCCCATGAGCGCTGGAGAAAGGCGCCAGGCCCCACGCAGCACAGCATGGATAAAAAGGTGTAGACGATGGGTGGATGCGTAGACGTGATGGCTGCTACGGTAGTCCCATTACCTCGGTCTCCATCAAAATAAAAAAGCAGTACAATTCCATAATTAAAGTTGTTCCTGATAACTAAAACTATATAAAAGGTCTCACGTTTCCTTGCAGAAGTATTTATACACGTTCCACATTTTGTTACATTAAAATGACAAAATTCACTTTGGAAAGCATCTGTAAACGGGAATTTTGCCACAGATTTTGTTATGCGTTCAGGTTTGGACTTAGGCTAGGCAAGTCTGACAGAGCGATGTGCTTAGATCTGAATAATTCAACTGTAGCTCAAGCTGGATGTTTGATGTTGTTGTTCTGTGACAAAGCTTTTAGGATTATCAGGATAAATAAAATCTATATATTTTCTATCAGCTACTGTGTTTTATAACTGTTTTATATATAAAAAGGCCATTCACTAGGTCAGACATAACGCAAACAGGGTGTTGTACCCAATTTGGTTACTTTCTGCAGGGTTAGTGATGTTTTAACTTCTTTTACTTCAAGGATCCAGAGCTATCAGGTCCACCATTACCCTGAGTGGAAGCGAAACAGGAGCCGTGAGAGGAGGTGAATCTCCGTGGCCTCGATTAGTCTGGGGCCAGCAGGAAAAGAGAAACCAGAGAGTGGAAGCAGGACCGACAGGTGGTGCCCTGCAGGTGGAAGCGCCTTTCTTTGAAGATTACCTGCCGTTTTGTAGAAACAAAATGAAAACTCACTTGAAGAAGGTACTCGTCCAGGCTCTTTTTTTTTTGTTTCCTGACAACACCACGAGCCCGTCGTTTCATATCAATAACACAACACTTATCAGTTTAACGACAATAAGAAAACACAGAGATCCGACAACTTTTTTCTGTTCCAGTCATGAACCTGTTTTATTGTTTATAAGATTTAATTTGATGTCACTAACAAACTAATAATGGAATATTATCTGATTCAAAAACTTGAGTCAGTCCTATTCAAGCTTTAACTGGGAGCACATAATGTGATTACTCTCTTGTCCCTTCTGTATAAAATACCAGGCCGTTTTACAGCCGCGAAGACAACCTTTAATCATCACCTTTAAACAGCGGTTCCTCTCAATATGGTTGAATTAGCAGAAGCGCTACCCTAAAAGTGCATTTTTCCAGTGTTTTACTCTGATTAGCTGCTTTCATGTTGGACTTTTTTTTTCTTTTGCCCTAAAAGCTCTGAAATCCAAACCCTGACGGGCCAGAAGGGCACGCTCCTGAAGTTTCAGTGTCCTGAGGGGAAATGTATCAGAGAGCTGGAGGAAACTGAACCCTAAAGTTTCTGAGGCGTGGGTGAGGGAAGCATGTCCAAAATGAACAGCTGTTTAAAAGCAGCTCTGCTGGGTACCGCCACACAGAGCACCTGTGATGACTTTTAACGCACCATAAAGCACGCGACACAGTTTTAAACACAGGACCTGTATCATATTTACATTAAGTTCAACATTTCTTCGCAACAAATCAATTAAAAGGGGAAAAAAATGTCCGGCCATCCGAATAACACTTATTTACTGCTCAGATTTGTGTCGGTTCAAATATTTGTGTTTGATTCTGTTTATATCCATTTGCCGTCTGCCAGTGATGACATATGCAGGTCGTTGGCGCTCATGCACCAACGCGATTTGTGAGACGACATGACCGGATACTTGGGAGCTCAAAACTGGGTCCGTGTAAGAGAGAGAGGAATCTAAAGCCACATGTCACCGACAGCCAAGAAAACTCCCAGTATCCAGCTGGCAGCATTACCAGCTGGTGGGGTAAGAAGTTAAGTCATGCTGAGGGCCACAGAGGAAAAATGACTGTATTGTTTGACAAGAGAATAACTTATCTACACACGGAAATTGATACTTGGTTGTGTTGCCATCATCTATTTAGGAAGCACAAAGACGCTGGAGTGTTTCAAATTTCTTTTAGATTGTTTCTTGTATTATCTAATGTTGAGGAAGAAGTCTAGGATGGCAAATAGTTCAAAATAAGAGATAGGTCAAAATAATAAAATAAGGAGTTTTGGTGTTTGGGTTGAGAAATCACTGTAAATCTAAAATTTCTGCAGGGATTTTTTTTTCTGTCTTGGGTTTGTTTTCATCTATTTGGTTAAATCCAAAACAACTTGGTCCTTGAGACAAGGGGTGAGATTTGTGCAATTCAGCAAGCATAAAGTAAACAAAAGTCAGCAGAAATGAGATAATCTCAGTTGTGACTCCCTCCACAGACAGATGGGGGAGATACGTACGGCCTGCTTTTGCAGGAGCAGATATGATAACAGCGGTTGTGTCTGCGTCAGCGGCCACTCATTAAACCGCAGTGTGTGAAAGTTGGCGCAGCTCATCCTGGTCCTGTTGTGACAGGGCGGAGATCCTTTTGTGAGGAGGCCATTCGCAGCAAATCTGCTCCGCTCCACTCGCACAAAGGTTTTGAGGGGGGGGGGGGGGGCTGGGTGTGCCAGAGAGTCAACAATGAAGGGAGCAGGACCTCTCAGACCTCTCTGAATTCCTCCTCTGACCGGGCACATGCAGATGACACGGGGAAGTCTGGGGAATCCTTTGTTGGCCCGGCTACATAGGAAGTCATTTCTGCTTCAGTCTGAGGACTTCTTATGTCCGTCATGTAAGGCTCCAGACTTTTATTTTTCCTTTCATTTAGGTTTTTGTCCTAAAAGGGGAACATAGACACATAATAAGACACTTTGAGTGACATAATTTATTATGAATACATGGATTTCCAACAGTATTCATAAAGGTTTTGACATTTCATCCCATTACACGGCACAAAATTTAATTTTTCTATCGGGTTTGTATCCGAGAGTCCTACCCAAAGCAGAGTAAATCATGGTTTTCAAAATAGTTTACAAACAAACATCTAAAAGGTTTGCTGTCTATATGTATTCAACCCCTTCATTCTGATTCCCCCAAATAAAATCTAGTGCAAGTATAAATCCTGCTATTCTCTGTGTGTGTAGCGGGAGAGCTGGGCTTAATGTCGGTCAGAGCCATACCCCTGTCATAGTCCAAGAGTAAATATGATCTATGTTTTGCTTTGAGCACCTTTAAAGTTGAAAGGATTCACACAAATAGGTTGTTGAAAAAGGGAGAATGCATTTCAGTTCCCTGTTCCCCAAGGTGGGATAGTCCTTTATTACGTAGACAGGGGAAGAGCCTCAAAGTTCAGTTTTAAATCCTTTATCATCTCTATATGATATATTAATACAAGTTATACTTCATAATCATTAATTAGATGTCATATATACAGGACTGTCTCAGAAAATTAGAATATCGTGATAAAGTTCTTTATTTTCTGTAATGCAATTAAAAAACATGAAATGTCATACATTCTGGATTCATTACAAATCAACTGAAATATCGCAAGCCTTTTATTGTTTTAATATCGCTGATTATGGCGTACAGCTGAAGAAAAGTCAAAAATCCTATCTCAAAATATTAGAATATTTCCTCAGACCAAGTAAAAAAAAAAAATTATAACAGCAAAACAAAATCAAACATTTGAAAATGTCCATTAATGCACTCAGTACTTGGTTGGGAATCCTTTTGCACAGATTACTGCATCAATGCGGCGTGGCATGGAGGCAATCAGCCTGTGGCGTTGCTGAGGTGTTATGGATGCCCAGGATGCTTCAATAGCGGCCTTTAGCTCATTTGCATTGTTGGGTCTGGTGTCTTTCAGCTTCTTCTTCACAATACCCCACAAATTCTCCATGGGGTTCAGGTCAGGGGAATTGGCAGGCCAATCAAGGACAGTAATGCCATGGTCAGTACACCAGTTACTGGTGGTTTTGGCACTGTGGGCAGGTGCCAGATCTGGGGTAAGTTTGAGTCTGACGGGTATGGATGTATTTGCCAAGCTCTTTATATAAAATTTTATCTGTGAAGGAGTGTTTATGTATATCAAAGAATCATTAAAAACTAGGAAAACTGAAAAGTTAAGAACTTTTCATTTAGCATTGTCAATGAATAGATCTGGTAGTTTGCCTTTTTATTCAGGTTGCAGAATAACAACCACTGCAGGGATTTTCTTCACACAGATCTTCTGTGAGTGAATCATCGAACATTAACTCCAGCATCTGTTATTAGCTCAGCGCAGGACGCTTCCTTACCATTGTTACCGTCGGCCGGCACTCGTCATTGAAGCTTTTGTTGTTAAAAATAGCTTCTCTTAAAGGGGGAAAGCGTCTGATTGTGAGGAAACACATGCCCAGTCATGAACCCCCCCCCCCCCCCCCCCGCTTAGAGCATCCAACTTAAACTCTGCTCATGTCCGGAGTGGAGCGAGCTCAACCTTTGTGACAGAGAGGTCAAGAAACATTCGGTAGATCATTTCCATGTTTGCAAGAGGCACATGAGGCGAGAGCCTTCAGAGGGTTTTTTCACTGACTCTGATTTGACGGCTTAAAACCAGTTGGAAACAATGGAGAAACACACAAACTCCCCCTGCTACAACTTTGGTTTGGTGGAAGGTACCAAACTATTGTGGGTTAAGCCGATAAACTGAGTACTCAACAGGAAATCTGGAGCAATAATTTACAGGTGAATCAATGCTAACGCAGGAATCTGACTGCATTTCATGCTAAATAAACAGGGAACATCTTCCCCACCCACCCCTCCATGGGTCACTCCCTGTATTGCTATAATTTACAGTTAAAATGTAAAATGACCAAAAATGTTACTGTTTTGTTCTTCACGTGCAGCTTTGTCTAAAATATTTTTACACACAGCAGTTCGTTATACAACTTCTTTGTGAAGCTTCACCAAACTTGAACATTTGAATTACTTTCATGTGATCACAAAAGACAAAACACTAACACACTAACCAAAACTCCATTTAAAAAGTCCAAATACATGAATATATGTTAGATTATACCAACACATTTAACATACAGTGGTGAAAAATAATGTAAATGTCCATATAATGCATTTGTTAAAAGTGCATCAACATCAAATCTAATTTTATCTTTTAATAAATAGCATATGGTATATACTTAAATCTGATTATTATAACTGTATGATTAGTAGAATTATGAGTAATTCTTCTGAATTAAACATCCAAGTGTGAAAGTGTGTCAGTGTTGAGATAAAACAGTAAAGTGCTATAGAGTTATAGAAACTAAGATCTCTGAAAAGGGTTTCATTGTTATATTACTTAGATCTGATATAGTATTTTAATAATAAAATTAGAGTCAACAGGAAGTGCTGTTATTACTCTCATAATAACATTCAAACAATGTGTTTGAATGTGAATAAATGCATGGGAAAATTTTTGAAGTTGTTTCTATTTGTTTACTTGCTTTAATTTTTACTGGCACTGGTGGCCTTTATTTGACAGTAGGCTGACAGGAAATGGGGTCGAGACGAAGGGGGAAGACATGGGTTCTGGGATCTGAACTCGGCTCAGCCACCCCAAGGACTAAGGCCTCCAAACATGGGTCTCATGCTCTACCCCTGTGCCATCATCACGCCCCTAATCCTCTTGGTTTAAATTGTTTCAATGCTTTTATTCACTATAACTTTTATTCTCTTTCACCACAGTGTTCTTTAATTTTTCAGCAAGCTTTGTTTAGTTTCATCTCTGCGCACTTGTGGCAGAGACCAGCTAATTCAGTGACACTGCTCTGGCACAGATGCATGCAGGATGGTGAGAACTGCGTGCGCTAAGATACGAATCAGTTCGGTTCTTTGAGACAGGTGTCACTAAAATCGAATGCTGGACTCAACCTATGGCCCTTTTCAGCAGTTGTTCGTGAAGTCCAGATGGTGGACAAAACACGGCTTTACTTTTTAATTCCTCATTTTATCCTCAAACCCATTCTTTTATCTGACTAATCCACCCAGTAAAGGCAATCATTAATTACTACAGAGGAAAAAGTTGCTGAATACCACATAATACCGATTGGTACACATTGGCGGGCGTTTTTAAGAAATATGTATACAAGACATATTATACCCTACAGCTGACTCCTCTGTCATTTCAACAACAGGCGAGTTTTACTACCGCAATTCAGTGTGTGCAAATGATGTGTCATTGTCACGATCTGACCATTTGTTTTGTCAATTGAGCTATTACAACAGAAAAAAACACAAGATAATAGACACCCATAATCTATAACTTCTCAAAATGTCAGGCTCTTTATCTCTAAAATCTACTTCCTGGTTTGTGCACTTTGAATCTTTGAGACAAGAAGTCAATATCTTTCACCGCTGCTGTTGTTGTTGTTTTTAGGAGGATGTCTCATCTCTTCAAAGCCTTTCAAAGGGAAAACTATGCATAGCCCAAACAAAACAGACTGGTTCAGGATTATCTGACACAGCTAATTATGAAGATGTGATATTAAACCGAAGAATTAGGCAGAAATTTCTTTTGAGTGATTTACAATGTTAACATGAAATCAAAGAGTTGTTTGGTCAAACCCTAGTTTAGGGCATTTCTGCAGAGTCTAGACGTTTTCCTTATGCATGTGTGGGCAGAGACGGATTTTGATACGGACTATGTGGATAATTGTCAAGGGCAGCATTAAAATGGGTGTGTGAGCAGCAGATATGATATCACAACCTATCATTTCAGCTGTGCCCTGAACACGCTTTCTATTGCTATTAGAGATGTGCAGTGAATGGGATAGCATCCATGTATGTTGACAAGGCGTCCCCTTTTTACTGCTGTGGATACCGAGCGTATGTGCTTTGTGCCGGAGTGTTCTGCATTTTATTCCATACAGAACCTGATTTCCTCCTGTTTAACCCAAAGCATCCTTCATGCAATGACTAGGTCCTCCAGCCTTCTTCCCACAATCCAAAAATATGAATGTTGGGTTAATTGATCTCTCTAAATTGGACATAGATATGAGTATGTGTCTGGCTCTGTGTCTGAATCAGATCACTCAAACAGTTCAAGAGTTTCAAGATAAGCAGATAAGTTGAGTTGGTGTTGGAAAAATATTTAACAAGCAATATTAAAGGCATATTTGATGCTTTTATATTGTGTTAATAATAGATGACTGTGCAAGGTTGAGACTAAATTATTGATAGCAGAGCAGATATTGCTATAAATTAAATCTCTGTGCCCTTTTTTCTTAGATCAATAATAAATATATTTATAGTTTTAGTTCAAGCAAAGCTGTTTTATCCAGAGGTGGGGGAAATCAATAAAAATTGGAAGAAATTATCATAAAAGTTGATCACATCTCTGTACGGTCACTTGGCTTCATTTCCACATCACTGAGCGCTGGAAATGTCCATTGTACCAGCTGATCTGCAACTGAATGGAAAAAAATGCATTAATAATCTAGTTACATGGCTGCCATGGCAACACAAATCCTTCAGTTTACCAAGCGAGCGCGAAGAAATGTCAATCTATATTTTTCCAAAATGTCAAATAAGCCCTGTCATAATATTTTAGAGTATGTGGTTTTGTTTACAGCCTATTCTGCTGCTGATTCTAAAACATGTCCTGAAATATTGCTAACTTCCTAATCTGAGACCCTTCTGTGCAGAAGAGGGTGATTTTGAAGATGTTGTTTTATATGGCTGATTACAGAAAAAAAAAATCTAAAAAATAAAAGGCCATACTAGCAGAAAATAATCAAAATTCTCCTGGACTTGCTGATGAAATTCTAAGTTTGAAAGTTTCTAACAAGGAATTAAAAAAAATGTCTCTATGGCCCCTTTTCCATTACAAGCCCTTGTTGCTTTTTCATGGGATTTGAGAAGCATGGTGCTTTTCAAGTCCCGGGTGGCGTTTCCATACACATTTATCTGGCTAATTTCACTTTCCTGGGACTTTGGTCCCTCAACCGACCAAGTACTTTGCTCTGCTTTCCTGGGGCTTGTTGAGGGGCCAGGGTTATGTGCAGCAAGAAAAAAAAATGTCCGCTGCAAGGGAGGAGTAAGGAACAGTAAGGAGATGAGGAGTTTACAAACCTATTCATTTTATACCTTTCATTTATGACAAAAAGTTATTTTAAGATGTGTTTAGGCAATCAATTACATCTCCAAACTTCACGTGTGCAGTCAGTTCATCAGGATTATTTTAAGATTGCTCAGCCTTGTCAGGAGCAGCAGAGACCCGCTGACAGGCTGGCCTCTCCAGGGTGGCTGCAGTGTTTATCGCCATTGCTGCAGCGTTTAGTCGACCAGACCGTCTGTGATTTCCCGCAGGCTGGATCTATTCGTTGCCGCTGAAAAGTCTCTATAAAACGTTTACAAAGTTTGTGGGGAACATCTGCATATAACAGATATCAAATGTGAAAATCTTAGATAGATATTTTTGGCTTTTAAGTTAATTGTAAACTGTTTAGCCACAGTTCTGTAAGTTGACTGATATTATATATCTGTGTGTGCGCCGAGCAGGCTGCTTTCCTCCTTCCGTGGCAGAGAAAGCGGAGGAGAACCTCTAAAAATGATTTTGCCCTGATCAAAAGTCTGCAACACTGTATTTAAAATCCTTTTTATTCTCACCATGACTGAGGAAAAAAATTACTCATAAAGGTTTAGTTTGCCGAATGATGTTGGTCTTCATTCGGCAAACAAAAAAAGTCTCGTCTTTGTTCCGCTTCTGTCACACCTCCCCACACCACTGCGGTCGACATGCTGCGCAGGCACCAATAAGCTGTGCTTTATTTTTATTTATTTATATCGACAGGAGAAGAATAGAGAGGGGCCCGACGGTGGGGAATAGGGTTGAGCCGATGTAAAAGAGACTACAAGGAGATGTAACGGCATCGGTTGCTCGTTCTCCATCCTGTTTCTACGGAGTCCAAATGAGTGGCAGCATGAGTGGCAGGATATGGATACAATTTCTCTAAGCATCCAGCAGTTTAATTATAAAAATGGCTTAAGGACAACAAGGTGTGAGCAAGCAAGGTGGCCTACAAATCTGACTCAGTTAAACCGGTTCTGTCAGGAGGAATAGGCCAAAATTACAGTGAACTAGTGCGAGAAGCTCCTGGAAAGACACACAAAACGTTTGACTCCAGTCATACATTTAAAATGTTTATTCTACCAAATAATAATGAAATATATGCAAGCTTCAAAATTGGCAAAACGTTTAAAAAAGACCAACATTCAGACATGTAGCAACTGCTATGTTTCCGTGTGTGGATTGGATTCATAGGGTAATATGCAGAGTTTGTTTTCTGGCACATATTACGTTTTGCATGAAAGCCAAGAAGTTCAGTGTTGGTTTAATCTGAGCACATGTTTGCTGGGTTTATATTTGTAAAAATAATGAACACGATATATCCTTTTCCTCATGCTTTACAATTATGTGTTATTTTATGTTGATCTGTCACCTAAAACTCCATTAAAGACATTGAAGTTATTGCAGCAAGACACTGCATCTCTTGTATTGAATTCCCGGGAATGCAAAAACCAGCCAAGACCTTCACATTTTACATGCCAATCTACCTTCACACATTGTCCTGTTGTGTCTTTTTCTGTCTGCTTCTTTTAGCAGATGAAAAAGTTATAGAAAGATGTTTAAAATTCTGAAGAAATAAGGTGTCAGTCAGTATCTCTCTTAAAATTAAGTTTCTTGATCTCTTGGTGAAGCTTAAAAACCTGATAAAAAAAAGATCTGCTTGTTAACTAGAATCTTTCCCAATGGCAAGAGTAGTAGGCCAGCCTACGGCAGTGGTTGGATGTTAATTTTAGCAACCACTGGCATTTCATAAAAAGCAAAATAAAACCCTGCAGTACTTAAGAAGGAACTATACTGCCATCTTGTGGCAAAGGTCGAAAGCACATGCACGATTCATCTAATTCCAAAATATATATTATTTATTTATTTATTTATTTATTTAGGGTGATCAAGTCATCTCAATGCTTAAAGCAAAAACTATACAGGAATAATTTAAATATAGACTGATTAATAAAGCCATGAGGTCAACAGGGGGCGCCTGTTGTCCGTTTGCATGGCGTTTGAAAAATGATCGCAAAATGATCGGAAATCCCTGAAGTTTAAGTTGTTTCGACACTTGGGGGCGCTGTGGTTACACTTTGTGGTCTTCGTGTTTCTGCTTTCATTATGACTCGGGTTTTTAGTTTATCTCAGCAAGTCTGTGTGATGGTTGGCCCTTGGCCTTTATACTTTACTCCCCGTAATCATATAGGCCGGTGAGTTGGATCCACCCGCTGGACGTTCTTTCAAACAGAAAATAGACGACAAATAAAGGCATCCAGATCGCCACACAACGCACTGCACGCACAAATTCAAGATGAACAGAAGTTAAAAGCAGAAAAAGGAAATAAAATATTTTTCCTGCTTAGCTGCTGTAATTCATTTTGCTAGTATTTATTTTCACCGCGTCTTTATCTGTCTGAAAATGGAGAAGAGAGGAAAAATGATCCTGATCTTTTGTGATCTTTGTGTTTTCTAATTCCTTAATGTCTGCAGAAGAGCAGGAAACACAGACCTGAGCAAATAATAGAGACTGGCGTGGGGAGTAGTCAGCCGCGGAGCCCTTACCCATTGGTTGCCTGAGACACAGGAGCTCTCCCTCTCACGCTCACATAAATGCGCTCCCACCACCGACCGTGGCAGATAATCACAGGCCACTGAGAGGAGGAGGACACACCTTCCGCTGATTTTGTCCTAGTTTGCACGGGGATGTGTTTTGACTCACAAAAAAGGCTCAAGATTTTACTCGTGCTTTTTGTCTGGCAATTTTGCAATTCTTGCGCACGCCTAGACTCCGAGGTTGCGGCGTTCCCAATCCAGGATGACGGGGGTTTTTGAGAACCTGAACACAGATATGCATTCGAACCAGATTACCTCAAACAATTACCACAGCTTGCACAAATCGCAGGAGTCCCCGACTCTGCCGGTCTCCACGGCGACGGACAGCAGTTTTTACACCAACCAGCAGCCAGGGCACTGCCCCGGGTCTCCTTTTGGCCAACTCGCCTCCTACCAGTACCACGGCAGCGCCACGGGCTCTGCTCCATATCCGAACGCAAAATCATACGACCTTGGCTTTAATACGTCGTATGGTACATACGGCTCTTACGGCTCCAACTCCTCTTCTACTCCAGTCGAGACAGGTAATCTTTTCCTATTAGGTTGTGCGCGCATTTTTTGCGACTTTTACGCATTTGTTTGCGATGTGAACTCACGGTTGACAATTTCTGTGGCGCATACTAACAATTATATCCTCAATACTCATTATGATTAGAAACGACGGTTTTTTTACACTAATTATTTTGTCTGTTATTATTAAAGGATTTATTTAACCCAAACATGAAATTGGGTGGAGCCTATTAAAATGTGCTTAATTGTCAGACCGACACCACTGCAAATGTGCATAAAAGATTTACCTAAAATAAAAGAACGTTGTAAAATGCTTAATGTATTAACCCAAATTGCTTTTGACTTCCCCATTAGAGAAAGAAGAAAGCGAGCCAGAAATCCGGATGGTTAATGGAAAACCAAAGAAGGTCAGGAAACCTCGAACCATTTATTCCAGCTTCCAACTGGCTGCTCTACAGCGGAGGTTTCAAAAGACCCAGTATTTGGCTCTGCCGGAGCGGGCCGAGCTGGCAGCTTCGCTGGGCCTTACGCAAACACAGGTGGGTACATTTGAGACTCGGGGTTGTGTTGTCAAACATCGACTTTCTTATTTAAACTGACAGAACGGAGACGCATGGAGAACATCGGTTAATCAGTGTTGCTCTCTGTGTCCGGCTCAGGTCAAAATCTGGTTCCAGAACCGCCGCTCCAAGTTCAAGAAGCTGTGGAAAAGCGGAGAGATTCCCCCAGAGCAACACGTTGCGTCCAGCGAATCTCCTCCGTGCACGTCTCCTTCGACTACTGCCTGGGACTTTCCTCAGACTCAAAGAATGAGCAGCGTCAGCTCTGGTTTACCCCAAAGCAGCGGCAGCCCTCCCAACACGAATGCGCCTTCCTCGTTTTTGGCGAACTACTCCTGGTATTCAACTACGAACTCTACAACGCATCTGCAGCCTCCTCTGATCCAGCATCACCACAACTCGGCCATAAGCGCTGGGACGATATTCTGAAATAAAAACAACAACAACAAAAACTTGGTTTCAAAACGGGCAATAAACAAATGCCAATCCCTTGATTTCCCAGACCTCGTGTGCGTCTTTGCGCGCAGAAACTAGCAGAAACTTAACGGAGCAAGACAGGTTCATGGACTAGACACAGATTTCTACACTTATTTTTGTATTTATTTATTTTCTTTGTGTGAGGGATGAATGAACCACTATCACCCAAAGCATTTCACAGCCTGGCTACGAGCCTACTTTTACACGGACGTCACTTTTTTTTTTTTTTTTTACATTTTCTGACAAAAACAACTACAAAGCAAAACAAAAAAAACAACAATAAAAAACTCTGACATCAGGACGAGCTGTCACAGATGTAGCGCAAATTATATCCCAACTGTATCGTGCCTTTTGCAATATGACCTCATTTTGTTTTGCGGGGAAAACAAACGTATTCACTCCTGAAATAGCTTAGTTGATATATACCGGAAGGGTACATTTCTTTGTAAATAACCTATTGTATCACAGCTCTTTTTCACGGCCCTTGTTGCTCTGACTCTTCTAGGATGTTGGTGCAAATTCATCAATCACCGTACAAGCTACTGATTGTTCCTCCCCCTGATTCACTTGTATCCCATTTTATTGTGTTTTGTCTTATTTATTTTAGCTGTGTTTCATATATGATCAGACGTTATTTAAATAAAAATGTTTCCTGTGATCATGCATTCAATTTATTTAGCCCACAACTATTGAGACTGTGCTGGTTCGTTTAAGAATGTATTCTTTTCAAGATGACCACTTTCATAAACAGCTATTTTTAGTTAACTTTTTGTGTGTATCATTATTTTTTATCATAAAAAAGGACATTTAAATATCACAAAATATTTGAGAATGTAAAAAACAATTTTTATATTTTATTTGGTGACATTTAAATGTAGAAAATATACTGCAAAGTTAGAAAACGTTCACAATATTTAATAAAGGGAGGTTTTATTGTATATATATATATATATATATATATATATATATATATATATATATATATATATATATATATATATCACGAAAACCTATTGTGATAGTCTGGTAGCTTATCAAAGTACTCTCAAACGTCACAATTAAACATTTGTTGCACAATTGAAAGTAACATCAAAAGATTTTGATTTATTTAGCAGTGATAATTACATTATTCACATGAAATGCAGAAACTGCTTGACAAGACAGCTGCCAACGCACCTGCAGATGCTAACATCATAAATAGCTGAGCAATCATGGTACCTTTTAGCTTAGATCCTGTGACTCTTTTCAGCTGCTCCTTCATTTAGGGGCTTATTTTGCCACAGCAAGTCATTGCACACAGACTTGCAAGAGTTCTTACGGCGGTATTCAAACCCAGATCCTATATAGATCCCAAGCATGAATTCATGAATCCTTAGCTTGAAGTCCTTGTTTACAAAAACATACTGTAATGTAAATATGTATGTAGTATACATATGATTGTTTTCAAAAGCACATTACTTTGTCATTATTACACATTTGTTTCACTTTTCCAAGGAGTTTTAAATGTAAAATAATTATCTGCAGAATGCACCAGACAGCTATAAACACGTCTAGGTGCTTGCAAGATTTACAGATCAATACTAAGTTCTAGTTCTCCATCTCCCAAGGATTTGCTTAGGGGGCTTAACAACAGTAGCCGGGCAATTTGGCATAGGCCAGAAAACATTTAGGCGAGCTAAAGTTACAGCAACATTTTTAGCTAATTTAAAATAAGAAGTTCGGTAATACAAGGCTGCAACGGAATAAGTCCTCGATGAATCAGTGCTACTTAACATGCTAAAAAATCTTTTCCTATTTTGCTATATAACATGCCATGGAAGACAAATATTTAATTAAACTGTTTTTATATCTTCAGAATCAAATGCTGTTATTCAACACGTACTTCACCTTTAAACAATATATTGAATTTAAAATGTACATTTCTTATATAAAACGTTAAAACTCCTTGATAACTCAAGTGTAAACATATATGTTGCTGATGAAAGCTTAGCAGCCAATAAATTAAGCTATCATTAGCTTTCATGCAAAATGTCATGCTGTCCGGGATTAGTTTGGTTTCTGCAACCATGACCACAGGCTAGCTTGGTTGGTTTAATTCAAGCTAGCAAATGTTTAAACCAGATAACAGTTTACCAATTAATCTTCCTTGGTTAAGTAAACTATGTGGTTATATGTTGTTGTTGTTTTGTTTTTTTGTTGTTGTTTTTTGTAATTGTTTGAACATATTTGACAAACACTGGTAGGCAGTGGTGGTTCCCTCTGGGCAAGCTCTGATCTGTCCCCACACCCAACCAACCCACCCACAACTCTAATAGATTTATTTATTTTTTTAAATCTTTACATGTTTCTATCAATTTATTCAGTAATTTATCATAAAGTGTAAGAGCAAAAAATCTTTTATCTGTTTACTACTACCTACTTGACAAAAAATATTTTAAATATTGCCATTCTATAGTTTGATAGTTAGTTTTTTTTTTACAATTGTGTCAACCTAAGGTGGACCATTTTGTATTAAACCTTTAAAAATGCTAATTTTTTAACATTTCACAAACCGAAATGTAAAGGAAAGGGTTGAGCAGTCTAATGATTGTCTGCAAACAAATAGAAAATGTGTTAGCATTGTAACTGGCTGTACCTTTTCCAGTATGTCCAAATGGTGTTCCCCAAGTCATGCCGCCCTGGGCAGAGGCCAATACAGCCCTTATCAAAAACCACCCTTGGCAGGATTTACGGATTCCTGAACTGTATGTGATTCTTATTTTCCATTAGCAATAGTTTAGCAGAGCAGAAAGCAGAGGCATAAGTAGCAACAGCAAGCTGTTGGCATGCCAGAGGGGAAAGATGAGGTTGGGCAAAAAAAAAATAAAAAGAAAAGACAAGCTTCTCAGACTATGTGGAGTCAGGGAGCCTTGTCCCCCCCCCCCCCCCCCCCCCCCCCAGACGTTTTATGAACTCAGTCTTACAAGAGAAAAGGAGACTGGAACAAGATCCAGGACAGCCTGGAGCTTAACTAGACCATCAGGCAAACGCTTCTCACGTCTCACAACAAGCCTCTGATCTCTGAAGATGAGCAAGTTGACCCACATTATTCATGTAGATTGAGGAGAACATAGACACACGTCTTGAAGCTGAAGTTTCCACACCAAAGATATTTTATACAATGATTATATTATTTTTTACATTTTCAGACGATTGAATGAGCTATTATGATTACAGCTGGTACAGTGCACTGTAAAAAAGAAAGTGTATTGAATGGCATTCATTGAAATGATTTGAAATTTAATCAAGTTTGAAAATTCTGTAATGATTCAGGCTTAATAATTACTACTTTTTGGGTGGTAACATATTTTATTTAAACGTTTTGATTAAAATATTAACTGACGATGTTTAGTCAACGATTATTCTCATTCATTGTGTGCAGTTTCCAGCAGAGAACGGTAAGGCTGATATGCTTTTATGGGTTATTTTAAAAAATTACTATAGGCCTATTGGCTAAGTAAAAATGGAGTACTGTCATAAAACCTTTAGTTTCTCAACTAAAAACTATAAATTTTTAATTGAGAAAATTTCTGTGCTCAAGCAGAAATTTAAGTTCAATTCCAGCTTTAGCCAGTTTAGCAGCTGGGCAGCTAAAGTCAAACTTGCTAGCAAGCATATCTTATTATTCATGAGGCACAAGGACAACTAATATTCCATATTAGTCGTGATTATCTGATTAATCGTGCTACTCTGAATCGGCGCTGTCAAGTCTCATGCAGTTAGTGTGAGATACGCATTTTCCTGACTTCAGACACACTCATGCCACACATGAAATTCCTCATGCTAAAAAATATCAACCCATATGGGCTTCGAGTGAGAAATATCCAACCAGAGCTCAGTCTAAGCCCCGCCTTTGATATTTTTTACAGATCCTGTTGCTTTTGCCATCAACATAGCGCATGCCAGACAGTCGGCCCAATGCCCCTGAACTTTTTAAATAACTGATGAAAAGATTTAACAAATAGACAAAACAACTATGCATACACCTTTAATGTGTTTTGCGACAATGTTAAAGTGAATGTTGCTAGCCAGCTGAGCTTCGTAACCCTTATTGCTAGTAAACAAGACATCTTATGTAGTCAGGGAAAATGTTTACACATCACCCCATTAGATGTTAAAAGTTTGCATCCAGCTTTAACTATGGTGATCAGACATCCCCGTTTTAGACAACCTGTCCCCAACAGCAATGTCCCCGATTTCAGCATTTTATAAATGAGGAAAGAAGTTGTACACAACAAGAGCTATTAAGTGACCTCGTTGTGCTGCTGTTAGCGTTACAGACAGATAGTGAGAAGAGCCGTGCTGGAACCCCCCCAGGTGATGTCCCCACTTCTAAATGGAGAAATCTGGTCACCATAGCTTTACCTATTTTTAGCAGGGCTAATGCTAAGGTCCAACTTGCTAGCAAGGATAGCTTCACTGAAGCTAACATTGCTAATGATCCGCATATCATAGACGGTTGTGTTCAGAGAGAAGTTTAGAATCCTACTTCATTAAAACAGATTACACACTTTTTGTTTTGTTTCTGTTTTTTCTATTATTTCAATGTTTTGCGCATTAATCCCAAACCAGTTCTTACTTCTTTTTAACAAGAGGTACTAAAGCAGATTAGCAAAACTACCTTAATGATGACTTAAAGTTAAACTAATTTGGTTGAGTAAGTACATGTCAATATTTAATGTATTTGTTTTTAGCTGGTAGTTAGATAAGTTCTACAAATAAATTATTAAAACCATCCAAATAAAATGTATGCAAATCGCTCCATCAATTTGATTGATTTCTTACTTCACTATGGAGCATGTATTAGTTAAATGTGAATTATCTAATCATTATATTTCAACAGCTAGAGTCCATAAAGTGGGATCTTTCCCTTGCACGCAATTAGGATTGTAGCATGTCAGTTGTTATATCTACATGATGGAGACCCCCACCCTCCATTCCAGACCTCCACCTTGGGGGCTGACAGTATCTGACAGGCCTCCAGGCATGCAGCCAGTCTGCGTTGTGGCCTAACACAAGAATGAACATGCTTACTACATTCTGTATCTTTAATTTATTCAGGAAGTTGTCAGTTGATTTGTGTTGCCTGGAAATATGATGACAGATTTTCATGATCAGTAAATTTGCAGGGTAAAAATGCATTTTTCTGTTTCTCACCATTTAAAGCTGTTGTGGTTTATAGTTTTGTGTTTCTCTGGGAAACTTAAATGCCACATACCCCCCATATCCCCATTTAAACCCTGATCTGTAATTTCATCCACATTTGCTCTGGTTGGAGCATTCCGGCTTTCAAATCTGAAAGCCTGCAATTACTATATAATTCTTCGCAATTTTAGATGTCCTAATATGGGCTGTAATTTTTTACACAAGACAATTTCCCGCTATTTCAAGCATCAACATTGTCAAAGTTGTATGTACATAATAAATGGGAATATCAATGCATAGTTTTTAGCCTAACATCTTGACTCAACGATAATTATATCCGTGTGGAGCCTACGCGGAATTAGCCTGAATTGCATGGTAACTGCTGCTTTAAATTTTAAAAAAATTACTCATAATTTCCCCCAAAGATTACCAAGATCTCGAGTGCACAATGTCATCAGCGTAATGAGGAGTAAACATTTATGCTAATAATCTACAATTTTTCCCCCTCGTCGCCTATAAAAAGGGGAAATAAAGCAGAGATTTTCAGTCATATTCTGAACTCTGCAGCTATAGCATTGGACCGACACATGGGACGCATTTGGTGTGGATTTAAAGCGCTGATCTGGAGCCTGTGCTGCGGGGAAGCTTTATGCTCATCTGTATCCATGCGGATTCTTGCAGTTCCAGAGAGGGGAGCTTCAGACTTATACTGAAAGGTGAGTCCTTGGTGCTTAATTTTTCTGTTTTAACCTTGTAGTCTGGCAGCATTTTAATAAAAACAGAAAACAAACTTAGACTTTTATCTTTCATTGCAGACAGGATTAATATCTTTGTCTCAGTCTCTGCAGTGAATGGGCAGATTTATTTATTTTTACCTTGGAGCTCATGTTACTACAGTTTAGTAAATTCCTGGTTAAAAAAATCATGTATATATATATATATATATATATGCAATGCTTTAAAAACGGAGACATGCAAAGAGAGTAAACTCCTTGCTCGGAAATTGTGCCTAATTTATTTTTTGTAAGCCTCTCCGCATTGACAACTCAGTGACACCTGCAAGCAATTTGCCAGTCTTATAGCTGCATATTGGGCTTAGTCTAAGGGAACAGTGACAAAATGGCAGCTCACCTATTTCGCTTTTTTTTTCTTTCTTTTGCACCAGAAAATTTCCTTCAGAGCACATTCTCTTTTGTTAAGGCAGAAAGATCCTCGGTGCGAAAAAAAATTGCTCATAATTACCTCAGAGATAGGAAACTGCATTAGAATAAATAAGGGCAAAATGACTGTAATTATACCGGGTTTGATGGGCTCAACTCGTATAATCAAGGGGAGAATACAGCGAAATAACACTGACCCTCTTGGGTGTGCAGCTGCGCCTTTTCTGGGAGTAGGTAGGCAGATTTTATGCTGCAGTGCTCCTGCTTTCTTGGTATATCTTAAATAGGCCTGTAGACACACTGTTCACAAAGGATTTTATATGTTTGAAGTCATTGGAAAAAAAGAAAGCAGAATATAAGGAATAATAAACAAGGCCAGAGCATGTTTATTTTAATTTTATTTCTTTGTAGCCCTGTAGCTAATAATAATAATAATAATAATAATAATAATAATAATAATAATAATAATAATAATAATAATAATAATAATAATAATGTTTTACGCACGATTTACGGATGCAGATTGGACAGAATAAATAAAGAGTTCAGTCTGTTTTTCATATATCACAGTAATTATATCTATTTATATTATTATAAAAAAGGATTACATTTAATATGTGAATATGACTTTTTTTGCAAATATAAAAATAAAAAACAAGTATTGCATTTTCTTTTTCTTTCTATTCTGCCCCCAAATAAATAATTCTTAGCATTTCAACATACATGATAACATGCTCTTTTACATCGATACATTTCGTGCGATGTTTAGGCATCTTTGTAATCTTTTTCCTGCTTAAAAGACCATGAAATGACATTTCTCGAGAATTTTGTTTTCTTGGTTGTTGTTTTTTTTGTCTTTTTATAATAGCTAACAGATGTTTTTGTTGCATCACGTATTTCAAATGTTTATGTAAGCCATGCTCACCAAAAAGCTTATTGTTTTTATTCATTTTTTTAATTCTTCTTCTTCCAAATAGGATTTAGCAGTTTTTTTACATATTTGGAACATAAATGATCTCTATCAAGGCAAAATTTGAGAAAATATATCAATACCTCTGTTGCTAAATTCCCATATTAATATGTTGCAAAGATCTTGAACAGTCATGTAGATATTTTCCATCCCGACATTATTTCTCATTTGTAGCTCTGTCCAGAGGTTTTATCACATCTGCAGTCACTGAGCAGAAGCTGCACAAAGGCATGTAGGGCCGATTGTTAAACACGGCCATAATCTAAACTGGGCGCCTTTTTTTGCAGCTCACATGGTGTCTGCTGCAACAGCCAACATGATCCTGCTTTGTGTCAGCTCGCATTAAAGCTGCACGGCGCTGCAGCAAAAGAGGAGGAGGAGGAGGAGGTGGTGGACAGGAAGAGAGGGTTGAATCAGACACCGTGTTTAAACATAATTTAAATCATATTTTACTGCTTTTGAAACTTTTTGCACTTTTATGTACATAAAAACCCCCAGAAACAGATAAATAAATTAAAGTGATCAATACAAAACTAAATATCTTCTATGGAGACTAAAACACATGTTGACGAGTAATATACACGAAAAGCCTAAAACCCTGTTTCACAGCGTATCCAGTAACAGCACAAAATAATAATAATAATAATAATAATAATAATAATAATTAAAAAAACAAATCTGAAAATTATATACAAAAAAATAAAAAAATAAAAAGATACAGTGACAAGTTATAGCTGCTCATCCTCGTGATATTTTTTTTTCTTTCTCTCTCTCAAAAACAGCGAGTCGGCTGGCCTTTTACATTTGTTCACATGACATCGGGGCACGGCAAAGAAAAGCTCTGCTTGCGTTTAGTGCAGCGTCACAACAACACAGGGTTGTCATCTCAAAACACGCATACAGAATGAACACAGACAAGTCTGAATAATTTAACTTAAATAACAAGCACAAAGAAACAACATAGCGACGTGGGTATTTACTGTGGTTGAATTATGCTGTAAGCATGGCGGCCTGACTGGTGGAATCTGGGATCAGTTATTTGGTTAAAAAGCCTTCACTGCTCTGGCCTGATTGGCCTTTAGGTGGAAATGCACGGTTTTAGGTCATCACGTGGCGTAAACAAAAAGCTTTTCTCATAAACATGTAGCCTACAGCTCAACAACAGAATTTTTCACACCAATTAGAGTTAAAAAAATTATTATTATAATAATAAAAGAAACGTAAACAACAGCAGCCAAAAAAGTCGATCCTTTTTCCTTTTTGATTCCCGCTGCCACGGACTTGCTGCCCTGCGTGGGTGCATTGTGCGCCTTTTTGCTCTCTCAGCTTCCCTCCTTTGCTTCTCCCTCCCCTTTCTCTGCTCGCCGGCACGAAGAGGCCTCCGTGTCAGCTCGCGGGATGCGGCAGCTTTTATAGTGGCACATCATCAATGCCGAGGCCGCGCTCGGGCGGCTGCAGCGTCCCTCGCCATCCTGACGCTGACGTCTCTGCTCACATGAGCTGCGACTGTTGCATAGACTCTTGGTGTGTGGTCGGGTACCACGAGGTGTAGCTGGGGATGTAGGAGCCAGTCGTGCCGACTGAAGTCTTCACGGTGGTCGGGGATGTCCATACCGGTGCCACGGTGGGCGAGCCGGTGGAAAGTCCTCGACCGGTGGCTAAAACGTTGGTGTCGATTGTGCTGCCGCCTTGCTTCATTAGTTTCTTGAATTTTGAGCGTTTATTCTGGAACCAAATTTTTACCTGGAGAAACCAAGGACACGTAAAGATTAGTAAGGAAAACGGGGTGTTTTACGCACACATTACGCACAATTTACGCATGCCGTTTTAATGATATTATTATTATTATTATTATTATTATTATTATTATTATTATTATTATTATTATTATTATTATTATTATTATAACATGTGGCTATTTGATCGTATTATTCAACTTGCCTGTGTCTGAGTGAGACCCAGTGACGCTGCCAGCTCAGCCCTCTCCGGTAACGCCAAGTATTGCGTTTGTTGAAATCTCCTGTTGAGCGCTTGGAGCTGTAAACTGGAGTATATAGTCCTTGGTTTTCTAATCTTTTTCCCCTTGCCGTTAAATCGCACCTCTCCGCCTTCGACCACCGTGTTCTTCTCGGCTTCTGGTGCTGCTGGTGGAGACAAAGAAGATGTATTGGGCAGGGAAAAGATGCGGAGGCAGCTGCGACCAGCACTGCTATGCAACGGCGAACACTTGAAGCACAAGTTTTACAGACTGTACTTTGGGTATAATTACCCTTAATTGCATACATTGTTTATAACGTTACGCAATAAATAATTGGTGAGTCCAAGTCCGCATCTGGGGGTATCTGTTACGCGCCGTCAGTGCGGAACAATCCAGCAAACAGAGACAGTCAGTTTCAAATGAGCAAAGATGCCGCTGCACGCTTACCTGGGTCCTCCAGTCGTGTCTGTGTGAGCCCCGAACTGTTCTGGTAAGTCTGTACTGTACTCAGGTATGGACTGGTGGGATGGCTGCCGACAGAGTTTACGTACGGGTAACCCAAAGACCTGGGGAACGACGAGGCTGGGCTGTAGCTGTCGTGCTGCGTGTGACCTGTAGAATGTAAACAGTGCATGGGATAGTGTCCGTGAGACATGGAGGAAGGAGACATTTGTTGACTCGGGGGTCCAAACTCCATGAAAACGGCTTTTCCTGAGGCAGGGCTATTAAGACCTTCTGGAATCGTGGTCATTGTCATCTCTTCTGGCGGTTCCCTCCCGTCTCCTCTCCGCTTTTGTTGTTTTCCTCCTTTTGTGATCTCAGCTAAAGGATGGGTCCCAATTTAAGCCGGCCTGGTTTTTTCTCCTTCCATTCATAAGAAAATGCAGTTTGCGCCTGTGAAAAAGTCCTGGGAGTGATGCTGTGGACCGAGACAAACTCGCTCAAAGGTTTGAATCTCGGACTCATGAATATTCATCAAAGGCTGTCGCTGATTGGTCCACTCTTTGCGAGGGAGAAGCCGATTGGCGAGGTTGAGGCTGGGGTCCGAGGAACCTGACGAAGTCAAGGAAAACCCACAAAACCTCAGATCTTTTTTGACACGTAAAAATGTGATTTTTTCTTTTTTTACTCTTTTTTTTTACACACAGGGCGCCTATTTTATGATAGTAATACAAGCATTAAAGGCGGCATCCATGATGGAGTTAAACAACATTTTCCTCCCCGTCACAGCTGCTTTGTCTGCTGGCCAGTCTGATTAAAGCACTTTTTGATTAAAGCTCCTAATGTGCCATCAGGAGGAAGGCGTATATTAGCATAACACTGGTGTTCAATTTTCATAAGTAGGTCTGTAATTAGTCATGTATTTAACACGGAGAGCTACCTGAGGTGTCAGTTACACCTGCAGCAGAAGGACGAGGCTTTACAAGCTCAGGCATAGGCCTAGGGATGATTTATTACACCTAAAACGTTTTTAAAATATCACGAAAGTTTGAGATAATTCTTTACACGCAGTTGAACAAATCCAATTATTCTAGCTGCATTTCTTTTCACTGCGCGCTTTATTTGTCAATTTATGACGCATACGAATGTTTACAAGGAGGTCCATTTCTAGCTTAGCTCTATCACCTTTTTTTGTTTGTCTCGGTTTAATTCCAACTGGACCATTTTAATTTATGCAAATTAAATGGAGCTGCAGATTCACAGCATTTGATGTTGATATGAGGATAAAGGGGAAAAACGAGGCAGGGACGCTGCTAGACATACAGCCTATAGGAAACAGGAGATGAGGAATCGCACAGGCAAAATATGATAAAAACAAATTTAAGAGAGTATACAATTTTTTCTTTTTTTGAAATTAAACTTTTATGTTTGCAATATATTAAAATGGCATGTTAGAAATGATTGACTCATTCTAAATAATCAATGGGAAATTCTATACATACTGCAATCAAACCCGTCGAATAATTGCTGAGCAGCTTTTTGCAGGTCCCCATTGGTATTTTGACCATTTATTACCAAGTCTTTTAGGTTGGAAGGTCCCCTCTCTGTCACCCTAGTTCTGTCTGATTCGGGTCGTTACTCCAGCTGGGTCTCTCCAAAATGATACGGTTGCTCCCAGCTAAAAGAAAACTAGCTTGCTGGTAAATATAAAAGAATAGTTTCAACCTACATCTCACAGGGGTATGAATAATTTTGGCTCAATATATATGCATGTATATATATATATATATATATATATATATATATATATATATATATATATATATATGTGTGTGTGTGTGTAAATAGAAAGCTGGCTCTACCCCAGTTGGGCTGTATTTCTAGCAACGCCCCTGGTGTTAATCAGCAGCTAAAGTCAAAGAATGGCCACTTACTTTGTAAAGAATCACGTGATGGAGTAGAAGCAGACAGATGTGCGCGATCCGAGGACAGAGAGCCTCCCCGGGATGGAAGCGGTGCAAAGTCTCCGGCAGACCGTCATTTTGCGCTGGGTTCATCTGCAGACCGCAGCTTCCTCTGCCTGCTGTCGACGCGGAGCATAGGCGCAGCCCCGCTCCTCCATCCGCCGGTCCCTCCATCATCTCCACCTGAATAACAAATTAAAGGCAGTTAAATTCCCTCACTGCGATTATCAGCGTAATTGCATAATTGAACCGCAAACAGAACGAGTAAGTTGCAGAATGTGTTATCAAAAAATGCAGGCGCTGACATCACATCACAACGCGCGCGCGCGGTTGCGTGTGTGTGTGTGTGTGTTTGAGCGCGCGCGCGTCACAATGCGCCAGGCGGCTTGCCGATGCCTGGGATTTAAAGATTTCTGTGAAATATTAGGCTATAACAAAGCTTGGTCTCCTTGTCCCCCCCCTCTCTCTTAAAATAGGCCAATTTGAAGTGATTTCTCCTGGAATTACTTTCGAAAAATGCCTCAAGATTTCCTCCATCAACAACGACAATGATAATGGTGGTACAACCGATAATTATCATCTTCCAGAACAGAGGACAGATTTTTTATGGGTACTTGGTGGGTGCGACTGATAACTGTCATTATTTTTCCCACGATTATAGTATCTACAGACGGCTGTGAGTAAAACCATTAGCAGAATTGAGGCGGAATTTGGAGGAAACATGTAAAATAATAGCAGAAGTGTACTACTAAATGAGAGATGTTTATGTGATGCAAATTGGCACTGGAAAACACTTATTTCAATTTTTGCCAAATGTTTCCAGTAACCCAAAGTGATAACCTAATACTAGATGGATTTTTCTAGCCTCCTCTGCGCCATCAGGATGAGGCAGACATGTGATAATATTACCGCGCTGTCATTAATAATTTGACTCGCCGGCAGGAGGGCAGCGCAGGCCACAGCAGCGCTTCCTGCAGCGGGACTCTTAACTAGCCGCACTAAAAATAAAGTCCTCCATGCATGGATGGATGGGGCGCGGAGGCAGGACTCATTAGGAGTGAGTAGCTCTGTGGCTGAGGGTGTTTTAACACCTGCTGCTCTTCACCTGACGGGTTACTGCAGAGGTGGAGAGACTGACGGGGAGAGGTGGTGCAGGACGGGGGGTGGCGGGGCTAAACGGGCCAACATGTCACCGACTTTATTTCAGTCCGGTGATAGCAGGCCCTCCTCAGCTCTGCATTTATTGGAGCCACCACATGCTATCCAGGACTGCGGGGTGATGGAGAACCGTGCCAAACTGGTGCGTAAAAGAAGCAGCACCGTGCGCTCTGCAGCATCTGGATCTGAGCAACAATTAATTACTGTTCCTGCAAATGAAGAGGAACAAGAGCAGTTTTTAATTGATTGTTCAATTTATCAGTATTATTATTATTATTATTATTATTATTATTATTATTATTATTATTATTATTATTATTATTATTATTATTATTATTATTATTATTATTATATTTTTGCTGTTGTAAATAAGCAAGTCTTTTATTAGATCAAATCTACAGTTGTCACTCACTCCTATACACTTAGCTTGTGCCCACATGGACAAATTACAAATGCAAAGCAGCATACAGTCCCTAAAGAGGACACATTAAAAAACAACAATTAAAACTGTTTCTGAAACGGGCCATTACGGACATCAGCTCAGCCACATCTCCAAGCGTCATTTGATGAGCCACTGTACCAACAAAAAATGTCAAACAAGGTTGCATTTCACGTTTTTATTATATATATATATTTTTTTTTATTTTTTATTTTTTTATTTTTTTTAAGCCACCGATCAAGCAAGTGAAAATTGGCTTTTGTTCTGCGCCGTCTCCGCCGTTGCCTCTCCTGCCATCCTGTAATTTGCGGCCGTCAGTTAGCGCAAACTAGATGCAGCACAATTAACTCGGTTCTGGGTCTATTTTCACGTTCAATGCGGCGTCAAAATGGGGATTGATTTTGTTTGCTGAGTTATGCGTAAACAGGGGGGAAAAATGAATAATAGCATCTGAGGAATGAGACTTTCCCACTGGTGAAGATGTTGCATTAACACCAGGGTCAAAAGGGTGATCAGATAATTATTTTCATTATTCTGTTTGTTTTTATTGCGAAAAATACAGACTATTTCTTCCAAAAGATACATTACCTTAATGTTTGATTAATTTAGCTAAATTTAATAAATATCTTGCATTTTAACAGTGTAGCCAGCTATTTTTATTCATATAAATTCAAGATTGTTTCTTTGATTTAGCATTTATTTCAAAATGATTCTCCCTAATTTGCTTTCTTATTATAGTGGGACTTATATGAAAATACAAAAAACGGGAAAACCTGAATTTACATCAAAACATAGACAAATGATATATCTTTTTCATTCTAACAGCCAAAAAAAATGATTTATGTTTTATTTATTTCAACTTAATTTCCTTTTTTACATAACACCAAATTACAAACAGCTGTCATCTCAAGGCTCTTCAAACATGTCCAGTTCATATGCAGTTATGTAAAACCCTCAGCTACGATCAACGCAGCCATCACGTGCGGATCTAATTACAAACATTGTAATTTGATTTTAATTGTAATACCTACATTGAAGTCAAAGTCAGTTGATCTTAAAAAATGCCCGTTAGTAAAAATTCATCTGTCTTAGGGAGAACCAGCCGACATATTTTCCAGCAATTTCTTCTCCTGATGCCTAAAAATAAGAAATAAATCTTTTAATCTTTATTGATGCTTTAAATGATTGATGCTTTATGTGCAGAATATTAATAATATTTTTGTTTCTTTTTAGGCACCAGTGACTCCAAGGTCCTGCTTCAAACCACCTTGTGATCTGCAGGCCTCCAAATGGGCTTGTTGTTCTCAAGACCAATTACGCCATGAGAGATAAAGAGCAAGCAGCTTTTTAAATGCACATACGCTTATATTTCTAGATTGTTTTTATGCAAATAACATTTCACATCCTGTCCTCATACCTGATATCTCTAACAGCCAAAATCCTCTTTTGCAAACCCATAGAATCCCGATTAACCCTCTTGATTAACCCTGTGTAGAGCGACAGGCACCGTGGTAAAACTTCAAAGTCACTTTTCAGTTCCCCTTTTTTTCATTTCGGTGTTCAGAGGTGCTCTCCTCCCCAAGAGGCGAGGGGGTCACGGTGTGGAAAAAGCCCCCGGTGGACTGGTAGAAATGCTGTCCCCATTACGGCAGCAGCAGGGGTCAGGCCATGGCAGCAAGCGCCCAGGCTGACCAAAATTGGCTGCAAAATGACCAATTACCTGAGTGAAGGCTGAGGAGAAAGGACTTGGGAAAATATGGCTTTTACTTAATTCAGCTAAACTGTAAAAGAAACTAGTGTCACGGCGATGCTTCATAGTAGCTGCATGTCGCAGCATCCCACCTGTTAGGAGGGAAGAAATGAATTTATAGATAGGTGAGAACCAGGGCCAACGTTTTCGGGAGTGACGTAACCGCTATAATAATTTGAGCCGGGGGAATTATTACACCAAAACAATGATTGATTAAACATCTTTACATGTAGGCCTTATTGAATTAATTCCCCAGCAAATGGAAAACATGCAAATTTGGCAATTAAGTCATTTGCCCATGGAGAGCGCAGGCTGCTTGACGTTCAGCTGCCACAGCGCCTTTAGTCTGAAACCCTTTTTAGTTTTTTCTTTCTGTTAAGAGTTAAGTCTCCAACAAAGACAGGAAGGAGGTCAGCACTCAGCCAACACCTGAATGCGGCTCTCTTTTTTTGTGCTCCCCTTGATCCCCACAGTCTGTGCCTGTCATTAGTCTTAATGATGGAAAATTGTCATGTTGATACAAGTCTTGCTCTCCCCCTCTCTTCTTTGTATAAGTAGAAGGTGGAAGCTCCATTTGTAACAAAGTTCTTTGTGACTAAAAGCCGTGGACATTGCATTTGTGCCGCGGGAGAAAAAAGGGGGCTGTAGATGCTCTTTCCATAGCTGGGATAATTATTCCTACTGTGACCTTAATGATTCGCTCTGTTCATCCTGCATCTCATCCACGCGCCAGGCCCTCAGCGGAGCCCCGTGTCAGGGAATATGAAAAACCCATATAATGAAACCATTTTGGGCTGATGGAAAAAAGGGGGCTACTGGAGCCGCACTTGCTACAAAGACGGCTCAATTATATGAGTAATTGTGATAATTTTCCCTCCATTCACTGCCTTCTCTGAAAGGTAAAAAACACAGATGCTGAAAGGGAAATTACTTGGACAATATATAATCTGTGAAATGGTCACAACAGAAAAAAAAGATGACTGTAAGAAAGTGAAGGACTATAAATAGGTATGTTAATGCAGGGCCACATAAATACACCCTCAGAAGCTTGCAGACATAAACAAACAGCACGCCACTGAGCCAGTCCTCTAAGAGAGAGAGAGAGAGAGAGAGAGAGGGGGTGGGGGGGGGGGGAAAGCAACAAATGACCAGAAAATAAAGGATAAAGGTAAATGTGCAGCTGCCACAAAATTAAACCTCCTTCTTCTTCCTATTGATGAAATTCAGCTCCTGAAAATGCACCCCCATAGTTGGCTATCATTTGTTGTTCTCTGACAGGAAAAGGATAATTATCTCTCTCAGAGGCGACGAGACTGACATGCCCTTTAGACTTTGCCATGAATGCAGGGGCTTGATGGAAAGCTTGAGGAATAATTTTGTTCTTATGCTTTTCCTTCATGTTCAAGATGCTTGTTTTATTCCAAAGAACACGGAGATGACAGGATTGCGGAGAGCTTTAAACCATTTGGATCCCCACTGTAAATAAGGCATCGCTCTGTCTCTCAGCATCTGCATTTTGGGCAAAATAGAACAAAAACCTTCAAAATGATATCAAATTTCAACTTATCTCTAATGTAAGATATGTAGGATAGTAAGATACACGTGTTTCCTTTAAAAGCAGGTTAAACATTTGGTGCTTTAATTAAATAGAGAAGGTGGATGATTTATAGTGCTTTGCAAAACGATTCATCAATCCTTGAACCTTTTCACATCTTTTTACACTCTAATCAGAAGGTTCAGTGTATTTTTTTGGGAGTCTAAGTAAAATAAGAAATGTTTCGGGGAAAGTGAGGATGCAGGGGACACGTTGTCGTGCTCCGCCTGGACGATAATCAAACTTATGTGTGGGAAAACTACCACTACACATCACCTTCATTAAGCCCACCATCCCCACCGAGAAGCATCGTGGTGCGGCGATGCTCTTCTTGCACAGGAACACGGAAGAGTTGACGGAGAGTAAACACAAGGCAATCTGGGAAGAAAACATGCTGGAGGTTGCAAAAGGCTGGGGTCCAGCTGGACAAAGACCCTGAACGTACAGCCAGAGCTACAATGGAGGCGTTTGGATGTGTAAGAATGGCCGTCTACCATTTACCTCAGAATGATGTGCTGCACCGTGTTGGTCTATCACGACAACCACCCATGACATAAATGAACTTTCAAGGACTATGAATATTTTGGTGCCCGTTATATTTGTGCAGTGACACAGAAGTTGTTGCATTCCTCTATCTGATGGTTTCATACGTTTTGGAGAAAGCAACACCAGAATAATCTGTTGCATCTTATTTTCTCATGTCCCCCCCCCCCCCCCCCCCCCCCCCCCCCTCCTGCCCCAACTTCCCGGCCTTCCTCCAGACAAACCTCCCACATGTGCAGCCGCCGGCCGCCTGGAACAAATCATCTCAGTCAAGCTGAGTTACATTACAACCTTTCAGCTCAAATACTTGTATCACGGCGAAACGACGGGCCTACGTCACGATCCGTGTCATCGGCCTCACCGCCCCCCACCCCAGCAACTTCCGTCCCATTGAGCCGCCCTTTTGCGTTACGCCGCCAAGACAGCACGAGACCCCCCGGTCCCACTTGATTGTGGCTCTTGTGACATGGAGGAGCAGCTTGGTCCCACCAACAGCCTAAAACTCTGCGTCGCACACAAACAGACACGCACACACACAAACCCGTACAAAACCTCCACTCTGAAATCAGCGCACCCCACTGTGAACTTCCTGACAGCCCCCTGAAATGTTTTCAACTTGTCAGATCCCTACAGTAATACTCCGGGGAGCAGAGAACACAGCAAAACAATAATCATGTGATCAGAAATGGAGGCCATGTAAAGGCTGTTTGAGCTGCATCTATCAGCCTCTTTCAGTCGCTGCTCTCTCTCTCTCTCTCTCTCTCTCTCTCTCTCTCTCTCTCTCTCTCTCTCTCTCTCTCTCTCTCTCAGTGCCACACACACAAAAAAAAAAACATGGAGCAATATCTAAACTGTTTGGCCACCTTGTCACAGAAACAAACGGGCTCGGAGCTGTTTTGTCAACCGCAGCAGCAGCCGCTGGGATTTATTTTTGAGCACGAATGCATTTTTACATACAGGTTTATTTAAACTGACAGCAGTGAGCTGTGAAATTATTTGGGGGGGGGGGGGGGGGGGGGGGGGGGGCGACGAAAAGAAGGTAAAGAATGTTATTTTCTATTTTTCTTTTTCCTTTCAGGCGATGACAAGCAAGCGCTTCACTTTCTGTTGCCCAACAGTGTCGGAAATGCATTGTTCAGCGTCCGTTAAGGTCAAACAGAACCTCTGCAATTGAAGGCCAAAGATGTAGCATTCTGCTAACAGATTATCATCACCTACATTACCTTCAGTAATGGTACTTTTTTTTTTTTTTATTCGAATCTATTCGAAGCAGGGCCGGTGTCCTGCAGCTTTTAGATGTGTCCACCGTCTAACACGCCTGACTCAAACGGGCGAATTACCTCCTCAGAATCCAGTCAGGTTCTCCACAGCCCTGCTAATGATTATTTGGCGCAGATGTGTTGAAGCAGAGCAGCAAATAAAAGTTGCAGGGCCCTCAAAGACCGGAACGGAAGACGGCTGCTTTAAAGTGAACATCTCTGTCATCCCAGAGGCTAAAGTGTAACGGTAGAAAACTGCACTTTATTTCTTAAAATGATTCAGATGAGGTAAAGATGCGGCGACAACACGCTTTGCCCGTTTTAGAGGCAAACATTAGCACTGTTTACGAATCAAGAATCTTTTACTGTCGTTATGTGTCCCCATAAGGACATTTAGGTGAGGCACCGGCTACGAATGCATATAGATTACACATAACAAGCAGACACAACAAGACATTATACCTCTACTGTCTGACATCACTGACAGCACTTCCTGCGAAGCTTAAAGCGTGCAAATAGGCCTCGGCATCTGATAAGATTAGTGTTCGAGCCAAAAACACAGACAGATGACGTAGATTACCGCGCAGCTGCATGAGTGTCTCAGACGGACGCTACCCGAGAAGTTAAATTAGCTCATTACAAAAATTTTAATCTTCAACTTAATTGATTCTCGAGACAAAAACGACCGGGAGCAGTCAATTTACAGGATGATGTGAAATATACTGTTACTAGTTTAAATCTTCGAGTTACAGAACTGTGCAGTTTGCATGGATGTCCAAACAAACATTGCGTGAGAAACTAAAGTGGGAAAATAGACATTAGCATATGAGAGCAATAAGGCAAAAATGTTCATTCAATCAAATATAATTTGTTTTACAATGTTCATGCAAAAATCTGGATTTCTCCAGTCTGTACTAAGATAAGCAAAGAGACAGTGTGTCAAAAAATAGCAAACTGTTTTTGGTGTCATTAAAAAGAACAAAGTTAAACAAAAAATAGTTTCTGTTGTAACTGGGGTGGTATTTGCTGTGTAACAGTGTAATGTACAGTAGAATTGTTTTAAAATCATGAAATCTGAACCCTCTTATGTATTAAGATGAATAAAATCCTCCTGGGTCTCTTGGTCAGCTTAAGATAATTAAGACTGCCTATCTACCCTTATTAACAGAACAATTTTGTACTCTTTGCTCTCAACCCTAAGATGCCACTAACCTTTGAAGTAAAGAAAATATTACAGTAGTCACCTAAAAACAGTTTCTCTACCTCACAGGATCCTCCTGTGTTAAATGTTGCTTTTCAGGGACTTCTTCAGCTCTGGGATTTTAAAGGAGGACTCATGGAAACTTTTTTCTGAGAAAAGGAGCAAATCTGATAAAATAAAGAAACAAAATGCAGTATTTTCTTAAGACATGGCTAGCAGCACCTCTCCCAGCTTCATGTTTTGTTTTTGTTTTTTTAATAAATGTACCAGTCATTGAATAACATATTGAAATTCATGAAAATAAAAACCCATTAAACTAATCCTGCCCTCACTAACTCCGACTGTGATGATCCAGTTGTAATTTCTCTGGTGTGTTTTTGTTTAAAATCTGCATACTTCCCCGTTTAAAGCGGTGTAGGGAAGTGTAATTAATTAATTATTATATCAGACATTCTAGGTGTAAAAAAAAAGACTTTGACCCCAATTAGAAATAAAACCCAGAGTACGCAGAAAACACCTTGGGCCGGGATTAAAATCCAGGGCCTTCCTGCTGCAAGGCGACAGCGCTACCAACTGCGCCTGCACAGAAAATCCTACTATTTAATCTAAAAACCCACAAAAATATGTTTTATCCAAGGAAAAAGAGAAAGTACGTGAGATTCCTAGACGAAAGCATTAACTGTGGGGTCTATGTCTTTGCCTCTGGCAGCACAGACGGTGACCCTCAGACAGAGGCGGTCTGATTTTTCTCTCTTTAAACGGCAGTCTGATGTAAACCAGTCTGACCTACAGCTGTACCTCCCAGATATTACAAGCTAGCGACAGAGAGAGAGAGAGAGAGAGAGAGATAGAGACTCGTCTTCCAATTACACCGCTGCAGCACAGCCTGAAGCCCAGCCATCCATGGAGAAAGACAAGGCTGTCAGGGACTTTAATAAATGTAGGGAACGCTGCATGGGAAAAGTGTTGCTGTCTCAATAGAGTGGCACAGACAGGCCAAGGCTGTCAATGGAGCCCCTAATGACAGAGTAAAATAATGACAGACCCCAGTTAGAATCAGCAGGAAGAGGAAGATCAATCTGCAGCCAGAGAGGGAGGGATGCAGCGAGGGAGGGAGGATGGGGATGAAACTGTGGGCTCTTTCTTTTCCATTTTCTCAGTTTTAGCTCATCTCATACATATCTCTCTGCTGCAGCTGGCTCACGTCGTGGCGGGGCAGCTCTGCATTAAGCGCACAGTGGATCAATAGCCATTACAACTCCCTCACAGCCTGACACTTTGCAGGGTCGCAGTTGACATTTCACTCAGGGCCGCATTGATCCCCAGTGCACAATATTCCAGCCCGCGGTTAGTGGCCGAGCCTGGGGCCTGGCTGGAATTGAATGGCGGGCGGAGGGGGCTCTAAACGGCTGAGGGGCCGGCTAACCAGCTGCCCGTGCTACAAGTAAACAGCACACCCCTGGATGCATTCCTCATTTTCAATCTACTGGTTTTCCTGCTGCGGCCCGGTCATTCTGAGAGGCTTTATCGGAGCATCAAAGCATTGACCTGAGTGGGATTATTTATCCGTGCAACAGATCAGTGAACGTGTAGGCAGAAATAGCCACACTGGCACCATTGTTACCAGCGTGCATGTACTCTTATAAACCGCTTGGAAAAGGCGGACTAAAACAAGCATTCGGCGCAATTAAAACCTGGGAGTTTCCGAGGAACCTTGCTCAAAATAAACACAGAATGCAGCAGACAACACAAAATTAGACATAATTTGACTTAATTTCTTTTTAATTGCCTTCCCAGACCAAGATAGAATCTCTGCGTGCAGAACAGCCTCGGATAGCTGCGAGGGAACGTGTGCTTCATGCAGCAAATGGTTGTTGCGACCAGAGGAGAGGCATGTCCAATCAATTCTTTAACATGATTCAAAATGAGAAGCACTGAGCTGTATGTAATTATTTTACTACCCAGGTTGGTAGAAAGATTTTATTGTTTGCATTGAACATTGGTTCCAAAAGATGCGGTCAGAAAACAACATATTTGGAGTCCTGAGATCGTCTTGCATAACAGTAATTTTATCTAGCAGGAGGTTGTATATTTATAAGCTGATTAATAAAGCATGATTTATATTTTCTGCCCCTCACTTGTGCATTTTTGTTGTCTAAGAGAAAAACATTTATTTTATTAAAAGTATACAATTGTGTTAATATATTTGTGTTTTAAAACATACTATATATATATATATATATATATATATATATATAATTTGTTCGCTAAGCAAGGGAAAAAGAAGTACTCGGATTACTTGGAGAGTTAACAGTGATGCCGGGATTTAATATATAAACTGTATTTAAAAACTGAATGAAAGCAGGGTATCAACCACATTACAGGAATAGAGTTAACAATCTTAGCTGCAATAAAAGAAATAATAATAATAATAATAATAATAATAATAATAATAATTAGCATTTTTAAGAGACAGTGCAGTCACACTACGTTTTAAGGTCAATTCTCTGTATATTTTCACTAATGCCCTCCTCATTAAATTTTGAGTTTAGCATGTTTGCTTTCTCTCTTGGTTTATAAGTTACTTACTGAAAGCTCTATGGGTATGATCCATGTCTCAGGTGATAAAATAGATTTTTGAGTACATTATTTGGCTTTCAAGTGCTGCTGTACAAACCCTCGAAGAAAATCCCAGTAAAAGTGCTTCTCAGTAGATTGGAACATAAATGCAAAGTCCATTTGTTTCAATGACGAATTCTCAGAGTGAAATCTATATACAATATAAATCTATTATAGGCAGACTGTTGGGCTTTTAGCTAATGAAACAGAATTAAAATATTACACAAACTCAATAAATAAGACTTTTAACATGGAAAAGTTACGTCGCTCTGAGATCGCGTAGCGACTGATGACACAATCAATAGGAACGCTGCTGACTTGACCTTCGTCCAGCCGTTAGAGGCAACAAACAAGGTAAGCCGTGAAAAGTCAAAAACAAAAAACAACTACTGTTCACAAAGTGCTGTATCCAGTCACATCAATGGAAAGTTAAGTGGAAGGAAAAGGTCTGGTGGACAAACAGAGCACTAGCTACAGGGATAACAACAGCTTTGAAAGGATTGTGAAGTAGCACCTATTCAATAGTTTGGGGAAGATTCACAAAGCAAAGACTGCAGCTGGAGTCAAAGCTTCAAAAGCTACCGCGCACAGACGGATCCAGGACTTGGGCCTCAGCTGTTGCATTTGATATATTAAGCCAGGCATTAAAACGAGATGCTGGAAGCATCCTAAGCATCTAAGGAGAAAAAGGACTGGACTGTTCCTCAGTGGTCTAAACTCCTCTTTTTTTCAGATGAAAGTAAAGTTTGCTTCTCATTTGTAAATCAAGGTCCCAGAGTCTGGAGGAAGAGTGGAGAGACAGAATCCACGTTGCTCCAAGTCCAGCGTGAAGTCTCCACGGCCATCGGGGATTTGGGGAGCCTTGCACTCTGCAGATGTTGGTCCACTGAGTTTCATCAAATCCAAAGTCAGCCAACTACCTGGAAATGTTAAAGCGCTTCATGCTGCTGCTGAGAATCATTATAGAGAGGCTGGCTTCATTTTCCAGTAGGACTTGGCACCTGCTGACGCTCCCGAGAAATACCAAAACCTGCTTCAATGATTCTGGTATTGCTGTGCTTGATTGGCCAGCAAACTCAACCGAACAGAGGCCCTTTGGAGTATTGTCGAGAGAAACCTGAGCAACCCGGACCTCATTAACACCCCAGCAGAGTCAAAGAGTGACCACCTCCATGCCACAATACAGTAATCCATGCAAAAGGCATCCCAACCAACCAGAAAGTATATTATGTCAGCTGCATGTGATTACAGCTGTTCCTCTTTGCAGAAAATTGATTGTACTGCACTGTGTAAGACACCGGGCGAGGTTTCACACATTCACATTTAACGCATATAAGAGAGAAGAAGGAGAAGCTGTTAAGATGGGAGCATGCTGTCTTTTAGCATGATGAGCCAGAGGGGGAGGCGAGGCTCACATCTTGTCCTCTCCTTCCAAACGTGCGACCCAGGACAGCCCGTCACAAAGATACGCTCATTTACCGCTGCTTTGGCACACGCTCAGAAAAACTCAGGACTTTTTTTCTCCCTCACCAACCCCTTCCCAGCAGCTTATGGACATACAGCCAGGCACAGGACAGACATAATGTCTATAGAGTGCATTTTGTTTGAATTGCAGGTTGTCTCATAGAATTAAATCCAAATATAACCCGAAATATTTTACTCGATGAGCATAAACTATATTTTAAGAGTCAAAATATGTCATTTGGGATTGATTATGGACGTGAAAAGTCCCTCTGAATGAGATGAACCCGCTGTGTGGGCTGCGTTTTATTTTCATTCCCATCTTCCTCGAGATCCACCTCCTTTGTAACGCTCCAAAGTCACTTGTTTGACTGGTCAATTGCTATGTTTTCCCCCCTCGCAGCCAAACAAAGTCAAATTGATGTTTTCACAGCTCTGTCTTATGCCAGTGCTTGAAGGAATTATTCAGTCTGCTTTTATCAAATGACGAGAACTTGAAACAGGCTAATGCAGAAATAGGAGCGATTCAGAGACATTCCAGCCACTTTTAAATTTCTCACAAAAGAAAAGAAAAAGATGCACTTTTTTTGCCTCTTTTCTTTCTCGCGAAGAATAAAAGGAGTGTTTTCATATACAGTAGCTATTGAGGTATTCAATGTGTGTTTTGCGTTAAGATGTTAAGAGTTGGGTTTCACATTCAGAGTTGCCCTCAGGACAGCCAAACATAGCAATCTGTGCCGGAAACACCTGCGGAGAGCAACACATGTTGGTCTGCACCCACGATCTGTTCAGACTAAAGGGGACCGTGACCTTGTTTTGGAGCGTTTTGCAGCTCTGGATGTTGCCGAAACTTCTGTGGAGCAGAAAGAAAACGCGCAGGTTCTGCGTGGAGCTTTTGGCCGTTGTTGTGCAGAAGCTCGGCTTCTCAGCGCCGTGTAACAAAGTTTGCTCCCTCCATGCAGCCTGGATAAATTAGCCCCAGAGCCAGAGTGTGGACAGCAGCTGGAGTGCAAGAGTCAGCTCTGGCAGCGGTGATAATCAACAGGGAGGATGTGGGGAGAGAAACCCTGAGGGAGGAGGAGGAAGGGGGGGGGGGGGAGGGTTTGAGGGGGAGACTGTGATCTTACAGGCCCAATCAGAGCCCAAAGTGGAGCTGAGGCCTCACGCAGTGTAACAGCACACCATCGCACTGCAGCTCTCTACATCCTGGACACAGAGCAGGTCTCCTCCCTAAACGGCTGCTTAACCCTTTCGCAGCGTGGAAATGTGTGTGTGTGTGTGTGTGTGTGTGTGTGTGTGTGTGTGTGTGTGTGTGTGTGTGTGTGTGTGTGTGTGTGTGTGTGTGTGTGTGTGAGGGGCTCCCTGGGCCCTCATTCGCTCATCACCGCACTAATCAGCCTCAGAGACAGCAGCTGCGGGGAGCCCCACTCCTAACCTGGCCTGGAGAGGCTGTTGTGCTCAGCAAGAGCAGAGCGAGCACAGAGCTTAGTGTTCTCGACGGGGACCGCGGAGAGTCCGACGCCGACGGCTCCATCCATTGTGCGGCATTCAAATAATCAACATCTGCAGACAAAAAAAAACTGCCTCTTTATCCCGAGAGGTCGGAGCTTTTATTGAATTTACAAACTGGAATCACTGTTTACAGCTTCATTCGTTTATAATTTCATGGAAGTGGAAACAGGTTTTGTTTTCAAGGACCAAGTCTGTAACCTCAACGCAGCAATGAACATTTAAAGCTGAATCCCCAGTGATTGTTTTCCTTGTTTTTCTTATTTACCATGTTATTAAAAAGTTCAATTGCTTTAGTCATGCAGTTCAAAAGGTGACACTAATATCATACGGATTCACTACAGGTAGAGTGACATGTTTGATGTGTGATTTTCTGATCATTTTGATGGTTATGGCTCAGAGTTCATGAAATTTCAGCACTTGGTCAGGGCTCCTTGTCCTGATGCATGTGGGAGATCAGCCTGCGGCTCTGCTGAGGTGTTAAGGAAGCTCAAGTTGCTTTAAGAGTGGCCTTCAGCTCCTCTGCATTATTGTGTCCGGTGTCACTGACCTTCCTCTTAGAATACCCCATAAAACTTGGACCGACACCAAACGATGCAGCTCCCCACACCAGGAAGACCTGAGGCAGCCTGGGATTCGGTGCTTCTCCACTCTTTGTCCAGACCCTGATTTCCAAAGAGGTCATTAGGCCACCAAGCAACGACTTTTTCTCCCTAAGCCCGGGTAAGACAATTCTGACATCTCTGGTCCTGAGTGACTTAAGACAACATATGCAAGCTGTAGCCCTGGTCCTGGATACATCTGTGTCTGGAGGCTCTTGAAGTGCTGACTTCAGCTACACCCACGCCTTGGGAATCTCCCTCAGAGTCTTGAATTGCCTTTGCTTCACAACCATCTCAAATCTGCTGTTATCCCTGTTGCTTTCACATGTTTTTCTTCCAAGTAACTTTTTATTAACATGCTGAGATAGAGAACTTTGACCAGTCAGCTGATTTAACAACGACATTTTGTAGATTTCTCTCCCTGCAGAGTGCTTTGGTGACAGACCTCTGGATAAGTGTCAAGTCAGCAGTCCTCCATTATTGTGTAAGCAATAACAAGACAATAACACAAAATTCAGTATCAAAATTCTTATTTTTATTATTGAACTGATTCTAACTTTCAGAAAAACAGAATTTTGGCTTTATGTTAGCTGTGAGCTAAATGAATCGGAATTAACATAAATAAACACAAATTAGTCCATACACACAGACGTAATGTATATTATTATGCATTATATATAATTTATTATGATACATTTAAATTCAATAAACATCTTAATTGAATAACTGACATAAATCAGCTCTTTGATGATAATTAATTGAGATGCAGTTCTATCAAAAGCAGCAAGAAATTCAAACCCTTTATTGGACAAGGAACAACACTGACATTGATTTCCAACATAAAAAAGCAAGATTTGTGTCACAAAAGGAAAAAGGTCTTCAGCTATTCTCCACTGAGAATATCTGGCTTAAAGGTTTCACTGAGTGAAATAGATTGAAAGGGAAGCTTACATAGACCTGGATTGCACAATAGAAGAAATACAATATATATATATATTTATCAAAATTATGCACTAAGCCCCTAAAATACAGTGATGGTTAACATGCTCATATAACATACAGTTGGACTTGTTGGCATTTTCTCCCTATTCAATAGAATCAGTGTCTGCCTTACAATAAACTAGCACTTATCATCTGTCTTTGGGCAAGATGCACACACAGTTTATTTCAGTTGTTAGGTGGATATTAAAGACCTTTTTTCCTACATTGGAGAAGTGAGGCTCAGGCAGGCGGATGACAAAAAGTTTCCTCCTTTTGCTGCACAAACAGCCCAGCTGAGCTACTTCCTCGACAGGTAAAAGCTTGAGGTTGTAGCTTGCCTAGTTTAACAGGAGCAGAAACTCAGATTCATTATATCATACCTTCAGAAAAGTAACTTGGTCAGTCTCAAAGCATTCTTGAACATCAGAATGTGTAAGTCCTGAGTCTAGTTCCAAGTCTTCACCTTTGAATGTTTTTACACACATTAGGGGAAGAACGGGTCTCTTCTCAGAAGCTCAGTGAAGATCTACGTGAAACCGTGACAGGACTGTGCCATTTGCGCACCCAGTTGTGAAATTTCTTTACTTCTAAATATTCCACAGTCTGCTGTAGGCGATATATTAAGTGGAGGCGATTCTGAACGATAGCAACAAGGCCATGAAGTGGTGGGCCCCGTAAAATCACAGTGCGAGGTCAGACGTGTGGTGTGCAGAGGTCACAAACGTCATGTGGCTTCCAGAAAAGACCAAGAACAGCGTGCAGAGAGCTTCATGGAATAGGTTTCCACTGACTAGCAGCTGCAGCCATGCCTTACGTCACCAAGAGCAATGCACCAATAGCTGTGGTGTAAAGCCCAACTCCACTGGACTCTATAGCAGTGGAGACTTGTAATGCCTCTCTCAGTGGCAATCGAATGGAGTGGTTTGGGTTTGGTGGTTCCCAGGAGAAAAGCACCTGCCTGACTGCACAGGGTCCAGGGTACAGATCAGTATCATAAAGTTGGGCTGTTCTTCAGGAGTTGGGGTCAGCCCCTTAGTTCCGATAAAGGGAACTCTCAGTGTTTCAGCATAACAAGATATTTTGGACAATGTCATGTTGTCGACTCTGTGGGAAGAGTTTGGGGACGGCCCGTTCATGTTCATACATGAACCCACACCTGTGTTTCGGGTAAGGTCCAAAAAAAAGCATGGATAAGCAGAGAACTTGACTGACTTGAACACAATTCTGACTTCAAACCACTAAAAAACCTCTTTGTGAGGATTTAGAGAGGAGACTGCGAGCCCCGCTGCCTCGTCCAGCATCTGTGTCTGACCTCAAAGATGAACGTCTGCAAGAATGCTCAGAGGTTCCTATGAGCACAGTCCTAAACCTTGAAGACTGCCTTGCCAGAAGACGTGAATATGTTGTAGCTGCCAGGGGTAAACCGACATTAATTATAGGATGTAGTTCCCGTTTCTATGTGACTAAAGGCAAATGAGCAAAAACATGCTTTTGCTCTTGTAGTTTTCCTCCAACTGAAACGTTATACGCATTTACTGCACATGAAAATAACCAATAGAAAACAAAGAAATTACTTTCTGTCCGAGTCATGTTCCTCACGCTGTGCTGATCTGAGCCACATCACCCACAAGATGGCTCTGGTATGAATGGTGTCCTATACCCAACTTCTAAAAAATTATAAGCAGGATTTCACAGATTACAAAATTACATTTTGAAGTAACTTTAGTTTATTCCAATAAAATACACAGTGTCTATGTTTAGGTATAGCTTTTAAGTTCTTCTGTTTTCAGACACGATTTATCCAAAACAAATATGAACAGCAGCTGGTGACATCTCTGACGAAGACGGAAGTCTGCAGTCAAAACATATCAGGTGTGTGGGTGTTTTTCTTTGTTACAATCTGTGTGTCTGATTACAGAAGAACTCAAAGACTATAATTTAATCCAGCTTTAACTGGATATATTGTGGCATTCATGTTTGACTCAATCCATACCAGTACTAATGCAAACAAAGGCACCGATGTACCCTTTTTGTGTTTTCACTAATAACTTAAAGGTTTCATAAAACTCAAATTGCATTTGAAAAAAAATATGTTGAGTGTAGAATGAACCATTTCAAGACTGATGAGTGTAGCTCTTTAATGTCTTGAACTAGAGATGATCTAACACAGCCCAGATTCTATAAAGAAAACTATGAAATGTGCCTTTACTCCTGTGCCTCATAAGAAAGTGTGAATCAGATACCAAATTTAGCATCATTAGACAGTTTACTTTCTTGCAGTGCTTACAATGACTTACTACGCATGCAAATGATAATATTAAAATGCACTATATTTTTTAAAATGGATGCAAAATTAGATCCTTTTTGAACAGAATGTTTTGTTTTTTTATTTTGCTTGCTTATGCCGCCTCTCGACAGGATGTCACCCTGGGTGGTGAGCCACGTGGCGCATGTTAAACATCGGCAGAGGTCTCAATTCTTTTCTGGTTTCACCAACCAGAGAATATCGTTGTTAAGTTCGTTACTTGAAACTGACAAGTCCAAGTCCCGTGACCTGAGTCCTCACCTCTGTCATGTAATTGCAAATAATGTTTTCTAATGACACAGATGACATGTTGGTTTGCTTAATGCGTATTGGTCATTAGAACGTAAACTTGGAGCATTTCAAATTGTGCTGAGAAGAATTGCTAATGCTGGTCTTTCCTGCTCAGCTTGAGTGGGTGTAGAATAAATCAGAGCGAGTTTAAATAAAGCCCTGATGAATGCAAAAGGGAAATAACTATCCACTGTTGTTCCCTCTTAGTCTCTGCAGGGCTGGCTGCTGTGGCTTACCCTGAGTCAGACGGCAGACGTTCAGAGCGGTCCATCAGCTTGTGCGTGACACTATGCCGTGATGGAGGGCATGCAGAAACGTCCGGACAGGTGGGGTCAGACCTGGGTCCTGATTGCACAGCTGCCGGTCCTGCTCTAAGACTCAGAGGCAAAGCAGCACCTTATTCCTGCTTCCTGACCTTTAAATCCATTTATCCACTGACAAAACAGATATAACAGCTTTGTCTGGTCCAGTGCAGTCAAGTCTAATATCAGAACCAAGTCGGATTTAACTGTGATGCAGCTTGTGTTACTGTTTAAACTCCCACAAATGAACAGCATGATGAACATCGCCACAAAACATGGAGTCCAAGAAAGATCCGTGTGATACTGGTGGAGCCAGCGCAATCTCTGAAGCCCTGCTTGACACGCCGTGAAGCAACGATTTTATGCTGTCTGTCAAATATACAGAAAAAAAAATCAATGCAACATGACAGCGTTATATAAAGAGCCTTTGTGTCTTGATATTTCTTTTCTGCAAGCGTACTTTTGTCTGGGGTGCAGCGAGTCGCTCTGCATGCCCAGGGGGAGAGCAGTTCTGCAGAGAACAATGTGGGAATCAAACGGCATGTGTTATCTTTTCTCTGTAGAGTTTCTGCTGCATCTTCACAGATCATTTCATAAAGCAACACCATCCATCACAGCAGACAGGTTACACAGAGTGCACCTTCAACAGGAACTCTGGATTTTGAATGCAAAACAACTTCGGAATACAGGATTGATGAGGAGACTTAAGAAAATATCAATTCGACAAGACATTATTTTTGGCTTAATTAATTTCTTTGATGTTTACTTTTCTAATCTGACTCTCTGGTCTGTATTTTCACTGCTTTAAAGAGGCAGAGATTCTGTAAATGAACAGAGCAGTGTATGAAGCTGATCAATTGCATTTCAGAAGAGCAAATGTTTAAAGCACTCACTCAGCATCCTCACATTAATTGCATCCATCTGTGCATATTAAGCTGGAATTCACGTTCTCAATTTCATGGGAAATTCAGGGGAAAAAGACCAAACAAGCACATATGTGGCAAGATCAGAACCAGCCCAAAGAATGCACAAATTAAACTGCTGCTTAGGGCCTCCAGGCCAGCAGGGGGACCCAAAGAGCTCCTGACTGTTATACAAAATTAAGATTTGTTAAGAATGAAAAACTTCTAGGATAAAAAAAAAAATTTCTAAAAATCTCACTAAAGATTATTTTAGATTTGAAATCTATACTCTGTGGCTGAGAGTCACGTTTTTTTTTTTTTTTGCAAGATGTTAGGGTCAATATATCTAGAAAAAATATTTTACTATTTTCTGCGTGGTTTTTCCACTGGGAACATATTGAAAAACTTTGACACCACACATGAACTGATGAGCAAATGAGCCAATAAGAGGAATTAACTTATCTGAACAATGTATTTACAATTGTTTATCTGAATGACTAAATAATGACGGTTAAATTTTATTTTGTGATATGGTTAAAATGAAGTTAAAACTGTATTTGATTGGAAAATCTCCTTGAATCAATCAGTCTCATCGAAAGCAATATGAACTCTGGACATTTTCCCTTTCCAAGGAGTTACCTCTGTTAAATATTTTTAAAAAGCATGAGAAGATTTCCATATATTTCTCTGGATTCTGTATTTTATACAAAATCCATAAAAAGTTTGATATTATAAAAAAATAAAAACGCTGATATCCATTAAAATCAAGAATCAAATTCATCATCAGTCTAACAATATCTAATCACTGCCGATTAACTGGAACAAGAGCTTAAAAGCAAACAACAAGGAGACTAAATCACAAGGCTAATCTCACTAACACACTACTGGTTAAACAAAAAATTAATACCAAAGAAGAAACACCAAATATAATTAAACAGATAGAAACTGGGGTATCATTCAGGAACTATAAATAAATAAAAACTTGATTTGATGGTACTTTGGTTTAAGTTAGGTCCTTCAGCATGACGTAACATGACAGAGCGCACCTTTTTCATTTTATTCAAGTTTCTTACAACATCTTTTACGGGTTTTTATATTATATTTTACTCTAGGTGTTTGTAACCACTTTTATGTGTTCATCACGTATACTGTACATATTTGTTCAGATCTTTGGTCAGCTGTGCTGGTTTTAAAGTGCTTATAAATAAAGTGTGCTTGGCTTAAGAGGAAAAAAACGGGAGTTTGGTCAGTTCTTGTGACAATTTTTGCTATTGCTCAACTTTGCCAGCACCAGACACCTGCCACAGTAGAAAGAAAGGAGGGCCTTACTTTAGGTCCAACTCATTCATGCTTCAGCTCCTGTGTTACCGGCCTTAGTCTCTTTGGATAAGTGGTTCCAGCTCTCTGGGCTAAAACATCTGTCCGATCAGCTCGAAGGCCGCTCCCAGGACGGAAAGCCCTGGTGCTTCTGACAGAGGCCTTAGATGTCTGGATGATGCAACCGTTCAATCAAAGGAGAACTGAAATAATTAAACAATGTGGAAGTCAACTTAAAATAACTTATTGGGTCAAGTTGCGCACGTCTCCACAGTGTGTGAGGAAAAATACATATTTTACATCAACTTCCAATATTGTTGATCCTTACCAGGAACTAGTTCAGCCAGGTTAAGATTAATTTAGCTAAAGATTTTGAACTTAGCCCTCATTAGTTTGTCTTAATTTGTCTGAAATAAAGCAAACACATCTATAGGTCATGACATCATTCACAAGCTAGTTTATGGATCATGTCATTGCCTATCATCTGTTTTAGTTCCTCCTATTATCTTTGCTCAAATAAAATGTGTTTTACGAGAGCTAAATTTCCCTAGCAGCTCCTCCATTCACATATTTTAATAGCTTCATCAACAGAACAGAACATTTTGACTGAAAAATGTCCATTTATAACGGCGGTCACTTCATCTCTTATTACCATCAAGTCGGCACAGATTGAATTTGCCAAGAGTTTTTTTTTTTCTCCCCGCTTTAAACTGTTACTGCACAGTTGAAAACCCACAATATTACAGAATAACTGAAAGTTAAAATTGTTTTGGACAGAAGCAGCCACTCGTAGCACCTTTTTTTTGTTGATAATTCTACAACATTAAATAGAACAGAATTTTATTTTTTAAAATGGCACCAAAAAACCCCCCGATGGTAACCTGATAGGGACGGAGCCTTCAGTTATTATTCTTACGTAGAAACCGAGGTGAAAGGGGGCATAGCCATGTGTAAAGCCAGGGATGACGCATATGCATAAACTACCAATATGGGTCCTCCATCCATCCATCCATTTTTCATCACGCTTGTGTTAGTTTTTTTTTTTTGGTTTTTTTATGTTGGGAGGCGGTAGCGTGAGGGAAACCCTACAATGTTACTTACAATCGCATCAGCAGAAACGCGAGGTCCGCGTCAGCCTTGCAGCCTTCTCTTTCTTTTAGCTCTCGCCATTCGGAAAAAGCTTGCCCGATGTTCACCCGTGTACGACTCATCTTTCTGTCCACAGCCCTTGTCCTCTTTCTTGCCTGCTCCGACATGGGCTTTCGCTGTTTTGTCACTGGTTCCGCCATGATAACTGCACAGATATTGCCACTGCGCTAGCAACAAACATGTGTTTCACTGGGGGCATGTAGCAGTTCTCGCCGTAAAGCAAGACCGACTCTCGTGATCTTGCACGAGATTCTGAGTCTGTGGGCGCGGGCCGAGGGCTCCTGCAATTGGAAGTGCGGTATTTCCCCCACAGACCACCAGGGCGGCCGAGAAAACCTTTGTTCAACCTGAAATGACTCATTTAATCATCCAAAACGGTATGGAACATATTAATTAACTGAAAAATGTTGCATAGTATGCCTTTAATCTGTGGTCCTACAAGCCCATTTGAAAAGTCCTGCAAAAAGACAGTTCTGTGGGACACAGTTCAGGGCTCCACAATATGATAAAATCCATCGTTGTAAACTGTTAAAGTAGAGCTGCTTATGTCTCGACAAAACATTTTGTGGTGTCGTGGTGAATGGTGGGTTTAACTGGAGGTAGGCGCCCAAATCAAATTCTGCCTCGGGTAGAAAAGAATCTTGGGCCCTCTCTGGATAGTGTTATTGACACCTCAGCCCGGTGGTGCTCTGCTGAAGCTGAAAGCGTCGCTGATTGTCCAGGTGGGAGCCGACTGCCTCCGATGGGTCCGCCTGCGTGGACCAGTGGACCTTCAGGCTTCAGCCTGCAGAGTCTCAGCCGCGAGCGAATGCTGCACCCTCCCACTCTGCCTCTCACCCTGAAGAGGATCAGCGGTGGCTTAGAGCTGTCGGGGCTGGGAGGTGAACAAGTGGGGCTTTTGAGGAGCCCTCTGCCAGTCAGACGGAGAGCTCCGGGCCTCCAGCCCTCGGGGGTTAACCTCTCAGACTGCCAAGCAAAATACTGCAAGAGGCTCGCAATTACAGAGACAGTCAAAGGCCACACGCAATTTCCACAGCTATTTACACAGTTAGAAGCTCCCCCTGCCCCCCACCTCTTCTTCTTTCCAGACCTGCCAAGAATAGGCAGAATTAAGATGGCAGAGAGAGGGAGGGGACTCCTTAAATACCTTTCGGCCTCTTATGGCTTTAATCCATTCACAAAGCAGCTGAAGCTGCATGTTTGAAGTACAGCAGCCATGCAGCACGTATAACACACAGGCCACATCTAAAAATGCATTCATAAATTCATGGAGCACATCCACTGAAAGCCACCTGTTCACTAACAGTATTGGGGAAAATATATCTCTAGCTGGTCTTGTTCTTCGTGGCAGTTTTCAGTAAAATGGACAAAATTTTTTTTTTTTACAATAACCATTATCAGATTTTCTTAATCGATCAACAGGAGGTCAGGAATTTTGGTTTTTAACTGTGTTTTGCTGCATGTATTTTGTCTGATCTCACGCTTTGGCTTTATTTGGCAGTTTTACATCTCTTTGAGGTAATAATTTCCTGATTTTACCTAATGTTCTGTTGTTGACGTATGTTTTGGCTTTTAGGCTGCTTGAGTTAACCCTCTTTCTGATGTTGGCCTTTTCTGTGTTCGTTGACATGATGGAAGATGAACGTCCAACTCGGGCTCGAGCCTTTTGCAGCTTCCCTGTCACTGTTGAGGAAAAACATCCACCACATCATAATGCTGCCACTGCCGTGCTTAACGGCAGGGATGGTGTGTTTAGAGATACATGTAGTATTAGTTTTCTGCCATTTATGGTGTTTTGCATGTAGACCATAAAAGTACATTTGGATCTGATCTGACCAGAGCATCTTCCCCCTCATGTTTGTTGTGTGCCCTATAAAATGTGTGGCAAAATGCAAATCTTGCCGCTTTCTACAATAGACTAGTTGTATGACTAATAATTGTTCTGTCAACAGATTATCTGATGGGAAACGAGGATCTCTGCAGCTCCTCCCACTTCTTCAGGCAAAAAAGTTGCTTTGCTTGTAAAAAACAAAATATCATTAAATACTTTGTGTCTGGTATGCACAGCAGTGCTGTTGCCTTCCAGCAGGAAGACCCTGGGTTCGGCCCGGGGTCTTTCTGCATGGAGTTTGCATGTTCTCCCTGTGAAGGTGTGGGTTCTCTCTGGGTACTCCTGGATCCTCCCACAAGTTACGGTGGGTTAATAGATCTTTCTAATGTCTTTAGTAACATGGTTAGAGCAGCTGGTGTAGCACGTTTTAAAATGGCAGTTTCATAATCTTCCCACATCAAAGTGCTTGATAGATGAAAAATAATCCTATTTTTATTTTTCTGTAATTAAGCCTTTTCTTTTGAAGTCTACAGAAAACCGTCACAGAGATTCCAAATAAAACAAAGATGTAAAAAGGCTCTCTTTTGTCACTTGCCAAAATGTGAAAGAAAAAAAAAAGAAACCCAGATCAGATGCTCCAAAGTCCACACAGAACCTCAGACCAATGTAAAAACATTTGATGGTTCACAAATTTCTAATGTCTCCCAGTGCTCGGCAAAGCTGCGGGTACTCGGTGAGGTCAAAGCCCCCAGTTACGGCACCACCTAGTTCTGCATTAGACACTCTGCCCACAATGTCCCGTAGTCGGTCATGCACAATGAGGTTCTGCAGAGAGCTGGTGCAAAACCCTCCACCAGCTCGCCCCTCCCAGGGGATCCGAGCAGCCTCTAACTTCTCACAGCTGTTCCCCAGGTCTAGAGCCTCTCCAGATCTGGCCAGTTCCTTTTACTTTTGAGACGGTCTGCCTGGGGGTGGGGGGGAGCAACAGGCTATGATAATAACAACATCTAACATGCAGGCCCGGGGTCAGGCAAAAAACCGTGACCCCTTTCCCAGAAACCTGGCCAGGAGCCAGGACACAGAGTCACGGTGCTGCCTGGGAGAGAAGGGCGAGGACATCCACGGGAGTTGGCAGGAGCTTTTTACGTCTCCTTTAACTTCCTGTTTAATGCACCACCACTACCAGCAGTCTGAAACCCCAGGAGATGGGGGTTGGATTATAGTTTGGGGCACCAGACCTGAAAAGGTAGGAAACATTGAATTATAAATGCAACAAGTTCTAAAATGGTGGAAACTAACAATAAGGGACAAGTGTTTGGCTGCAGAGTGCCCACACTAATAAAACTGAACCTAGACGATAGAAAAAGAACAAAATAGACAGAGCAACCTCTGCTCCTTTTTTAAAAAAAATTCTGCTTTTCCTGGATTATCCCAAGTCTTTAAGCAAGAATTTCATATGGTAACCACACAAAGGAATCAAAATCTGCAACCTGTATCTGACTTTTATTCAAACTGGGAAAACATGCTAACAGTTTCTGTTCATGTGTTCAAACAGCTCCAGCCCACTCGGCTCTTACAGGTCGGCCAGCGGTGCAGCTCACGGTTTCTCACACGCTCCATCCGTTGGGGAATACTTGGTCCTAATTACCGACGCGCATCTGGCAAATGTCAGCGCGTCTCTGTGGGCTGAACTTCTTATTTACCCAGCAAGCCTCGCTTTCTCCTGGAACAAACACGGCGGAGGGCCTTGCAGTGCTTCAAGCAGGCGTCCTGGGAGAATGACATCCAGCATGCGTAGCGTCACAGCAGCCGTGTCATTATCCAGCCGCTCTTCGGACTTGGCTGAGCATTCCTGGTGGCTCTGTTAGTGAAGGGAAATACTCCTGTTGTGGATTAGTAAAAGTTTCACACGGGAGATTGTGAATGATTTGGGTTTTGTTCAAGGATAGGATAGGATCACTTCTTTTAACGCCTGTGTTGTTTGTACTGCAGGTGGCTGGACTCCTGCGAGTGCGAGTGTTATCAGAAGGTGTGCCAAGGTTCAGCTATCATTCACAAAACAAAACAAGGCTGTTCACATTATAATCTGTTCCTGCTGGGAACATCATCCTCCACAATACCTGTTCCTAAAAAATCAAGTCTCACGTTATGACAGCATTTTGCAATTCACCTTTAACTGGAAAAATGTCTGATATTTTGGGGGTTGGGCTGCACAGTGGTGCAGTGGGTAGCGCTGTTGCCATGTAGCAAGAAGGTCCTGGGTTCAAGTCCTACCTTTTGCATGTTCTTCCTGTGCATAGGTGGGTTCTTTCCGGGTTCTCTCCTGTCACCCCCCGCCTCTCGCCCATTGACTGCTGGAGATAGGCACCAGCACCACTTGCGACCCCACAGGGGATAGACGTGTTAGAAAATGGATGGATGGATGGATGGATTTTGGGGGTTTGTGGGGTTGCATTGGAAAATAGAGATCCTTAATCAAGTATTCAGACCCATTGAACCTTCTCACATTTCATCGCGATACTGCCCAAAACTTCATTGTATTTTCCAAGGGATATTATGTGACAGACCAACACAAAGCAGTTCAATGCTGTTGTGAGGACTTAAGACTATAAACTTTCAAGGCGCCGCAGAGCACTGCCCAATCTGACGCCGGAAAACAGACGAGCGATTCAACTACAAGCCTACCAGGACGTTGTTGTCTGACCTGAACTGACAGGGCAAGGAGAGCATTAATCAGAGGAGCAACCCAAAGGTCTGTGGAGGAACCGCAGGGATAAAAAAGAAAACTCAGGTTGGATAATCTGTCAATAGGACTGTTTGTTGCTTCGTCTACAGATCAGGCCTTTATGGAACAGCAAAAAAGGAAAGGAAGTCAGAAATCCACTAGCAGTCTAGTTGCTACTATCTCCAGGTCATGCAGGCCATGTAAGGAAACAGCAATCACGTGGAAGAAGGTGCTCTGGTCAGATAAGACCACAATCAAACTTTCTGGCCTCCATGCAAAACACCTTGTGAGGTGGAAAACTAAAACAGCACATCACCCTGAACGCACCATCCTCACTGTAAAACACGGTGATGGCAGCATCATGCTGCAGGGATGCTTTTCTCCTGCAGGGACAAGGAAGCCGGCCAGAGCCGATGGGGAGGTGAAAAGAGTTAAATTCAGGGCAATCCTGGATCAAAACCCGTCAGAAGCTGGAAAAGACTAGAGACTGAAGCGACGTTCACCTTCCAGCAGCACAACAACCCTGAACATACACCCACAGCTACAACATACTGGATTAGACCAAAGCATGTTAAAGGGCCTAGTCCTCACCTCAATCAAATTGAGAATCTTACAATTGTTCTGCATTCAGTCTGACTGAGCTTGACCTGATTTGAGAAAAAGACAAAAGAAAATCCTGGTGGACTTGAAGCAGCAGTTGCAGAAATCTTCAACTCTGGGGTTATCGATACAGATGCATGTCAAGCTAATAAGATTTCTGTTTATAAACAACAATTAATTCATGTATCATTTGTCTTCCTCTTCAGAATTATGCATCACTTGGTGTTGGTCTCCCACATAAAACTGCAAGAAATACCACAAAGATTTGTGTCCGGACGGCAAAATGGGAAAACATTTGAGGCCAATGTTAGTTTTTTCGAGTATAAACTGTAAAATAATCTGATCTTGAATGCTGCGCTCCCTCATTGTCAGGTGTCCCAGCGTGTAAACACTGAACGCTGAAATAAAAGCTGCCATTGACGCTCACGCCGCGCAGCAGCAGACAAGCAGAGCCCAGTCCGGCCGGTCGGCTCGATCTCAGCCCAGATCTCCCAGCTGGCATGATTACTCAGAGGCTTCCTGTCTCTCGGACCCTGATACCATCTCTGTCTGACTTCTCGCTCCCCTCCCTCACCGCTCGGTCCCCAACCTTCAGATTACAACAATTACGGCCTAATGGGACGGCCTGAATTAGAAAACTCCATCCAGCAAAGCAACATGTCCGTCCAGCTCCAGCAGCACGGCTCATTTAAGAGATTAATGCCCGACCAGGCCCCCGCGGCACAAGAACCCTCACGTTTATGCTCATTGAAGGAGGCCATTCATGTGCAGATCACAACATAAAGCCCACTGTTAATGCTCTTTTTCTACAGATACAATTAAATCCGCCACGCTGGGCATAACACCGACACACGAACGTTTCCTCCACCTCAAATAATTACTCACAAGTAATTTTTCGTTTAAACACACACTGAAAATTAGTCCTCGGTGGATTTTTAACCAACTTCCTGGTGGATGTTGTTAATGTCATATTTCAGGCTGCACACGGAGCAAATGAAAACCAAATGCCACAGCAGGTTCCAGTCAGGGTGATTATATGAAGCACGATGACTTGAAAAGCTAGGGGTCGTTTGCATTTGTTCGAGTCAATTAAAACAGCACAACAGAAGGAGAGGAGCACACACCGAGAAAAAATAAATAAAATAAAACTGTCGGGGAAATTAGTTCTTTTCAATAAGCTTCGTCGTATTTAACGAGCTGTGAGGAAGGAAAAGATTGTTCTGCAAGCATGCATCACTTGTGGCAAAAATAACAAGTCTGCTCATGCTCGCTGTCAATCAGGCTAACAAAATCCAGCGCATTATGTGCACAACTGATCTATTTTCATGTCATCTGAATAGAAACCCGGCTTAACGCGCTCTTGATTTGAAAGAAAAGCATGACCTCAATTGGGAAGCAAAACCACACAGAAATCAATCACAACAAACAGACTTTTCAGAAACAGAAATCTGCAAAAAAAAAGAAATGTCTTCATACTTAGCTTTCAAGGATCCAGACTTCCCTCCGTTCTATTAAAGTGGTTTTAATCAATTGTTCTCCTGAACATTTGAAGGTCTTTCATTTGACTTTTGCGGCTTTTCAACTCATTTGCAGGCCAGTGTTCGCGCAAGGATGAAAAGGTTCCTCCTCGTCTGCGCCGCAGGTGGACGGTGCCCATGAGAGGTGGGTACACGCTCGGAGAGGTTGCCAGTCCATCACAGAGCAATACAGACAAACAAGACAAACAGAACTGGACACAAGCTTTCTACCAAGCAAAATGGGATATTTAGGAAAACCGATTAACCCAACATGCATGTTTTTTGGGCCGTAACACGAAGCAAGGACACCCAGAGAGAACCCACACAGGCATAGGGGGGAACATGCTGACTGCATACAGGCCTTGGCTGGGATTCAAACTCAGGACCTTCTTCCTGCTCCTCCGTGCAGCCCAGACCATGACTGAGGGTTACACAGTGGGAGCAAGTCCCTAAAAATGATGCTTTATGCTGAATGATTCCTACAGCCCCTTGCAAAAGTACCAGAGGTGGGTAGTAACTAGCTATATCTACTCACTTACATTTTCTTGGGTAAAATATTGAGCAAAAATGTACTTTTAGGAGTAGCTTTACTCCACTGTACTTTTTACTTTGACTTGAGTCATATTATTACTCAAGTATCGCTACTCCTACTTGAGTAAAATTTCTGGCTATTCTACCTACTGTGAGTAACTTCATGAATAAAGAACATACTTCTTTTAACCAAAAATGCACCAGATACAAAAACATAGAGTTTATGTTAATGTGAGACTTCTTATTTGAACACAGGCTTTATTATTTTAATGTTATTTTATGTTTGCTGAGCTCAGTGAGCCATTTGGAGGTCAGATGAATGTACAGTAAACAGTAGATGTCGTCATTGGAAGTACTTTGCACTGTTCTACTGTATATACACCAACTGCTGTAAGTACTGCTTTCAAGTTCAACGTTGAAAAAAAAACGATTTAGAAAATTGTCTCTTTTGTCTTTAGTGCATCTTTTGTCATTAAAATACCAGAATTTGCACGTAACTTTATATTTTTGTCTGTCTGATTACATCATTTTTAAACATTAAATCATCAGCTGTCATGATTAGTTAGTCAGTACTTGAGTAGCCTTCTTACTGAATACTTTTTTACTCTTGCTTGAGTAATGTCTTGACTGACAACTTTTTCCTTTTACTTGAGTAAAAATATATTGAAGTGATGTTACTCTTACTTGAGTACAATATTTGGCTACTCTACCCACCTCTGAAAAGTACACATAGAAATTGAACTTTTCTATTACTCTGTGTGGTTTCTTTCTACCTGTGTTACACTTTTACAGACTGGAGAAGTTCTCTATTCTTTGCAAAACACAGCAAACACAGCCAGACTGGATGGAGAGCATATCTGAACCTCACTTTTCAAGTCCTGCCCCAGCTCTGGCCTCTGATTGAGCCCTGTATCTAGCTCCATCTTCTCATTAACACTGACAAACTTCCCTTTCACTGCGTTCCCACAGCATGATGCCCCCACCACCACGTTTCCCTGCCAGTCTGGTTTGGTCAGTTCAAAGTGTTAATTTTCCACCTTTCACGGAGTCTTACAAGTTGGCCAAAAAGTCAAATGTCCTTCTCCTCTGACCAGAGTCAGTAAATAAGTAAGTAAAACTTAATTTATGTAGCACGGCTCAAGATAAAAATCACAAACTGCTTCACAACAGAAAATAAACACACAAGATAAAACTAAACAAAAACATATTTAAAAATAGCCGCCCTTTAAAAGAAACCAGAGTCTGCTGATCTCAGAGTCTTGGACCCATGGAGGAAAAAGCTCTGTCTCCCTTGGTTTTCAAGTTTGGGGACAATCAGTAGGTCTTCATCACTGGACCTCAGAGCCCTAATGTGGCTGTAGGGGTGTAATGTTTCTGCGATGTAAACTGATGTCTGTCCATGCAGAGCTCTCCATGTCAAAACTAAGATCTTGAAATGCACACTATAATAAACCGGGAGCCATTGAAGTTGGTAAGGCATGTGCAAAGTACATTGCAGTAATCCAGACGTGACGAAAACAAAAGCATGGATTGAAATTTCCCTCACAGGACGAGAGACGATAGGGCTAAGTTTGGCAATGTTGACATGATTTTCAAGCGTAAAGCCTGAATCGACGGCTATCTCAAGGTTTCTAACAGAAGATTTTGCCAAGGTGCCAAGAGGCCCAAGGATCTTTTATTGTTACAGTGCCAACAATATGTGTGTTTGCAGCCCCCCTATATGGCTTGTAAGGAAACTGGAAACATGACTTCTAGCGGTTCAACAATAGCTTTCACCTTGCAGCTCTTCCATAAAAAGGTCAGATCTGTGTAGTTGTGCACTATGATCAGATTCTCTCACCTGAGCGGAAGATCTCTGCTGCTCCTCCAGCGTCACCCTGGGTCTCCTGGCTGCTCCTCTGGCCAATGCTCGCCTCACCCGTCCCGTCATCTTAGGTAGACGGACGACTTGGTGGTACTGCAGAGGACTTCTCCTTTCTTCCTGGCCTGGTTTGTTGTTTGGTCTTCATGACGCTGTTTGTTCATCAATGTTCTCTAACGAACCTCCGAGGTCTTCACAGAACACCTGGATGTATACTAAGGTTACACACACAGGTGTGGACGGTATTTACTAATAAGAGGACTTCAGACAGCAATACAGCAGCTAAATCCAGCTGTACAACACACTTCAGATTGTTGGTCAGGTCTAGAAATGAGAGGAAAAACAGCAAAGGTTAAAATTAAAGCAGCTCAGAATCACCTTGTAAGATTAGGAAGTACGCAGAAAGGAAGGATGATTCAACACATATTCACACTGCACCTCGCTACGTTGGGGGGGGGGGGGGGCAAGAACCGGTCCACAAGCAGCTTTTAGATGCATCCCCGCTCCAACACAGCTAAATCAAATGATTGAATTCCCCAATCATCAGATCTCCAGCTCTGCAGAGGCCTGGTAACGAGCTGTTTGTTTGATTCAGGTTAGGTTAGTTCAGGGCTGGGCAACGCCTGTTTAAAGGGGATTAAAGATTTTTGCAGCCCTGGCACACTGAAACAAATGCAGTTCAGATCTGCAGTTTCAGAAGTCCCGTTTTGTTGAGCGAAGGAGCCGTCCGACGACACTCCAGGGACTGCTGCCTTCAAACTATCAGCAGCAGCACTTTCACTGCATCCCTCACAGCAGCAAATTGCCATATCAGCATCAGGATCTGAAAGCAGCCCTAAGAAACCACAATCTGTGCTTTCTGACGCACAATTAAAAGATGTCAAACCTGGTTTCTCTTACACTGTTTTGGTCCAGACTGTCAGCGCATCAAACATTATCTTAAAGAGGACTCATTTGGGGAAGAAAAGGAACCGTCCAGGTTCACTGACTGTGATGGGCAGGTTCAGCAGCCTGGGGGTATCTGGGGAGGACAAAAGAAATGGATACACGGGTTAGGGTGGTGGGAGGAGGTGGTGGTGCTGGTGCTGGCGAGGGGAGGGGAACTCCAACTTCTCAGCACGGCTCTCTCCTGGGAACCTGGAGGCTAGGACGAAGGAACTCCTCCACACAGGTATCATGTTCAGCAGGTCCTTCAGTGCAGCCGGGCTCTGGTCCAAACCCCCTGACTGTCTGCCTCAGCGCAGAGATGCGGAGGCGCCACAAAGTAACAGAAGCATAAATGCCGACAGGTGAAACCGAATCTCCAAGTGGGGCTCGGTTCTGTCGTTGTCGTTCCGCAGGTGGAGTGGCACCAGGCCTCTCTGCTCGGTTCAGGCCGAGTGACGGGCGATTACTGCGACGGTTGAACAAACAGTGTGGAAAAGCCAGCAGTTCCTGTCCTTTTTTTGACACATGAAATGTGGAAATTGGGGGTAAAAAAGGTGACGGAAACTGAAGATGTTATAGACATAAGTACTCTCACACCTCCACTCTGAACACAGGGAGGTTTTTTGTTTCCCAAGTTTAAAAAGCCACCGCTGGATCTGCTTTAACTACGATTCCCTCAGTTATGTGGGACATTTCTCCTCCTATTAGTGCTTTGAGTTGATCATTATTCGTTGGCTTCTGTCTAACTCGCTGATAGAGGACCAGCAGTAGGTTCTCAATTGGGTTTAGATCTGGGAAGTCTCCTCACCACAGATTAAACGTTTCAACGTAGTGAAACCTTTGGCTATTGTTTTTGTCTTGGTATACAACGCTCCATCGTGTGGGAACACATGTAGATCATTACCAAACTTTGCCTGGACCGTTGGAAGAGGTTCCCATTGGAGGATGCCTTCTTTCCACTGATAATAAACAGTGCATGGCTTGCAATCATATCCATACGCCTTGAATTTTCATCATCCAATCATCAAAGTTTCAGGATTTCAGTTTTGAGGATTCTTTTGGTAAATATTTGTGACACAACCCTCTTGTAGAAATTTTGGGAGCTTGTACCTGTCTAATCCTTTAGTCTTTTTACTTTTCTTACCTCCTTGTCATATTCATAAAAAATATTTCTTCTATTAATTTGATTACGGAGGATTATAGCAAATGCAGGTGTGCTATGTTCTGTTTGTCACAGTGGTGTGAAAAAGTCTTTGCCTGCTTCCTGATTGCTTATTTTTTGGCATGTTTGTCACACTTAAGTGTTTCAGAACATCAACCAAATTTAAATGTTAGTAAAAGGCAACACAAGCAAGCACAAAATGATGTTGTTAAATGAAGATTTTTTACAGGGAAAAAAAACCAAACCAACATTTCACTTGTGTGAAAAAGCAATTACCCCCCTAAACCTACAGCATCCTAATAGGATTCAGGTCAGGACTTTGACTAGGCCACTCCAAAGACTTCATTATGCTTTTATTCAGCCATTCAGGTGTGGACTTGCTGGTGTGTTTTGGATCATTTTCCTGCTGTAGAACCAAAGCTGGTTTCAGATTGAGGTCCATACAGGCCAATTCTGCCAAGTCTCATTCTGATGGTGGAGGCATGAACTCTGACCTTAACTGAGGAAAGTGAGGCCCGCCGTTCTTTGTGTGTTTTTCTGGGGTCTTTTTTGACCTCTTGGATAAGTCGTCTCTGCGTTCTTGGGGTAATTTTGGTCAGCCAGCTTCTCCTGGGAAGGTTCCCCGCTGTTCCATGTTTTCACCATTTCTGGATAATGGCTCTTACTGTGATTCACTGGAGTCCCAAAACTTTAGAAATGGCCTTAGAGGATCCTTTGGTGTACTTCACTTTTTCAGGCAGGTCCTATGTAAGTGATTTCTTGACTGAGAACAGTTGTGGCAGTAATCAGGCCTGGCGGTGGCTAGAGAAGCTGAACTCAAGCTATGTTTTAATTTAATCACTTTGTCACACAAAGGACCATGTAGGTTTGGATTTTTCCCTTAATAATAACAATTTTCATTTAAAAACTGCATTTTGTGTTTGCTTGTAATGTCTTTGACTAATATTTGAATTCGTTTGATGTTCGGAAACATCTTTAAGTGTGGCACACATTCAACAAGAATAAGAAATGTTTGCACCCCTAAAAATCTAACAAAAATAGAATAAAAAAGCAATAGTTGTTGGGAAATTCACCCCTCCTTTAGAGACATACATAATTTAAGTGTTACTTCCTTATTTGGTAAAACAGTAGGCCAGATAACACCAATAGTAGAAGTTTCCTGTCGATTTGTTCATGATACAAGTAAATTTTATAAATGAGAGACAAAAAAAATTACCAAATTTTACTACATATATTCCAGCGTATTTAGATCTGAACTTTGACTAGGCCATTTTAACACGCCAACATGCTTTAACCAAAAGAAAAAACAATGACAACAAATAACCCAAAACATATTTGTGTGTCAGTTTATGGTTGGAACAAGACAAAACCTAGAAAAGCTCAAGGAGTTATGAACACTTTTTGCATGATGCTGTATGTCCCACAACCCTCCATGAACTAAACAGAGCCCTGCAGATCCTCCAGACAAACCACTTCCCCGTCAGCTTGTTGACTTTCACCGTAGATGTCCAGACCAGAGCTTCGTGCATGCACAGGTTGCAGGCCAGGGGAAATAACGAGACGACATCACAAGTAATGTACCCACCAAACGATAAGCCCACTTCCCATTAGCAGGTCGGTGTGCTAGGCCTGTGCAGTTGCATGCAAAATGTTCACTCACTGCAGAAAAGAGCAGATAAAACTAAAGTGAGATGAGGCCCCTCATGGCCATGAGTGGATTCAATCAGCCTGGATTAGAGATGTGAAGGGTTCCAAGGTTTGGTCTTGTTTCAAGTGGAGAGGGGGAGAAAAATTGAAAATTGACCCGCAGCCTTCATTTAGTGACAATGTGCAAAAGTAATATAAAGTATGATGCGCATTCATCACAGTGATCTGCACAAGCAGGGGCAACACAGCAGCACAAAGGGTTTCCAATTGAAAACTATAATGCTCATTAGTCTCAACACTCAACACCAGCACCAATCAGAAGTTACATTAGCTGTGAGAGGGTCTCCCAGACAAATTATACCACTAAAAAAAAAAAAAAAAAAAATCCCTGAACACACTGGGAAGTGAATTAATCAGCCTATTGTGTTCTACAACAAGGCTTCTCTACATGTCAGATTTTACAGGGATTTAACTGTTATACTCCACACTTCGTTTTATTCCGGGGTCATTTACGATGACAGCTCAGTTTTACAGCCGTGACAGGATGGAGATTTTCCGTCCTCGCAATTTCCCATGATTATTCGTCTCAAAGGGGCATGATGACCGGGGATGAGGGAAAACCCACAGACCCTGCAGAAATTACATTCAACTATTTTAGTCGAGAAGCTAAAAATAGGCAATAGAGTGGAGAAGAACAATACAAGACGGAGGGCAAAGAGAAATAACTGAAGGGTTTTTTCTCCTGGTTGAGAAACAGAAAAAGGCACAAGTTCAACAGATCAAGAACATTTACAAAAAGCTTGCTCCGTTTTTTTCACATTTAATTACAGCATTGTGCAAAAGTTTGGAGTCTCCATTTTGTTCACCTTAAAGAAGCCAGACTTTCTAATCTTTAGCTATAGTACTAAAGCACTTATCTCCCTTAAGGCAATACTTTATGCTTTAGGGGTTTATCTCGTTTTTCCCATCTAGATACAGAGATTTTTGCCCATTCTTCTTTGCAAGAATATCTCTAGCTCAGCCAGATTGGATGGAGAGGATCTATGAACATCAAGTCTCACCTCACATTCTCAGCTGGACTTTGACTGGGCCATTTTTTAAAACATGAGTCTGAAGCGTTGATCTAAACCAATCCATTGCAGCGCTGGCTCCGTGTTTAGGGTCGCTGCCCTGCTGGAAATCTCACTCATGGAAAAGTGTACCCACAGTATGACCCTGCCACCACATTTCACCTTAGGGAAGGTATGTTTAGACTGATAGTTTTAGTTTTCTACCCTACATACTGTAGCAACCTGCATGCAGGCCAAAAACAAGTTTGGTCTCATCTGACCAGGGCACAATTGTCCAAATATTTGCCGTGGAACCTACATGACTAGCAGCAAAGGACAAAACCTATAGCTATCCTTAAAAGCCAGATTTATGAGTGCATGAATAAAAGTTGGATTCTCCTTCCTGAGCTGCAAGTCTCAGAGCTGCTGCTCTGATTATTGCTCTCCTTGCCTGGTCAGTTCATGTGGATGTCAATGTCTTGGTAGGTTGTGCAGTTTGTGTTTGTGTCGTACCTTCTTATTTTCAGATGATGGACTGATGGCAGTGCTCTGAGATATTCAATGCTTAGGGTATTATTTTATAATCCAACTGTTTGGTCTCGATGAGGGCGTTTGTTTCCTGAATACCAGGTCTCTTCACCATAGACCTGGGTTTTATTTTGGGGCATCAGATGAAAAGGCGCTGAATAAAAATTTCAAACCTCTTGGATTATTTGTGAAGTTTCCACTATGTTTTTTTCCCTTAAGTTTCAGAAGTATGCTCCACTTTGTGTTGATCCATCACATAAAACCCCAATAAAATGCACTAAAGTTTGTCCATTGTAAGGTGAAAAACTTCTAGGGCAGGGGTCACGGACCTGCCCCCAACAACATGTGCTTCCCTCAGGCCCGTTCTAAAACTGGCACAATCCTCCAGCGAGCCGCATCTAAAAGGTTATTTTAGTCTGTTATTCTACTTTTGTAATCACACTTGCATTTATATAGATTTAAAAATGACAATATCTTTAAATAAAAAAAAAATAAACATGCAAATGTTTATTGGTGTGAGCGCTGACTCTTCTAGGTCAAAGGTCAGTCCTGGTAACCCTTCATGTGACACAGCACCGATGAAGTAGCTGTGTTTCAAAAAGGTTAGTGACCCCTGTTCTGGGGGGTTTGAATATTATTGAATTCAAGAGAATCAAATCCAGTATATTTCTTTTTTTCTTCTGAACATTTCCTGTTATATTTTGTCTCCTTTGCTTCCTGTGTGCTTTGCTGAAGCTGCAGACCTGTTCCAGACATCGGAACGTCGCCGCTGTAAAAAAAATGTTGGCATAAATGAGAGAAAACAGGAACAAAAAGGGCAAAATTCAGTTACTCGGTTTTATTTGTTTTCTTAAGAATCACCCTCCATTTGAACAACATACAAAACACTATTTCATTTTCTTTACAATGAAGTGCCTTAAAAAAGACCTGAAACAGCAAACAGCAGAGGCTTAGAAAGTAATGGGGACTAAACCGGGTTTATCTGAACAACGGTGAAGCTGTGGTTCCTGGTGAAACTATTACAGATCATTTTAATTTCACACAATGTGATTAAACACATGGAAGAGACAGGGAGGCACGGCCCCATCTGAATCAATGACCTCTTCTGGTATATAAACATCGGGTGGCGGACCAGGCGGGGCTGTTCTGTCGCAGCCTTTCGCCAGCCTCGACAGATCTGTGGTAGACTCAAACGGCCTCGTCTCGGCTGCAGGGCGAGTCCGACGGCAACGAGGGCTTCTGTGCAGACCGGACTCTGGGCCAGCAGGAAGTCTCGGTCGGATCAGGCCTGCGACGCTAGCCTTTCGAGGACTCTCCTGTAATCTTCCAGGGCGAGCTGGTAGCTCTTCTCCAGCTCCTCCTGCTGCGCCTGAGTGTCCAGCTGACCCATGTGGGACACCAGCTCCTCTGGCCGTAAGCACTTCCTCATCTTCGCCAGCTCCCTCTGGTTTTTCTGCAGCAGCAGCAACAAACATGTCAAGTTAGCCTCGTCAGTTCTACCCTCAAGCTACAGACTTGTTAACGAAGAACAGCTGGAAACTAACCTACTGGAATACAGAAAAGTACAATTACGACGCAACACAAACCATCTCGGTTTAAACAGCAGAGTCTCATCTTATCTCTCTTTTTAAAAACTCTCCCAGCCCTACCTCAGATCCCTCGGTACAAATCCCTGCGCCATTAACAGGCAGGAGAGGTGTTAGTTCAGGTAAAATGCGACCTATTAAGGCACGCTGCAAACATTAGCGCCAGTGGGGTTCATTTCCCAAAGTTTCAGCACGTTTCAAGACAAAACCCAGGCGCCCTTAGCCCTGAACAATGCCGCGTGTGTGGGAAAAAAAAAAAGCTCGCTCACACATGCTTGCAGATATGTTCACCAGGGAGCCGGGGCTCGGACCACAAATCTTCAGCCACTCTTACATTCGGAGGGCAGCGGCCTCTGTCATTCAACTGCTTACAAGCTAAACTTTCCTGGGGGAAGTAAAAGGGGGAAAAAAAAAAAAAAAGTATCCCCTCTGCATCTGGCCACCAGATCCCTCGCTGCCACTCTCCCAAGCAATTCCTCCGTCCCACGTCGCCACACAGGGCCTTTTCAGTGTCAGTCTCTGCCTTTCGGCTGAGACGCGCGGTTTCCCCGCTGACAGCAAATTCTCTAATGGACGGTATGCAGAGTTTCACTGAGCCGCTCCAACAGAAAATGTCACGGGCAAACAGGATGTAGGAGTTATTCTGGTGCGCACGTCGCCTCAGTGTTTCCCATGTCGAGTCCGAAGCCCAGACTCAGAGGAGTTTCTGGATTTTCTGCGGCGCTCACCAAGAGCACAAAAAAACAACAACAACATGAGATAAAAGTAAACTGGTTTTCAAACGCGCGGAAATATGAATAGCTGCAGGGGTTTTTGTCCCCCCCCCCCCCCCTCTCTCTCTCTTTTGCCCTCTTTCTTGACAAAGTACTTCAAATGCACGATCATGAAATGATTTCTCCCAAAGAAATGCAAATCCCGGCTAATGACATGCCTGAATGGAGGGAGGGAGGAAGAAAAAAAAAAAAAGAGCCCGAGCCGCAGCGAAACCACAGACGCCTGGTGCGCCCCATTGTGGCTCTAACAATACGCCACTGCTAATCTATCAATTTTCGCAAGCCTGAAGATCAATTTTTCTGCTGTTTTAAAAAAGGTAACATAATAAATAGTGACAACGCAAGACTGTGAGCCGATCAAGCGTACGCTGTCAATGCGCCGCTTGTCTCCTCCCAATCAAACAGCTGTAATGTTATGCTGAATAGAGGTTGGCGGCCTACGCCACGGGCCGGATCCGTGTTTGACAGCAGAGACAGTCTGACAGTCACGTTTATTTGAATACATATGGAAATGGCTCCGAGAGCCCAGCCCACGCCGACGTGTGACGCTGCGGTGATTATAAGCTCACCCTGTAGGGTCCAAAGAGCCTCTTCTTCACCTCTAACCGGTACGCTCGGGCTTTTTCTTCGTCGCTCATGTCTGTTGCTCGCAGACGCAGGATTTCGTACACCCGCCTGGCGTGTTTCTGCGGGGAAGAGAACACAACAGCTCAGACGAATGTCTTATTTATCACATTTCAACGCAACCCGTGGCGTCTCCACTGGAAGCTTGGCTGATAACCTCGAGCAGAAACGGCAGATTTCATCATTTTGACACAAACTTAAAAATAAATAAATAAACTAAGAGCGAATTGATTTCATTTACAAAAGAAAAGCAACAATCGTTTGTCACTGCTGCTAAAGCAACATCTCTATTATTATAGTTAAAGTAACGCTATCTATAGTGCTCGTTTGCAGGTTTTGCTGCTTTTCTCACCAGGTTACAATCGATATTTGGGAGTTTGGAACTGCAGCCAAACAGTGAAACAGGTTCAGAGGTTTCGGCTTTAAGCCGAGTGCGAGTTATTCATTTTTATCTTTCTGCCGCACCTTGTTGATTTTCAGCTTTTCCTGGGCCTCTTTGATCATGTCGGCGGAGAAGCCGAGGTGCAGCTTGTCTGCGTCGAAGGACGGCAGGTTCTGGCAGAGCTTCGTCAGCACGTAGTCTCTCAGCTTCACGTAGTTCTCCGAGGGGTCTTCAGCTGCAAACACGCACAATAAGACCTCTTCAATGAGACGGCGCTGTCGACGGCCAGCTTCCAGACTCGTCTGCTTCCCCGTTGGGCAGAAACGTTGACTGTGTGGCAGCTGCTGTCGATGGAAAATACTAAAACCCGACGATTCACTGCAGCGAGGCTATTGGCTATTGTCTGCAGCCTCCTCTACATTTATTGGCACTTCTGGTTAAGATGAGGGGAGAAAAAAGTTTGTTTCAGAAGCAGAATCTCACACTGTAAAATGTAGACATCTGCCAACCTTTAAATCGCATACATTTACTCACTGGGGGCAGGACATTTTTTTTAACTAAAATTAGCACTGTCAAAGCTCTTGCCACCCACAATAATTAAGAAATATTTCTATTTCTACCACTTTTCTTTAATGTAAATTCATTAAATAGAGTTTCATTAGAAATCCGAATTGTACTTGTTTACATTTTGTGTACTTAGGACACGATTACTGTCAATATCGGTCATGATTAACCCAAATCAACCATTTTCCATGAGCTTAACACACAGCGGTGGGCATTAAGGTGGGTGAGAGTCCATCTAACCGGTTAAAAACACTCCTGATCAACATCACATCTGAAGACCAGTGTAGAAATCACAAATATTTGCTTTATGTGTCGGTGGATCATGAGCAGGTTGTCCAAGAGCTTCAGTGCCACGATTAACCTCAGACAGGTGGCTGAGAAGAAATCTGCACATAAAGCCATCACGCCCTGGGAGTTCTTCCTTTAACGTAGCAACAGAGCTTCAGGTTGTCGGCTGGCTGTCTGGAGACCCTGAAGCAGACAGAGGGCCCTCATCTGTGCGGCGATCTCTGGGTCTTTCAGCAGGAACGCCTACCTGAGAAAGGGCTTTCTTCCAGGAGAGTTACGGCCCTCACCTGCATCACCGCAGGATGGTCCAGGTCTAGTTCCTGACCACTGCGACTGAAGAGGCCCTCTACCACACACTTCTGTCATTTTTGTCTTATTGATGAGATAAGAAATCTGAAAATGCTTTCAATTGGTGGATATATAAAGATCTTTCCCTGCGTGCCTTTTCACACGACGGGTTTCAAAGCTTAAACACCTGTCTGTCCTGCAAAAGGACTGCAGGGAAAATCCTTTCTCTTATACCATTTAAAGAAGTCTTCCGGGCCTTTAAAGAGATTCGGCGCTCACCCGTGATGTCCTGCACTTTGGGCAGGCCGCAGTAGAACCTGTGCACCGCCTCCAGGAGCTGGGCGCCGTGACCCTCTCCTTGGAAAGGAGGCAGGATGAGCATCTGGCTGTTCAGTAAAAAAGGGAAGACATGCAAGCGAATGAGGAAGAGCAGCACATCTGTGAGTGATGTAAGTTGTTTTGCTGAGAAGAAAGAGAGATTCCTTGATTGAAAGCAGCAAATAATAGACTTTTATACTGATTCGTCAATGCAACACATCAAATCACACGAAGGGCTTATCTATACAGTTGTTTTCAGACACAAATCCCCCTGGTTTGGTTCTGAAACAAAATCTGGATGAATGGTTGGCTATAGAAGCCAGTAATTTGGGCTCTTTGGGAAGAGGATAAAGAAATGTATAATTTTCCACTCCTTTTTTTTTTTTTAATACAATAGAATGGGAAGGCACGCGCTGCCCCAGCAATTACCTTACACGTGGTCGGGTTTTGTCTGGGTATACGTAGTAATTATAAACTGTCATGTAGCCAACAGTAGCGTAGAGAGTCTCCCCGTCTTTATTGTACTTTTCAAATCTGCAGATGAAACACAAAGGCAAACGGGTCAATTACAGGCACGCTCCCGTGCAGTGTCCGTTTTAGCCCCCCCGCCCCCCCACATCGGCGCGTTGGAGCCGCCGGGCCCCGATTGGTACACCTGCTGCAACATGAATACATTATGCACTTAATTGGAGTACTGCAACTTAGAGGAAGAGAAGAGGCTGGAGGAGGGTTTGAGCTCCTCCAGATCACTTCAGTCCTTTTCGCCCATTGTCCCTTCTAATAGGTGCCAGAGTAAAGAAAACACTGGCAGAGGCTCTTTTTACTGTTAAGACATTGTTCAGTGTTTCAAAAGACAACAGTATTCAATTCAGCTCTTTACCCCAGAAAAATCTGAAAAGGGCTTTGGGTACAAAGGGAGCTCTTGGCTGATCAACAATTCTCCAACAGGGGGAAATATAATCAAACTGGCCTGGTAATTGGCCACAAGCGCCTCAAAGGGGGGCTTTGTTTTTCAATGACACAATATAGGCTTTAGGGTAAAGCGTGGGGGTGGGAAGGGGGGGTTGGTGTCAATTAAGGAGGGCACTCACACGAGAAAGAAGTCCCAACGATCGTCGTCTACTTCGAGGAAGCTGGCGGTCTCGATGAACCACATGAGGAAGGTCTGCAGGCGCTCGTGGTACTCTTGGAATCCCGGGCAGCTGATCTCAGCCTGGAGCAAACATCAGACTTTCACGTTTATTGGGGGGGCAAATGAAGAAGAAAAAAAAAGGCTTCAAAACTTTGCTCAACGCGCCGCTGTGGCGAGGCAGCGTGAGCCGTTTGCACCTTGTGGATCTGGTAGGTGAGCTCCTCTCCCTCCTCGTTGTGGACCGTGTACGAGTGAAGCATGGTGCCGAAGGGCTTGAAGTTGGCCTCCTTCTCCAGCAGCGAGATGAAGTCATCGGAGTTGGAGGTGAAACCGGCAGGGATGATTTCCCGGATCTTCCCTTCAACGTTGTCGGCCTGGATAACACGATGAAACCTGGGTGAAACCACGCCCCACACAGCTAACCCTGATGCTGACCTGGCAAAGCTATTCACACACGCTTTTCCCTCGGTTACAATCTTAAACTTGAGTTAAGTTTGTATTTTTTTTTTGTGATAGACCAACACCGGGTAATTATGACGTGGAAAGAAAAGCAGCCCCCTTTAATCTGATGCCCCCCATGACAACCGGCGACCTTCAGAAGTCACTCAACTTGTAAACAGACTCCACTGAAAGGTCTATGAAGGGCAGCATGAAGCGGGGAAAGAGCCAAGAGGCCCATGGCAACTCTGGAGGAGCTGCAGGGATAGACAGCTCAGGTGGGAGAATCTGTTCGTGGACAACTATTAAGGTAAGCGTACCCATTAAGCCCAGGCACCATTTAAGCCCATTTGCCACTTTGAAGTCAATTTAAAAAAAAGAGGGGCCCTGTCTAATGCTATTCATTATTTTGTCCAATCACACAATTTCTTAATTATATGTCAGTTTTTATTTGGCACCAATCACATTTGTCAATATTAAATAAGGCCCGCCTACATCCGTGCAGTCTCAAGGAGGCTCAGATAAAGTCGCTTCAAAACATTGGTGTTTTCGGACCCCTCAGAAAGAGCCTCTTTTCAGCTATTTTCAGCCACTGACTTGGTAAGTACATCCATATTATGTAAATTGGGAGATTATTGATTTGTTTTTTGTGTGTAAACAGGTACTTCTTTGTCATATTTTACTATTTGGTTTTATGTGGAAAGATGAGTTATGCTAGTTAGCGTAGCGAGCTAATCATTAGTCAATACATGTAGATCTACTGATAGATACACTGCTTAAGGATTAAACATTTTGAGTATACACACTAAATGTTTTCTGATTCATTTTACATAAATCTTCAAATTAAAACACAAATAAGGGTTTGGATGGGTGAAATATTTTCAAAAAATGCCTTTTTTCCAAGGTGGGCTTAAATGGTACAGTGACCCAAAAAACAGCTAGCGTAAACTAACTTTAAATAAGAATTCCTTGTTAATTCAGAAAGTTTGGCAAAAGAGGGATAACTATGATGGCAAGTTTTAAAGCATATTTAGGCTACAGACATTTCTGTATACATTTCTTGCATTTTGGTAAGAGCATATTAGCTTTATTTCCCTGGTAGTCAGTGTAGAACCATTTAAGCCCAGTGTGTTCCATTTAAGCCCATCTCATGTGTTTCAATAGAAAATAATGACATGTTGAGGTTTGATAGCTTTTTACTGTAATCCTGTGTTTGATTTTCTCATACCTCACTAACTTCATTAACACAAGTACATCACAGATCACACACTGCCCAGAAGAATTGTTATGTACGTTAATTCTGCATAATAATTTGTTTACAGTGAGAAAAATGACAACAAAAAGGAAAATTCATTCTTTGCCAAGCAAAGCTGCAGGGTGCTGGCCCTTTTCGTCTCGAAAATCACGAAGCAATTGAAAGTCTTTACAAAAGAAAGCAAGCTAAAAGAAATGAAAGTGGCCGATCAGTAACCTGTTTACAATGTTGGCCTATTTCATGTGTATTTCAAAGATATTGTCGGTGTTATGTCATTTTCTACTTTAAAATAAATACATTTTTTATTTTGTCAATATTAAATGAAATGTTAAGTGAAATGTTAAATACTGAAACCGATGAAATTTAGTTTTAGGCCTAGTTTTAGTCATGTTTGTGGTGGTCCATTGTTACAAGCCAAACATTAAATGCAAGTTAAAAAATTTAATTGTGTATAAGATGTATAACATGTTATTGAATAAATATGTGTTTACTACCTGAAAAAAATAATAAATGTTTATATTTGTGTAAACAAATGTGGTTGTGGGCTTATTTGGAACACATATGGGCTTAAATGGTACTACGGTACCATTTAAGCCCATGTCAGACTTTTGACTTTATTCATAATATTTATTTAATTTGTTCTTTAAAATGTGGAAAAGTAAATGAATACACTTTCAAATGAGCGATTAATTCATCATTTTAACAAATGATCATCTTTATAAACCATCTTAGTGTCTATGAAAAATATGTAAACTTAGATTTTGGTGGGCTTAATGGGTACGCTTACCTTAGTTGTGAAAATCTGACCTTTATGGAAGAGTGGCAAGAAGAAAGCTACTTGAGAAAGAAGCTATAAAGTCCCCTTTGCCATAAACCACATATGAAACTTTCTGTATGCAGATGGTTACCATCGGCGGAAAGGGGACAAAGCACTAAACACACCACTGCCAACGTGAAGCACGGTGGTGCCGGCATCATGCTGTGGGGATGCTCTACTTTAGCACAGACAAGGAAGCTGCTCAGAGTTTGGTGGGAACATGGATGGAGCTGGAGATATCCAGGGACATCCTGGAAGCAAAACCTGGTAAGAGGTTGCAGAAAATTTCACTGGCGGGAGTTTCACATTATAGCCAGAAAATTACCCCCCCATGAGCAGACAGAGCTCAACTCAACAAATCTGTACCAGTGCATTGCCTCTCCTCCTTTCCTACAGAGGTGCATGATATTAGGAAAGTGTGCAATACGCAGTAATGACGGTGAATCCTGCAACGACAATTATAAATTCGCACTATATAAACAAGCCCTACTTAACGGGGGGAAGAGAGAGAGAGAGAGAGAGAGAGAGAAACACATTATCTTCATCTCAACAACAGTTTTATTTTTTAAAAGTTGCATCTGGCTACATCTGCTGTTTAGACAGTGAAACAACCTAATTCTAGTAAAGCTGTTTCCTCTAGGAGAAATGCCCTCCTAAAAATACTCTGATCACCAAATACGCTGCTGGCATGGCGAGGCCTGAATGAACGGTGCTAATGTTCTTCCTCTTCAGCGCAGCTCTTTGCTAAACCGATACACCGATAAGTTTGCGATATGCGATGCAGCCCTGGTACGACCCTCATTGGCTCAGTTGATTAAAAGATGACCCCGGGTCAGGCCAAAACAACCCTGGGTGACCTCCTGCGAGTCGACTTTACCTATCGGGGTCATTATTTCCAGCACGGCGTGACTAGAATAGAAAACACGACTTGCAAAAGCACCAAAAATCCGAAAGGTATGAAACAGTGGAGGGGAAAAAGAGCCATACCTGGTTGAGGTCAAAGCATATTTGTGTGTCAGAGCGGCCCAGTTAAAGCCCAGAACTAGATCCGGTTTAAAATCTATGTTAGGATTTAAGAACTGCTTTACACAAACTCTCTTTCTAATCTGGCTGAGCTTGAACGACCCTGCAAAGGAGAAACGTGTAAAGCTGGCAGAGACAAAGGTTCGCAGCAGGAATTGGAGCCGGCGGAGGGTCTGCGACGCCTTGACTCAAATCTTCAGCACATCTCTCGAGTCATAAAACTTTGTTGTTCTCTGAAACCAAACATCTATAAACTAGATGGCAAATGTGGAAAAAGCTGAATGAGGTGTACCAAAAAAAAAAACAAAAAAAAAAAAACGATTTTATTAATAAAATGGCTTAAATGTTTTTCCTCTTCATATAGTTGAAGCTGCATAAATAAATCTGCAAGTGTACATTTGCAGCGTCGCTGAAAGGAAACCCATTAGGCAATTAAAACTGTCAGCTGAGCAGACCCCCCCCCCCCAGCCCAATAACAGGGCCACTTAAATCCGTACATTTTCTACTTATGTTAAACCATGAATATGTGATGAAGTTGCCACAATAAACACATTTCTGCTTCTCACTGAGTAAGAAAACCTCCTGAATTGATCTCAGCTTAACAAACCTCTGGGGCACCCATAATAGAGCCCTCTCCTCTAATCCTGCCAAGTGAACCCAATCAAACGAATTTGCCCCCGCGTTTTCAAAGAGCCTCGGAGACAAAGGGCCCCTGCCCATGGACTTTTTACTCAGTACAACGCGCGGTTAGTTCAGCTGTGATGTTTGCATTGTATCCATTTCCACGAGGATTGACATGAGAACACTTTGCTAAGCAGCCCTTTCACACCATTTACATGTGTGATGGGCATTATTGGAGCACAGAGACCCTCGCTGCTCAGCATTGAAAACCGGGAAATGAAGAAGGTCTGAGCAAAATGCACTACAAAAGGCTAATGCAACATAGTGCTAATTCTTTACCCCCCCCCTTTTCAGACATCAGCTAATATCTAACTGGAAGTAATGCACCTGCAGCTGAATGCCTCTTAACTATTGTGATTGTTCAGCCACATTTCTGGGGGGACGAGGACCACACTTAAAAGACCATGGACAAACAAGTCGCTTTGTCCGGGCCACTCTCCTGCCTACTAGACGCTAAATTGCACAGCCTCCAAGAATAGAGGCCTCGGTTTGTCCTGAATATAACTCCACAATGTTCCTTCGCTGCAGTTTGGTGAGGCCTTTCATTTCTAACAATACGCACAAAGGAAGTACAAAGTATCTAATTTGTTGCATTGTTGTCGTTTCCCGCTGATTAGGAGTCACAGTTTAAGACCTCCACCTAAATTAAGAATCAAACGCGACGCGTCCGAAGGCGTATTCCAGGTACTTCCGTTGGCGCCAACGTCGTGTTGCGCCGTTAAATGAGTTTTCTGGAAGACATCCAGCTGGGGTTTGGGTGGGAGACGGTGAGTTCTGGTCAGAGTTTTGAATCAATGTAACAAGCAGCTGCGTCGGCCCCCTCGTCTTGCGCCAGCTGCACCGCACCCCGGCCGTCTGCACCCGCACTCAGGGACAAACGCTCTTCAGACGGAGCCCGGACCGTGCAGCTCCACTCGCGCCCTGCAGCTGCACTCAAACCCTTGACAACGTGAACCAAACGCTCCGGGGTCAGCGCTGAAGTCGGAGCGGCGTTGCACAAAAAATAAAAATAAAAATACAACACCGCCTTTCAGTTGGCACGGTGGCTCCGAACTCTGCTCGCCAACGAGTCTGACGGCTCTGTGGGATAAAACCCGGTACCGGCCCACATCGTTAACTGGCGAGGTCTGGAGCGGCACACCACATCGACTCGTTATCTCTTTATCCATGTGTCAAAATCCCAAAAAGGTCTGCTTGGGTTCAATTTTGAGTAGGCTCTAACAATCTTGATGCCGTGCATTCGAACTCTGCTCGTCAAGAATATATTTAGCCTCCTGGGTGGGCGTTCAGTGTCCATACCTGAGCTGTAGCTTGGAGACAGAGACGCTAAAGCTCTGGGAGAGTGACGAGGACATGACGATGATGGGAAAGAGAAGCTGAGTAGAGGGCAAAGCCTGGGTTAATCACCATCCAAATGCCCCGTGTTCCTAAAATCATACGGCTAAGGACGAGCATGAAGATCCAGTTCTTGCTTATTTTACAATACTTTTGAAAATAACCCAACATATGAGATGTGAGATGCCACAAATCTAATTAGTTTATTGATTAGTGCTGTTATTTCCACTGTACCTCATTATTGTCAGCGAGTGAAAACAGATCGCCACATTAAGAGTTACCGATCTTCACAGATCACAGAAAGCATTCACAATGCTTCATATTTTTTCCACATTTTTTTAATACTGCGGCCTTATTCCAAAATGGATTAAATGAATTCTTAGGCCAAATCTTCACACACACCACCGTATGATGATCACGTGTACATACATACACTTTGTTGATGTACTTCTGGCAGCAAGGCTTCCTGAATATGCTGCCACTAGCTCTTTTGGCCAGTTTATCCTGGTCCTCTTTGCTGAACCCGTCTAGCTCCATCGGGTTGGATGGAAACATCGGTGCAAATCCATCGTCAGATATTGTCAGATATCTCCAGAAACGTTCAGGTCTGGGCTCTGGCTAGGGACACTGAGTTGTCCTGAAGCCGCTCCTCGGATATCTCGGCTGTATGCTAGCGACCAGTCGCTGCCCCAGCCTGAGGTCAAGAGCGCTCTGGTGAAGGTTTTCATCCAGAAACCCTCTGCACTTTGCTGCATTCAACTACCACTGTATCCTGACCACTTTCCCACTTTGTGCTGCTGAAAGACATCCCCGCAGCATGATACATCCACCGCCATGTTTCACTCAAGGGTTGGTATTAGCCACGCGTTGATCAATACCTGGTTTCCTCCAAATATGACGCTTTCATGCAAGAAAGCTCAAATTTGTCTCATCAGACCAAATCATTTTATTTTCCAAGGTCTGAGAGTAACCTTGCCTGCAAACTGTATTTTTGCAGTACCTGTGCGTTCACAAACATAAGAGAATCCACCTTGTCCTACTATTGTCTCAACCGTTTGGGCCTGAACCCAAAACGGTTCTGGCCAATCACGTTGCAGTGTTATGGTTTAAGGCGGGACATAGAGCTGTGAGGAAATCAATAGCGGCTGAGCCCACAGCCGGACCAACATAAGCATGGCAGCGCAAAAGGACGCACATATAGCTGCTGCTAGCACATCTGCTTTCATGGAATCAAAGATGTCATCTTTGAAAGAAGAACAGCAAGAAGTACCTTTATCAGCGAAAACTTGTTTCTCATGGCACCCGCTGCTTACCCTTTCATTTGATACCTTGATTGGCTAAAACCAACCTTTGGTAGGCGGGCACTAGGTGTCGCGTCGCCCAATCAGCTCAGAGAGTTCTGCTGCATGTCCCTCCTTTCCCCAAACAGATTTGATAGGAGCAGTCCCAGATTAATAATGCGCAGAACAGAGAGTGCTACACATTATCAATCTGGCTTGTCAGGTTAGTCAGAGTCCTTCAACTACTTTTTGGCAAAGCCAATATGTGCCTTTTACTAATTAATTTTTGTTCAGATTCCAAACCACTACTATTATGGGTGTTTTCACACCCGAGGGCTTTAGTCTATTTAAACCACCTCTGCTTCGTTTCCTCGACGTCGTTCATTTGTGTACGTCTGAAAACAGCAAACGCACTAAGGTGAGGAACAAAACCACCGGAAACGAACTACAGGTGTGGAAACGCCCTATAGAGGAACCCCCAGCATATTTTTCTTTAACTTGCTTACGTTTAATTTAAGTTATAACTGAATTCTTACAAAATAAACAAGGATATCTTAGTCCTTGGTTGAAAAATGTGCCGGTCAGGCCTCAATGAAAAGAGATTCCTGTCCAAGAAAGTTAGATGCATATCGGAAAATAAGAATGAAACCTTGAAGAACTCCTCACGTAAAACGAGTCTGCGGAAAATCCCAATAAAAAGATTTACTCACCTCAACACAATCAAACGTGTCGGTAACTTTTGATGAGTATTTCACTTTGAAGAGGGTGCTCAGGTTCCCAGCAGTGTAGAAAAGCTGGATCTGAAGACCTTTGTATCCAAAAGCAACCTCACTGTGGAGAGAACACGGCTTCAGTTAGATTACAAGTCCAAGTGAGTTTGCATCTGTAGGAGACTCACAATCACGATATTATAAAACTCACTGCTTCATGCAGGATCTCATTATAGGGTGGAGATAAAAACCATCTGATTATTCGGGGTTTTTTTGCATTCACTATCATTAAATATACACCTGGCTGGGTATGGCGAATGCTTGCTAGGGTCACTAGTTTCACTGTGCCGCATTGTGGTATGATAATGAAAGAAACAAATACATTATGGCAAAACAGATTCATCATTATGCAACTGTGTGATTAAAGTTTACCAGCAATTAACGCTTGCTGAAATAATTAATGCCCCAATTATAGAGTTCCCTTTTGAGTTGATTGCAGCGAGCGCAAAAATAACCGATCCTAGTTTCGACTAATTTGGAAGCGCAATTTAGAGCAGGGCGAGCGCTACTGTACGTCCGCGCTCCGAGACAGGTGTGTCACTGCCGACGGCGCCGAGCTGCTCGCGCTCAACGTCTCTTTGCCGTCGACACATTACTGGAATCCTGCAAGTCCGCCGTGTTTCGTAAGATCCTGCAGACACCAGAAACAGATCTGAGCTCGTGTGTCCACATCTGGATCCCCACTGTTTATCTGACGAGGACAAAAGCTTGCTTTCCATCATGAAGTCATAGATATTAAAAAAGCCTTTTCAAAAGATCTGAAAGCGAGGATGAGCTTACTGAAAAAATTTGATATTATCACAAGAGAAATTGCGATTAATAACTTCTTTAATATAAAATCTGATTCAAATTAAAGGCTAAAAATTATCCTGATGCTTTTTGTATCAAATACAAAGAATCTACTTAATCCTAATTAAAAAATAAAAATTGCAAAAAACATACAATGTGCATGTCATCACCTCTAATTATTAAATCCGCCTCTAATTGCCTGAAACAAACGTGTGGGTGAAAAAAAACACACTGACAAAGGATCCCAGTGTGCCAATTTTAATTGCTAGCAGATGCCACACAAAATATTAAAAAGAAAGTTTGCGAGAAGGTTAGCTCAAGCCATATTCCGAGTATCTGCTACCACGCAGCATGTAAAGAAAATAATATACAAGACAGGATGTTATGTACGGTCATAAAGCAGCAAGAACCGTCCTAATGAGGGGGTTTCAGCGTTACTATCGCCTCCCAGCAAGACGCTTCGCGTATCCAGCGTGCCAGCTGACTAGATGCTCTCTGCGAGGAGTTTTATGCACGCCGTCCCCGGGCCTGTGATGTGTGTGGCTTTTCCTTCTGGGCGCTGCAGCTTCCTCCAAGTTGTTTCGCTGTTTGCCGCTAGCCCGCGCCAAGTCAAGACAGTTTATGAGAACAAGTGCTAATAAATAAGATGCACATCAGAAAGAGCAGAAGTAAGAAAATAAGAAACTAGGCGTTGTAGGAAAAGTCGCCGCACTTCCTTCCTTTTAAAGGTTTGCCAAGGAGTAGTGAGAACAGTTATCTGTTCTACGGTAAACGACTGAGTGGAAAAGAAGCAGGCAAGTTAAAAGAATTGAGGTAATAATATAGAAAACCCACGTGAGCTGGACAGGGTGGCTTGTTTAAAGCTGACCTGGTGTGTGAATGGGAGTATGAGCTGCCCTCTGCTCCTGTCTGTGTCCTCAGCCTGTGTAAAGCTGAAAATATCATGTATTATTTTATTTCCCTCTGTATCCGTATCCTTAACCAACAAAACCGAGGAGCGGCAAGTTGGTATGACCCAAAAAGAAATGCAACTAGAAATATTCCTGCTGCTTGGGCCATTGTTCTCGGACCGGAGCCCAACGTTCGTGCTTGAGTTAGTCCGACGGTAAATCAGGTTTGACCTTAAAAAGTATGTGTCTGTGTTAATGTGATACCTTGTTTGTAGATATAAGACAGATATCAACACAAAGTCATGCTCCACCTGTGTTCCTCTGGGGATGCCGGAGCAGACGCTTCCCCGAAGGTTGAGCTAGGCTCAGCTTGCATCAGGTTTAAAGGTAAAGGAGCTTAAACGCCTGTGTTCCTGCATCTGAACGAGAAAGCTTTCAGGGTTCATTATTGAAGGCAAAGACCTCGTAGACCTGGTCTCGTTTCCCCAATTGCTTTATGCTAACCATAAGGTTTGCATTTGATAGCTGTATTTACCCTCACCGATGGTCATGAGGTATGGATCATGACCAAAAGAACGCGATCCTGGACCGAGCGGCCAAAAAGAGCTTCCTCCAGAGAGTAACCGGGCTCAGCCTTAGACACAGGGTGAGCTAAAAGTAGAGTTGGCGCTTCTCTGCATCAAAAGGAGCCAGAGGAGGTAGTATGGGTATCTGATCAGGATGCCCACCCGGGCGCCTCCTTTTTGTGGTTTTCCCACTGGGAGGAGACCCTGGGGAAGATCTAGAGAACGCTGGAGGGACCATGTAGCTGGTCTGGGAACGCCTTGAGGTCCCCCAGAATGAGCTGGAGGAGGACGATGGGGAGAAGGATATCTGGGTTTCTGTCCAGAACCTGTTGCCCCCGTGACCCGATCTCAGATAAACGGACGGACGGATGTGTTGGCATCTTAAGTGTAACAACTTTGGTAAAAACTCATTATATTGTATTATAAGCTTAACATGCAAATGGTAACTGCGATATATTGAGGCTTTTAGTCTGAAAATATCAGTTAGCCCCCATTTCCATCAGAGGTTGAGTTCCAGAGGTACTGTATGTCCCATTTCTGTAAAATGGGACTACCATTTTATTGTTGTAAAATAAAATGATAGCTTTCATTTTGAAGTTCAACATAGTTGTCCTCTTAAAATTTAGAAACTATAGAACATTGAGGCTTTTATTTTGAAAGTTTCAGTGAGCACTGGCAGAGTCCCAGCAGTAATGTTCTTCCCAACTCTGCAATGATCTGCTCGGTGTGAAATAAGCTTTCTACCAAAGATTGTTTCTGGACCATCTTGGTTGTTGTCTAGCAGATTTTAAACTTGATTCTATTCTGCAAGTATCTCCGACAGTTCAAAAATTATTACTAAATACATCCCTTCTCTAGCTTTGGCTTCCTAATTCAACTTCAAGTACACAGTACTGGGGGAGAAGAGGGCGGTGAACTCACTCATCTCCAAATATTTGGTGGCTGTATTCCGGATGGAAAGTGGTACCGTCATCATCAAGATCATCTTGAAATCGAACTGAAAGCAACAGATCAACAGTTACACAAAGAAATTACGAAAGTCTCACAAAAACGTTTGACTATAGATGAATATCACTTCAAATGAACACAGATCTGGAGGAAAAATAAAACAAATGCACCTACCTAACTTCAGGCAGATCGCTTCATTCGTGTCACACTTGTATTCAGCCAGTTTCTTCTCCATCGCATTTACATCTGTGGATGGCCATAAAACATAACTGTTGCCAGGGAAACGCTCTCCACTTTTCATTTTGTGGGACATGTAAGAATTGCATGTTCCTCTAACTGGATTGCTCTGTTTTAACTTTTTTAAAGAAGACGTGTCCACGTTTACTGGGTCCTGCTGAGTTCCATGTGTTAAAGTCTGTAGCTGTCCTTTAAATAACACTGATGTCCGATGGCTGATTAAATCAAGCTAGAAATATGAGCAAGTCACCTAAGATTCAGGAATAATTTTCATTAACCTCTGAACACCCACATACAAACAACTGAATAAAAAGCTAATAGCAAAACAAAGAAAACAACAGAAGTAAAGCCATTAAATAGGTTCACAGTTCAACTATTTTGCTTCTGTTTGAACTTTATTGAGAATTGATTTCTAGGCATCTAAGGCAAATATGCCCTTTTATATAGAAACAATGCAACAAAAATTGAATCCAGTTTAAAAAAAAAACATGGCTTTTCAGGATAATTGTACGTACGTCCAGCACATACGGCAACATCTATGTTAATTAGTCCTGAATTTTATGCTTTATCAATGCAATTTATTAGTCATGGTATGGCATAAAAATGCCAAGTGGAACTTTGAAGTGGATAAGATTTTGTTCTTTTGCTAAATTTGAATGTTTCAGCTCATTCAACAGATTTTAGAACCTTGAGTAAAAGCAAAAACTACCCAAACTATCCTGGCACAAAGTGAAAAAGTAATCGCATGCTTAACCTAAAACCTAATTGGGTCAATCTTAGCAACGGCGTCTGAGAATCAAGTGTTTGTGATAACTTGCTTTTTTTTTTTTGTTACATTGCTGTGGAGGAATTTATGTCCACTCTTCTTTGCAGAATTGTTTTGAGTTAAGCCAAATTAGAGTTTTCGAGGATGAATGGCCAGTTTTAGATCATACCACAGCATCTAAATCGCATTTAAGTCTGAACTTTAACTAAACCAATCCTTATTTATTTTTTTAAGAGGTACCCTCTGCTTCTTTGCTTTAGCATATTGTCCTCCAGCAAAACCTAAGTGTGTCTGAGCTTTAAATGTTTTGGTTGAAAGGTCGTGAAGAAACAAAGCTGCCCCCTGACCGTCACACGGCCACCACCATGCCTGACTGTGTCAACATAATGTTATTTTTATGAAATGTGTTAGTTTAACTCTGGACGGAACAGGCATCAAGTCTTCCAAAACGTTTTACTTTTGTCTTGAATTTCATGATCTTTTCCTTTCTGGTCCTTTGAGCCTACTTCATGTTGTTGGACAAGTTCTATTTAAAGCATTTCTTGATTCTACTGGTCATGCTATTATAAGGCCTGGGTGTGTCTTGCGAAACTGAACCAAAATATTTGGTTAATCCGTTTGTTTGTGATATAAATTTTCACTTAGTGCCAGGCTACGATAACATAAAATGACAATAAAGCTTTTTATTATTGATACTGTCCCTTAAAAAACGAAATTCTCATTTAAAAACTGCTTGCGACAACCATTTTATTCTGTAATTTTTGTCTGATGTTAAAATTTGTTTAATGATTGAAAATATTTTAGACCTGACAAAAATTAAAAACAAAAACAAAAGAACCCTCTAAAATGGAAACTTGTTCACAGCGCTGTATGGTCAATAGCTCTTTATAACCAATATAAAGAGAATATATATCCATATCTTATCTATCTAGGCTACATCTACAATGTTTGTGCCATTTTTGGGATAATCCCAAACAGCTAAACGTCTTGGTTTCTAACTGCTAGTGAAATTTTAAGCGTTTCTGTGCTTAAACATTTAGGTGGTCTACAAAGACGTCAGAGCCTGTCAACTCACAATATTATTTGTAAAACAGCTCTCAGAACACTTTGATTAGAGGATACAACATGAGAGCTGCCAGCAGCCTAAACCGCATCACTGCAACACAACGACAAATCCGCATTTATCAACACGCCTACAGCCAACATAGACTTGAATCTAAGTGTTACGAAAACCCAAAACGATGATGCTATGACATTTTGAAAGCAAACGTTAGCATACAGGCCCCCCTCTGCTTCAGTTGCTAGGTGTCGTTAGCTCGCTTTGTGCGGTGTTTTGAAGAGATTACAGGTCAAGGCAGCTCCTCTAGCAGGATAAGAGAAGTCCTAACATCTACCGAGAAGTTATACGTGAGTAAATGACTCTTGAACAATTACAAGACATTAACATTTAGACCCTTACCCGCCATTTCTGCACACTGTTATTGTCCCAAAAGACCCGCGGAAAATGGAGTACTTCCGGGTCAACGTGTTTCCGTGGAAACAGGATGTAGCTTAGTTATTTTATGTTTCACCACTAAACTCATAAACATTGTACATAAAAAAACATATCGGATTATAGAAATGCGATTGATCTAGTTTAGTTAAATTATCTCAGAGATTATCTCGGCTTTCTGAAATAAGAAAATATTGCGCAAAAATAATACAATATTGTCACAACTATCGTTAACGGATTGTTCCCCAATCTCCAAGTAGATGGTTTTACTATTTTTTATTTTATCGCAGGTTCTTTATTGCCGTTTTTAAAATATATTTAAAAATAATATTTCAATATTGTGATTTGTATTTTGTCTTTTTTTAGTTTATGTTTTTACATAATTGTTATTTTACATTTCATCTCAAATATTAAAAGTGGTGCTTGATAATATCATATACCTACTATCTTTTACTCTTTTATTTGTTATTTTTACTGACTTCATACATACATACGTACATACATACATACATACATACATACATACATACATACATACATACATACATACATACATACATACATACATACATACATACATACATACATACATACAATCCCACTATCCTACTACATTTATCCTGTATCTATCAAATAGTGGAACTAGATGTATGTGTTGGTCACATATGTAGTTTTAGTTTATAATATTGACATTTCCTGAATTAGATTCACCAATGAATTAAAAAAAATTGCATTTATTGTTGATTTTCTGTAAAAATTGACTTTTTTCTTATTAAATCAGGAGAGCACTTTGTTGTATAATCATTACATCCTTGAAAGGAGTTTGTCAAAAAATTTATCTTTAAAAGTATAAAACATCTAGGACACTTGATAAACATATGCCAACGTCTCACCACAGATGTGTTACATTGTGTCTTGGGAACATCTGATCAGGATACTGGACTGTGCAAGATGTATGGGTGGATGGATGACCTTCTACAAATAAGCTACAGATTAAATACTTGACCTTTTTCCTTGAATGGCACAAAAAAAACAATTTGGTTTACAATTCAACTTGCAGGGTAAAGATTAAAAAAACATCACTATAGAAACATTTAGACAAACTGTAAGCTTATTCTTTTGTGGGGAGAAAAATCTGAACAATTTCCTAACACAGCTGAAGAATCAAGCTTCATAAAACAAACCCTCAAAATTTAAATAAGATTGTTCTTGTCTAATTAATGGCATCTTCTCCGATCAAGAAGAGGAAACAATTATGAAATCACTCAAAACAAGATGCACCTGGATAACTGATGAGAAACATGACTCCAAGTAAAGAGCTGGTGGTTTAAACAATGGAAAGAACTATAAAACTCAACACAATGATAGTTGACCCCAGTTAGATGTATTATGAGTACATTTAAATGATTTTAACCCTTTAAATACCAGTTTAATTACATGTAATGTTTCATTATATATTACAAAAAACACAAGTGGTCTTAAACTGAGTGCAGTGAGATTAAACATTTGGTTTAAAGCGATATCATTGGACCATATTGGGCCATGAAGGTGTCAGTTGGAAGTATTGGGTACTACATGAAAAACACTAATACAACTAAATCAGTTTTATTCCCAATTTTTCGATCCCCACTAAAGTCCAAACCATTTATATCTTATATTTATTTGTTTGTTTTTTAAATAACAATCCAGTTTAGATTGTTAAACTGGCACTTGGAGGGGTAAAAACCTGAAAATGTTTGAGTTGATAAAAATTTAATTTGTTCAGTATCGATGCATGATAATTTAATAGCAGGTTTTTTTTTAAACATGCAACTTTTGTCATGAATGAATCCAACGGGAGCAAAGTGGATCACTGGAGCCTAAAACAGTTGTAAGATTAAAATAAGTTGTATTTTTTTAAAAGCTACAAAAAGACAAATTCCTTTAAAAATCTAGAGATTAGCTGGCCAATGAGCATGAGGTTGTACACTTCTGTCAGAAAACCCCAGGACTGAAGAACTATAAATGGACTGTGATATGGTGAAACACTGTTAAAGTAATTTACCCTGCAGTTCATCTGGAGCTTATCCTTTTATGTTGTCTGAAAACGTCCAACGTTATAATTTCTGATCTATAAACACCCTTTTAACGATCTTTTGTTAGTTGAATTTATAACTTTTATTTTCTTCTTTCCAACAAGACCTTAATGGTGCATCAATACATAATAAAATGTGTAAAGGGAAGGATGGCTAAGGTTTTGAATTCTCTATCAGTAGTCCCTATCTTACCAACAGTATACAGTGGGGCAAAAAAGTATTTAGTCAACCACTGATGCAAATTCTCCTTAGAAAGATGAGTGAGGTCTGTAATTTTCATCATAGGTACAATTCAACTATGAGAGACAATATGAGAAAAAAACAGGAAATCACATTGTAAGATTTTTAAAGAATTTATTTGTAAATTATGGTAGAACAAACATAAATGTCTGGCCCCCACAGAATTGTAACTTCTTTAAGAAGCACTTCTGTCCTCCACTGCTTACCTGTATTAATGGCACCTGTTTGAACTCATTATCTGTATAAAAGATACCTGTCAGCGACCACAGTCAGACTCTAAACGCAAACATGGCCAAGACCAAAGAGCTGTCGAAGGACACCAGGAAGAAAATTGTATACCTGCTCCAGGCTAGGCAGAGTGAATCTACAATAGGCCAGCAGGTTGGTGTGAATAAATCAACTGTGGGAGCAATTGTAAGAAAATGGAAAACCTACAAGACCAATGATAATCTCCCTCAATCTGGGGCCCCACGCAAGATCTCATACCGTGGGGTCAAAACTATCATGAGAACGGTGAGGAAACATCCCAGAACTACACGGAGGGACCTGCTGAATGACCTGCAGAGAGCTGGGACCAAAGTAACAAAGGCTACCATCAGTAACACACTATGCAGAGAAGGACTCACATTGTGCAGTCCCAGGCGTGTCCCCCTGCTTAAACCAGTACATGTCCAGGCCCGTCTGATGTTTGCCAGACAGAATATGGATGATCCAGGATTAGCAGAGTATCATGTGGTCTGATGGAACCAAAATAGGATTTTTTGGCACAAACTCAACTCGTGTTTGGAGGATGAAGAATGCTGAGTTGCATCCCAAAGATACAGCACCTACTGTGAAGTATGGGGGTGGAAACATCATGTTTTTGGGGTTGCATGACAATGATCCCAAACACACCATTCAGGCAACAGAGGAGTTACTCAGTAAAAAGCATTTCAAGGTCCTGGAGTGGCCTATAGCCAGTCTCCAGACCTCAACCCCATAGAAAATTTGCAGAGGGAGTTGAAAGTCAGTGTTGCCCAGTGACAGCCCCAAAACATCTGGAGGAGATCTGTATGGAGGAATGGCCGATAATACCAGATACAGCATGTGTGGTTTCATGGATTTCTTTCTTATTGTATCTCTCATAGTTGAAGAGTACCTATCATGAAAATTACAGACCTCACTCACTTTTCTAATTAGCAACAGTGGCACAGGAGTTAGGGAGTTTGTCCTGCAATTGGCAGGTTGATGGTTTGATCCCCTGTGTAAGAGCCTGAACTTACATGAGAGTTACTATTCTGTAGTAATTAACACTGCCAGGGAGAGTAGGGGTTACCTGAGGTATGTGCCTATAGGAGTGTGTGGTAATGTGATATGTATATTTTTCCCACCCCACAACTTAGAATAGAAAACCACCTTGGATAAACAATGATATTTTATTAGCTCAGAGAGTGGTGAATGTAAATGAAATAATAAAATAGTTTTTCAAATGAAACAATCGGACAATAAAATGAAAATTAGTCCTGAATAATTAACTTAAAATTAGGTCAACAAATAGCCTTCAGAGGCACCTAGACATACTCAGCCCCTTATGAATCCACACTCTTATTTTGAAATCAGGATTGTAAACTCAAAGCTATCAGATATGTCCTGAGACCGTACTCAAATAAAATAATGAATAATTTAACCGTTAACCTTGGTTAGAAACGTATTAACCAGCCAACCTCAATCTACCCAATAGAACTACTAAGAGGAAGCTACCCCCCACATAAATGAAATACCACCAAGGTTACTGTTAGTCCAGGCATGCACATGCATCACAACCATGCAATAAAACAACGCACACAGGCAATAACGTCACGTGTCCTGAATGTCCATTAACACAACTGTAAGTTCAGTTCCTTGAAATCAAATACCGATTGTCCGTTCTGTGGGACTCTGCTCAGTAGGCGCACAAAGTTCTGTCTTTAAGGTGGTAAAAGGACTCCTTAAAGCAATGCTGCCTTCAGTGAAGTCAGGTGGCAGGGTATACTCACAGTCCCGTAAGAGGGGGGGGAGGGGAGGATGGAGGAGAAAATGTTCGAACCGTTCGGATCAGAGCAAACCAATGTTTATGGACCCCAGCGCCGTCTTCTCGCCGAGACTCGCCAGCTGTCACCACTCGCACGGTTCCAACACCCGAACTTGCTTCAGACAAGGTTGCTTGCAAAACATGCAATTTTACTGCACGAAGCTCCTCTGGTCGCCGACGCCCGCTGCCATGTTTTTCATCCACACTCTTTTTCTTCTTCCACCCCGCCTCTCATTGGCTGACGGCACGTCACGTTCTTCCCCACACCTGCTTTGACCGTCAGGCAAGACACTTCGCCAGAATTGCCTGCTAGTGGTGGTCAGAGGGCCCAGTGGCGCCGTTGTATGGCAGCTTCTCCTCTGTCAGTCTGTCCTGGGGGGTCCATTCAGGGGAGTCTAATGCCCCCACCCCTAGCTCCGCCCCTGGTCATTTGCACAATTGTTTCTAATCCTGATACTATTAATAATTTGATGCGGAGGAGCTAAAAAGATTTAGTATTTACCCAAATAAGACCAAAGGTGGTCGCCGGTCTCTGGTACTGTTATTTTGGGGGTCGCAGGCTGAAAAGTTTGGGAACCCATGTGCAATATAACATATTACTTGTTTTTAAAACCCTCAGATTTTCCTATTTTAAAAAATGGTTTTCTTCCACATGACCTCGGTCACCTTGTCTAAATTCAGCCGTGAGACTGATGTGTTTGTCATATCCTGTGTGTGTTTACGGGCGGCACAGACAGGTAGCCTATATGTCATCTTTCCAGCAGAGCAGACAGGAAACCCAGCAGAACACCTTCAGCTGCTGCAGTAGTTTCTCCCAGACCAGGAGGCTCCCATCGCCACACCGGCCTGGCCGCAGGGAGAGAGAGAGAGAGAAGGGGGGACAATACTTGGATAAATTTAGCCCAGGGTCCCAGGCATCCACCGCGCTGCTGACATGCCCGCGTGCTGCCATCCCGAACCCCAGCGCGTGCGCTAGTGCGGTCCACTGCAGCTGACGTCACATCCAGCATGGCGGTCAAGGTGACTCCGTCAATATTTCTTTATCAGAAATGAGATTAAAAAGGCAGTAAAAGCGGCCGCGGGCTTTTGCGCTTTCGGGTGCGGAGGACGTCTGGTCCGCGCGGACGTGTTGGGTTGAGAGCTTCAACGCCTCGGAGCCCCCCTCCTCCCTTTTTATTGTATTTTAGCTCTGCATCCATATAGGCGCATCTCCCATGGCCTCAAAGAGACAACTGTAATTTCTTTCCTCTGTTGCTTTTGTGCATCTGAGAGATTTGTTTCGAAGCTGTTTTTTTTTTTTTTTTTTTTTAAAACGGCATTTTGCTGTGCTGTAACTAGTTATTTTTGTTGTTCGAGTCCTATGATCGATCCTGCTGAGCCGCCTGCGTTAAAAATAATCAAAGCTGAAAAGTGACAAACTGAGGTCCAGTCGTATTGATGACAGGGCTCTGTGGGAATTTTCAGACCTCGTTTTGCTATTCTGTGAACTTTGTTTCATGGTGACTGCAAACTTGTGTGTTACAGGTGCAAGCCACGCGAAGGGCTGACCCCAATGAGTTGAAGACTATTTTTCTGAAGGTAAGTGTAACTTTTTGTGTCTCCCCCTCTGACATGAGCCCAGTTAAGTAACAAAACAAAATATTGTTAATAAACTTTGTATGCATGGTTTGTTACTGTATTGGTCAGTCCCGTTTTATTTATTTATTTGGTTTGTTTTTTTGTTTCTTGTAGTGCCTGATAAATACACCAAAGGTCTGTGGCGTGCACAGACATTTTAGGGGGCAGGTGCTCAGGAGGGGGTGGGAGGGCACTTTTTAGCGTGCGCAAGGAGGTGGCTCATTTCGGGGCATTGTTTCAGTGGTTTTTAATGGCTCAGGTTTTCAAAAGATCATTTCAAAACCGACCTCAGTAAAATCTTAATAATATTCAGGGCAGTCAAACTTTTTTACAGTAGCAGGCTACACACTATCAGGTAGGAGGGTGCACTTATATATAGATATATATCTATATATATATATATATATATACTTCAGACTAAACAGTGGCTCTGTGACTACTGTAACGAACAAACAAATAGCAATAGCGTAGTCGGTGTTGCCAAATTAGGCAGGTTTCCAACCAATTAGGCTTTTGAACACATTGAGCTGGAAAAAAATAGCTTATGGGCAGAGCTTTTCATAACATTTGTTGGGCTTTTAGAAAGAATTACTAACAAAATATATCAAAATAGTCATTATTTAATTTTTTTTAAAAAGTTGAATCTGTCGATCTGACATCATCAATGAATAATAGTTATAATGAATAATATTGATTGTTATAATAAAACAAGAAAAGACTAATGGTTAATCAAGTGTTTGGTCAATGTAAACGCCCAAGAGGGGTTGAGTTCTACTTAAAAATAGTTCATGACTGCGTGTAAGAGAAATGTTTAATTGAGCTATACTGAGAGAAATTAAGTTTATATTAAGGTAGATTTACAACTCATGTTGGGAAGCTATTTATAATTAATTTTTTCTGGGTGAAATATCCTGATTATTAAATAGATCTTGTGTGTTATTTGGTTGTCTGATTGTACATTTTGTTTGGAGCCCATATGCGCAGTTTTTTTTCTTTGCTTCAGCTCAGTTGTGTGCTAATGGCATGTTCTTATGTGTTTAATAGTTCTGTGCTTTTAACATGAGAGAGTTTGAGATTTGGCCTTTGGACTAACAGTGACATAGGGTAACCTGTAGCGCTGTGTCTTAACTCAAAAGTCCAGCATAAGCTACACGCTAATAAACATGAGCGCTGGTGTCAGGCTGAACACTGACTAAAGTAACAATTCTGACTAGAACAGGTTCTGTAATTACAGCAGCTATGAGAACAAGGAGCAGAACAAAGCAGAGTTCCCTTCTACCTGCAAGTAACTCAAGTCTCTTCAGTTTGGCAGCTTTAGTGCTTGATTCTGCTCCTTGGGCTCCTAGCTGTCCTAGCTCACCCTCCTAGCTGTCCTAGCTAACCCTCCTAGCGTTAATGTTTACTCCAGTTTAGACTTCATTGCTAACATTTCAAACAGAAATTAATAGCGCTCCTTCCAGCTCGCTCTCTGCTTTGTTGTCACTTCTTGTAATTGTTTGGTAATCAGACAAAATTTCCATCCCGCTCTACCGACACCAACGGTGACCACACCACAGCCGAACTGTGGCTGCGACTGAAGGCTATGACTCGTGTCCCGCCCCTCTCCAGCTGTGATTGGCTAGCATGTTGCCTTCAGTCGTTGATTTGATTGGTTAAATTGTATGATTGACACATCAAAGATAGTACTAAAAGGTCGATGGCCACTCCGAGGTAAAAAAAAAAAAAAAAAAAGAAGACCGCTTCCAGTCTAGGGTCTGCTCCGCGCTCAACCAGAAGGCACAAATATCGCTCCATTATATAATCGGGGAAATGTAGGCGGCGGCAAGAGCTGCTATAGACGGCGATTTGCCGCCGTTGACCGGCTACTTTTGACTGCCCTGAATATTAATAATAAAAAAAAAAAAAAAACGAGTTTCAAAAGGGCATTTTCGTTGATAAAGGGCAAACTTCCTAGTGCTTTAGCACCACCTAGTGTCTATGTATGCACGCCCCTGCCAAAGGTCATACTAAAGGTGTTGACCAGCTTCGGTTCTTCTATAATGTGGAATTACTGTGTACATTTGGGAAATTAGGCTTCTTACTAAATTTCATTTGACCCTCAATTCAAAGCCATGAAATGACACATTTTTGTCCAGCAGTGGTTTTTGACATGGGCAATAAGGCTCTTTGCCACGGGCAACACAGCCTAGGGGGCGCCATAACCAAGTTTTCTGTCACCTATTTGCGTTTCCCCATCAGAAGGGGGTGAGAGTCCCTCTATTGTTGACAGTGTTACCACTGTAAGGAAAAATATGAACGTATAGGTTGTTGTATTGGTTTAAGTTGCGTTCTGATTTACAGCTTCTACACATTGGGCCTTCAGTAAAGGGCTATTTTCCCTTTTATAAGCTATGGGCCTGCATTTGGCTGTCCAGACGTGTCAAACCTGACCTAAATACTTCTGCACTGCACAGAGATTTACCAAGATACAAAGCCTTCACTATATCTGTGAAAACACCCAAGAAAAGCCATTTCTCTACCTTTCCTATGGCATTAGTATGACCTCAGATTGTTGCTGCAGCACAGAAGAAGGGTGCCGTTCAAGCAGGGACCTCTACGGTTTTCGTCACAAGCTGGTACCTTTTGTTTGGAGTACAAACTTGTTCCGCTGGAGTTGCTATCTGATTTGGAGCTTCTGATTGGGTCTTTCTCAAAAAGCCTATTTTGTAGATTTTTTTTTAGAACTACAGGCTGCATTTATTTATCTCCAGCTCTGACTGGTCTAAAGGGCTCAGACTGGTTGAACTTTTACTGAATTACTCTACATGGCAGAGAGATTCTTTGAAACACAGTTTGAGATATACAAAATCTTTATTTATTTGGGGAAACCAAACAGAAGAAGTAATTTCAATGCCTTTCTTTAACATTAAAACGCCGTTTGATTGCTGTTGGAGTGCAGCGGAAGGGGCTTTGCCAAGGTTGTATTTAACTAAGAACCTCCACTGTTTCCAGCATGCCTCGAGATTTGCTTGCCCTCTGTAAGTGTCTTGTTTAGGGTATAAACTTGTTTCTGAAAGAAGTGACTCGGTTTGAAATACCGGTCTCTTTGTAGCCCACAACATCCCGTCACCCAGCTGTAACAGCGCTGCGTAATTTCAATGCATATTCAGGTGGAAGGGTTAATTATTCACTCTGACTGCCTGTATAATTTGATTAAGAACTACTTGAGGCCTACTGTGAGGGTGAATGGATACACAATTGTGATGGAGAAGCGTGGCAATGGATTGCTTGAAATTAATATTTTCCATCTGAAACATTAATTCAGCAGAGTGCATTGAATTGTCGCTTTGAAAACACTCTGGATTGGAGGGGTCTCCTCCCACGCCCTTGCTTTCTACCCCCCCGAGCTTGGCTCAGACCCATGAGTGTGGCCTTTCTGCTGCCGGTTCATGCTCTCCTTCTGCTTCCAGAGCTATCTTGGTGCCAAACTTGAAACCCTACCCAGTCTCTATAAATGACTGCACATCTTAAAGCCCTGACTAAGATCAGGTTTTACATCAGTCATGTGGAGTAGAATAATTTCAAGGCTTAAAGGTTGATGCTATTATTTGTGTTGTATCCATTTAAAGCACAAACATGGGAAAGCAGAGATTATAAATCAGTGAGTATAGATGCTTTATGAAGACTTAAATGGTGCTTTTGATATTTCATTTTCTCCTATCATGATCATGTTTTACGATAAAATAAAAAAATGTATTGTTTCTTTTTGCTAAAAAAAGATGCTACCGTATAAAAGATTTAAAGATACTAACAATTCAGGTATTTGTTTTCAATAACAAAGCTGACAAAAAAACAAACAAAAACAACAAACAAATTTGTGTGATGAGCTACACTTATTCCCAGCAATGTTTCACAAAATGTAAAGTCTTTAAAATGTGAACTGAAAAAAAAAAAGCCAGCTATTAACGGTTTATGTGCCTTCGGGTTGATGACATCACAACAGGCATGAGAGGAGAGCTGATGTTGGTAAATACTGTAGCAGTTGAGCGACTTTTCACAAATTCTTTCATTTGAGTGAGGATTAATGAGGAAGAAAAGATGTGAAAGTATTTAATCTGGTGTCCTCTTTAATCCAAGATCATATTTAAAAAATGCTTTAACTGATGAGCAGCCATGTGTCCTATTTGCTCCACATCTTTCTATATGAATATGTTTCCATTTGTAAAACCGGTAAATGGCCTTTCCTGCTTGCATCCCCTTGGATTCCAGTTGTTTTATTCTTCTCATATACAGTGCTGTGAAAAGTATTTTCCCCCCTTAAAGACTTTTTGTTTCTGTTTTAGCACACCCATCAGTCGACTGATGGGTGTGTTTTCTTCAGTACTAGAACAATGCAGGAGGTCTTCCACAACACTGGAACCTTTTCCTTGGTCAGACTAAGGTTGAAGAGGTGCTGTAGAATCCCAGAGAGCTGTTCTGCACAGGTTTTCTAGACACAGAAAAGTTGAAGGGGGAGGCAAAGGGCAAAGCACCATCTTCTGCTGAGGACAGACATGCAGAAGCTGTAGGGTCCATGGCTGAGAAGGTTAAACCTCTGAGGTGTAAAGGGGAAGTTTTGTATTTGGCTGTGGGCAGGAGAGGAGGATGCCGAGCTTGTTCCTGAACTGAACTTGTTGAAGAACGTGTTCAGCTCATTGGCTCTCTCCAGACTTCCATCTCTCCGATCCTCCTTCAGCTTGAAGCCTGTGATCGTTCTGCTGGAACTTGCTCTCCAGCTTCTTCCTGTACACCTCCTTGCTTTCTCTTATCTTGACTTCAGGTTTCTTCTGTATACTCCTCAATACTTCCTTGTCTTCCTTCCTGAAAGCTTTTTTTTCCTTTAGCAGTTTCTTCAAGTCACTGGTAATCCAGGGTTTGTTGTTGGGGAAGTGTCTCACTGTTCTGGTGGGAGTGGTGTTGTCCACACAGAAGTTTATATAGTTCATATAAAAGATCTCAAAAAGTAACACCAAACATCCTGATATAATGAAATTTAAGAACAGATGAGGAACAAAGTCATTGACATATATCTGACTGGAAAGGGCAAAAAAAGGTTTTAGGATCCCAGAGAACCACAAAGGAGCATCAACGACTCATTCAGGAGGCCACAAAAGACCCAGATCAGTGTCTAAAGCTCTGCAACAAAAATAACCCTGCAGGACAATATCAATGGCAGATCATTCGCTATTACCATATAACGCAGAAAGCATTCCTGGATCAATGTGTGCTTCTGTGCTTTTTTTGTCTCTTTTTTGTGTCTCTGCTCTGTCTTCTCTAACCCCCAGTCGGTCGAGGCAGATGACCGTTCCCACTGAGCCTGGTTCTGCTGGAGGTTTTCCTCCCTGTTAAAGGGGAGTATTCCTCTCCACTGTCGCTTCATGCTTGCTCAGTATGAGGGATTGCTGCAAAGCCATGGACAATGCAGACGGCTGTCCACTGTGTCTCTACGCTCTTTCAGGAGGAGTGAATGCTGCTTGTCAAGACTTGATGCAATCTACTGGGTTTCCTTAGATGGGAAACTTTTTGACCAATCTGTATAATCTGATTGGATTTGACTATGTGAAGTGCCTTGAGATGACATGTATCATGAATTGGTGCTATATAAATAAAATTGAATTTAATGGAAATCCTAACCTGAAGCATGTTTGTGTAATGCAGCACAACAAGGATCCAAAGCCCAGCATCAAAACTCTAAAAGGGCTTTAAAAAGTAACATTTTGGTACTACTTAATCACTTAGGGCTAGATGTTTTTTTGTCTTATCTGATATGACTGGAAAGATTTCAGTATGACAGAAAAGCAAACATAGAAGGGGCAAATACTATTACATGGAGCTGTAGCTCTTAAACATTTTAATGCCGATGTCTAGAAAACTCCTTTCAAAGGATGAATGTGGCAGAAAACACACAAATGAAGATAAAAAACCAAGAAAAAGACTAATGGAGGTATTCAAATCAGTATCTTATTGATCTTGTGATGTCACCAGAGGCTTGTGGGAATGGGAGATTGACTTTGGGAGGCCTGTTTTTAATTTTGAACAAAAAAATAAATTAAGAAACTGACCATTATAGACGACTTCTTTACCGAACAGTTTAGCAAGTAGCTTAAAATGATAGAGGTGAACAATTGAGTTCAGTGTCATTGTAGCCCAGAGCAAAGCATGGTATAGATTTAAAATGCTCCGTAGCTCGAGTGAACTGAGATTCCTTTGTTCTTGTAAAACACAAAACCATATTGTGACACGGAAAAGAGATCCCTATAGAGAGGGAAACGCTCCTCATCTTTCTGTGCGCACAATGGAGTTTCTACCTTACAATTTCTCTGTCTGAAACGACATGTCAATCCACGCTCAGTGCTATTTACAGCTCTGTGCATGTCCCCTCTGCAGTACGCCAGCGTGGTGGAGGATGGAGAGCATTACATGACCCCCAGAGACTTTGTGCAGAATTACTTGGGTCTGCACACACAGCCTCAGCACAACCCCAAAACTGTGGAGCTGATAGCCGGAGTGGCCGACACCACAAAAGATGGGTGAGTAGACGTCTTGTGTTAGACTGAATAGTTTCAAAACATGTTCCTTATTAAAAATATTATTTTACACTCTTCATCCACCCACTCGTTTAAGAAATCTTTTGATTTTCCTTTTGTGTCTCAAAATTGTATTTTTTTAATACAAACTTGCCATTTAGAGTCATTCAGGTTTTTTTTTCTGAGAGGCGTGAAAATTCAAAGTGAAGCACAGATCAGAGTTTCCTGGTTTCAGTTTCTAGTTAAATTCCTGCTTTGATTCAAAAAGAAAATTGTACCCACTTGTCAGTGTTTGTTCTACTATCCGCCTGTTTTCTGCATTGCTGGTTCTCCATTACTTGATTGTTCCATTGTCTCTCTCTTGCTTTGCTTTCAGTTGTCATTACATCCATCCCACTGCCCAAGTTCCACATCTCCTATTTCTTTGTAGCATCCATTGTGTCATATCTGACTATGCTTAATTCATTTTTTTTTTTATCTCGGCTGTCTTGATCTGTTCCACATATTTTTCCTTTCTATTGAATTTTCCTTCAGCTCTTGGACAAAGTTCACTTTGTGTCTCCATTCTGCACCCAGAGGCTTGCATTGCGCTTTTAGTTTGAGCTGAAGCTGCCTCCTGCTTAAGCGTTGTATATAAAACTGATTATTGCAAATGCATGCGCATTTCTTTACATCTGGTTTATCATATCCCATCCTTAATGTGACAGATCTGAAAATTTAAGCGGTTTGGTTGGTTTTATGTTTTTAGATTTCAGTCATAAAGAATGATCAATCATGAACCTTTTCACATATTTACAGAAGCACTCCATAACCCTATGGATGTGCAAGAAAAGACCGTAAATGATTAATTCTGTATTAACATTTTCCTTCTTCAATCTGTTTTAAACCCCCGTTTTTGTTGTTGTTGTTTTTTTAACAAAGACATAAGGTATGTGTTGCATTATAGCAGAGCAGGGCTGAACATATTATCCTGTACTTTGTGGTAAGGTTAAATCATAAATTTAACCTTAAAGTGTAACTCACCCCCGTACCAGAGCCTTATGTTGCATTCCATTTCCAAACTTGGAAATCCTGGCTTCAGATCAGAAAAATCAACAGTAACGGACACTACGGTCTGACTTTCCCCTTGGAACAGCTTTAAAGGGTGTTTATAAGAGGTACTGTGAAAAAAACAACAGCATTCCTGGCCGTCGAAACGTACAGGGGTTAGGTCTGGGCTACTATTAAATGCTAAATAAACTAACTGAACACTAAGCTAATAAATCGCTAACCTGAATATCGATAGAGCGACTGCACAACTCCCAACTCGCTACAGAGAGTTGGGACAGATACCCCACAGCGATAGAGCCACCGATGTCATTATTCCTGGTGACGTCACAAAAACATTTGAGCCAATAGCAATACTGATTCAATGCAATACACTCGTTAAACCTGAGGGGGGCGCCACACGGGCGGTTCTGGATGCTAAACCGTCAGGATTTCAACAAACAATATATCTACAAAATAATGACCAGGATATGTAGACAGAACTATAAGACAGCCTTGTATCCAGTTTATTAGCAAAACAAAGTTGATTTTGGGATCAGTTACCCTATAACGTGTCAAATTGGAAGAATTTAAGCAGACAGACCCGAAAATATGCTAATTGGTGCTGATCATGCTGAGGCTCTGAAGCCTCCATTTATTTAAGTGCTTTTTATTTTTGTGTAACATGGAAGCCTGCCACACTTCACTCTAATCGGCCTCAAGTAATCATAAAAGCCTGGTTCTAGAAGCGCAACAGCTTAATGTCTGGTAACTCTCCCAACTCCCAATGTCTTCCCTGCTTGCTTGTTATTTTCCTCATCATCTTTGGTGAATATATGGGTGCCAGGACTTTTACTTGGAAGCCCGAAACAAAGCCGCCCCTTTCCCGAGTCTCCCAACAACCGGCACAGCCAAACCTTGTTGCAAATTGAGATGTCCTTCTTTGCACCTCACACTTCTTTCTAGTAGCTAGGGCGTGGCGCACCACCTCCTATGTGAAAGTCCACTAACTCATTGATTGAACTGATCAAAATCACTTAAGGATATTTGCTACTGAGAATAACTTTGAGAACACTTAAAAGTTGGACACGTTTCAGTAACATGGTGTTTTGTCCTTGAAATGCTTTAAAAACAGACATGTTGACATGTTTAATACGTCATATAACTGAAGGGAAACTGCTAGGTGTTTTTAAAATTGTGTTATTGTTGTTTTTTTTCCTCAAAAAGGTTATATTTTAACATAGTAAAATGGGTCAACTCGGTGAGCTAAAGCCATTAGAACTATGCTACAATATCCTGAGTTTGTATAATTATCAAATAAATTAACCTCGCGGTTAAAGAATATTGACAATTTATCTTTCCCCAGATACTAAAAACATGGGTAATGTTAAATTAATCCAATGGTTTTATGGAGTTTTTTTTAGTTGATAGTTTATTTCTCTGAAAATTCAAGCTGGCACAGCAGTAAAATTTGTAATTTAGTTGGAGAAATCTGCTCGTTTCATTGAGATGCATCTTTTCTTTCTCATTCAAACAGATTGATCTCTTTCCAGGAGTTTCTGGCCTTTGAATCGGTTCTGTGCGCCCCTGATGCCCTCTTTATAGTGGCTTTTCAGTTGTTTGACAAGACGGGCACTGGAAACATCTCATTTGGTACGTACATGGCATCAAACATGCTGAGAGTAATTTAAACACTTCTTTAATGTTTTTTTTCACTTTTTTGCTCGCTAAACTCTTCATCCATGTACAGTAGTGTAGGAGTTGGAGAAGCACTTCTTTAAAAAAATATCTTGTTTCAGAGCAGGGCAGTCAGTAAAATGTGTAGGAAGCCTGTTTGTGGAATATTACATTAAACCAAGACTCCAATGAACCAGGCTCTAATCAGTTATCTAAAGCAAAATCAAAAAGGTTTAGTAAAAAAAAAGAAAAAAACACAGCTTTACTGTTTCTGTATACTAAACTTTGGAAATGGTGTCTTTGATTAGGAGCAGTATGTCTATGCTGAAACAGCCTTGGTGGAAATATGTAAACTGTATATGGTGTGACAAGCCATTCTTTTACTGTGTATACTTACTATTTCTTGTACTTTAACTATCTACAATTAAGGCTTTGTCACAATCCCAGTTACAGGATATGGGGCACAACTAGGTCACAAGACTCCTTGCTTCTTGTTTGGCCGTTGTAAGGACAGTGGTTGCTGGCTTGTGAAAGGCCCAGGGTGCTTAAAAAGGGCTCGTCTTTTGGACCAAGTTGCACAACCGGCTTGTGAAAAGGTCGAGCTTTGATTCAAGCCTCTGCTCTGCTCCCCTGCTCACCATCTTGATTTAGCAACTACTTCCATTGCCGAATAAAAGGTGTAACAGCAGCACGTCAACTTCAAGCACCAAAGGCCTTCCAGGGGGAGTCCTAGGCACTTATTGAAAGTATTTCTGTGACAGGGACCATTGAAAGCAGTGATATTATTACAACTGCATGTTGAATTGTTTCTCTTGTGTTGTTTTATAAATCCACTTGTTAACGCCTTTCCAGAAAATATCCGAGACATCTTCAGCCAGACGACAGTGCATCATCACATTCCCTTCAACTGGAACTGTGAGTTCATCAGGCTGCACTTCGGCCATGAAAGAAGCAAGAACCTCAGTTATGCAGAGTTCACTCAGTTTCTGCAGGTAAACATTTTATCTTGGAGTTTTACCAACCAGTTGGCAAAAAATAAATAGATAAAACAGTTATTTATGTAGAATTTTATTTCGATTTTTAGGGATATCCTTATATATTTATTTGTTTAGTATTTTTGCAATGTAAGGTTGACCTTGAAAAAAATCTACAGATAAAGTAAGTTTACAATCAAAAGATCAGATTGTTCAGTTTGATCAAGGAATAACGTCAAGCCCAGTTTAACCATTTTCTAATTGTTCCTCTCAAAAAAGTTTGACCAGCTTATGTACCCAGTGACCAGACTTAAATACTATTACCAATAAGAGCCAATAATAATTTATTTATCTCGCATTTTTTACCAACAGAGGGTGTACAGTAGCTTTTAATGATTTATAAAACATCAAAGTTGCAGAAAAACCCAGCCATCCCCAGATTCTGTTCTGTTGTAGTCTATTCTAATGTGGGTCAAACTTTGCCTCGAGTGAAGAACTTTAAGTATTAAGGTGTCTTGTCCTAGAGTGATTGTAGCATGGAGTGTAGTGGGGCTTCATCTGTAGTAAAGCCATGTTGCTCTGGTCTGTAGTACTAAATTCCTTGTTAATTTAGCCCCACAGGCTCCTCTTTTGCACCTGTTCAGAGATGCGTCTGAGAGTAAATAGTCTTTGAGCGGTCTCTTAATCTAAAGAAGGTCACAAAGCGTTCCACTCTACCCCGTTCAGCCATTTTTGTAGTATGCTGGTTGATGGTGTTATGAATTGTGGGGGTTAATACACCCAGGAACCAAACATTTTGACTTGTCGACACCAAGTCAAATTCCTTGTAAGTGCAAACCTACTTGGCAATAAACTTGTTTCTGTTTCTGATTCTGATTATCCAATTGTAGCTTCGCCTATCAAATTATTTTTATAATAGGTACAGAATCAAAAGTGTCCAGAAAATGCAGGTTAGCTATAATTTATAATTTTATTAATTTAATAATTTTAATTTCACACATTGAGTTAAAGAGCTGCATCATTTCTACAATTTCTGTTAGTGTTAGTAGATCAATAATATTCAGGTCTTATTTTAAGGAGAATTAAAAATTCATAGCTAGCAGATAATAAAAAAACGATTATAAACAGCTGGTGTGACTATTTTAATGTATTAAAAAACTCACCTTTTAGAAGAAAATGTGTTAAAAAAGAGATAGAAAAATGTAAGTTTTAGAATAAAAGCAACATAGATGAGTGTTACCTTGCACATTCTCTCTTCTCTTTAGGTTTATAAGCATTGAATAATTTGCCTATAAAGAACCCTAAGGTTGTTATTTTGCTCTGTGGGTCCCGATGTGAACCTGAGTGACGGGGCTGTGCTGCAGCAGTGTATGTGAGGAGGAACCGGGTTTGGGCTTGAGGGCTGTGGTCTCAGGAAGAAGCTGGGTGGGCTTCTTCTCTACTTCACTGTGGGATCCCTCACAGCCCTCCATGGTTTATTATAACTGACTCTAGTTTCTCACCACTGCACCAATGATCCTCGTGTGTACACGATTTCATACACTGATGTCATTATTGTTGTCTGCTGTCATGGCCAGGCACAGTCAGTTAGCAATACAACGAATCTAAACTATTACGCTTGTGTTTATTTGGCTGCTATTCAGAGTTGCAGCGCTGCCGCAATGTGTCTTTGGCTGAAACTGCAGTACTTATATAAGACTCTGTATGTTAGCTGATGAAATTTCATCGTTTGCTTTCAACAAAAAGACAGAAGAAAAGCATTTGGCGAACTCCACTTCAGGGTCAATCCAATAATTGATCCAGTTCTCCAGAAGTCCACCATTGTCTCCAAGTCTTGAGCGAGTTACTCTCCAAGTGGTTCTGACCGTACCAGTGGACCAGCCCTTCTACTTCCTGTCTATATGCAGACGCGTCACCACCCAGGATCAGACCATTGACAGTGGTTCCATCTGCGAACTTCAGGAGTTTCACAGTTCTTCAACACCAAGGTTTTCATTACCACAGACGCCAGAGCGACAGGTCTGTAGTCTTTTAACACCGAGATGGTGCTTTTCTTGGGAACCGGGACGATGGCTGAGCATTTCAAGCATGCGGGAACTTCACACGGCTCCAGAGACTGTGTGAGTCGAGTCTGAGTTAGGATTGGGGCCTCCTGGTCAGGGCAGGCCTCCATGCATAAGGGGGAAATACCATCAGGCCTGTAAACAAATCACAAATGTGCAATAAATTCATGGTGAACATTTTGTGCTTTAAAATTCATCTAAAAGGAAATCAGAGATCTGGAAATTTGACTCCAGAAAAGTATCTGCTTCAGTCCTTCAGAGTTTTATTTGTCTTTTATATGTCCTTTGCCATTTGTATTTGTCTGTTGTTGTAGGAGCTGCAGCTGGAGCACGCTCGCCAGGCGTTTGCACAGAAAGACAAGAAGAAAAGCGGCAGCATCACCGCCTTGGACTTCAGCGACATCATGTCCACCATCAGGCACCACATGCTAACTCCTTTCGTAGAAGAAAATCTGGTTTCAGTGAGTCGTACGACACGTTAGGGGCGCTATTTAAAGTAAATGCCTGCTATTCTGACAGAGTGGACTGTGTCTTTAGGCTGCAGGAGGCAGCACCTCCCACATGGTGAGCTTCTCCTACTTCACTGCCTTCAACGCCCTCCTCAACAACATGGAGCTGATTCGCAAGATTTACAGCACCCTCGCCGGCTCACACGAAGAAACACTCGTCACTAAAGGTACTCCTGATCACCTCCTGAAAATCAGCAATCTCCTGAATTCAACGTGTGCTATGAAATCTGGCTGTTCGATCCTATCTTTAACTTTCTCGACAGAGTGGTGTGAGTGAACACACAGGGAACATTAACTGTAGCACTAAATTACACAGGTAAATGAACATTTTTAATGTGGTAATCCGACGACTCCTCCTCTATATGAGTAGCTGATCCTGTCAGTCACATCTGCTCCCAACTGTGTTGTCCATTGAGATGTAAACATCCGACTTCTTCTCTCCCTCCATGGTTTTTTCCTCCATTTAGAGAAGACTTTGGGCAAATAGTATTTGCAAATGGTAGCCACGTATCCTCCAGGTCTAAACGGACAATCCTTTTTCATTTTTCCCCATCACACAAAATATGTCCATACGGTGCCCTACATCTACTCAGCTTGGAGGTTACACCTGTGAATCTGATGAAAGGGCCTTTTTAAGACGAAGTGAATAACTAACTCTTTCCCTTTTCTCAACAACTACCATTAGGTTTCCTTTTAGAAGACCAGCCGGTGGCCACTTTGTTACCTAGCAGGCAGCAGCAAAGAACTAAATTTGAAGCTCAAATAACAGAGCGATGCTAAGAGAGTGGATGTTCATCTGGCGAGTACTTTGGGAGAAGGAACTTAAGCACAGAGGAAAGTAGTTTAATGGTTTATACTTTCCACATACGGCAGCACGTGTTCTTTTCAGCAGCAAATACCTAAACCAAGACATTAGTCTGAGAACACAAGGACCAGTATTTGCAAATACTATTGTATGTAAAGCCTGTCGTAGAAAATACCTTTTTTTTTTTTTTTTCAACCTCTCGGTCTCTGGTTTGGCTTTCTGGGGCAGGTTTGTATGACTTCCTTTTCTCTTCCCTTTGTCTGAACCGTAGAGGAGTTTGTTCACGCTGCGAATAAGTTTGGTCAAATCACTCCGATGGAAATAGACATCCTGTTCCAGCTCGTCGGCCTCCACTCTCACTCCGGGTAAGATGCTGCATCACGGCTTTGCAACATTGTGGAGAGTTCGCACTTTATGTTTAAAACTTTGGTTGCAAGAGTGGGAAAAGTACCCTAGGATTAAAGTCCCACCAGATGATGTTGGCAATATCCCAAGTGATCCACACGTACAACTTAGCCCATGAAATAATTTGTGTCTAATAAAGCACAATGACACAGGGAGTAGGTACTGAAAATGTGAGGAAAAGAAGCTGCAAAAAGGCATAGAAATCCAAGAAAGCATTTAAAATCTGTCAGTATTTAGAAAGTAACCCTGCTCCCTATCAACAGGAATTAATATCAAATTATATATTTATAATTAATGGCCTATAAAATGGTTTCTCATATCCAAAGTATTGCACAAAAAGTAATTTATGATACATTAAGCCTGTGAGCTCTCTCAAGGCATCCCTGTAGCAAAACCTACTGTTATTGGTCACAGACCTATTTATAAACCTCTAAATGTTTAGGCTATGATCTGGAGGCAGAGAGAACATAATCTGACCTCAAAGCAGTCACAATCAGGTACTCCTTACAGGATGTCTGACCGATGAGTCTAAAGAATAAGCCAAAGACATGTCTAAGGACCACACACACAGACCTTCTCAACAAAGAATTTGCTGGTACAGTTTTTCTGTGACAAAGATAGACCCTCAATTCACGCTCACTGCGCAACACTTCACTGCTGAAGAAAAAAACTAACTGGAGCTCATTTCAAATTTGTTACAGAGCATTTAGACAAGCCATTGAAATACTTGAGAATATAGTCTGGTCTGATGGATATTATTGTACTCAACATATCTGGAGGAGATATGGCCCTGCACACCAAACAAGCGCCACAGTTTGTAGGTGGGAACAACATCATGGCGTTGGGCTTTCTGTAAAGTCCCTTTAAGGAGACGGCAGGAGATTTAAGTGAACAGAGGTGTTTTCCAGCTGTTGGAAGTAAAGTAATCCAGCGCTGCTGCTCCCCTAACCATGATTGCCAGAAATGTAATTAGACTGCTTGGAAATATTTCCAATCTCAAAAAACACGTCATGGTGTGAAATCTAGAGGTGTGCCATCTTTTACTCTAAAAGCAAAGTTGCTACAAACAAAACCGCTGTAAAGAAGCCCAATGCAGGCTGCCTACATGAGCAGGAAACCTGACTAGTTATCTAGTATCATGTTTTGTTTGCTTGACCTGCACTATTAAGATCAGAACCGCATAAGCCTATGAAGTTCTACACGTTTCTCTTAAACCAAATCTATTCAATGAAATGTTATTTATAGAGCACCAATTCACACACATGTCATCTCAAGGCACTTTACAAAGTTAAATTCAATCAAATCATACAGACAGATTGGTTAAAAAGATTCTAAGGACAGATTGCATCGAGTCTTGACAAGCAACAAAGGAGATGGTTGTAGATTTCAGGAGAAACAGGAATAGTACCAACACGATTACCATCCTGGGAGAAGTGGAGGTGGTGGAGGAGAATAAATACCTCTATGTTCACCTAGATAACAAACTGGACTGGAGACACAGCTGAGAAGCTGTCTACAAGAAGGGACAGAGCAGATTGTACTTCCTGGGGAGGCTTAGCTCTTTCAGGGTGTGTAACAAGATGCTGCAGATCTTCTATAAGTCTGTTGTGGAGAGTGTGATCTCCACTTAAAGAAGCTCATCAAGCTGATAAAGTCTGATGAAGAGCATCCTCTTCATCAGACTGTTATACAACAACAAGTGTATGTTTAGTCAGAGGCTCCTCCAGATCCGCTCTAAGAGAGATCCTTCCTGTCTGCAGCCGTCAGTTTCCACAGCAACTCTTTGAAGAAACCTGTATGACATGAGGTACAACAATATTTAATTCCCCTTTAGGATTAATGAAGTATTTTAATTTAATTGGATGGTGAAGGAATTCATGTAATTGACTGAACTCCACACTTTCCAATCCTATATCCAACAGAACATCTCTGGGATGTCATGTTTAGGTCCATCCAACGCCACCAGACTTCACCTGACCTGGACAGGATCTGGGAGGAGAGACCTTGTCAGACATGCATAAAAGCACGTCTGGACTTTCCTGTCGTATCAGTTTTTCTTTCACCTTCTTGGTGACTTGGGAGTAGGCCCTCTGTGGATTGATCATTTCCATTTCCATCAAGAGACGCGGCATCTCTTTTGTTCCTCACACATTACGGCTTTCCACAAGAGTTTCTTTCCAATTGAGATCTGATGTGCTTTCAAAGTGTTACTTCCGTTTTTTTAAGCAGTACATGTATCTTATTTCTTTTTTTTTTCTGGAGCAGATTCAAATTGACCTTTTGGTTTTTTTTTTTATCCTTGCTTAAATGGAATAAACGTTTTACCGGTCTTGTTTATTGGCTATAAAGATGAAGTTGATGCACATTTAGTTTAGTAACAGTGGCTCCACTGGCTTATTTTTACAAGACAAACATAAAACATGAATGCAGACTTTATGATGCTTCAGGCCAGCGGGGAACATTTTTGTCATTTATTCAGCAACAAAACACCTTCATTTACCTGCTGGGCTTCGGGCGTTTATCCATCTTTGTTTGTGTGTTGTTTTATGTAAGTTTGAATTAAAGATGCAATAACTTCCAGTTATTTGGTAGTAAAAACTGCAGGAAAATCTTACATCACTGCCTGGTTCAGCTCCGTGGAGATGTGGGATTTTTTTTTTTTTCGTCCTTCTAGCCTAACTTCCACTCTTCCCTTTTTCAAGGCGGCTGAACAACGCAGACATCGAGAGAGTCGCCCCGCTGGAGGAAGGAGCCATGCCATACCACCTGGCTGAGACCCAGAAGCAGGTATCCTGAGTGACTTCTCTGGTACTCCTCGCATTCCTCCTCCTCCTCCTCCTGCCTTTCATCAAAGCCCTTTCCTCTTCTCTAGCTCCGCTTCCCTCTCAGAAAAGGGAGCAAAGAAAGGCAGCATGTTCAGGCTCTGAATTAGCAGAGAGCCCGTGTTTTTCTTCCCTTGTGAAGTGCATTTCTTAAACTCCCAGATAAAAGTACACCAATTATAGTCACAGAAGAGGAATGGATTGTTGCGTTGCGGCTCTCCATGAAAGGCTCTTCCTATTTTATTCAGTGCGGCTGCACATACGCATCAGCTGCAATCACACATCTGAGGCGCTAATAAGAGGCTTTTATCACCGTGGGGCTTGAGAAGTTTTAGAAGCCTTTAGCGAAGTCTGCTAATGGCAGGAGGGGAGTGGGAGGCAAGGTGGATGTGGGAGAACAAAATAGTTCCTGCCTCCACCGGATAACACGGCTCTGTGTCAGAGCTTTCAGGCCACTCGTGCTCCCGAGGCTCATGCTCAGAGGTCTGGAATTTGACTCCTTCTGGGGGGGGGGGGGGTTGCTGTAATTCTCAAGCCTGCCCTTCACTGGAAGTAGACTAATTGTTTAAAGCCTTTGATCAAGACCTCAATCTTGTTAGCATGCGGCCTTCGGTGAAAGCATCTGGGAAGAGGAAAAGAGCGATCTGCTTCGCTCACTTAGCGTCTCGTCTGGGGGAGGTTACTCACACCCCCCAACCTGCGCACACTTGTGCTTTACCTTTCATTATGGCTGCTTTATACAGCGCCTGGAAAAAGTATTTACACCTCTTTTCACATGTTCATTTATAACAGTAAACTCTAATACATTTCATTAAGATTTGATGTGACAGACCAACTCAGAAAACTTGCTTTGAGGCATAAAAATATGTAAAGTGTGGTTTACATTTATCTAGAACCTCCTTTCACTGCAGTTACCGCTGCAAGTCTTTTACGGCGTGTCTCTGTCGGTTTTGCACATTTTTGACAAGGAGAAAATTTGCTCCTACTTGTTTTGGATTAACTCAAGCTCAGTTTGGTTGGAGCAGCAGTTTTTTTTTTCCTCACACAGTTTCATAGTCAGGTTGATTTTTGATATTTGACTGGGTCATTCTAACACATAATTATGTTTTAATCTAAACCATTCCATTGTAGCTCTGCCTGTATGTTTAGGATTATTGTATTTAGCTCCGTCCATCTTCCCATCAACTTAGAACAGCTTCCCTATCCCTGCTAAAGAAGACTATAGCCACAGCATGATGCTACTGCAGCCATATTTCTCAGTTGGCAGGGTGTTTTCAGAGTGGCCTGCAGTCCTAGTTTTCATCTGACCAGACCACCTTCCTCCACGCTGTGTCCCTCACTTGGCTGGTTGCAAACTACAAATGGACTTCTTAAGGCTTTCTTCTTGCCACTCTTCCACAAAGGCCAATTTTTTTCAAAGTGCATTGCTAAGAGATGTCCCACTTGAATATGTGGCTCTTTGTAGCTCCTCCAGAGTCACCATGGATCTCTTAGCTGCTTCTCTGGCATACTGTCACATCTTGATAGATTTTTCTTTCCATTTTCCAACAATGGATTGTGCAGATCCGTGTTAGACCTTTCAAAGCTTGGGACATCGTTTTATGACTGAATCCTGCTTTAACTGCTTCAGATGTTAAAGACACATTTTGTTTTTCTACTTGTCTTTGTGTTTTATTCTTTACTGGCTGCAAAACAAATTGCCCATTTGGGGACCACAAAGATTTCTCTTGAACCTTAAAGTTCATCCTGAACTGTTCTCTAATGTTCTGTGTAGTGGTTCGTTTCCCTGGATTATTTAGAGGTACGAGAGTAAAGAGGACTGAATACAAATGCACACCATGTTTTTTGTATTTATATTTGAAAAAGATGAAAGCCAAAAGACATTTTCTTTTCCCTAATGGCTGGTTTTCAATAGGGGTGGTGTAGGTTTACACCTAGGGTGGAATGATCAGATGATTAAACCCAAAACTGATTTTCTACGCCTTTTTCATGGTTAGCATTTTTATTAAATCTTTATTTAACAGGACAAAAGACCTATTGAGATCAAGACCTCTCTCACAAGACTGACCTGGAGAGAGCAGCACATGTCATGGTGGACAAGACAGACAACAATAAGAAAACAGCCATTAGAAAATATAAAGCGCGAGCATTCTGACAAATAAAATTCATAACTTATGGTTAAAGTAACAATATTTCAGTTCAAATGTGAGGAGCAGAGAAAAACTAAATGTCACGAAGCATAACAGCTTTTCAGTTTTAGCCTTAAACCAGAGTCATTTCCAGTCACTAAGTGTTGTTGCAACTCGTGTTATCCAATGTGTGACGAATGTTAAAAAATAAATAAAATAAAATGGCTGTACAGCTGGCTGATGACACTGAAGCAGCTAACAAACCATAACTGAATTAAAGCACTTTTTTGCTTTTCATCAATCATTTATCATCTCTAGTAAAAATTCAAAATACATAAACTATACATAAACTATTTAAAGCTTTCTTTAAACACAATTTTATATTCATGAAAGCTCTATTCGTCAAAAAAGCGTTTTCAGTGCTTTTTCGGCATCATGGCCACCTTATTTATATATTTTATCAAGCTTGAGTCTGTTAAAAAAACAGAGCAACATTATTTCAGTTGTTAATGTGTGATAAGTGACATAATAAAAAAGGTACAGTACTGTTTTTTAATGCAGAATAATGGCAATGGGAGCTGTCGGGTGTGCTAGGTTGGGGTCAGAAGCTCGGGGCTCACACATGACAGCGTTCCTGCCAGAACCGGCACTGCTTCCACTTCACAGCTCTGTGCTACATTAAGTTGGTCTATCACACCAAGTCCCAAAGGAAGCACGCTAAAGTTTGTGAATGTGAAGTGACACAATGTGGAGGAGTGAGGATATTCTCGGAAGGAACTGTAGGAAATGTAGATCCTTAACTGGACAAGGAACAGGGAGGATGGGCTAATCTGTTCCCCTGCACCCCAGTGTAAACAAAGAACATCAAACACCAATGTGGAGATGATGTAGATAGGGAAGAAATGATATTTTTCAAACAAGAACCAAATGTGTAGCTCACGACCTCCTAGATGGAGCATGTGTGGAAAACCCAGCTCCAGGTTCACAGAGTCACCCAGAGCTAATCTGTCTCTCTGACATTTAACACCGGCTGCCTGGTGAATCAGACTGTATATGAAATGTCCACATTCCATCGCCATCGCATATTTCTTTCCACAATGTATCTGTTTCACTGCGGCTTGATAGCCAGCCGATTCATGATTAGCGCTGTGATCCAGCCTACATCTGTCTCCAGATCCATTTGACCGCCGGTGTCTCTTTCCTCCCATACAGCACGCTCACGAAACGTCTCGGCCCGTCTGGCTCCAGGCTGCAGAATCTGCCTACAGGTTTACCCTGGGCTCAATCGCTGGAGGTGAGTGACATGTCTGCAGCGGAGGCCCCCCCCCCCCCCCCCCGGCCCGCCCCGAGGGGTAACCTTAGCCGGCCCCGCTGGCGCAGCTGAGACCCCGGGGCCGGCCATTGTGTTTCGGGGGAGAGGGGCTGTGATGTGAGGCTCCGGCATTGTGCTGCCGTGCCACCGGTGGCTCCAGGCTGTCTTTGGAGACGGAGCGTTGGAATGACACAAATCTTCCGGAACCGCACTCCCTGGAATCTCCCCCTCTAATTACACTGGAGGGAGCAGAGACAAGGAACCACTGGCATAACCCGCCCCACAGACAGGAGCTCGCTCCGACTCCGTGGCTGTGTGTGAGGCTGAGCCGTCGTCACTCAGCAGTGGCCGATTAAGACGGGGTCCAAACGAGATGTCCGCCGCAAGGCATTACAGCGAATCTGCGGTTTCTTTGTTGCAATGAGTTTTTTCTCACCCTTTAGGCTCTGTGCATGTTTTAGAAGAGTCGGTAGAGCATCAGCTGATGTCGGACAAGATGCAGCAGGCGCAGCTGGGAGCAGGGGTTTAAGTGTTCCCGCCTCAGCATCACTCAAGGTTACTGAAACCACGGATGTTATAAAAATATGGCTCTTTTAAGGATACATTTGAACTGTTAATTTTTCCAGCTGGAAGGATTGTGACATAAACAACATATAATAAATAATAAACCCTGCAATATATATTTTGTTGAATGGCCCCTTTGCAGGTTGAATCTCTGCAATTCTGTCTGGCTCACACTTTTATTAATAAGACACTTTAAAATGACAACTAAAGCTGAGCATGGTGCTGAACAGCAACATAAAACGAGTGAAAAGAAGAGAATAATCAAGGGAAAAGCACAATACGCACGTATGAAAGCATAAAACAATGGTTGAGGTCTGACACTGGGTTGACCAAGAGTTTTCAGATGAGATCTAAACACAGCCAACAAAGGTAGGAATAGACAATTATCGTATGGTTTTTCTTAATCTGGGAACCTCGGGAACTCACAGTACTGCTGGGATTGTTGCTTTTACATACGAGCATCGATAAATATCAGTTTGTTTTAAATAAATGTAATAAATGCTATCACTGTATACATTTCAGTGGTGCTGTTGCACTATTTATTGTGACTAATAAAGTTGGGTAGTTGACAATGCATACGATTTATTTTTAAGGGTAATATTTGTATTTGTGTTTTTTTTTTATTATATACAGTTACTTCGCCAATATAAACACTTAAATTCATTTTCATGCACTTTTTATGGACACTTTTCTTGTCACAGTACATACAACATAAAGTATATTGTGATAACTTCCTAAGTTCAATTTGCCCTCCCTTAGTATCTACTAGGGAATAATAAACTCAATCTTTGGTGGATCCTGGATTGTTCTTGGAGGACAAACACATTTTTTTTTAACCGAGGATGATAACTTGGGTCAGATTGTTGAAACTTGGGCAGAAATGGCCGTTCCAACAGGAAAATGAGCCCAGGCACACATTGGTTCTGGGGATGGATGAGGCAGGCTAACATTAAGCTTCTGGAATGGCCTTGACCCGGTGGAAAATGTAGGGAATATGCTTAAAAGTCAGGGTTATACCACAAACCCAACCAATTTACATGAATTTAACTTGTCTTTTAATAAGAAAACAATAAGGAACCATCTATGATACACGACTACAGTACAATTTTACATCCCCAGCGTGAAAAACTGAACCGAGCAATTTAGGTTTTCAGCGCCAAAAGCATGGGATAAATGACAGACTGAACTACAGCATCAAGCTGTTGTCACTTTCAATAAGTTCAAAGGCTTGGCAATCTACTTCCTAGGTGTGTTTTTTATTGCAGAAAAGCTTGCTCAGGGACATTAGTCTAAATATTAGTGGGGGTGTATATAAATATCTGAGCCTTTATTCATAGATTTCACCCTGTGTGGATTAGAGAAAATCCCTTGTGACTTCAGTTTGAGTTTTTATGAATGACAGGAGTTGTTCCACCCAAGATAAGTGAATGTTATTGGCTCACTGTAAATGTAACTTTAAGTTTAATAGTGAACATTTCTAACAAATGAATGAGTGAGCCAGGGTGGGTTGCACGAAGCCCAATGTCCAGATGATCAAATCCTGCTTGTCTTCTTTAAAAGAAATCAGATTTTCAGAAGTAGAAGAAGAAAGGCCTTGACTAGTTTCACCCCTTCAAAGGCGCCCATTTCTGGCTTTTCTTTGTGAAGTTAGACAATGAAAATGTCAGTTTTCTTACAGTTCAGATATAAAAGAGGAAACTCCTTCCATGCTGTAATTTTCTCTTAATCTATGTCCTGCAGCGCTCTGTTATTTTGGAAGTAAAGGGAAAAAGATTCGGATCGCTGTTGAACGTTTGTTTGCTCTGCAGCCACCGGCGCCACCGCCGTGTACCCCATCGACCTGGTGAAGACTCGCATGCAGAACCAGCGCTCCACGGGCTCCTTCGTGGGAGAGCTGATGTACAAGAACAGCTTCGACTGTGCGAAGAAAGTGCTGCGTTACGAGGGATTCTCTGGGTTTTACAGAGGTGATTACATTTGCACGGGTTGTTTTTCCTTTATAGCAGCAGCAGGATGCGTGCTGCGCAGAGCGGCCCGCGTGATGGGAAAGTGTCAGGCTGCTAATATCAGGGGCATCGTTTTTCTAATTGATACCAGAATCCCTTTGCCCTCCATGCGCAGCAACAGCCAGGTTTTTTTTTTTTTTTTTCATTATCTCTGTACCTGGGAGAGTTCTCTGAGGGGAAATGACCAGCGGTATTCATGTACCGTCAGATCTGCCTCTGTCGGAGTGCTGATAATAGTGCTGAGGGCTTCCGATATACAAGCCTTTCACCCCCGGGCCCTGCTGCTCACGAGGGGGAAGTCAAGACTGCCATCTACAGCTGCCTCCATCGCTGCAGCGTCTTATTTCTCCTCCTCCTGGTCGTGCTAAGGAGCCGGTCGACTCAGAGACAGACACGCTCGGCTGTTTTCTGGCCACATACCAGCAGCGCTCACTCAGCAGCTCCTTCAGAAGTTTATCTGGTCTGATGAAGGACAGGCGCTGAAACAGTATGGCGGTTATCGCCACTGTAGCACCCAGACCCCCTTCAACCCCCCCCCATCTTGTCCGTGGCCTCACAGCTCTCTCTGTTCTCCGCCGATAGCTGGATCAAGCCGATCCCGTATTCAGGAGCAATCATTTTTGGACTTTTGTCCAGTTTCAATGGGACCTTTGTGTCTCCGTGTATCACATGTATCAGCTGCCATCTGTAAATATTTACAGGTTTGTTTTAGGCTCCCAAATACCCTGCTGGTCGTATTGTTCCAGCTGTCAGTGGATGTATTCATACAGCCCAGATGAAAATGGGCCTTCATCTCAAGGCAAACTTTTTTCCTCTCTCTCTCTCTCCGTCTCTCTAAGGTATTCAGATCTATGAATAATATTTTGCAGGTCTCCTCCCGCAGCTCATCGGCGTCGCTCCAGAGAAAGCTATCAAACTCACGGTAAGTCATTCCACCGTGTAGCTAAAAAAAAAAAAAAACGTTGCAGGGAATGAGTCCCTGAATGAACGAATCTGAGCAATCTGAGATGTGGTTGCAGCTCATGTTAAATTTACTGTCTTGGAGTCTCATTTGGCTCATTTTTGTCCTGAATATCTTCCTATTTTGTTTTTTTTTGTTTTTTTCCAGATGAATGATTTTGTCAGAGACAAGTTCACCACACAAGATAATACCATCCCTCTTCTCGCCGAGATTCTTGCTGGTGGATCTGTAAGTATTAAATTATGTCCTTAAATAACCCAAAATCTACTAGGAAACTCAATCCATCCATCATCTATACCTGCCTGTCCACGCACGGTTGCGCGGCAGTCGCTGGGCGAGAGGCGGGGTGCACCCTGGACAGGTCACCGGTCCGTCACAGAGGCGCACAAACTCACACCAATTAACCAGTCATGTTTCTGGACTGTGGGAGGAAGCCGGAGTACCTGGAGAGAACCCACGCATGCAGAGGGAGAACATGCCACCCCAGGCTGGGATTTGAACCCAGGACCTTCTTGCTACCAACTGGTCCACTGTACAGGAACTCCTCAAAGACAGAAATTTGATTAAATTTAATTCAGTTTAATTTATGTAGCATTGATTCCCTTTAAAAATGGCTCTCAAAAGTCCACACACTCCTGTTAAAATAACCGTTTTTTTTCATGTAAACCACGATTTAAAAACATTTTCACTTTGATGTGACCTTTATCCTCTACAGTTCAACTGAAAACGTAAAAAAAAAAAAAAGCTGCACTAACCCTGTTGTATACGCGTGCACCCCCAATTCAACCCTCAGTATGATGCAGTGTCTTGGGGGCAGTTATTGAGGCAATCAAACTTTTGATTTTGAAGGAAATATTCACTAAAAAAAACAAGTTTTTTTGTGGAAATAAAGTATACGCATCTAGTTCCAGCTACACATAGAACCCAAGATAGAGTTTGTTAAAATGTCAGCAAGTTTCATCTCTTCCGGACACTTTTTGTAGCCATCAGGGAGCCTTTGGTATAACTGGCCGGATATTTGACCGTTCTTATTGCCAGAAATGCTCAAGTGTATTGGACCTGGTTGGTCTTTTTAGGCAGCTTTTAACCTCAGTCCATTCATTGTTATCAGGGTTGAGGCCAGCCTGCTTTATTGAATAAAAAAACATTGTCAGTATTATTTTAGGTTCATTATTCTGCATCCGTGTGTTTACATGTTTATATTTAAGTTTCAGCTGTCCAGCTATTGATTTGAGTAGGTTTAAGATCTTGGATCTTTTTTTTTTTATTTAGATTTTTCCATCCTGGTACGATGCACCAGGGGCTCTGGCAGGGAAACTGTCTCACATCATGAAGACACCAACAACAGTTCATGCAGCTTTCTAAGGATTTAAAGCCTCACCTTGAGTCCTTGTAATATGGAAAGTTGCTATAAATGCACCTCCAACAATTTTACACAGCAAAAGACCAAAAATATCTGGTTGGTTGATGTTCGCGTAAAACATAAACAGCCAGGAAAGTAAATGTTAGGAGGCAGTTTGAAGTTTCGCAGGAAAGCAAATATTTAATCATCATTGGGAGTTTTGCTTAGTTCGGATTTTGAGAAAATGATTTATTTGGAGTTTTCTGTTTTGTTTTCACCAGACTAAAATGATCCGCCCTACACAAGCTGCGCCACGTCTGCTGTTAGTTTTTATTTGTACACGATCTGCAGCCCTGTCACAAGCGTTGGACTGGAGATGTAATTCCTGCACTCGGGGTAGATATGAGCAAGGCTGAGAGGATGAAGACCTGCAGGTTGGATTCAGAGGAGCGGGGTCTCTGAGGTTGTGACCCCTGTCAGAGTGTAATTGGAGGAAGAGGCCCTGGAGGGTTCTGGATGAAGGGTCTAGCTCAGCGTGATTGAGTTTGACAATGGGGTCCAAACCCGCGGCGCGGCCCGGGACAACCTGGGTGTCTCAGCTGCTGCAAACCCGAAGTCTGGGCTTCCTTAATTGTTTCTGAGGGGTTCCTGTTAATTGTCCTCCACGCGCGCGCACGAAAGTTTACGTCCAGTTTGATCTGATAACTCGCTGAATTATCACCACAGAAGATGAAAGACAGGAGATGAGCGCATCAATCTTCAGAGCAGCGGATATTCCCCCCCTCCGCTTTGAAAACGAGCTTTTTTTAGCCCTCTGCTCGGATGTTTACAGATAAGACCCCTGCCCTGAATGTCAGCGGCAGCCATCCTGGGGCCTGATTAGATTTGGGGAGGGTGATAAATGTGCCAGAGTCAGAGGGTGCCATGCCTTCAGGGCACTGCCTTCCTGGACTGTCCCGGTGATTCAGCGCTCTCCCCTGGGAATAGGGGTTGAATTGGGGAAGTGTGCGGGGCGAGGCCGCTCACCCTGCCGCAGGAGGCGCCTGGAGGGGAGGCGGCGGGGGCAGAGGGCCGGTGCCAGGGTCAGAGCCTCCCAACCATGAGCCGGTGGCTTCTCCTGCTCCGTGCTCCTGTGACCCCGGCTGTTCCTCCATCAATGCCGGCTTTTTCCTCCTCCTCTCAAGGCCGTTCGGAAAACCTCAGACCCGAGGGTGAGAATGAAGCAACTTCTTGTGCTTAAGTTTACGGAGATGATTTTCAAATGCTTGTAAGGGGGGAGAAAATGCTTACACACCAATTCGGTTCTCACCCAGAGTTCACCCCTGAGGGGGCAAAGCCAGTCAGAAGAGCAAAATGTCTCCGTCGGCTGCTCATACTTGTATGTCTGCTGCTCCCTCTAGGCTGGAGCGTCGCAGGTGATTTTCACCAACCCCCTGGAGATTGTCAAGATCCGACTGCAGGTGGCCGGAGAGATCACCACGGGCCCCAGGGTCAGCGCGCTGAACGTTGTGAGGGACCTCGGCTTCCTCGGCCTCTACAAGGTGGGTCGGCTGGACCGTGGCTCCAGCCTGGGCAGTGAAACACCTCGGCAACAATATGAGCTTTTTTTTTATGTGCCTCGGTTCCTAAAATAAGGTTTCTGCATATTTCCCAGGTCAAATTTCCACACTTTTACCAACTTAAATGTTCAAATATCTCACCCAGTTTTCGGGCAAAGACTTTCAAAGACTTTACCGACGATTTTCTTGATATTATTAAACAATATTATCTATGTGGCCAAACTGTAACAAACCGACGAGCAGCCATCATAGCTGGGAAAGCGTCTGGCTTGGTGGACGGCAACCTCCTGTAACTCAAAAGCCATGGCGGTCGTTTGCGGCCCCTAACACACAAGTGTCAAACTCAAGGCCCGCGGGCCGCATCCGGCCCAGTCGAGGCAATTTATCCGGCCCTCAAGAACCAAAAAAGGCATATCATGTCATAAAGTAGAGGCATATATCATTTTAAATTGTATAAAGTGGCTGAAACTGTGCCTCCTGTAGCGAATGTAATTTTTTTTACCGTGTAGTAACAGCTACAAGAGTCAGTTTTCCCACCACACATTAAAACGACGCAGAAATGTCCAACTAGAGAAAAAGTGATGCAGAATGATGAGTTCAAAGTGTAACTCACCCCAATATCAACTTTTTTTTGCAGATAAACTGTATAAACTGGACCTAAGGGTGCTACTTTGATGTTACTGTGCATTTATTTCAATTTCTATGTGAACTGAAATGAAAATATGAAATCAAAAGTATCATCTATACACGAGCAACCGGCTCTTTTAATGAATTCATGATGCCAAAGTGACCCAATATAGAAATGAGTTTGACACTCCTGCCCTAACAGGTTTTCTTCAGGGTGGCCTTTTTGTTTTAGCTCCATCCACCTTCCTGTCAACTCTGACCACTTCCTGTCCATGCAAGCATCCCCTCAGCACAACACTGCCACCATGTTTCACCACAGGGTTGTTATGCTAAGGCTGATGTGTGAGGAAGGTGTCTTCTTCTCTGCTTCCCTCGCAATGTGATTCTTGGCCAGCCTGTCGGCGAAGGTGGACGGACACGTGTTGGTGGGTTTGCAGCTGTGCCAGACTCTATTTTCAGATGATGGATTCAACAGCGCTCCCTGAGATGCTCAAACTGCTTTGTTAAATTTCAGTCAGCTAGGAAGTGTTTGACATTTACTGACGTACTCATAGAAATCCGATGGGTTTACAAAGCTCATTACAGGGTGTTTTGGAAATATGATAATTCAAAGTTGGTTTTCTTCTCGTAGTTCATTTGAAGAGACATAGTAACAAAAAGACACCCACAGCCGTTAGACTTGTTTCATCTTTGCACGTTTTCTGCCGACGAAACGCCTCTGTGTTTGAAGAAGCCGTGATGTGTTTGCGTGGACGTAATTTTGACGAGAAGCAGAAAACCCAAACGCCAAACATCGTGTTGTTGACTGTAATTTTCCGAAACACGCAGAAGGTGCTGCAGCCAACAGGCAACGGCAAATTAGTGAGGGATTACACCTCGCTTCTGCTCCCCCCCACATCCGTGTGGCTTTACTTACAGCTTGGTTTTAGTTTTTTTTTTTTTTTAGCTTGGCTTCCTCTTGGTATGAGAAGCCAACACACTGAGGCTCGTGATGGATCTGTCTCCGGAGGCCCGGTGCTTCAGCTCTCCCTGGGGCTCTTCAGCCCCATCATCAATACTAAAGCCCCCCTGTTGGCTGAATAAATCAGCTCCCCCAGCCTCTTAATCCCTGCAGACAAACCGGCCTCAGCTCTGTCTCTGCTCATTCATCAGTCTCTGAGCTGATGCATTTGTTTATAAAAATGTTCTTTTTTTTTGCTAGGGAGCCAAAGCTTGCTTCCTGCGCGACATCCCCTTCTCTGCCATCTACTTCCCCGTTTATGCCCACACCAAGGAAAAGCTGGCGGACGACGACGGAAGGCTGGGCCCGCTGCAGCTGCTTACCGCCGGCGCTATAGCAGGTAAGAAGCACCTGGGAGGACGGCACCGTGCCGCTTTATAAATGAACGCGTCACATTATCGGCTCAGGAGGAAAAAAAAAAAGGCATGTTGGTTTCCTTCCTGTTGTTTCCCCATCAATAGCCTGACTATGTTGTGATAGCCCCCCCCCCTCATCACACCACGAAGGTATAGCCATTTCGGTCTCTGCGTGACACCATCTCTGCATACTGAAAGTGCTTCATCGTGTCTTTGTGCAACAAACAAGGCGTACCGGCGGCGTCGCTGGTGACCCCTGCCGATGTCATCAAAACCAGGCTCCAGGTGGCGGCTCGAGCGGGCCAGACGACGTACAACGGAGTCATCGACTGCTTCAGGAAGATTCTCAAAGAGGAAGGCTTCAAAGCGTTTTGGAAGGGCGCGGGAGGTAATGCACTCCTGCATACGCACAGTCATCGCTTTGGAGACTGCAGACGACATAAGCTGCTCGGTCGCTGACCTCGGCTGCTCTTCTGCCCCGTCAGCTCGCGTCTTTAGATCATCACCCCAGTTCGGTGTAACCCTGGTGACCTACGAGCTGCTGCAGAGATTCTTCTACGTTGACTTTGGTGGACAGTAAGTACTTTAGGTGTATAAATGTGAGTTGCATGTACGTCTAGGTAGTGCCTTGGAAAAGCATTCATGAACTTTTCCATCGTCTCCAGAGTTTAGCTAAATACTGTGGAGTTCAGTCTCTGGAGGCCCCTAAGGTTTGTTAGAGAAGATCGGTGAAGACCAGGGAAGGCAGCAGAGCGCTCTGGGAGAAAGCTGTGAAGTTTAAAGCAGGGTTAGCTTATAGGACCATATTCCGGACATGGAAAGAGCACGGTGCAGCTGCAAACCCACCAAGAGATGGACGCCCAACTGAGCTGCCAGGCTGAAAGAGGAGAGCTTTTATCAGTGAAGTAGCCCAGATCCCCATGGCTGCTCTGGAGGAGCTGCAGAGATCTATAGTTCAGGTGGGAGAGTCTATCAACGGGACAACTAGGAGAGGTGGACTCCACAAATCTGGTAAAAGAAGGCCATTAGGGGTCCTGATTCGCCATGAATCACATACCAGACAGAGCAAACTTTATCGCCTTCGTGCAAAACGCTGCAACCGGCCCTGAACACGTCATCCCTGCTGTAAAAAACAACTCTGCAGGAATGCCTTTTATTAACTTAATGACCTCATATTGTCTGTGCTGTTTAACATAAACTCCTGTCAGAATATAGTTTGCGGTTGTAACGTGACAAAATGAGGAAAAGCCCCCCGACCACACACACACACACACACACACACAAACACACACTGATTACAAGTTTTAAACACCTTGGATGATAAAATCTGGTTTGGACATGCAATTATTTCAGTTTTTTCTTTAAACTTTACATTCTGTTGTTTTAAATGTATTGTCAATATTTTAAGTAATTCTTATTCTCATTTTATCACCAACTTCTCTGTGGTTACATGGGAGAGAGAGGCCAGTCTCAGTTTGTAAAGCCAGCTTTAGTAATGAAGGCATTCATTCATAACCTGCCCCCCCTCTCCGTCTCTCCAGCCGTCCTGCAGGCTCCGAGCCCACTCCCAAACCCGCGGTGAAGGACTTCCCCTCTGTGACCGCTGACCACGTGGGCGGTTACCGTCTGGCTGCTGCAACCTTTGCCGGCGTGGAGAGGAAGTTCGGTTTGCACCTGCCAAAGTTCAAGTCCTCCAGCGCGACCAAAGCTGAGCCTCAGCCATCAAAAACAGAGCCGTGACGGGGGAGGGCCGCGTGTCCCCCAGACGTCGACGGACCCGAGAGGCTGTCTCGCTTTTAAACGCTGCATGGGTGTGGCTTTCATTTTTCTTTGCATCGCTTGCACAATCTTGCTGTACATGCTGTACTTCTCAACAGAGGGACACTATGGCTCAGCGAAGAAACGGCCGCTGCTTTTATTGCTCGGTGTGGGACGGCTTTGGTGTGCATGGGTTATATTTAAAGATGTACAGATATTTTCAAAATATTTATTTTGAAATCATGACCAGGGACAAGGGAAATAATTTAAGTGTATTTATTGTATTTTATCGAAATAAATCATTTAAAGTGTTTCTACTGTGAAACGTATATTCTCTGCCCCTCCCAAAAGCCTCGTCTCAAAACAGAATCTCTTCAGCTCCGGTCAACGTACGCGTCAGCTACGCAGATACAGCATAAACGATCAAGTTAGATGATCAAGACTCCAGCCGGGAGGATCGGTATAAAACATTGAAGTAGAAACTCCGGACATCGTCACGTCTAAATGAGCAGAGATGGACAACCTGAGCTGCAGCCGCAGTCAGAAACTCACCTTCACTCATCTTCAGGAAACGTCAGCTTTTTATGAATCTTAATTATTTGAATTAAGTTTGAAGCGTTCTTTGGTCAGGGTGGAACCATGTTTCGACATACAAGCTGAACCGACTTTGAACAATAGCTTGAATTAAATGCAAATCATCTCCGATCTACACGGTGAAATGCATAGACATCGCCCCATTAATATCAGGATAAATCTCCGTTACCAAGAGAAACCGCTCCGGCTGTAGCCGTCAACACCCGTAGAAGGAAGAAAACTGGTGAGGATGTTCAGGAAGGACCCAGAAATCTCAAACACACCATAAGCCTGATACAAATCCACTGTTGTGCTCCCAAAAATAAGACACCCCTGCTCCAAAATCACCACCTTTAAGCGTGACTGAAACGGACCAGATGGAGGCTCTGAAATGTTTTGTAGAGAAAAAAAATATCCATGTTCCGAGCAGATTAAGCTGTTAAACCCCTACGACAACAAATCAGTTTAGATGAGTCCATGTGAGGCTTTTAAACCTAAAAAAAACTAAGTAACTCTTCAGCATGGGGGTGGCAACATCATGCTATGGGCCTGTTTAGCTGGCAGTGGTACTGATGCACGCACTGGTTGGTTGAAAATAAAGAAGAGGGGGAACTAGTCTACATGCTTTACCTGAAATCAACACCTGGAGGGTTGAAACTTGGACACAGAATCAAAACACACCAGAACTGGGTTAGGGATGGATCAGAACAGGCTAAGATTAACCTCCTAGGAACCTCGTCCATATTCAGAGTTTGGGGTCCTTGCAGGAAATTCAAAGCCAATAAAAATCATCGATCAGAGGTTAAATATCCAGCTATTAGAAAGGAGTGTGCTCACAAAAAATGGGGTTCATGTTTATTTAAATACCAACTTTTGAGAACTCAAAATAAACTCAGATTTGTTTTTTTTATCTACTGAAGCTGTTTGTTGTGTAATCATTCCACCCTGAAGCTCAACGCCTCAGTTTATCATTAAAAGCCTGAACCGAATGTGAAATTCAGGCCCAGGATGAGTGAAAGCAAACGTCTGACTGGAGCTGGGTGAGGTGGTCACATCTTTTAGACCCGATTGGTTTACCACAACTTTAATGGAAACACTACGGCTACAGCATGACTGACATTGGTGAGCGTGTGCAGCGGTGCACCTATTTGGCTTGAAAAACACAAAAGTTAAGGCTCTTGTCGACACGCTCCTAACATTTCGAAAGGTAAAGATTTTACAGTTCAACTTTAAGGCATCTGGTTGAAGAGAAGACGACCGTTAAAAAAAAAGGCTTAGTATTAGTGTCCCAGTCTGATAAACCTGCTGCTCGGATCTATTTGAGGAAGACTGGTGATGGAAATCTGATTTTTTTTTTTCTTTTTTTTTTTTACACACGTTCATCCTTCAGTCATGTTGTCAGAAAACAGCAACGTCCGCCCAACTGGTCCCTTAACCGCTGCGTGGAGCCACGGCGACGGGCTCACGCCGCCAGACGCTGAGCGGCCAGCTCCTCCGCGTCGTCTCTGTTCTCGTTGATGTCGGCCAGCGTGCGGACGAAGCGCGTCCACTCGTCGCTTCGTGGAACCGCAAATTGCTGCGAGGGAGAAGCACAACACGAGAGTTACTCCGACGGCTTCTAGCAGGCGGCGGCCATTTAGTCGGATAATGGCTAAATAACAGACTGGAAGTGCTCAGAGTAGTTCATTAAATCTCCAAGATGATCTCTTAAATGCATCTCATTAGGCTGAAGTGGCCGCTTTAAGTAATTAATCACTCGTTTACGCAACAAAGCGCAGGGTCCCTGCGCAGTTCGCATGTCAAATCTCTTCTCCGGAGTAAAATTTTCCAGATTCGTCGTTTTTGGTCCATTTTTTAAGCAGATCACTTCACTCTGAATCCTACAGATTTTCTACATCTTTGGCTCTGAATGTGGAAGCAGCCAAAAAATAAACTGATGAAAAGATCAGAGGGAGACGGACAGACAGATGGATGAATGGATGCATGATTTAAAACCACGGGGTAAGGGAAACATTTTCCATCCTCTTGTATTATTTTCATACAAAGCCAGACTGGGAAAACAAAGTTAACTTCATGCATCCATCCACCGACTCACCAGTCCATCACAGGACAAACCACGCACACTCAGACCTGAGGGCAATTTAGAAAGAACATTTAACCGTAGAGTTATGGCTTTGGAGAGTGGCGGGAAGCTGGAGTACAAGGAGAACATGCAAACTCCAGAACGAACACAGAAAAGGATTTGAACCGAGGACCTTCTTGCTGCAAAGCAACGGTTCTACCAACTGCACCTATTTCACGCGGCGCAGCAATACCCTGTATGAAGAGCCGTGTTTGCTCACCTCTCCGACCTCATACACAAGGACACGTCCGTCCGAGTCTCCCACCGCAATCTCTCTCCCGGTTGGAGCCCATCTGACCCGGTTGAGGGCCGGGTTCCCCTCCACCAGAATGCTAGCGGTGGGCACCTGAAACGACGACAGCGCAGAATGTCAATCAGACGGGTTCCAGCCCCGTTCCTACGTGTTGAATCCAACGGCACACGGCGTTGGGAGAGGAACCGTACCTCCGTGTCGTTGTTGAGGTTCCACAGGTCCAGGTGGCCCACTCCGTCCACGCATGCAAACAGAGCCGGGTGCGTGGGAGACCACATGACGTCGTACACGTAGTCGGAGTTGTCTTCGAACGAGTACAGCGGCTTGTTGTTCTGCAGAGCGGGGAGACACGCGAACGCTCAGTCTGCTGAAGAGAAATCCTCCAATCCTCCTCCCTCAGCAGCTGCAGTCTGACTTCACCCTCCTTATGACTAACCACACTTTTATAAATACAGCGAACAGATCAAGGGTCAAAATAAAGGAATACAGTTGCAGGTACAGAAAAACCAGCCAAATGTAAAACCTAGACCAGAGGATCGATCATCAGCTACGCTCCTCCTCTCTGCCGGGTTGATCAGCGCTTCTCCCGTTTAAAAGGGAGCAGAAAACATGAAGATCAAACTCATTCAAACACCGTTGCTCAGTGTTCTCTCCTCTGACTGGATCACAGCTGGAAAAACTTCACAATAGCAGGCAAGTTTAAAAAAAGGAACAGTTTATATCTATAATTATACTTGTTTAAACTTAGAATTAAAACGGAGCTTGTAGCTATGAGCCACCAAGTCCGGCAGCATTTAGTGTGATGTTTAGTGCAAGGACAGCACTGTTCACAAGCAAGGAGAGAGTTTACAAAAGGGTTTCATGCTCCTTAAACCGTTCTACTGTCGCCTTCCAGCCACAAACTTCACATATTTACTAGGGTTTTATGTGACAGACCGACACCAGCTAGAGTGCCACTGAGACGTGGAAAGAAAATGGTTTGAAAACGTTTTAGACGATAAAAATCTGAAAAGTGCGGCATGCATGTGTATTCAACTCCACTGAGTTAACTTTGCAGAATTGTGGTTGATGCCATATTGTTGCGATGACAACTTTTTCACTGCAAAAAGGGAACTAAACGTAAGTCAAATTGTCTTGAAATGGGTGTATTTGTCCTTGATTTGAGCAGGCAAGTTTAAATCAAAAGGAATAAGATTATTGCACTTAAAATAGGAACAGCTCATCCCCATCATCTTATTTCAAGTGCAGTATAACTAATCTAATAATAAACTAATCTTATTTTAGGGGTCAAAATACGCATTCCATTGGCAGATGGATGTAATTTACCTGCTCAAATCAAGGAGAAATACATACATTTCAAGATAATTTGACTCACTTTTAGTTCCCTTTTGTAGTGTTGGGGCCATTTCTACCAGTTTTGCACATTGAGAGACTTTTTCTTGGCATTGAGCAAGGCCTCGTGACATTTCAGCAAGCTTTGATCTGTTTGGGGTTGCCGTCCCCCGCCTCAAAGCCTTTGCAGCTTCCAACAGGTTTTCTTCCAGGACTGCAACAGTTTTTTAACTCCGTCTAACCTGCTTCCTTGTCCCTGCTGAAAGGAAAAGAGTCCCTGCAGCCTGATGCTGCCGCCGCCGCCGCATTTCATAGTGAGGCCTTCACAGACGGGATGGATCCGTACCGAGGTTAGATTACACACAGGTGGACTTTATTCACGGGTTAAGGCAACTGGTTGCACTGCATTTTATTTCTGGGTAACATGATAAAGGGAGCTTATCTGAATCTGCTTTGTGTTGATCTGTCCCATAAAGGCCCAATAAAGCACACTGAAGTTTGTGCTTGTGAAGAGAGTAAACGTGGGGTTACGAATACTCCGCTAGGAGCTGCACCCGGGCTGCGAAGCTCCCTACAGCGCACCTGAAACCAAAAGTAACAAACCTCTCCAGGTCTCGTCAACCAAAAACCAAAGGAAGTAGTCGGACCTCCTTCGTTCCCCTTTAGGAGTTTTACCTTGGTGCTCCACAGTTTGACCGTCCAGTCGAAAGAGGAGGTGACAAACAGGTGGGAGAAGTCCAGGGGCCCCGCAGCTGTGTGGCAGTGGATCCCCGTGATGGGGCCGTGGTGACCCTCGAACATCTCACTGATGCCCGCTTTGCTGTGGAGCACACGGATGCGAACGAGCATGATTAAAAGCAACAGATGTGGCGGTCTGACCGGCAGGTTAGACACGCACGCAGAAGCAGACGACGAGAACCTAGAGAAGGTTAACAGTTCGCTGTGCAGCTTGGGAGTGTTTTAAGCATTTCATTAAGCGTGAAGGGATCCAACGGGCGCGGATGGACCTCTCCTGGACATGCTCACAGTAATCATTTACTTATATCATGTAATTACCAGCGGGGAGGCAGAAAGTGGCCGTGTCCCTTCAACCACATGTTGCCGAGCTGTTATCCAACTGAGGCTCTGATAATTAATGTAGAAGGGTAAATACTCAGCATGAGTGATGCTTATGCATTATTAACTGCGATGAGAGTATCACACCATTGTAAATGAGGTGGAAAATTATTCCCCCAATTACAGAGGTGACTGTGCTGCGCGCGGCCTCGCAGCTATGGCCTCTCGGCGCGCGCTGCAAAGGTGGCCGGCTCGGCGCGCGCTGATTCGGGCCACGTTTCTGCAGTCGGGGAGGGCCGTCCCAGGCTCACAAACGGCAACATTGTGGGAAGTAGTGCAGCTTTAATTCTCTCCGGGACAAGCGGCTGTAAACAAACCGTCTGCAGCCGAGAAACGCAGCGAGAGGGGAAAAAATGATTTGTTTCCCCTGCATGTGTGCCCTGTTTATGTTGAGCGACCTTTACAAACATAACTGACAAGCGGAAAAGAAAAACAGGATGACTGGGCAGGAGTGAAACCTCAAACAGCAGGAGATCAAGTGCTGGATTTGGCCTGCACTGGGAAGCGAGTGGGCTTTATTTATTTGACACCCGGTCCTAGGTGGGCTTAACAGGTTGCCTCGGTTTCCTGCAGGGCTTTGGGCAAAGGGCGCGTCGCCGGGAGGGGGGGGGGGGGCTGCGGTCGCACCTTCCATGACGACACGACATGTAGACGGAGCCGTCCTCGCTGCCCACCACAAAGTTGTTGACGTCTCCGAGGGGGAAGGACATGGAGGTGACGGCCACGGCTTTGGACTGCTTGAAGACTAGCTCCATGCTGTCCTGTGGAGGGGAGGGAAAACACGGGAACACATCCGTTAGCATAAACCCCGACCAGGGAGGCAGCTAACGAGCGCGCTGCCAAGCACGGCCTATAAAAATCAGACCACAGTTCGGTGACGCGTAATCTAAGTGGAGCCGGCACTTTGACATTAGGCTCCTGGCTGCCAAAAATGATTTCCTTCGAACTGATGATTCGGCCAACTCGCATCTTGAAATAAAGCTGAGAGGATATTCTACACGCTTTATTCTCCAGGAAGTTGTGTTCCTCCTGCAGCTCACGGTCTGAAACGCGGACTGCTTCTCACCTGCGGCTGGGAGAGCATATCCAGACTCCAGGAGCAGATCTTGCCGTCCGTCGAGATGCTGATCAGGTTGTGGGCGTTCTGCGTGCCGACTACGTTCACACAGTACACCGGGTGCTGCAAATACAGTGAAGGTGAATTTGCTGCTCCCGCGTTGAAGGTGAATCGGGTGAATGCGCCCGCAGTACCGTGTGGGCCGCCGCCGACAGCGGGGTCCGCTGCACGGGGGTCCTCTTGTTGCTCCTGTTGTCCCACAGAACGATCTGCCCCGAGTACGTCCCTCCAACCACGACGTTCGGGTGAAACTTGGCAAACGACGCGGACATCACGGCGGACTGTGGGGCCGGGAGCATAAACGGGTCAAACGGTTAGATCTCTTGATGTTTGGGGGGAAAAAACAAACAAGTCAAACAGTTAAGATGAAGAACTTCTGCGGGAAAACTTGACTCATTGTTTGCGGTTCATTAGCAGCGGCAAACACAGGGCAGAAAATGCAGGTGATTCATTTTTGGCGCCGCGCTGTAACATTCCTGAGTATGACCGGTGCTTCCTGCTCTGAGGTACCGAGTCCTGCTCATTAGAAAAGGTCTGCTGAGAAGCACGCCCAACTGGTACGGCCGATTAGACCTTAGTCATCCCTCATTTCCCGACGTTTGGCGTCCTGGGAGCCAGGCTTTCGTTAAATCTTCTAAAATGTCCATGCGTATTATTCCTGTGAAGGTCTTTGAAAGGTCTCGTTCACATTTTGGCTGCTTTTTCACTCGTTTTGGTCTAATTTTGTTTTATTCGGCAAGTAAAAATGTTTTTTTTTTCCGTATCGTAAAACATCCCATTCAGATGGGTCGACTGCTGCGGACAACTAGCAGACTGCTCAATATAACCGTGGTGGTCAGATGCAAAGACGGGACAGAAAATGAGAGAAAAAGCAGAACGAGTCTAAAGAGCAACTTGGGCTGTTACCTTCAGAAAGCTTGAAAATGTATTCATATTTTTTTATAAATAAATACTTAGAAAAGTATTTGCGCCGTTTCTTGTCTCAGCTGAATGTTTCAGATCATTAGACTAATTTTAACATCAAAACAAGGAAACAGTAAATAAAATGCATTGATGCATTTATTAAGGGAGAAAATGACCAAAGGCTTCTCTGACTGAACCACGGAGGAAACCTGCGCTGCCTCTTTTTATTTTATTTGTATTTTAGCCGACCTTTATTTCTTTTATTTTATCAGTGTTTTACCCTTTAGTCTTTGTACAGCACTTTGTGCGACTGAAAGATGTTTATAAAAGTGTAATTTAAATAACCTTTGAACTGATCTGATGTCTGTTAAGAAGCCCGTTGCAGGCCGGCTGTCGGCTATAAAATACGAAATGTGAAAGACTGCGTTATTTTTAATGTAATAAGGGCTTTTAGCAACAGTAGGATTAATTCCTGCTTTGAAAAAAAAATAAAAGCAATGAAATCATGTTATATATATATTTTTGTCTTTGAATCTTTGTGAAAACATACCTTGGTATTTTATTTGAAGGTTGTCAAAGCGACCCGTGACTAGACTGCGTTAACTCACCGCCTGCCTCATATTCCACCAGAAAGCCAAGAATCACATCCATTTCTTTTCTGATTGTGTTTCAAATTAAACGAAACATTTTTGTCCCAGAAAACAGAAGTCAGCTTTTCATATCCAACAGTGTCGACTAACCAACCTTCTGGTAAAATGTGTGTTTGTTTGGACTGCAGCTAAGGTGCTTCCGCTACAAACAACCTTTTAGTGAAATAACATTCCTGGAGAAGAAAAACGAAAAAAAAAAAAAAAAAAGAAAACGTGGAAAAAAAAAGGAAATAATCAGCTTTTGAGCCAACTTGGAAGCACCGAGCAAACTGCATTCACACTTCTGTTCAGTTTTATCCATCTTAGCAGCGAGCCCACGATGACATCCGCTCTGAAGGCAACATGTGGTTCTACTCAACTCGTCTTGGTGAAGGAGCCTCAGGGCGGGCATTATAATAAAGCCGAGCAGAGCCGCGGCGCTCCACCGCTCTCCCAGCTCGCTCCGTCTGAACACAGGGCCCTTGTTTAGATGCGCATGATAACCAGCCCCCACCCACACTCAATCCTGCTGCAGCTCTTGGGAGTCCGCTCGGCTCTTGCGCCACCGGTCTTCTCCGGGACATGTGTTTGTGGAAAGATGTGGCGGAGGCGAATGCCAGCGCGGTGAACTCACCGCGTGAACGGAGGTGAGGAGGGGTTGGGGGAGCGAGGGGACCGGTCGGCGCTGCCGCACACTTGTTGAGCGCGGTGGGTTGGTAGGTGGAGGAGCAAAAAAAAAAAAATAACCCCGAAGGGAATCCAAGAAGAAAGTAACGGATCCTGGTTTTGGTACCTGACAGTGGAAGACGTACTCTGGCGTGGCTTTCTTGTACTTCATGTTCCAGACCAAAGCCACGCCGTCCGGTTCGTGTGGAAGCTCCTCGTTGTTGTTGTACGAGGCAACCAGGAGCTCGGGATACTGGTGAAAGAAAAAAAGCAAATAAGCAGATAAATAAGTAGTAAATATACTCTTAGGTTGAGCTCTATGTAGAAAGGCAGCACTGACTGGCCAGGCTAAATATACAGAACCCCTTTTCTCATTTCACCCAGCTCGCCCTTTTCAGAGCCCTAAAAATACGGCTTTATTCCATTTGTTATTTCGAAAAAAAACACAAATTCTCTCAGAACCGTTACAAAATCCCGACTGAGAACTTTAATTGTCTAAAAACAACGACAAAGCTGCATCAAACTGCAAGAGGCTAACGCCGCCTCGATGTAAACAAACATTGTTGATGTTGCAGGAGGGATTCAGGTGTTAATGTTGCTCTGGGCCAGAAATACAGCGAACAAAGAGGCAGCGCTCAGTCACTGTCAAAAGTCATTGCAGAACCCGGAATGAAACGACCTGAGACACCAGAGGAAACAAATCATTACGGCCGGCAGACCAGGGCGACGCAACCTGGTTTTCCTGGGGGCAGTTTTGTCTGAGAGGGAAATCTTGTCAAACTTAAGCAATGTGACCATAAAACATGATCAAAGCCATTTAAAAAGCAAATTAGAAACAATTATATTCGCCTTTTCTCCTATTTTCTTAGAAAACAGGAGCGAAGGGGAAAAAAATCGTTGATTGAACAATTGCTTAATGGTGCTTGGAGGGATGTGCTAAAACGGTGCAACGGTCAGAGGAAATCACCTGCGGAGACCAGTCCAGACAGGTGACGACCCGATGCTTGGACCAGCGCTCGTCCATGAACTGCCTGCTGAGCGAAAGCTTCGATCCAGCCTGAATTTCACTAGAGGAGGAGAAAAGAAACACCATAAAAATGGATCTAAAAAACTAAAAACACTTCAAATGAATAATTACAGCTGTTCTATTAAATGTCCTTACCCCTCCTTCTCCTCCAGGTCCCGGCCGCTGTAGTCGAAGAAGATGTCCACGTGCTCAGAGAGTGCGCGCTCGATGATGCGAGTGCTCTGGTCGAAGAAGTGGGCAAACTCCTCGGAGTGGAGGATCTGGAGCTTCTCCTCCTCGGTCAGCTCGTGGGGGGGCGCTTGACAAAGAAACAAAAGCTTGCTGAAGCGCTGGGAAGACGTGGAAAATAAAGGGAATTGCAAAAGTATAAAGAAATCTCTTGACTTTTGTCAAGTCGAAACCACAAACGTAAACGGGTTTTATTGGGATCTTATGGGACAGACGGACACCATGTAGCACATAGTCATGGAAGAAGGAAGGACAATTACATGGTTTCCAAATAAAAACCCTTAAAGCTGCGATTCCAGCTTCAAATCTTTTGTGTTATGTTACCAGCAGCTTTCCACATCAACCCAGCAACATTTTTGCCCATTCTTCGTGGCAAAGAAGCTCAAAAATTAATTAGATTGGAGGTGAGAATCAGCGAAAAGCCAAAAGTTTTTCCACAGATTCTCTTTCAGATTTAGGTCTGGCTATACGTTTAAGATCCTTTTTTTTTTTTAGGCGAACTGCAAAGAGGACTGCTTATGGCTTTCTAACAATAATACCACTTTAAAACTTGGCTAATAGTTACCCTGTTGCCAGACGCTCCCATATGGGCCGTGGATCTCTGCAGCTCCTCCAGAGTAACAGTGGCTGCTTCACTAATTGATCCTCACGCTGCCTAGCCCGGGAATTAAATGGGTGGCTATGTCTTGCTTGGTTGGCAGCCATATTGTTTCCCTTCTCAGATGGACTGAGACAAGTTTGGATCTCAGAATATTGTTTTAGAACCTAACTCCACTTTAAATCCCCTCACAGCGTCGTCTCTGACCTGCCTGCTGTGTTGGTCTCCATGATGCCGTTTGTTCTCCAATGTTCTCCAACAAACCTCTGAGGCCTTCACAGAACAACTGGATCCATACTTACTTAAATTAAATTACACTTCTAAAGGGCATTGGATGCAGTTAATAGAATGTAAGATAAAGGGGACTCGATTAAATTAGACTTTTATGTCTTGGTTTATATCGGTCAATCACAAATTACATTGGAACGTCTGAAAGCCATTATAGTAACCAATGCGATGTGCTGCAGAATGATTATTTTGATGCATCTGGAAAACTCTGAACAACTTCAGCAGACATTTTAGCACAGCAGCGATCACTCGCAGCAAAGTACCTTCTTCCTCTACTTTCTGGACCGGTTTCTCCGTTTCCTCCTCGACTACTGGTTGAACTGGAGCGGGCTCTTCCTCCTCTTCTTCCTCTGTGGATCAAAAAGTCATGTTTGATAAATAAAAAAAACTCTGATCACAGATTAAATGAGGCTGTGCAAACTTTATGGTCTAACATGTAAAACCCAAAAGGTTTGCGATTACCTGTTTTTGTCTGAATTACACATCACAACAGCCTCTAAAATCAAAATAGAGTGGAAAACTTTATCAAAAGGAACGATTACGCCTCCCAACGGATGCTTCGTACAGCCTGGCCGCTTTATTTCGCACCTTCATTATTGTCGCCTTTCAATAAAAGCTCCGCCCTGCGATTACGGGCGCAGCAATGGAGTGATTCTGTATCTCTGCCTTGCATTTGTTTGGTTTGTCAGCACTATGTTGCCTTTCAAAGAGGAACCTGCTCCTCTATAGCGGGGAAGTTTGTCGTTTGTATTAAAGGGACACGGCGCAGCGGGTGTCTTGTTGTCATAGGGACCCCTGTCTTTTTCCCCAACTGTTAATGAGACACAATCCATTCAAAGGAGTCTGGCTGTCAGTGTAGCCGTTTCCTCTTGTGTCCCAGTTGCAGGTTGCCCCCTTCTAGGCCACGGGGCAGAGGGTGAGGAGCAGCTGCCTCGGTCCATCCCTTTGGACTTGACCAGATGACGGCATGGTGCAAAAGCAGATGGGGATGCAGGGATTGTCTTGCTCTCTTCAGAGGTGGCATGGGGATGGCACAGAGGTTTTCCGCCTGGCCGCCTCGAGACAAGCCTCCCCCCTGAACGGCAAGCCTGCGCAATTACCGTCCCAGCGGGAGGTCCTGCAGCTCCTATTCAGGCTCGGAGAATGTACAAGAAAATACAGGCCACACCAGCTGGCAAACTGCACACGGGTTTCACCTCAAAGAAGACTAGCGTGATTCTTCCCAACGCATCTTCTCGGGATGGTATTAAAAGGAAGGAGAAGAAACGCGTCCCCCCCCCCCAAAAAAAAGAAAAAGTGGGAAGTTCTTGCTTTGTTTCCACGAGCGCTTTCAGTTCATCTGAGATCACCGCACCACAACAAGAATTTCTTTCCCAGGGGGATAATCTAAATGATAATGTCATCCGTCACTTGGTCCATAAAGTGATTTAGCCCTTTTCTCAGACGGAGATTCGAGGGACGAAGGTTATTGGGAGCGCTGATGAGTTTACAGAATCGGGTTGATGACACGAGCCATTTCCATGTGCAGCCATACCCTACTCCCAACAGGAGAAGGTTAAAATCTTTCCTTTCAAGGGCCTCAATCAGGCTTAAAGGAAAACAGTAATCACTGTCTTTCAGCTAGTCCCGGCCGTGCTCGTCAGCCCTTTCCCCGGCGAGGCAGCCGGAGCAATCAACCTGCCAGGCATTAGGAGCGGACAGACAATCTGAAAATAAAGGGTATAATGCACCTGCCAGCCAAAATGGCCATTTGGAGAAAAGCTAGTGATCCTGGTGACCCCGCTGGGGGGGGGGGGCCGTGCGCGCGTGCGGGGGTGGGGGGTAGCAGCAGCGAGGGTGGGTGGGTTGCATTTAACAGAATTCACCCGGATCACCAATGTCCCATACGCTGACACCTCTCTCAAAGCAAGTCCAATTATGGCCTTTGTACCACTTAAGAAATAAAAGCTTTTTTGGAGGGAGGGGTTGGGGGGGGGGGGGGGGGGTTAGAGCAGGAACAGGGAGTGGAGGGGGATGGAAAGAAAAAGACAACCCAAGTCAACAGACAATATATAAATGCAAACATGGCATGCTGCAAAGGATGAACAGAGCATCAAACAACCGCTGTGTGCAGCTGTAGATGTCTTAGCAGCCCGGCTTCCACTTCAGCCTGTTGTGCTTGAAGGAATCAGTGACCAGGGATCTAAATTTTGTGGTCGATTTTGAATCTCTGGTTTTCGTAAAGCTTGGATTTACCGACACGGATTTTACCAGACATCGATTTCTCTGCGATAATGTAAGCAAATATGAGAACAGCACCAAAAAATATTTTATCTGGTTTACCCGCCCTGACTCACAAAGTCTTCATTTAGTTTTGTAAGTAAGTGCCCTAAAGTCGGGAAAAAGGGTTCTCATGAATATCTTTACCCCGGCTTCAACAACTGATATTAACTTTCAGTCCAGTTACTGTAGCTAGCCAAACACGAACAGCAACTGTGTTCCTCCAGAACCTTTATCTTACCTTTAGGGTTTCCAAAGAGGAGACATTTTTATGTTCAGTGTGCTACATGCTAGACGTTGAAAGCTCAAACAGATACGTACTGCGCTCAGCCTTACTGTTATCTTCTGAAACACCCGCTCTCCCTGGCAGCCAGAATTCCCCCCCAGATGCGTCTGCAGGTGTCGTACAAACACGCTTTCTTTTTAAATAGCTTCTCACATGTACAGTATGTGCTCCGTCTCCCTTCATTTGACTGACGGTGAAAAAAATCTAAGTCTGCGTGGTGGTATGGTGCGGTCCAGGATGAAAATCAAGATCTGATTTTTGAGTTTGCAACCGGCCAGGAGATCACCAGTCTGGGCCGATCAAGCTGAAAAATGCCAATCTGCGGACATTAGCCGATTTGTCAGTGCTTCTCCACTAAACACCAGTTGTTGTTTTTTTAACGCTCTGTTTTTTTACGCCACTAGTGGCTCGTTTTTGCACAGTAGGCTGACAAGAAATGGGGGTTTGAGAGAGGTGGGGGAAGACATGCAGCAAAGGACCTCGGGCCGGAATCGAACCCTGGTCGGCCGCGTCGAGGACTAAGGCCTCCGTACGTGGGTCGTGCCTCTACCCCTGCGCCATCGGAGCATGCCCCTAAACACCACTTCTAAACCCTCAAAAAAACACCAGTTTAATAACACAGGCGTATAATGACATTACTATTTTTTGTAAAAAAGTAAAGCAGTTCATCATAAGTGTATAACCGAATCCCTGTAAATGTGGGAGGGCAGAATTAGTTAAATTATTTAGGGAAAAAATAAATAAATCAGAGACTCCCATACCAGAATTAAACAGAGCATAGTAATAAAAATTATACAGCGAGAAAATTATTAAAAAAGGGAAAAATATGTTCTCCTCTAAATGCTCAGCTACTCTACGATAGATATTTAAGCGCTACTAATCATCAAGTGCATAAAAGCTGACCACAGTTCCAAGTGGCACTCGAAACAAGCGCGCCTCTAAGGACTTTGTGATTAAAAGTTTTGACCTACCTCTAAATTCAAAGTGATTAAAACAATCACATTCAATTAAATATGAGATCTACAGAACTGCTCGACATACTCGCCTCCCTGGCGAGTCGTTTGAAACGTGGTGCTGAACCAACCAGTCCACCCCCCACCCCATGGCGTCCAACAATATCTTGCTCCATAATTACAGCCTTTTATGGGAGAGCGCACGCTGGTGCAGTCTGGGAAGACTGCATCGGCGGCACCAATGTAGCGGATTGAAACAACACTTCCTTTACGACCAACCCCACGCGTATGAAGGAGATCAACAAATTAAAAATGGGACTTTAAAATGTGTGGAAAAATTGTTGAATATGACACATTCCTGACTCTCTTTTTCCTTTTTAGTCATCATCATGTCGCCACAACTCGTCCGGAGCTTCAGTATTTCAGTCCATAAATATTATATCAGCAGTGAGCATCAAAGTCTGGGGCATGAATGCATGACACTTTGATATAAATTAGCCGACCAAATATTGCATCAAAGCAGCCCCTGCAATGGCGACGATGGCCAACTGTGATTTGATACACCGAGCGGCTCTGACTGGAAGTGTTTTTTTTTTTTCCAACACTGACGCAATGAAAAGGGTTTATTCAGTTAGCTTGGGATTAATGCGGTTAAGAGGAAATGTCTGACTCAAGTCAGGATTTGCATCGTTCACATTCAGCAATCCAATTTGCTTAAATACGTCGCTTAATACAGGCTGTTTGCACTTTTTAAGTGTTGTTTTGTGGATTTAAATTTGCTGAAAGCGACACATCCTTGTTCAGGCCTCTTCTTTTAACTCAACATATACTTTGATGATAGGAGTTATTCATCTGGTCCCCACCACTGCATGCTAGCACAACTAATCAGAAGTCTATTGTGGAAATAAATCAGAGATACTTTAGCCCAACAGGGTAGAGATACACCAGTTATTCCCCTGGTGACCAAAATTGTTCAATTTGCAGCCTGACCAGATTTCTGGACCAATGACCAGCTGATTTTATTAATTATTTCCTAGCTAGATGAATATTTTGTGCTCGTATTAGCACATCTTAGCAGGGGAGTGTTAACTGAGTAAAGTACAGTCCGGATCAGCTCTTTCTTATGTCTGCAAGGTATTTTAAACGCTTATTAGAGAAAGCACTATGGGTTTAAGAAGCTACTTATGGCAAATGGTTTCTTTTAAGGAGGCCTGCCTGCTGCTCACTTAGCTGCTCGGTAACCTTTAAGCTGACATTTTAACTTAATGTATAAACTGCCTCTGAGACAAGTGAAACGTTTAAATTCAGCTTCTCTCACAGAGTGAGATGCGAACAAGATATGCGAGTTTTAGCTCACCATGCTGTAATTTGACATGAGTTTTTGAACAATAACGGTGATAATAATAATTTGATTTCATTCAAGACATGATACTGTAAATATAAAGGTTTTTTCTCCCCCTAAAACATGCTGATAATTAATTAAAATTAGTGTCTATGAAAAGAAAAAAAGATAATGAGAAAAAGTATTGGTTTTTAAGCTTGGTATTTACTTTTTCTTTTAAATACAGTAAAAGCCTAAATTATCCAAATCCACAGGCAGATGTAGGTTTAAAAGCAATCTTTCAATTTTACCAACATGTTTCTTCTGACTGGGGTTAATATTAACATTTTTGGAGTGACCGCGCCAAAGTCCAGACTTGAATGTGTGGAGGGATCTACAGATCAGGGTGATGGCAAAGAGTGCTTCCAATCCCAAACAGATGGTGCTTATCAACTAAGATGAATTGTCATAAAACAAACATGGAATAACAATGAAGACTTTTCCATCACTGGACGTGACGCCAACTGTAAGATCGCTCCACCAATGTAGGAGTGTAGCCCAGGCTGCTCCAACCCCCCACAAACAAAGACGTTGTAATGGTGGATAGTGAAGCTCACAGCGTTAAAAGACACATGTTTGCCTTATCTGCCAACGTTCAGGCAAAAAGACAGGGGACAAATATGACCACCGAGTTGCAAATCATGTCAGTGAAGGTATTTCAAGGTAACTATGGATAAATCGATGTTAAAGCCCAAGTAAAAAAGCAAACTTATACCTATAGTGACTTAAAATTCTTACTGCAGACTGCAGTAGATGTTTTATTGCTGCCATGGCAGGAATTTACAGAGATATCCTGCATTAGGAGTGCAAATTTTAAACGCTTTGTGCAAAATCCGTGTCCTGGTAGCTGCTCATAGCTGACAAGAAATAAAAAATCAGGCAATCAGAAGTTGCACCATTATCCAAAACACATAAAACACAGTAGAACTACAGCTAAGCATTACCCTTTGATTTAACTATGTTTATGAACAAAAATTGAGTTACCTTCATACCGACGGACATGCGGTAGTTCCCTGTTGTGTTCACCTGTTCATGAGGTCGGTCGGCTGTATATCCAGCTTTTACATTTTACTAGACTCCTTTTAGGTTTCGGGAAAGGAAAACACACTCTCTAAATGTTTAGGATAACACGTGTCTGAATTGTACTTTCCCTACTAACAACTTCTAATCCTTTTTATCAAATATCAAAATCACTCTGACCACAATGCTTTTGTAATGTAACATCCTGGGATCTGGTCGGAGGTTAAGAGGGAGCAGTTCCTGCAGGTAAGGGCCGTTTTAATTTGGGACAAATTGCGATTGCTGATTGGTCGTTTACCGACAGGCGGCGTCACGTCAATTACTGAAAAGTATGGATAATTTTCCACATCAGATTCCACGTTAAAAGTTAAGTAAAACTGATTTTTCTTTCAAAACTTGTAAATCACTTATATTAAATCAAAACCTGTCAAGGGTATGAATAATTTGGGGCTTTACAGTAGTAATACCCTGAGAGTTGAATTATTATTATTATTATAATATCATTAGGGGGTCATTAGGGGTGCAAATCCCCAGCTTTGGTAAATGGTAAATAGCTTGTACTTGTATAGTGCTTTAACAAGTCTGACGACCCCAAAGCGCTTTACACTACAGTCATTCGCCCACATATTCACACCCTGACGGTGGTGAGCTGCGTTAGTAGCCACAGCTGCCCTGGGCCAGACTGACAGGAGCAAGGCTGCCACACATCTCCGCCACCGGGTTCATCACAATACAATGTTATATAGATTTGTTTGGATGATGATAGGACGGTCTGTTATGATACAATTTCCATTAAATTCAATTCACAATCACAATCGATATGATAGGATATCCTCTGCTCATCTAACACAATTATTTAAATTGACAAACTCTCAAAAAAAACCAAATAGGGTTTGACCATTTTATTTCTAAGCTCTTACAGGCATCAGACATTTAAATGGAAAACAGCATTCTGCTAAGTATAAAAAGAAATATTAATAAATAAGTATTTTGTCTTGAGAATTTCAAAACAAAGGCGCATTTAAAAAATTACAATATGGGTCAATGTTTTCATTTTGTATTGTTGTAATTGGATCACTAATCAACCAATCAGAAGAATTGTGGTCTGTACTGTCAGACGGAGGAGGAACAGAATGTCTTAGGCCCCAAAAAAAGTAGCTTTTGTTTGACATTAACTGAATAAAACAAGATTTTAGGGAAGAGTAAGATGTGGATTGCTTAGCAACTCTTTCTTGCTGCATCAGCAAAAGCTTTCGAAAAACAAATAAATAAAAAAATAAAAACAAAAGGAAATTAGATGGCATTCATCCTGATTGCTCATTGTTTTTGTGTTTTCCTTTTATAAGCGTGAATAAAGCTGCCGATCTCGAAGCCTCAGCCCGTTTTTCCCGGGATGTCATGCCTACACAGTGGGAACCCTCAACCTGCATCAGCCAGGGCGCGATAGCCGCTCCCGCTAATGCCACCGCCTGCTGACCTTGAGAGTGCGGCGCCGCCGCCTCCTTTCCACAACACGATAAATCGCTCAATCAGAAAGCAGGCCAGACGCCACCCCGCGCATCACAAATGTGGCAAACGGGAGCAAGCTGGGGAGGCCTCGACGTCTCATCGAGCGCCAGAAGTGATGGTGTGAAAACGCACAATGTCACTGAGTGCGTTTTGTTATGTGCCTGTTCGGTGAAGGGAGAAGACAGGGGAAGCGAAGGAGTTGATGAAATGATTACATAGTGGCAGAGAGGGGAAGGGGGGCTCTGTGTTGAACAGCTGGCAGAGAGCAGCGTTGTTTAACACAGTTTCACCGCACCCAGTGAAGGCCGGAGAAATAAGGGGCAAAAAAAAAAAAGATGCTCTTCATCCTTCACTGGTTTGGTTTGTAGTCACCCGGCCCTCCCAAAAATAAAAACATAAAAAGAGCTTGACCTTAATCACCCAGCATGTCATCTCTGAACTTTCCACACGTCTTTACAATGTTTAAAACCCTAACCACGCTTTCGTGGATGCTGAAAACATTTGTTAACCGATGCAAACCGAGACAAGTTAAGAGACGAACTCCTCCTGCAGCTTAAAGCGAAGGTTCAAAACCAAGGAGCTCGACTGGGAGTTGTGCATATTTAATACCACATGTGCTCAACATGTGGATTTCAGCACAAATATTCTGTTTGTCCACCCACATGAAAGCTTCGGAGCAGCAATTACATACATATCAACACGCTTCAGAGGCAATAAGCAGCCGAACGCACAGCGCTTCATATCTTCCGCTCCAATCGCATTTCTCCTTCCTGTCACTGGTTTTCTCATCCTGCTCGTTAATTAGACCAAAGCCGAGCTGCTTGTGGGGTTCAGCGGAGCAGAGCTTGTCTGAACTGAATCTCTGCCCTGACTTCTTGTGTTCCCCGGGCCTCATTTTTCCTCACTTTCATCTCAGGGCTTTGTAAAGATTTTCCACGCGTCATTCATTTACCCTTTATTCTCAACTGTTCCACTTACAGACCCCCCCGCCCCCCCCAAAAAAAATAATAATAATACATATCTTTACGAGACAACAGGAGCTCCAATTTAAATCATTTTGATGAACATCTTGCTGTCCAAACAATTTATGTGTGGAGTATCACAGAGCAGTCGGCCCTGTGATACTCCATCGGTCGGCCATTGGTCGATAACTTGCAAGTTAAATATGTAAAATCTTTTCCCTACATGACAGGTCTGCAAGATATAAAGGAAAATTAAATTGCTTTACTATTGTTTAATATTGCAATTAACTCACATTTTTCTCCCTCGTCTTTCTTTCCCACACCGCCATGACCCCACCATGACCCATGAGCTTTAATATCTCAATAAAAGACCGTTAGTGCATCCACCTATCCAAATATATCATCGACTATCCATGGCATCTCAAATATAATGTAGCCTAACAAATAGAGCTGTGCAACACATGGAAATGTCATTTTAATATTACTTTGAGTAAAATAACAAAGCACTCCTTGGGCGCAATATTTTGTAGGATAATATGTTTTATGTCTAAGGCATTTATGAATGCGCATCAATACACACAGTTATTTCATTAATATGCATCATAGGAAAGAAATGATATACTACGTTGCTAAAAGTATTTGCTCCCCTGCCTTGACATCTCATTTTTAATCCATAGGGTTCCGTATGAATTTAGTCCTCCATTTGCAGCCATAACGGCTTCGACTCTTCTGGGAAGGCTGTCCACGAGGTTCTGGACTGTGTTTGTGGGAATTTTTTTTTTACCAATCTTCTAGAAGTGCATTTGTGAGGTCAGACACTGATGTTGGACGAGAAGGCCTGACTCTCAGTCTTCACTCTACTTCACCCCAAAGGTGTTCTGTCAGGTTGAGGTCAGGACTCTGTACAGGCCAGTTAAGGTCATCCACACCAAACTCTCATCCATGGCTTTATGGACCTTGCATTGTGTTCTGGTGCACAGTCATGTTGGAAGAGGAAAGGGCCATCTCTAAATATTCCCACGTAGTTGGGAGCCTGTAGTTATCCAAAATGTTTTGGTATGCTAAAGCATTCAGTATGTTCAGCATCCAGTTTCACTGGAACTGAGGGGCCAAGCCCAGCTCCTGAAAAACAACCCCACACCATAATCCTCCCTTCACCAAACTTTCCACTTGGCACAATGCAGTCAGAAAAGTACCGTTCTCCTGGAAACCACCAAACCCAGACTCGTCCATCAGATTTCCACGCCACCCCTTCTCTAGAGTCCAATAGCGCCGTGCTTTTCACCACTGCATCCGACACTTTGCATTGCACTTGGTGATGCATGACTTGGATGCAGCTGCTCGGCCATGGAAACCCATTCCATGAAGCTCTCTGTGCACGGTTCTTGAGCTAATCTGAGAGCGACCCATTCTTTCTGCATGCCTGGTGCTTGATTTTATACACCTGTGGCTGTGGAATGGCCATAGGTGGATTTAGATTTTTTGGAGCTAGATTTTGTGTGCAATACAAGCTGCCCTTAATGCCCACATCTGATGTATATCTTTAATTGCTCACCACGAGTGGAAGGAAAATCATGTAATGGCACAAAAAGAAAACTAGCAAATGTGGGCTAGTTGCAATCAACATAGTCATCACAATTTTTAAAATTTGCGTTGCAATTAAATTTAGATAGATAGATAGATAGATAGATAGATAGATAGATAGATAGATAGATAGATAGATAGATAGATAGATAGATAGATAGATAGATAGATAGATAGATAGATAGATAGATAGATAGATAGATAGATAGATAACACAAAAATCAAGGATCGAATCAGTATCAGTGTATCTCAGTTTTATTGCAAGGAAAAAAAGGAAATAATTGAGTCACCTTCTTTAGCCTGTGACGGGGCTGGTGTCTGTGTCTCCTTCGTGTAGGACACCATTTCACGAGGCGGGAAGTCCACCTGTGTGACTTTGGCCATTCCCAGTTTTGGAGTCACACGCCTATAAAGCACACAATAACTCAAAGTCTGCACCTCAGAACAACTTTAACCATCTTCGATATATTTCTGGAACAATTCACACCTCACTCAGAGGAACTCTTCAGCTGATCTAAAATTATTAGTTTTTCTTGGTGCGGCGAAAATAATTGATTCGTTTACAGAATATTTGCAATTCCTAATCTGATCTTTTCAACATGCATGACATCCCTGTTTCTCCTGGACTGAATCCACTTAATGACTCTCAGAGCTAAAGTAATCATGCCAAAGATTGAGAGAAAGGAAAATGACCAGGAAAGGAGAGAAGAGAGTGTCCAGTACCCCAGCTCAGAATCAGAGTGAAGTTGAAGAGTGGACGGGTCTGAGTCCCAGTGCAGAGTCCTGATTAGTGTCACAGCAACAAGGCAGCATTAGTGACAGACAAGTAAGCACAAATGAGGAGAACAGATAAAGTTAGCGTCATGGTCCAGAACATGCCGGGAGGAACGGTCAGAAAATCTGCTCAATTTGAACTGCCAAATACCGAATTAAGATTGAATTTGCCAACACAGAAATTGAACAATCTGCCCAAACTTGTGCCACGCCAAAGGCTCTGAGCGTGGTGTAGTCAGAAAGGTGGCGATGGTGGGGAGGGGAGGCCTCCAGAGAGAAAACATGACCTCCATGTGTGTAGGAAATGGACATGCTGGTGAGGGAAATGAGTCAACACGTAGGGGGAACAGCTCTCTGGGCCTGGTGGGACACTGGGGGAGCTTGAATTTCAGCCCAGGGAAGGGGGCTCTAATTAGAGGTTAAGAAGTCCCCCAGGCGTCACAGCCGCCCGCTGTTTCATTGTTAATTTGGGAGCGTTCTAATTCGGTGGCACATAAAAGAAATAAACATGTCCTCGGTTGGCATAAATTTGTCATCACTCACTGCGGCCATGGCAGACCTAATCTGAGTTTAAGCACAGCTGCGGGCTTTGCTGGCATCTGTAACCTTTATGTTGCAGTAAAACGCAGCAACAGGCACATAAAAGCAAAACAGACAAACTCACAATGCACCTCAGCATATTTACAGCAAAACACATCTGCAGTTTAAGCTGCGCAAAAAGGCAACATGCATCTGTTATATGTCATAGCAGGAGGGGGGAAAAAAACTAAAACTTTTATAAGAGATGCATTAAAGTCGTAAGCATCTAGAATTTGCTTTAGGTAGGAAATATCTTCCCTAAATAGGGAGGCATGGATGATCTCCACACTTGTAAACCCCTGTGCTGCGGTTTGGACTCTTGCTGAGGGATTCTTGGGTGTGTTTGTGTACCTGGGTCCCACGGCTCCATCAGAGTCCTGGCTGCCTGCTTCGCTGGGAGTTCCTGCTGATTTGGCAGTAGGAGATGTGGGAGGAGGGACTACTGAAGAGAAAGAGACGGAAAAAAGGTCGGTAAGCTAAACTGTTCACGACTCAACAGCAGAAATACACAAATGGGTTGTCGTCACGTTTTTGTTTTTTTGTTTTTTAAAGCAAGCTAACAAATCTTGGAAGAAAAGTTTCTGACATGAGCAGATGTAAAGAGTGCATGTGCCGTTTATGAAAAGTTGACTGAAGCAGGAAAGTGTAATGCCTGAATCTGCAGAAACTGTACCTCGATTAAATACAAACATTAAAATACTTTAAAAAAAACACATCTAAACTAAGCTACACTGTTTTAAAAACAACAGTGGTGCTGTTGCTTCCAGGCTTGCAAAGAAGCTTCAGGATCAGATTTTCAATGGATCTCTTCTGCCACCTGCTGTTCATGTGGGCTCATTGCTCTGAGATTTTGCACAAAGGTGCAGAAACCTGTAACAAAACCAACTTTGTATTAATTCAATTCAATTAGAAACATTTTTAATGGGCATTTCTCTCAGATCAGGGGTCGGCCTTCACAGTGGCACTTAATAACTTTGAATAGAAGATGATAGATGATGAGAAATGATTTTAAACAGAAAGGCCAAGGAAAGGGTCATTTTAGCAGTTCCTCGGTGGAGTTTCTGCAATGTCGCATACAATTTCCACTACTGAATAACTAAAGGGATTTTTATTTGTTCAGTCCTTTTTTGCAATTCAGACAGAATTTAGAAATCCATGAGATCAATTTAAAACCCGGATCTGAGAAGGTCTACAGCCTGCAACGCAGCAAACCTGCCCTTTTATTGATTTAGAGATTTACCGTCTCTTTTGCAACTGTGCCATGTGAACGTTTGCCAGCGAAATGCAGAGCTTGGAAACAATATAACTGTAAAGTTGTATATCAGCAGGGTTATAAGTAAAACATTTCTATGACTGATGCACGGAGCACCAATCACATAATACAGCGGGACCCAGAGGTCGGTCGCCTACATATTACAGTTAAATATGTTCAATTAGACCAGCTCCCTGAGTTTCAGATCGGTTTGCAGTTAAACTGAAACTATTTATTTGAACAGCTAATAAACATGAGGTACCATGAAGAGAGCATCAACTATTTAGGTATCATCAATTATGATACCTAAATAGTTGAATTGAAGGACCTGTTCAATTTGAGTGCCTTGAAAAAGTGTGATTACTGAAATATGAAATAAATTAGTTTTTTAACTTGAGAACGACATCAGCCTGGGTTTATCTGCATTGAAAGTTAAACTATTTAAGCTATTTAAGTTATTTTTGGTTCTTTTCCAGAATGCATGCCCGTCAAGCACAACATTTGAGGATCAAAGATTTAAAGGTTATGAATAAATGTATTTATTTAGCTTCCCTAATGACCAAAACTATTAAAAAAAAAAAGCATGCCAGCAGTTACTTTTGCACAGTCTAGCATCAGTCAAATGCAAACATACCAACTGCAGCATCTGGTGTTATCCCCACACTTTGCAGGAGAGCCTCAGCTTCTCGTCTTTTTTTCTCCAGGTCTGAGTCCGCCTGCTGGAGCGAAGCTTCTTTGAGCTGTTGGTCCGCCTGGGAAAAGAGAAACATCGAACATTAAAGGCTAATTGTTAGGTTACATTCAGTCTACTCTTAGACAAAAACGACGCACGCAGAGCCACGTGTCCTCTTGCAACGTTTCTGATTCCTTGCTCTGAAGGAAGAGCATAATCTCATTCAAATTCTAATGTAAATGACAGCGATTACCTGCTTGATTTAGACTAAGCGCTTCAGGCAAGGAACTCACAGATGTCGCAGAAAAAGGCAAATGCAACAGGACAGAAGATGAGGCTGTTAAAACAATCTTTATCTCGATATAATCAACACTAAAAAAAGAAAATATTCAAAGTTATTAATTTGCGTCAAAATCTATAGAAACTGTCCGAATGGTTGCACTTCTTATGACCGCAGCGCTGCAAAATGACCAGAAACATTCAGCTTCCCTGCAGCTGCTCATCTCAACAACGATCTGCTGCTGGAAGTTTAAACTGCTAATATTTCGAGTATGGGGGAGTTGGGTGGGTGGGTGTTGAAAACAGCATTGTTTCTTTTTGTTTTTTTGTTCCTAATTGTACTGTCTAAATATGTAACACATAATACAACATTTTTGTGCTTAAATAAATGGACTAAGGAGGACCCTTAACAGATTGTTGAACTCGAGCAAAATTTCGCCTCGCTCCGTTTGTCAAATTTGCAGCATTCGCATTGCTCAAAACGTGTCGGTCACATTGCTGACCGCTAATTTGCTCCTGATGGCGCCTTTACATAGGAGCAAAATGTATTTACCAACATTTTTACAATAACCGCAGCAAATTTGGACTGAATCCGCTGAAGCATATTTGATCCACGATGGTTTTGGTGGCCGCTGTGCCAGGCAGAGCTGTCATTTTGTCGCAATTTAGCCAAATGTGCCAAAACTGTGCCAAATCTGTTATTGACCTCATCAAAGGGAATCTGGTCAAAAAGAGCCGATATCCATTGTAGGACTCTTTCTGCCTCTGACAGAGCCTTTGGTCACAACAATTAGGCTGTTTTTCATCAACTGTACTGGGAGCAGTTCGTCGAGTGAACTGTGCTTAAAGCATGGAGGTTTAAATGGCATCTTCTGTCTCTAAAGTGCAGTAAAACCAATAATATTTGTTAGAAAAAAATATTTAGCAACTTTTTTAGAAATATTTAGGTAAACTATGGTACTGAAAATGATAGAGCATTTTTTTTAGTAATAACTTTAGGTTTGTAACTTTAGCATTGTGACATCTCTAGTGGAGAAAGAATGATTTCTGAAGATTTGAACATTTTCCATAATTTCTTTAACATACCCGTGTTGTGTACATGTTGAAACATAAGAGGAAAAAGTGCATTTAAAATCCCAACATGTATTTTGTAAATTTCAGAAAGAGAGAGCGAAAACAGTTTAATATATGTTCCCATTTCACTTATTTTGATCCAATGTCAAACTGGGACAAATGTTTGTGTGTGAATGTGTACGCACCTTCTTGCGCTCCTCTTCCTTCCTTCTTTTCTCCTCCCTGATTTGTGCCAACCGCTGCTTCTTCCTTTCGAGCTCCGCTTTCAGCTCACTTTTGTCAGACATGTTTACGCTGTAAAAACAAAAACGATACAATTATCTAAGCTTGTACTTTGAAAAACATGTTTAATATAAAAAAAAATATATGATAACACTCAAGGCTGAAGAGAACCAGTTGAGCACACTAGTGCCTTGGAAAAAGTATCATTAACTTGTGTTCTCTGAGAAATTTTGGTCAGAAAATCCATCAGCCAACAGATGGTGCCAAAGTCTCCTGGCCAGGATGTGGGGCTGCGGTTAATTGAAGGCTGGAGAAAAGTCAATAGGGGTGTTTTTGTGCCCTCTAGATGCCAAACACCAAAATTCAAAAGTATAGCAGTAGCATCATCCACATCCATTTGTTTTTTAATGTCACAAACTGGAGCTGTGCGATAACTGGATTAATTCGAATTTGCAACTCCTGAAGATTTCATTTTGGAAAATTTAGATTTTATTTATTTTTAAACTTTGCACTAAAGCAATCTCAAAAGGGGAAATTGTTTTGGTAATAGTATGCAGTGTTTAATAAAGGTTTAGGAAAATATATTGTCAAAATACTCCAAAGAGGAAACATTTTTACCCTAAGAATATGCACTTGAATTTATTAATATATATTTTCATTATTTACTATGGCGGCGCATGCCATCTTGTTTCATAAGCATGTTTTAAAGCTCGTAAGAAGGTGCACTTTGACTTCAGGTCAGCTCCCAGATGAGATTACTGAAATAAAAGTATGTTTTGAAAAATAATTTCAGCAATCTATTTTATGAAACCAAGGGGCAGAAAATCAATTAATGGGATTCGGTAAAAAAATATATATATATATTTGGAGATTTTATTTTCAAGCCATATCACCCAGCCCTATCACAAACTAAACACAAAAGTACTTAAAGCATTGTGGGACATTATGGATTAGAAACAAAATAGTAAAGAATTACACTTTCTAGGATAGAAATATACTCAAGTGCAAAACCCGTACACAGCACTGTTCAAAGGGTGGAAATATGTTTCAGCACAAAATAATCCAAATCCAGTATATTCTACCGGTTGTAATTGTTTGTGACCTGGCCAAAAAAGGCAACAGCTCACGTCATAGTGGACAAGACAGACAAAAAAACAACAACAATATATACATTGCAATTTGACGAGTAAAATGCAGGAGTTATGAATACAGGACAAAATATAGCAATAGCAGTTTAGTTTTAACACACAGGCACTGTTCAAAGGATTTTAGCAACACACATCACAATCTCTTCTCTGGCAAATGTAATCATGAATTGAATTCAGACTCAATTCAACTGGGTGACAACATGACTCCCATGTGAAATATGAATTCATTATATTGACAACAATTGTATTTATTCCATGCGAAAATGGACCCAAAATGTTCCTCGATGTGCTCACAAATATTTACCCAACACCCTTTAAACCTTAGAAGCTATATCACCAATTTTGCTAGCTCAAGCAGTGGAAACTAGTATGCGTTTGTAACCTGATATCACCTGCAAGCGCTAACAACTTCCTTTAGCTTTGACACTTAATCCAAGATGTCAAATGAAACAAGCCACGCAGTATTGTAAATGCTTCTTCTTCTTCTTGGATTTATTGGCGGTTGGCAACAAACTTTTAGTACCATTACCTCCACTTACTGGTATGGAGTGTGGTTCGTGATGGTCTATCTATCATATATATATATATATATATATATATATATATATATACACACATCTTTGTATTATACCCATCTCTATCATACATACATTCATAAACACACCTTCTATAATCAAATTCTATGAACTAATTTAGTTTTCTTTAATCGAATAACTATTTGTATATGTTTACTCCACAAATTCTTCCTCAAAATATTTAATAATTTAACCTTTTCCTTAATACTTTCAAACTCTCTCCTCATATATCTTCTCTCTCGCTTTCATATTTATAACATTCTAATATAACATGTTCTATTGTTTCATATTTTCCACAGTAATCACATTTCTCATAGTATGCTTTTGAATTTTAAAAAGTGTATAATTAAGTCCTGTATGCCTAAATCTTAACCTTGTATCACTGTCTCCTTTCTATTTCGTCTTCCGTTTGTTCTTTCTCCTACTATCTTCTGAATTTTATAAAACCATCTTCCTGTCTTTCCTTCATCCCACCTTTTTTGCCATTTTTCCATCAGTTTTTCTTTAATATTACTGTTTCCCTCAGATTTACTTGTTTTAACTGTAAAACTAATAGGATTTTGAATTGCCCTCTTTGCCATTTTATCTGCCCTCTCATTGTAAATGCTAACGTAGCACAAAGTTTAAAAAGAGCTATATCAATAAATATAAATCAAAGCAGCATTAAACATAACTTGCAACAAGATCCGGGGTTGCTGTCACTGTCCACTCGTCTTTAGGCTAACAGAGCCCCACCCTAAAGCTACTTTGTTTCCGTACCATGTTAGTTTAAAACATGGTTTGGCTGTTTATTATCATCTTCAAAAACGTTGGAGTATAAATGTAACCCCCACAGCTGTTAAACTTAATAGCCAACCAATTAAGTGTCGAAATGGAAAGAAAAACGCCAGCATCCAACCGGCCTGTATGCTGCTGCTAGCATTAGCCTTCCTTGTTTAACATAATTAGCCATGTAGCAACCTTAGCCGTCCTTCTTTAAAATCAACAATGAGTCATGTATGAAATTACATGAAACTTTTTAATGGTATGTATCAACAATGTTCAGTTTTTGGTGCAACAAAAAACGTGATAGTTTAACCAGCCGAAATCTTTAGAGACCGAGTTAGCTTAGCTGCTAGCTAACCGGTAGAGACGTTGCTGACCATTGGCCGAAAAGGAGACCAGTTTAGATCCAAACATTGCTGGAAAAAGTGCAATGTTTGGTGACGTGTGTTACAATTATCACAATAGTAAAACTTGGATCACAAACCTTGAAACAAGCTTCCAACTTGACCACCAAATCTACAATATAAACAAAACAAATGCGCTGCCAACTCAACTACGGGTACCTTAAAGGTCCAAACCAGAAAATAATCAAGCGAATCACCGCAGGGGCAACGGAAAAAAGAAAGGATTAATACAAATTGTTTAGTACAGCATAATATCAAGTTTAAAATAGAATAGTAATATTATAGTGATTATGAACCCACTTATTGACAATTTGGGGGGGGGGGGGGGGATTGCTGTTATTATTTTTTGTGTTTTTCCCCCCTGACAATTCTGCCATAAGTGTTTCTAACAGTAACATTTATAATTTTCCTCCAGTGTAAATTCAATTAACCTTAATCAGTGTCGTTTTATATAGGCTTAATAGACCAAAACCTGGTTCTGGTTAAATGTTAAGCATCATGGAAACAAAGTTGGAAAATGCCATTTCTCAACTCTGAGGATAATCCAAGGCAGTTTTCAGGAAGGTTATGTGTGTAATTGTAACTTTATGTTTTACTTTATTAACAACTGATCTCCATATAGATAATGGGTGTCTTCTTCCCTCCACCATGGGTGATGAACCTTTTAATAATACTCCTCCTGCAATAAATGTTTAAAGTCCATGTTTAATTTGCTATCTTGGATGTTTTAAAGAGAGAATGCAGATATTTCCACATTTACTATCACATCCGATTCATTATACAGAGCTGATCAAAAGTTTGCGTACACTCATCATGGGCCTGAATCTCAATTTAAATCTGGGCTTTAAAATCACTGATTTGAGCAACTTCTTTGGAATCGTCACAACACTAACAACGTCAATAAATAAATAAATCTATTGTGAGTTTTCTTTCTTTTTACATAATATCAGTGTTATAGATTCACCCTTGTCTATATTTGGTTTAAAGTCCCTTAGTTATCAAAGACCAAAATTGCCAAAATTTCACAAACAAATGAGTTGTCAATATTTATATATTTGATAGGAAAAACAAGCAATATAAAATATTCTTTGTGAATGTCACAATGATAACATGACCTGCGATATATACACAAATACTTGTCTTCATTGCAAACGTAAACCCTAGGCAGACAATGAGTGACACCAGACTCAACAATGCAGATGACCTGAAAGCCGCTATCAAAGCAACCCGTGCTTCCATTTCACCTCGGCAGAACCACAGGCTGATCACCTCCATGCTACGCCACACTGATGCAGTAATTAATCCAAAAGGAGGCCAAACCTATTGACTCCATATAAATGAACATACTTTACAGAAGCCTAATATTTCTGATTAAAATATCCTTTTTTTATTCATCTGATCTATTATTCAAACTTTCTGAGATACTGAATTTTGGGTTTTCATTATCTGTAACCCATATTGATCAAAACTACAAGAAATAAAAGCTTGAAATATTTCACTCTACATGTAATGAAGCTATGAGTTTCATTTTCTCAAACAAAGGAGAAATAATATGGAACATTTCCACAAAATTGCATTTTTTTCAGATGTACCTATAATTGGTGCACACAAACTGCTGTCTCTAAATTCAGGTTGGAAGGTATTCACTTTGTAAAACTACTGAATTTATGTTGGTTTGATCTATGAAAGTTCAGCTTCTAAATACAAAGATCATTATCATCCAACTAGCCAATAATTAAAGTAATCTAAATTCGGATAGCTGTAAAGGAAAGAGAAAACTTCAGCCTCTGTGGTTAATGTGGTGCATTTACAGAGCATAAACAATATTCCAGAGTAGCAACAAAAAGAATGCAAAGCACAAAAAAAAACAAACTCAGTGTTACTCATCAACAGCAGAAGATTTATTATAAACTCAGTTGTTGGCAAAAAGGTAAAAAAATAAAAACAACAATAAAAATCCTCTACAGTAGGATAAAGAAAACATAAATGCATGATTATGTTCTAGAGTTTATATGTCAGCATCTCCTCTAATATGAGCCTCTAATCCTGTAACAAAATAGCTCATCAATATTTACATCCACTTATACCAATAAATGTTGGTTGAAATTAAACTACAATAACACTTTGTAGTGCAAAATGAAAAGTAACTAATTCAATTTTGTCCTAATTTTTTAACCATTTTTGAACAGTGTGTGCTGGTTTACCTATACATTCATCATCATTTAGGTTTGTATTAATAATTTTTAGTGTTAAAGCCTTGGGTGACTTCGGTACCATTTCCTTGGCAAAGGAGCTTCCAAGTTGTGCAGAGTCATATCACGATCAATTAATACTGTGCAAAGGTTTTTAAACACTCCTCATCTCTTAAGTCCTGGCTTTTCTTGTCATTCTTTTTTTCTCAAGTAATAATTTCACTACGTGGAAATAGCTGCTTTTTAATGTATTTATTATTATCGTTCCCATTCCTTTGGCATTTATTTTGCTGTTTGTTTCAACATGAACTTTTTTTTCTAAATAAGGCAACTAAAAGTGCTAGGTCAAAACATAACAGAAAATCTAGCAAAAAAAAAAAAAAGAGGGACATTGTTTCTTTAGACTCTTAAGAAAAATAACAACGGCAAAATAAGTCTTTGAAATACCTCCAGGGAAGACAAAAACAGGCCGAGAGGAACAGATCCCGTCAATCCATGTTTGTGAAATGTTCATTGGGGATGTCAAAGAAGACTAGCCTTCAAATAAACCAGCTGAAAGGGAGATTTATAAACGCTGAATCGCATGTGACAAAAAAAAAAAATCTAAACTTGCATACAATTTGAGGATTGAAATGAACTAAAATAGTTAGCGAGGATGTTAGAACCAAGGTACAACGCTGAATTTGACAGCAATAAAGCATGATTTTGGCTCTTTTATGATTTGGGGAGCAAGCTAATGTTAGAGACTGTGTCACTATGTCTAGAAACATGAACACTGAAAAGGATTTTTTCCAAATTTTGGTCTGACAAAAAATGGTGCTTACAACAACTTCAGAGCAAATGCCAAAGCAGTGAAACATAGAAAACTGAAAGAAAAAGCCAACGGAATACAATCATTCATGGTTTGGTTCAGACTCAACAGGATTAAATTAACGTTAAGCTATGTAAACAGACATGCTAATTACATCACTGATGATGAAAGAGTTTGATAAAATAATACAAGGTGTGTTTTAAGACAAAAGGTGGATATTGTGAAAATTATGCAATCATTAAAGTCTATTTTTTCGGATGCTTGCATGTTTCAATGCATTTTCTGACAAACCTTAGAGAAATTAGGGGTATTTCAAGATTTTTGCACAGCATTATTTTATTTCTATGATCCAAATTGTCACCCTAGCTCTCTGATTTACTATTCCTCTTCCTGACATCCCCATCAGGCTCCGCATTGGCTCCATCCCCCAGTTCAGACAGGGCCGGACCAACTTTGCTGTTGTCCTCACCTCCCCTGTTGGTATGCAGAGAATGCAGGATCTGGTCGGCGGGGCGTTTCCAAGACGTTCGAGTGGCAATCCAGAGGATAAGAGCCCCAAAAACAACCAGGAGGACTCCCAGAACATTCACAAAGATTGCCTCTGGGGGAGAGTCCTTATACTTGGGGTTGCTTCTGTATTGCACGGAGAAAACAAAAAGTTACGCTCATTTATGTTAAACGAAGTATATATAGATCAGAGTATTTTTGTAAATACCTACAGGCCAAAGATAAGTTTTTCTGTGATGCCCATGAGAGCCACTGCTATGACGCTGGTGAAAAGAAAAAGACCGCTGTAGACATGGATGGGCATAAAAGCTGCTCTCCAGGATACAGGTGCAACTGGTATCAGATATAGGCCGACTCCGAGAACAAGCTGCCCATTCAACAACGGGGGGGGGGGGAAAAGAGAAGCCCAGATGGTCAGCTGCTTCAGTCACAAAACTGTTATTCATCATGACTTTGAGTTACATTAAATCACCAGTAAATATTTTAAAAAGAACAGAAAAACGCATGTCAAAAGAGTCGTATTAAGTTACCATTTCGAATAAGCTAGGCATACAGGGTCTATTTACCTGTAGGCCGTACAATATAACTGCTGTAAGGCCCAGCCAGCTGTGCAGGCTGTACATGTTGGGAATTTTGGCAGCGTTGTGGAAGTCAAAAACTGCCACCATGGAAATGATGGCGAAAATGAAGGCTGCCAAGTTCAAGCCTGCGTGGATGAACTTCATCATGAGTTTGCTGCACTGCCAGGTCCAGGGAAGCCTGTAGACAATTATGGCTGCAAGAGAGAATCATGGGCTCTGTCAGTGTCATAGCTCTCAACTCTCACGCATTGACCGTGTGACACACGCATTTCACTAACTCCACACGCTCACACGCAACACATGACATTTCACACGCAAACATGGAATTTCTCACGCATAAAAATCACAAAGCCCGTCTGGGCTGCGGACGACAAAACTCCGCCTTCTGCTGAGCTGTTTCAGCTTCTTTCACAGCTTGTGGCCATCAGTAATTCCTGCTGCAGTCCATGTTAACAGAGCAGCAGGAAGAGTGATCAGAGTTAATATGAATAATTTTAGTCTTAACAGTGGTGAAAGTGAGCCGGTAAGGTCCTGTACCGCGTACACAGAAGGGGAGGGGGCGGGGGGAGCTGCTGCCAGATGACCGGTTCATTCAGAACCAGTCATGGCTGCACGCTGGATAATAAAACAGTTCTGCTAACCAGATGCAGTTTAAAACGCCACTTAGTCTGTTTATAAGTTTCGTTTTTATTAATTCTGCATTTTTTAACTACATGCACCGTGTTTCTGTGCCTCCGCGCATGCTCCTCTCCCCCCTCCTTTCCCTCGGAGCAGGTGCTTTTATCACCGTTCACCATTCAAAACGTGAATCACTACGTTTAATGTCCTCACATCGGTAGCAACGTGTGCCAGTTAAAGTCAATAGGAGAGTTACTAGCTGTGTTTCATGCTATTTTTTTAACAACATAGATTCAGTGGCGCTTCGGTGGGCGTGCTGCCTCGCGCTTTAATTCAGGTGCGCACTTTTAAGGGTCATTTTAAAGAACTTGTAAGATCAGGGGCTTCATCTTAGACCTGTCAGTACCCCTGTTCCCTTTATAGGAGCCCTTTACAGTATTTAGTTATGCATTTTCCCCGCTGTTTATCCCTCGCACGCAGCGCACGGGGGTAAAATCCGCCCACCTCACCGCCCAGAGCGCACTGACGAGAGCAATAGAGATTTGACTTGTCAGCGCGGCGACTGAGAAACCTGTCGCTGTGAAAGGTGATGAGAATGTTATAAACTGTAACAGTCTAGAAGTGCATTGAGCTGAAAAGAGGGAGACATCAGCAGCTGGATCATGCGTAAAGACGCACCAACCCATAGATGAATGTGTAACAGTGTAATAATTCGGTCAATAACTTAAAACTACTTAATTTTATTCAGTATTATTTGAACAATTGTGTATTTTTTATGTCTTAATCCATTAACTGAACAATAAAGTATTAATATGTCTCTTTCTCTTTTTAACAAAAGTAATACATGTCTACTTCATTGTCTGGGGGATAAAAATGAGATGGAGTTGACTCCACCGGCTCTTCCAGGGTCCGGGTAGCCCCGCCCCCAAACAAGCCCCGCCCCCAAATTAGCATAATCTCACTCTTAACTTTTGATAAAAGTTGAGAGGTCTGGTCAGTGTTTTTTACTCACATGATCCTTAAAAAGAGCTGACTCATTTGGCACAAGACAGATTATTAAGTAATGTCACTCACTACACAATGTGAAATCTTCCTTGTTTCCTGGACATTACTTGTATTCATACATTTCTTTTTAAATTTACAGACAGAAATCTTCCCCCATAGCTGGATAACACTGTCCTGCTGCACATGTACGGCGTCTCGCAAAAGTAAAAAACCTTTCAAACAAATACGCACAACACTATGAACTTGGAGGAAAAGGGACTCATGTTCTTAGGCATAAAACATTTTGCTTCAGTTACAGTTGCAGAGCTTTTGAGATGTGTAACGAATGACGGATTGAACAGTGCTGTCTGTTTTAATAACTTAAATCAGCTTTAACATAACTTCTTCATGTTGCTTTAACACAGCACATGGGGACCGAATAAAAGAAAACGCTTGCCACATTTTTCACATTTCCTTTTTTTTTTTTTTTTTTTTTACTACGCATCCTTTTCCTCCAACTTCACCATTAGTGTTCATTTGCATTGGCCTACCACTTAAAAAAAAACAAAATAAAGTTTATACCTATAATGAACAAAAGTAAGACAGTTCAAGGGGCGTGAAAACTTGCCAACATGCCCACCCTCCCCCCTCCAAAAGACTGTCGAGGATAAACATTCTTGTTTAACTTGGACTTCTCGCATCCGTTTCCGTCTTGGAGCGCTCAGACAGCCTGTTTCCATCTCACCTATGCCCTGCAGGAAAATGAAGCCCGTCACGATCAGCACCGGGTGCCAGTTGAACTCCGCCAGTCCGCCGTCCCAGGCCAAGCCTTCCTTAAAGTGGAGGACCCACCTCAGCACGAATATTATGGCGACGAACCCCACGGCTCCGGCGGCCGTCAGAGCGGCCAGGAAGTGCCTCAGGTTCTCCATCGCCATCATTGAGCGGAGATCCGCAGCAGCAGCAGGAGGAGGACGGAGCGTCTGCAGCTGTTTTCAAACAACGCTGAAGTTTTTCAAGAGGCGGCCAGTCGGGAAGGAGCGCGGTCACGTGACAGGCGGAGCGACGTTTTGCAACTCCAGTGGTTACAAAAGTGCCAGAACCCGTAAAAAAAAAAACACAGCACATATTTGCTGTGTCACCCTCCGACCACATGAATGCACAGGCTTCAAGTGTTTTCCTCTTATGAGGTAAGATCTCATATCCTCTCTGTAATGTCAGCCACAGACTCAAATGAGTCAGATCTGAATGACATAACTGTCGAAGAAGCGGTTAAAAGCCACTATGTTCACTTTTTAGGGGCGATGTGGCTCTCTGCCCAGGGTGGCAGGACCTGGGGGTTGTTATTTGTTCTTATGTAAAAAAAAAAAAAAAAAAAAAAAAAAAAACAATAAATGGGATTTTTCTATTGCATGCTCAATCAACGGGTATTGGAGCCCTCTAGTGTTTTACACTAAGTAATGTCAGAAAATGTGCTTAATGAACTGACTGATTTGAAGGTTCCGAGCCAGCACCAACATAAAAAGCTATTTCACATTTTTTTTAAAGAATTAAAAAATGTGATTATTTGTGATTATCTGTTGATTATTTCTAGTATAAGTGTAAAACATATTTGGATTGGTCAAATCTATACTCAATTTGAGATTCATAAAATCTGACTGTTTTAGGACCAGGCGTCCCCCGATTTCCAGGGCCAGTCCCTGTTTTGGATGACCTGTCCCCGGCCAAAGCTGTCCCTGAAATAACACTGATTTCAATGTATTATGATGGAGTGAAAAAGTTTAACACAGCAAGAGGTATTTTCTCACTCCTACTGCAATCTCTAGGAGAGCTGAACTGAACGCGCCCTGCCCGCCCCGTCGGCGTTGGATCCATCCAAATACCCTTAATAATAGCTTCTAGCTCCCGTTCCATAACCTTTCACAGGGTTAAACAGTGATAACACAATCATGGGGAGGAAAGGAGCTTCGGACTGCTGTGCTAATTTCGGAGAGCCTTTAACTGTGACATCATTACACGATGGAAACACACGTGGATAGTGCGAGTCAAATCCAGGCCAAAGCCTTATAAAAATGAACTACAGAGTGTGTGCTCTCTTCTCTCCGGACATTTTCGTTAATTTCTGTGAGGGGGCTGTGCTTATATGTCACTCCAAGGATTGTGGGATACTTTAAAGCTTCTTAGTGCCGGTAAGGGATGTTGTGAAGCTCACAGGCTCCTTTTCCTACCTCCTTCCTCGCTGACTGGACTATTCGGACAGTACTTATCCTGGCGACTGCTGACGCACGTACGCTTTGGCTAAAGAGTCCTTACTCAGTAAGGGTATTTGGATGGAGCCCTGGTTCAATGTATAGTTGTTGGAAGGGGCGGTGAGGGTGTTACAGCGCACCCACGTGGACGACAGATGACACATATTTTGGAAATAGTAAAAAATGAATGAAACAAAATAAAATAACTAAGTTAGAACTGTCAAAATACATTTGCACCCCTGAAAGATTAGGTGTATGAATACATTTAATTTAATCAATAAGTTTATGAGTGGAAATAAGAAAAGTATATCACTAAAAAAAACAAAATGTAAAAGGAGTATTTAGAGTATATTGATGCTACTATTTACACTGGATTACAAATAGCATGTTCAAAATACAGTGTATATATATATATATATATATATATATATATATATATATATATATATATATATATATATATATATATGCAACTTTTTTCCTAGAAAACCACTAAGGATCTTCCTGGATCTTCCATGTTTAGTGACCCTGAAGGCCACCGGCAACACTGCACTGTCGCAAAATTAAACAGAATCCCTCTGTTTTGTAATCTGATAGCAGACCACTTTGGATCAGCAGATTAAAAAGTTAATGAGTTACATGTAAAGACAAAGCTCATTCACCCCTCTAGATTAAATCCTGCATCAGAGAACCAAAAACCTGATCAGGTTTCATATCTGTTTTGTTGTTACAGCAGTCTAGACTAGGTCATGTCATTTAGAGCGGTGCTTTGACGCTCTCAAATTATATAGGCGATTTTCTGACGAGTGTATCCCTCTTGGAGCATCGTTACGCGCCAAGTGCTCTGCATTGACCTGAAAAAGCATTCAATATATCTCAAATTAAGATAATACTTGAGTCAACACATACACAGAGCTGCTTTAAATATATAGGTTCCTCTATTGAGTTATTGATTCCCACCAATGCTTACATTAAGAAGAAACACATTGCTGAAATTAAAGAATTACTTTAAACGAAAATCTGCCAAGGTCATGAATAACTTGGGGCTTAACTGCAAGAAGTGTTTTGCATGATGCAACTCTATATATATTTGATTTCACACGGAAAACTGTAGAAATCCACCAAAACGACATTATATATATTTATTCAGTTCAATTAAAAAACATTCTTTATTAATCCAAAAATGTAAATCAAATGTTGCACTAACTCAAACAAGTTTCTTGTGACAGATGTTATGGATGATGATGATAATTGAGGGCAGGAAGGACCTCCAGTGACAAAGAAAGAAATTATTGTTGTATTACTTGTAAAGAGGATACTCTGCCTTGTTTATGTTCTTAATTTTGATACATTTCTTTAAAATGTTTGTTTAAAATTTGTTCATGTGTGCATGATGGAAATAGACAGAAGCAACTTGGAAATTGTATCTTTTATGTTATAGAAAAAAACCTTTAAATGATTTACAGTTAGTATATTTACATTAATAGTTGGTATAGTTATAAAAAATGTACTATTAAAAAAAACAGATTGAGACAAAATATACAAATACCACAAGTTTCAGAACACTTGGAAAACTTTACAACATTGAAAGAAGGTCACAATATCTGTGAGATGTTCATATCTTTGAGCAGCTTTCAGTCAGCTTGGTCACTTTCTAATGCTCCTGAGTTTATAAACATGGCAGCAGAAGTTGCTGCTTTTTTGCTCAATGTGAACGATTGTGTCTTTGTCAAAGAGCAGCTCATGTGAATAAGTCTGAAACAGAGGATAGAAACACGTTGATTCACACAGAGAGTAGTCAGCTTAATGTTCATTTCCTTAATTGGTCAGTTTGCACCCACGCATTGCCATTTTCTCCTAACTTCCATTTGGTACAAAAACACTTTGTACTGAACCATTATGTTAATAAGTAATTAGTTTCTCTGTAGTTAAAAGCATTTTACTTAAGTAGGGGCATACAGGTACAGACAAAAATGAAAATTTACAATTTCTTCTCACACATCTTAGAAAGTGAGACTCATATTGATTCATTACACAAAGTGAAATATTTCAAGCACTTAATTCTTGTAATTTTGATGATTATGGCTTAGAATAATGAAAACTAAAAATTCAGGGGCTCGGAAAATTAGAATATTACATAAGATCAATTTAAAAAAAAAGGTTATTTCAAACAGAAATCATGTTCCTTCTATGCCCTCAACGGTAGGTTGGGCCTCCTCTTTCATGAATTCTTGCATCAATACGTTGAGACATAGAAGCGATCCGCCTGTGGTTCTGCTGAGGTGTAATTGAAGCCCAGGTTGCTTTGACGGCAACCTTCAGGTCATCTGCATTGTTGGGTTTGGTGTCTCTCATCTTCCTTCTGACCTGAACCCCATAGACTCTCTATGGGGTTCAGGTCAGGACAGTTTGCTGGCCAGTCAAGAACAGGAACACCACAGTCACTGAACCAGATTCTGGTACCTTCAGCAGTGTGGGCAGGTGCCAAGTCCTGCTGGAAAATAAAATTAGCATCTCTATACAGCTTGTCAGCAGAGAGAAGCATGAGGTGCTGTAGAATTTGCTGTTGGATGGCTGCATTGACTGTGGATTTCCGAATACCCAGTGGACCAATACTAGCGGATGGCATGGCACCCTAAACCATTACTGACTGTGGAAACTTCACTCTGGACTTCAATCAACATGGATTCTGTGTCTCTCCACTCTTCCTCCAGACTCTTGGATCTTGATTTCGAAATTAAATGCAGACTTTACTTTCAATAAAAAAAAATAGTTATTTTTCTCCTTAGCCCAGGTAAGACCCTTCTGACATCTCTGGTTCAGGAGTGGCTTGACATAAGAAATGTAACATTTGTAGTCTCTGCTCTTGATGCACCAACTCCAGCCTCACTCTACTTGCTGTTTAGCTCCCCCAAATTCTTGAATAGATTTTACTTTACAATCTTCTCAAGGCTGCGGATATCCCTGTTGCAGGTGCACATTTTCCTACCATACTTTTTCCTTCCACTCGACTTTCTATGAATATGCCGATATAGCACTCTGGGAACAACCAGCTTCTTTAGCAACATCTTTTGTGACTTAGCCTCCTTGTGGAGCATGTGAAGGACTGTCTTCTTGAAATCTGCCAAATCAGAAGTCTTCCCCATGGTTTTGTAATGATAATATTATCATTATACAATGCGTTAAAACTGTATGTGTAAAACCTGATCCTAAATATACATATTTTTTCACATTGCAATTTTTGAGTTTTTAATATCAAAATTACACAAAATAAAGGCTTGAAATATTTCACTCTATGTGTAAGGAATCAATAAGAGTTTCACTTTCTGAAATCAGTGACAAATATTGAACTTTTTCATGATATCCTCATTTTTTTGAGGTTTACATGTAGATAACTGCTCAAATATATAACAATTCATTTTAAAAGTATATTATTTTCTAAAGATTTTATTTCATCCTGTTTCTACTGACAGGAAAAAGGCAGGAAGGAAGAACCAAAGCTGTAACAGTAGAAACCTACAAAGAGTCAAATTAACCAGCATCCTCATGTTACTCACCTCATCCCAAGGTTCAACCAGATCAATCTTTCGCTGTAAACGCCCTGTTTGGTTGTCATGCAGTCGGACGTGAGCTCTGCCTTCTTCATCCTCACCGTTAGTTACCACTATGACCAGAAGGTCGAGCTCATCCTCGTATTCCAGCAGCCGAAATGTCTGAAACATCAAGTTCGACGTGTTTACAGCCACTCCGAATAAACTCTGCATATTATTTAAATGTATGAAATAAAAAAAGCTACTTCACTGTTTAAGTCTTTTGCACTTTAATTAAACTATGCGATAAGCACAAAAAGGTCCTAATGACACGTAAAAACAATCTGTAAGCATAAGATCTGTTGACAGAGCCATAGGGTAAAGTCTTTTGTGGACTGAGCCTCTTACACACTTACCCAAATTTACCTGGATAAACCACACAACATATTTAAAGCGCTTCATTTTGCCAGACTTTAAGCTGTGACCACAGAACCGCCGACCAGACCAGATCCAAAACATATTGAACTGTAGATCTGTCCTGTGACGATGGGCCTGGAACAAATGCAGCTTTTACCAGAGGGACTTCTTTGGTCCACACAACTGGGTGATGTTAGACTGTTTTTAATTTACAGAAGATGGTTCATCGACTCACACATCAAACGTTTTTTTTTTCAGAGGAGTTCAAAGGTGGACAAAAGATCAGATTTTATGCAGATGGGATTGATTCAAAGTCAAATATTTTTTGGATAAAAAAGCCATATCTAGTTACACGTTTGCACAGATTCTCGGCATCTGCATTAAGGAGCATACGCAGATATAATTAAACAAGAACAAGGAATAAACCAAGTTTGCTTCCTTCGTCCTAAACTCTATAAAACAAACGATGCTGAATTCATTTTTGGGTCTCAAGATTTTTTTTTCTCTTCATAGTAGTTACATCTGGCCTGGGGTTCTGTTTAGTTGTCACAACATCCGGGGGGGCAGATTGGCTGGAGTTACTGCTGTCAACAACTTCATCTTTTAGACGATACAGCTGGCCCCGTCTCCCAGACTCTAGCCCCGTTTCTCTCCTAGACATTAGCTATTGGCTGAGATTTTACTGCAACTAACTGTATGTGCTCTCTTTCTTCCTCCTGACCCTAAAACTGGCTCAGAGTATATCTGCTAAACTGTGTTTATTTCCTACCATTACCCTCTCCAACATATAAAGTAGTCCTTTGCTCTTTTTGTGTCTCTGCTCTGTCTTTTCTAACCCCCAGTCGGTCGAGGCAGATGACCACAGAGTCTGGTTCTGCTGGAGGATTCTTCCTGTTAAAGGGGAGTTTTCCTCTCCACTGTTTCAACATGAATGTTTGGTATGAGGGATTGCTGCAAAGCCATCGGCAATGCAGATGACTGCCCACTGTGGCTCTACGCTCCTTCAAGAGGAGTGAATGCTGCTTGTCAAGACTTGATCCAATCTGATAAGTTTCCTTAGATGGAAACTTTTTATCTGATCTGTCTGTATGATTTCATTGAATCGACTTTGTACCTGAGTGCCTTGAGCTAACATGTTGTGAATTAGTGCTGCACGCGTAACACTGAATTGAAAAAAGCACAACATACGCATGTTATGCCTATGTGATCTTGTTTATATCAATGTTCGGAACAGTCCGTTGATACCTCCTGCATCGGATCATCGTCCAGCTGACGAAATCTGGATCTCACTGCACGGCCTGATGATGTGACGGTGACTCGAGGGGAAGACTGCAGAACATTGACAGCAGCAACATTCAACACCCTGAGTGCACATATAACCTCGTACATGGTAAAACAAATGAATAAAAAGGTTAAACATTACACCTACGCTGTGTCGATGTGTCGTCAGAGAGAAATCCTCCACCACCTCTGATGGCAAAGGGCTGTTTAGTTCACTTTTGATTTTCAGCACACTTCAAAAGAAAGGAAAAACGTAGATATATATGATTGTGTCGTAAGTGCAAGCGACAAAGAAGATGGCAGGAGTTTCTTATTTTGCTAATTAAATTGTTGACCTCGGCTGGACCACTCACTTTATAGTGCTAGGTCCAATGTGGAGGACTCTCCCTGTATCGCCCGGATGGAAGAAGATGACTTCACTCTCAAGAGAGCAACAGTCCATGTTCTGGATGCCATTTGTTGCCTGATGTCAAAAAGGAATATATTTAAAAGGGATAATGTAAAAAAACCATCCTATGGCCAGGTAAAACTCAGCCAACACAGCATCAACAACTTAACACACTTAAACTGGGCTGATGATCAGCCATGTTTTCACCAGCTACAATGCTTTGCTGCTTACAATCCCCTGCAAAACGCATTCACACCTCTTGAACTTTGTCGCATTTTGTCATGTTGCGGCGACAAACATTCATATATTTTATAGGGATTTTATGTGACAAACCAACACAAAGTAATGCATAATTGTTTAGCGGAAGCCTGAGTCTGCCGGAGGTTTCTTCGTGCTAGAGGGGAGTTCTATTTCATCCCTACTGACCGCCAGAGGCGGTGCTTAAAGCACTGAATGATCACTCTTGTGCATGCACAGGTCGAGAATTTTATACCAACATGGTCACGTGTGACCCCCGGTGACACCCGTAAGTCCATATAATCACGTGACAACGACAGCTCAGTCCCTTTTCATCTTCTCGCATGCAGGTTGAATGATTTGCTTGTCGCTGGTAGCCTCGAGACTACGGTCGGAGCTGCGAGAATCATCTCGCCCTCCAGAGGCTGCGCAAGCTCCCCTTGATACAACTTTGTTGTTCCTTTGGTAAGTTGTTTCCCTTTGATCGGCGGGAGCGGGCACGCGTTCGCTCCCCGCGCCGATTCCCCCGTTGCTGGTGGTAAGACGTTAGCCGATTTCGACCAGCTTGGTTGCTGTTTTCCTTGCAGCCGCATTTGGCTGCCTCTATTTGTTAAATTGCCGCCGTGTTCGGCTGCTTATAATGTTAAATTACAGCTGCGTTTGGCTGCCTATATTTAATTGCCGGAGCATCAGCTGCCTATATTGGTTTATTGCAGCCTATATTTCATTACTTATTACGTAGCAGCCGTGTTCGGCTTGCTTTTCATTTACTGTGCAGCCGTGTTCGGCTACCGATATTTTATTAATTAGCAGCCGTGTTCGGGCTTGCTTTATCATTCATTGTGCAGCCGTGTTCGGCTGCCTATGTTTTATTACACAGCAGCCGTGTTCGGGCTTGCTTTTTCATTCATTGTACAGCTGTGTTCAGCTGCCTATATTTTATTACTTAGCAGCCGTGTTCGGGCTTGCTTTTTCATTCATTGTGCAGCCGTGTTCGGCTGCCTATGTTTTATTACACAGCAGCCGTGTTCGGGCTTGCTTTATCATTCATTGGGCAGCCGTGTTCGGCTTGCCTCATTAAGTGTTGCAACCTTGCTGGTTTGTACTTCTTCTGTAGCTACGGTGATCGTAGTGCTCCTTGCAGCCTTTTACGCTACTGAGGAACCCCTGGTGGCGTTTTCTGCTCAACCGGGTTTCCTGGCCTATTCGTTCGTCGGCTTAAGTGTCAAGGGTGGCAATTTCAGCTCGACCTGACCTAGTCCTGTGAGCATAAGATGCTGGAGGAGCCCTACTGCAGAGCGTGTTTGGCCCCTCTCCAGTCGAAGGATGGGTATGATCTGTGTCCCTCTTGTCTGGGACCAGATCACCATAGAGAAGCCTTGACTGGAGATACGATGCTATATTCCTGGCATCTGGTACTGATTTTCAACATCAGTTTGACTCTGGCTCGCATCTGTCAGCAGCCAGTTCACGTATCTCTTCCGGCTCTCAGTCGGAAGAGGACGGTTTATAGTGGGCGCTTTGAGAACTGCTCTTGCCCGGTTGTAGCTGGATGCTCAACCGAACCGATCTGCGGCTTCTGGTGCTTTCTTTCGATGTCCTACTACTAGGTCGTCCTTTGTTTCCCCATTGCTGAATATGTGAAGGTGGTTCATGCCTGTTGGGCGGACACCAAGGCCTTTTCGCTGCTGACCTCTGATGGCAGGGCCCTGGCGGCCATGCAAGACGTGCCCAAGTTTGGCTTGGGCCATATGCCTTCCTTCGAACATTCCAGAGCATCCCTCAGTGTGGTGCCGGAGCTGGCTTTGAGAGCTAATGCCTGTAGTCCTCGTCCTCAGTGCCGTGTGACTGCCGATCTACTCTGTAGAGTCTATGACTCGGGGTCTCTTTGGGGCGGCTTGGTAACTCATTGTCGCATTTATTACTGGTCTCTCAGCCTCTCTGGAGGCTCCGCGATTGACGCACCTTTACATGCTTTTTCTCTTTTGTCAAGGTAAGTTGGCCGTGTCCTGTCTACCGTTGTTGAAGCACGCTGCCAAGTTGGCTGGCTCAGTCTCCTCTAACCGAAGCCTGTAGAGAGACCCTGATGAGTCTTCCAGTGATTCCTGGGGAGTTATTTGGCTGCTTATGGCCAGTGCATCACCGAGCTGGCGGTGGGACACTTTACCCAGGACTAGCTCAGCTGGTGGACCGCTCTCGTTTCTGATCGAGTTCCTGGTCCTGTTCCTGGTAGAGTCAGGATGAAGGGAATTCGCGACCAGGTAAAGGCTCAGACTCTGAGCCACGAGATGGATGCCTTGCTGGCCAAGGGTGGTATATTGCCTGTTGACCCCCTGCGGGACCTAGGGAGCTTTTATACTTAAGTATTTTTATTGGTCCCAAAAAAGGCTGGCGGACTCCGCCTAATTTTGGACCTGAGAGGTCTGAATGTTCTTTCAAGACCATCCTTTTCCACATGTTGGGCATCAGGGGTGTGCTTCAGACAATCTTCTCCAGGCAACTGGTTCACCCTGGTTGACCTGAGGGACGCATACTTCATGTCCCAATCACACCATGTCATTGGCAGTTTTCTCCGCTTTGCATTTCAGGGCAAGCCTTTGTCCAGGGTTTTCCCATTCGGTCTCTCTGTCCCCACATATGTTGCTTGGTGCGTGGCTGCAACACTGTGTCCTCTGCAGGCCAAGGGGTTAAAGATCCTGCCCTACTTGGACAATTGGCTCATCTGTGCGCCCACAGAAGCTCAAGCCACTGCAGACACGAGCACATTACTCGACCATATAGACCTATTGGGTCTACGTGTGATCTGGCAGGAGAGTAAATTAGTTCCATCTCAAGATGTCACGTTCTTGGAATCACAATGGACTCCCTCACTGTGACTGTTTGCCCATCGCCTTAGCGTGTCGAGGGCATTCTGCATATGCTGCCCGACTTTCTGCCCGGCCGTGCACCCCCTTTATTGCTTATCTTCATCTGTTGGGCAAGCTGGCTCCTGCCGCTACAGTAATACCCCTGGGACTGTTGTCTCTGCGACCACTGCGGATGTGGTTCACAGCCTGAGGCTAGACCCTTCTCGTACGCTGCGCCATCGCACGACACTGTGGGTGTCCTCTCACTGCCTCGCATCACTGGCTCAGTGGCAAAATGCACTAGTGACAAAGGGTTCCACTTGGTTCGCTGCCGTCTCGACAAGAGGTTGTCTCTACTGGCGCGTCCGCCACGGTATGAGGCGTGGCAGTGACAGATCACCCGGGGACATGGTCTCCGCGGAGAAAAACTGCAGCACATCAACGCCTTGGAGTCGGAGTCTGTGCAGCGGGCGTTGCAACACTTCCTCCCAGACCTGTGCGGACGGCATGTCTTGGTGCGGTCGGACAATACTTAAGTGGTTTTTCATATCAACCATCAAGGGGGGACACAGTGGTTAACATTGCTGTGGCTGACCCAGAAGCTCTTGACCTAGGCAGCCCCTCTTCTCGCCAGCCTGAGAGCTGCCTACGTTCCAGGGGTGCAGATGTTTCGGCCGATATTCTGTCCTGGGGACGCCCACCACCGGGGGAGTGGAGACTCCACCCAGAGGTAGTGGGGGTAATTTCGGAGAGGTACGGCAAAGCAGCTGTAGATCTACTTGCGTCCGAAGAGACAGCACATTGCCCACTTTAGTTCTCCCTGGCAGACAATGCCAGTCCCCTGGGTCAAGACTCACTGGCACATGACTGGCCGAGAGTGCTGCTCTGCACTTTTCCGCCGCTTCCCATGATAGGCCCAACACCCCTGAGGGTTCTTCAGGAGGGGGCATCGGACCCTTCTAGTGGCCCCTGGTGGCCAGGGAGAATCTGGTTTCCTTTGCTGCACAGGCTCTGTTGCAGCTCTCCAATGCCTCTTTCCCACAGGAAGGACCTTCCGTCACAGCTGGGAGGTCAGATCTTGCATCCCAATCCTAGTCGCCTCCAACTCTGGGTCTGGCCGCTACGGGGCCCGGCGTTTCCTTCACAGAGTATGACGGAAACATCGGACATATGATGACTAATGCCTGGGCCCCTTCCACACGACTGGTTTATACCCATATGTGGAAGGTTTAGCAGCTGGTGTCATGCAAGACATGAGGACTCTGTACACTGTCCCGTTTCTCTTATTTTAACCTTCCTTCAAGCACTGCTTTCTCAAGGTTGGTCTCCATTCACTCTGGAAGTTTATGTTGCTGCCATCTTTGCTGGCATTCGGTGGTGAGTGGAGAAACGATAGGCTGTAACAAGGATGCTTTGTGTGTCTGAGAGGTGCCCGATGTTTGCACCCTCCCACATGCCCTGTTGTGCCTGTGTGAGACCTCTCTCTCTCGTCCTCGCTGCCCTGTGATCTCCTCCGTTTGAACTGTTGGCAGATGCAAGCCTTGAGTGTGTGTCAAAAGACTTTCTCCTTGCCATGGCTTCGGCGAAGCGGGTCAGGAAGCTACATGTGTTGTCTGTTCACATGCCCTGTTGCCATGGGAATCCAGCTGGTGTTATTCTCTGGCCTGATGTTGGGTTTCTTCCTATTGTGGCCTCATTTGTGGGCCACACTGTGCCCCTCCAGCTTGCTTGCCTTTATACGGATGGGCCTGAGCCTTTCTGCCCTGTTCGGGCACTGAAGGCATATGTCAGACTCACAGCTTCTCTGCGGCAGTCTGATAATCTGTTTGTTTGTTACTCAGGGCCCTGCGAAAGGCAGGCTCCTTCTAAACAGCGTCTTGCACGTCGGATTGTGGACGTGGTGGAACAAGCGTACGTTTTACAGGTCCGCCAACCCCCTGCTGGTGTACGGTGCCATTCCACCAGAAGCATTAGTGTGTCATGGCCACTATGGCGGGGGGTCACTCTGGAGGCTATATGTCCAGCAGCCTCTTGGTAATCCCCGAATACCTTTGCAAGGTTTTACAGGGTTAACTTGGCCGACTTTCACCCTTTGGTGGGGATCCTATCCCAGCACGCATCGTCATCCCAGTGAGGTGGGCGTGTTTTCGGGTTTGTTAATTTCTGTGTGATTCCTCAGGACTCTGTTGGTAATCGTCATCCAGTGCTTTAAGCACCGCCTCTGGCGGTCAGTAGGGATGAAATAGAACGAAAGTTACGACTGTAACTACGGTTCTATGAATCCCGGATGACCGCCAGAGCGCTCGATCCCTCGGAATCATCGTGTTGTTCGCGAGAAGATTAAGGGACTGAGCTGTCGTTGTCAAGTGATTATATGGACTTACCGGTGTCACCAGGGGTCACACGTGACCATGTTGGTATAAAATTCTCGACCTGTGCATGCGCAAGAGTGATCATTCAGTGCTTTAAGCACCGCCTCTGGCGGTCATCCGGGATTCATAGAACCGTAGTTACATTCGTAACTTTTGTTTTCCTCTCCACTGTCGCTACATGCATGATCAGTATGAGGAATTGCTGCAAAAGTCAACGACACGACGCAAGCGACTCTCCACTGTCGCGACATGCTCATCCAGGAGGAATGAATGCTGCAGCAGAAAATGTTTTAACCAAATCTGTCTGTATGATTTGATACCACTGACTGTAAAGTGCATTGAGATGACGTGTTGTGAATTGATGCTATACAAATAACTGAATTATACTGAACTGAAAGTTACAATTTTATAGTTTTAAAAACTAGAATCTGAAAAGTGTGTTGTGCTGTGTGCTGATTTAGGTCTGTGCACTGACCTGGGCCCAGTCAGTGCACAGACCTAAATCCAATACAGAATGCAAGACTTGAAAACTGATATTCACAGAAGGTCTCCATTAAACCTGACTGAGCTTGAGCTATTTTGCAACGAAGAATGAGCAACTTTTAGCCTTTAAATGAGTCAAGTTCATAGACGCATATTACAAAATACTTGAACCTGTAGTGACAGCGATATGTGATTGTGAAAAGTATCGACTATGGGGGTTTAACATGAATGCATGCCACACTTTTCAGATTTTTTTTACTAAAAAATAAATCTGTACAATTTTTTAAACCATGATTTTTTCCCCACTTCACAACTATACACTATTTTGTTTTGGTCTATAAAATATTGACGTTTATACGTCTGTTGGGCTCAGATGGGACCCATGGGAGGAACGAAAGGGGCTAAACTAAACAGAGAACAAAATCCCAGAATATACAGCATTAACCCATTTTCATGACAGCTCCCAGAAGGCAGGAGCTTCACAGCTGAAATCCCGTCAAAGAGCTAAAAAAGGTCTAGGCACGGCAGCATTTCTTTCTCTTCGCTCGCAGCGCTCGAGGCTGCATTGGAGAGGACAAGCATGTTATTGTCTTGATCTCGCTGGCCAATAAAAGACAGCATCTTTAAAGAAATAACAAGTACAGTCCACTGTTTTTGGACCCGGTGACTTTCACCCAGAGGAAAATAAGACTAGCCGCCGGGACCTGGGTGAGGTAGAACCGTCACTTTGGGGAATCTATAACTCTGACGCAAGAAGCTGTGTCTGGGCAGAGAAATTAAATGCAGAGTAAAACTATGCAGATATTGATTATTTCGCTTATTTGGCATCTGTGTTTGGTTATATGATTTGGTCATTTTGATCAAAATGACTTACTTGGTTAATAATTGCCTTTGGCACTTACTGATAGCTGTTCCTAACCAAACCTAATGTAATACAACGGCTACGGTGTAACAAAATGAGACCAAGGAATATGAATATTTCACAAAGTACTGTGCACTGCATGAATTAGCAACTATGTGAAAGGTGAAAGTTATTAAACTTATTCTGGATTTCAAAAGCCCATTTCATACAGTTAAATCAGTTTCTAGCCAGCCTTCTGATTAGGCATTTCAAAACTATAAAATCCATATACTTTAAAAAGAAAACAACCTAAACAGAAGCTATGTGCTTGGCCCCAGTGATACCCCACTTAAAACGTACTGATATCTACTTGAAAGACAGCACAAATAAGGTTAATGTTTATATAACTGGCCCCAAACTCTCTTTAATGTCTTAAAACCAAACACGTTTTTCTGTAAGTGATAAACTTTGAGGTTCATTTTGCACATAACACTTGTGTTATATGTGACACAATAAGTAGATGTTGTCCCACAGAGATGAAAACGACTTCCTGAGTTTACCAGCGTGCCATCCTTGAGTGAAGAGATGTAGTGAGTCCCTCTTTGTTTTTTATGTGGTGGGGTGTATATGTAGTGCCAAGGGTAGCCGCCGATCTGGATACCATTGTGAGAGGAAGCCTCAAAAAGAAGTGGTGGCGGGTCTGCGGATTAAGAAAATACAAAAAAAAACATGACTTTCAGATAAAAAAAACCCGTTCCCAGGTACCGTGCACGTTTAACACAATCTAAACTGTGCCTTTGCAATGAAGAAGTTTCCACAAACCTGGAGTTTCTTGAAAAAAGGGCTCAAATAAACCTAAGAATGGAGATTATGTGTACATGCTACAAAGCTGGTTAAATCAACCCAGAGTTTTTTAGGGGTTAATTAGGTGTGTTTATGTACAGGTGGAGGTGTAATCTAAAGGTGCGCTCACACTGCACGTGAATGTGTCAGGCCGAGCGACAGATTTACATGATATCCCCATTTACAGGTGCAACACAGGAGCGATGTAACGCTAAGCGACGCTACACGAAGCCCCAGAGGAAATTCTAGCGAGGCGAAACGTGATTTTGGCGATTAAAGCGAAGCCAGAGCGACACAATAACAGCGATGTATGCGAAGCAGCTGTTGTTGGAGTTGAAAAAGCTGAATTTTTTTTCAGGAACTAGATGTGGCTGTGACGTAGGGTGAAGGACTGCGGTGGAGACAAAGCAGATTTCATTCAACATGGAAGAAAAACTGATAGTGGCGGCCTGCGGTCGGCCTGAGTTGTATGACTCAACCAATTATTACTACTGAAACAAATCCAGAAAGGACCAATCCAACAAATAGTGAGGAGACTGGAGTGGCAGTTAAGTGAAAGCGTCACTAGATAGCGACATTGTACTGCTGTATTTCTGTTGTCGCCCACTGTGCAATTGCTCTCGCCCGCTGTGCGAACGGCTGGCGACAACGTCAGGCGAGGGACAGCAAGCAAAAGTGGCGACATGTGGCGCCAATGTGAACGCACCTTAAGAGCTGTTAGATATTATATGAAACTACAGATTGCTGGAGCTACTGAAAACAGTTACTGGGAAGACAACAGCTGACTCATAGAAATTGTAGACATCAGAGAAGTGACATATTTCTGTTATCATTTCCAAAGCCAAAGAGAGATCATAAGAAAACGCATCTTTAATGACAATGCCACTGAAACCTTTAACCAAGCTTACTCTTCTACTTCCACTTAGTCCTGTATCTCAGTATATGAACTAGTTGATAACTTTCAGTCTAAAGTTTCAGACATCACTGACTGCATCACTCCAATTGAAGTGAAGGTTGTTTCTGGGAAGAAAAAAAATCTCTGTGGAGAAGCGCTCCAGCAGTTAGAAGTGAAAAAAGGGAGTGTCGAAAAGCCGAACGCAGGTGGAGAAAGACTAGACTCTAGATCGACTAAAAGAGAGACTTTATAAATATAACTTGCAAATTAAAAATGCAAGGGACCCTTTCTTCTCTTAGATCATCAATGAAAACATTAATAATACTTGTGTCTTATTTGCCACAGTTGACACGTTAACAAACCCTCCTGTGACTGAGGCATCTGAACTCCACTCTATCAGAGCCTGCAACACATGGGGCATGTCTAATGACGTCAAATTACTACAATTTAGATGCATGCGTCGCGGCCACCTCGTGGTCATACAAGCAGAGCTGTAATGCTTGAATAGTTTACTTGTTTGAGTCAAATAGTGAACAGATCTGTCCTGAATATTGCCTCAACAGAGAATATAATGGCAAGAATAAAACACCTGCTGGTGTAACTCGTGATCTCATGATTGTGACCACATGAAGGGATTTTTTTCCCCAATTGATTTTCCAAAACCCCAAAGGACTGCAGAGAAATGTCAGTGTTGGATTCGAACTTGTAACCGAGAGGCGTTTACTGTAGAATCTGACCAAACAGGCCTAAATGTGGTCTCTACATTTCCTCTGTGGTAAGGAGCCAACACATGAACGTCCAGACCTGAAACCAGCGACTGCAGCATCTGTGCAGGTTGGCTACGTTTGTTTGGCTTTTTCTCAGCAATAAACAGTTAAAAAAATATAGAGGGCATTATAGGGATTAAAATTTATATAATAATAGCATTCAAGAAAAACACTTGGTAACATTTGTCTATACATGAAATTTCTCTGGCGAGCATAGTTTGTGTCTAAGGGACACAGGTGTAACAATGTCCTTATAAATAAAAAAGGTAAAAACTGATCTGAGTCACTGTTGCTCGTCATTTTTTAAGCTACCAAGCTCGGACAACCCCACAAACAAATTAAAATGTGCATATGTGGGGTTGAAGAAAAATATACTTTTCCACCCCCCACCCTAAAAAAAAAAGTAGCTAAAACTAATGTTTAGGTTCAGAACGTTTTCTGCATATGGGTTACGTACAGTGAGGACCAAGGTTCATTAAGGGCAACACAACTGGTAAAAGAGGAAAAAACATTGCTTATTTCAACACAGTCACTTCAGCGATCTCTCCTCCGCTGTGTGTGTGTGTGTGTGTGTGTGTGTGTGTGTGTGTGTGCGCGCGCTCAGCTGCAGCGCCGGTGCAAAGCCGTGCTCAGCCCAGCATGTGCTGGAATGCTCTTATATTTTAATACTTATACTATAATAATCAGCTAACTTAAGTCACTTCAGCGATCTCTCCTCCGCTGTGTGTGTGTGTGTGTGTGCGCGCGCTCAGCTGCAGCGCCGGTGCAAAGCCGTGCTGCGCGGAGCGCGCACACACACACACACACACACGCGTGTATAGATATATACTGTAGGACCCGACTGAGTTTGATCTTGGAAAATAGTGCGCCGTGACAAACAGAGCGTTGAAACTTGCTCAACAGCGGGTCCGCCGAGTGACGTCAAAAAATGGGAGGTGACAGTACTATTCTTGACCAAGATGGATTCCTCCACATAAACATGATTAAATGAGAATTATTATTAATTAAAAAAACTTATAATTTTTTGCACAGTATGTAGTAGTTTTATATTTAAAGTACTTTCAGCAGTTTGAATTCTGATTTTGACCGGACTTCTCCTTTAAAGATGAGCATAAAGTGAAGAGACACCAGAGGGTTAAACTGCCTCACCCGTGACCTGGATGTTGACTGGGACACCAAACGGAGCGTCTCCGACCGTTCTGTGTCCCAGCAGAGGACTCTGCTGGCCCAGTGTTAACTCTTCACTAAGATACTGAAAACAAAGATAGTTATTTTCATCTAAAGTGATGAATAAACTTGAAAATAATACAATGACTTGTTCCAGCTTAAGACATACATACTCTCTGGACAATGTGTTCAAGGCTGTACAGCCTCACTGACTTGTTACTGTAAGACACAGCAAGGACGCCCTGGGACAGAACCACATCAGTGATGCCACTTCCAAACCCCTGAAAAAACATGTGATTTCCATTCTATAACGTAAATCCCACATCAGGTACACTTATACGTTTGAATAAACTTGCATACCTTTTTATTAATCTCCAAAATGCCCAAGATTTGCAGGGGGAAAACATGAAAAATGGCCAAGTGCATCACTGCATCCTGTGAGACACCTGCCTGGGGAAGAAAAAGCAAAAGATTACAGTAATTTAACATTTATGTAGAATACAGAAAATGTCTTGGAAAAGTGAGAGAAAACTACAAAAGATGATTTAAGGAGTAGAGTCTAGAAAAGAGCAGTTACGGTAGCTATAGATAATTGGTAAATAAGTTAATATTACCCATTTACCAATGCATCAATATAACCCACCAACCAATGCATTAAAATGTTTCATTCTCAAATAATAAATATTTAACTATGAAAGTATTTTTTGTTTAGTGTTTTTTGATATTTTGCTGTCTAGGTTATTTTATGCATTTTAATAATAGATACAGAATGTAGGAGAGATGTAGTACCCTGAGACATGATAACTGTTTCTTTTTGCTACATTTTATATTTATTTCTGATTACAAATCCAAGAATGCTCATTCCATTAAGCATAGAGGCTTTAACAATCTTCATAAAAGTGTAGTAATATTTAAAATAGTGGATTTTTACCTGTCTTGCAAAGGGTGATTCTTTGTAATGAACAGATTTAGCGTAAAATGTTTCTTGTAAATTATTCCAGGCAAGATATCTAAAAAAAAAAAAAAAGACATGTAAAGTTTTAAAATATAAAAAATAAAATCCATAAATTAAATTAGAACCGATCAAAGGACAAAGAACTGAGAGCTCTTTGAAATATACCTGAACTTGTATTTAGGGGAGAGATAAAGTCTCTGCAGCTCCTTTCCTGTTTCAGCTGAAATGCGACAGAGCCAGTTATCTGCTGTCAGAGCTAAGAGGCAGGGCTTATGTTCAGAGGGAGAGGATAATGTTTTGTCCTGACAAAAAAAAAAGAAAAGAATAATAAAAAGAATCAACAGAACAGGTTTATCTTCACAAAAACAGTTAATGTGTCACAGAATAAACTCGTAAATATGTCTAAATTGTACTCACCAGAGGGCTCTGACAAAGCAGGGCATCTTCAATTTTCTGCTGCTTGGACTTCTTTGGGAATTTGTATAAAACCTGAGGCTGGTCATGAACACTGAAATCAGAGGATTTAAGCGTCACGCTAGAACATTATGAAGTAATAATTCTGCGGATAACTGAAGCTTTGGTATTTCTGAAGAGAAATCTTAGCCTAAATGAAAAGAAAGATGATGCCTAAAAGTCTTAGAAATAAGGCCAATGTAGGCGTGCCTGAAGCCCAGACTGAACTGCTTGCAAACAGTTTGGCTGAAAACCCAAAACAAAGGAAAAAAATAATCAAACCACTACCTCTAGCTGTGACTAATTTAAACATCTTTCCTTTAATTTTATGGCCTTAACTGTTAGTTTTATGCTTCTTTTTATTCCAGCAGTTCATTTCTTTTGTGATAACTACAATATAGTATGGATTGCCTTGGACTGGATAATAACACTGTCCATTTTCTATTCCATGAATATATTTTTTTTGAAAAACCTTGAAAGTTGTAATTTAGTAGCTGAACTTGAGTCTGGAAAAATAGATTTAACAAATATTTGGGTGAATTTATTTAAGCTGTGTCCTTCATTGTCAGGATAAAAATCTGAATCCAGTGTGTCCAAAAATGCAAGATTAAACAAAAGAGTAGTCCACACACAGACACACACCGCTGGAAGTCTATGTGCTGTAATTAAACCCGGTCTTTGTCTTTCTCACACAAGAAGAGTTATTCTGGTCTAGCGTAGGGCCAACAGGGGCCTAGAGTGGTCCGAGTCTCTACCCAAATAAAAAAAGCAACAACAAACAGGTGGTGTCAGAGGTTGTCCCCGCCACAGAAAGCTGAACCCAAAATACACTCACTGGCCACTTTAATAAGTATATCTGCTGGTTAAGACGAAAGACAAATTCATTCCTATGGAAGCTACTCAATCCACTAAGGCATTTAAACCAAGTTAAGGCAACTTGCAGAACTTCAAACCAAGCATTATGATGAAAAGGGGATTTAGGCGACATTTATAATGGCCAGACAGCCTAGTCTAATATTTATGCAACCCTAGATCTACAAGATTATCATGCACAATCAAAAGACAGTGGTGCCTAAAAGAGGAAATGCCCAGTGAGGGGCAGTTGAAGGACAAAAACGCCCTGCTGAATTCAGAGGTTAGAGGAAAACGGGCGTATTTGCCCAAATGGTATAGAAACAGCAGAAGCTCAATCACTCGCTACAACCAACGTGTGCAGAACAGCCCCTCAGCATGAGCAGAATCTCAAACCTTAAGGCAGATGTTGCACAGCAGCAGAGGACCACAAATTGTCCATTACGAACAAGATACGGAGGCTACAATTCACACATGCTTACCAAAACCGGACTGTAACACGTGAAAGCATGAATCCTTCTTGCCTTGTACCCACGGTTCAGACGGGTTTAATGGTATTTGGGATCATGCATTTACTGCAATGTCAGAGGAATGTTACCGGCACCTTGTTGAATCTATGCCATGAAGAACCAATGGAGTTCTGAGGGCGAAACAGGGTCTAACCTGGGCTGTTGTACCTAAAAAAGTGGCCAGTGAGTGTATTTTCACTTCATCTGATAACATAAACGGTTAGGGTGTTTTCTAACACTTCGGTATCAACTCAATTTGCTGTTTTTGGTTTGACTTTATAGAGATTACATTGTAAATAATGATCCATACTCACCAACTGTAGCAGTTCTGATAATTTTCACAGTAGACTCTACCACTCTCATACATTATTGCTGATTTTGAAGTCTTGCTCCACACCTTAACGAAGCTCCTGTTTTCCTACGAGGCAGTAATCACGTGTTGTAATTGTAAAACATTTGTTGAAAACAGGCACAGATATAGTTTTTAAAGTGTTGCCTTATGTTACATCAAGAATGACGCTTCGGAGGATTTTCAAGCAGAGTCGGCTCAAGGTCCCAGCATCCCTGATTCCTCTGCTCCTCTGGTTCAGCAGCTCAGCGGCGTTGAAAGTGCTCCCTCTGCGGGGTGGCGCCATCTGCCGGCGGAGCTTGGTTCTACAGGCGGAGCTGCTCAACAAACCACAACCTGCTGAGGTTCTGCCGGACGGAACACGAGATCCATAACCAGGTACGGATGGGGATGTTCTCCTCTCCGATGATCACTTAATCAATTTTAATCTTTTCAAGGTCGCAGTAGTTATCACCCCTATGTTAGCGTAAAAAATATTGGATATAACTTTTGTTCTCACTAAAAACCTCAAAGTGTGGCTAAAATAATGCTGAATTTATATATAACTACACAGTTAGACGGAACTGTTCTAAGGTTAAAAGCAGTTCGCTGTAATTTGCAGGTAATCGGTTTGATCTGGGGAAAAGAGTGTCGCTTTTCGGATGTTGTTGTGGTTAGCTGGCCGCTAGCTTGTACAGCTGCATGGGTATCAGCCGTCTTCTTCTACGGACAAAATAGTGGAATATTTCTGACTGACACCCACAGCGCCATCTGTTGGTAGCTTTATTTTAGTTACGTTTTTGCAGATAAACGGGTTTTGCGCTTATTTCCTGTTAAAAACATGATAAGAAAGGGTAAAACACTGCCAGAAAAAAGACAAACATTGCTGCGCAGCTTTAAATAATCGTTTTCATATGTAGCCTATTTGGTGGGTGGGGATAATCAAAAATGTAGTTGTTGTTTTTTAAAGAAACGTTTGTATTTTTTATGTTTTGTCTGGTATTTAATTCCTTTAGGACATGTACATCAATTTATGCATTTATTTTATGTACTCAATGGGATTATTAGATTAGATTATTACAAGAATTAGATGGGTTAGATCCTAAATTTGTGCTAAATTTAGCTGTTCAAAATAACTTTACATGCAAGTTTAGTTCTTGACTGTGGAAAGAAACCTCGGAGAACCCTGAGAAAACCTGTGCTTGCCCAAAGATAAAATCTTCTCCTCTTGACTATTCAGATTCTGTTTTTTCTTGTATCTAAGTTATCTAGTTATTCACCACAAACACTCTTTTCAAAAAGTATCTTTATTTGCAATGTCTACAAACAACTGGAGCAGGGCAATATCAACGAACATATAGCAAAAATATTTTTATGTTTTGAACAGTTTTGAGCATAATCATGATACAGATTCAAATGACCAATCCTGGTTCTAATGTATCATTATTGTTTTCAATGCAAATTGATACAACAAATTGTAATACTTGTGATTAATAACTCATTAGATTTATTCTGTTTTAAACTAGATTAGCATTCTCAGATCATATGGATTACAAATACAATACAAGATTGCAAAATCTCAGCTAGCAATACTGTATATCAATGTACAAACACATTTGCATTACTGTTTAAGAGTCAAAAAAAGAACGAATCAAGTTGACACTACTGGTTTTAAGTTGTTTTCCATCTGGTAAAAATGCTTAAACAAATAAACTATTGTCTCCTCACATACTGCCTGATAGGCCACCTGTATTGTCTACTGTATCTTATTGAATTTTGAAGACTACCTTTATCTTACTTTACCATTTCTGTTCCTTATTAAAATATTCTAATGGTTTTATTGTCCAGCAGCTCTATAAACATTTAATTAAGTTATTCTAGGTTGTTGTGGAACAAGGTTTGCTTTTTTTCTAGCAGACCATATCACAAAAATTCATATTTTTCATCTCCAGCCACTGTTGCTTCCCATCCATCACAGGTGTTGGTCGCTCTGGCTTCACTTTAATCGCCAATATCGCGGCTGTTGTGCTGCTAGAAACACATCCATCACCTTGCTTTGCAGCGCATTGCTTCGCATCGCTCCTGTTTTGTGCATGTACATAGGGATATCATGTAAATCTGTCTGTCAAAGTAAAACCCCAGGGAAACAAGAAGTCATAGTTTATGCATTAGATGTTCCCTGGACCTCAAATCGACTTAAAAGTATAAATAAAAAATGCTTCTGTGATGTTTATTTTATGAAAATTGCATGTGGCACCTGAAGTTTTATAAAGACTAATACTTTTTTGAATGTGGATTTTTTTTATTTTTCTTTAAGCAAATAAACACACCCATTCTTTTTTTCTTTTTTTTTTTTTAGTGTGAGGCTGTGCTGATTCCGTAAAAAGTTACATTTATTCCAGGGCTTTTTGCACAACATTACTAGGGATCCCAATAAATATGCTGGTCTTATTTTAAAAGTGTATACTGTTCTTAGTAATTATTCTGTGTTTCAGTCTCTAATAAATGTCATAATTAACTCTTGATCTTTTGCAGAGTAAATGCATAAGCAATGGAGCATCTCTGTGCTCAAACGAGCTTCTGCCTTCATCCGATTTTACGTGAGATTGAAAAGCACAAATGCAAGGCCTGCGGCTCCGCTGGGTTCACGGATCCTGACCAACCCTGAAGACGTCTTTAAACACAACATGTGGTTGGTGATACCTGGTTAATCTGTTTCTATCTTAGTGTCACTCATTAATCTTTAGCAATTAAAGGGTAAAATAATCAGAAATTATCACTTAGATCAAGACAAGTTATTTCAGTTTATTTTTATGCTTTCACTATTAGGGACCATGTGCAATGGACAGAGGAGGACCAAGAAGCTGCTCGTCAAAAGGCGGAAGAAAATTCAAGTATACGACTTCCTTTAACAGAACAAGGTTGTGAGCACATTCCCACATGTTATTTTACCACATCAAATTAAGACTTATAAAAGTTAAGCATTTACTCGATTTCCTTTCCTTCAGATAAATTTGACACAGATGCTTCCCAGTACTGGGACCAGTTTTACGAGGTACACCAGGATAAATTCTTCAAAGATCGCAGGTGGCTGTTTTTAGAGTTCCCAGAGCTGCTTCCTTCGTCTGCAGAAAAAAGGAGGACAAATGCATGCCTCAGTCATCAGGTAGCAGCAGACTCGGTTAGCGGTAGCTCCCACACGGACGGGGAAACGGGACACTGTCGACACAATGATCCCATTCAGCACCGCCGAAAAACAGACACCTTTTTTCCCCAGGAAGCAGCGCCAGAACCAAATGAAACTGTCACACGGACATCTTTTTTTCCTGGAGAGCACGCATCTTTCAGGATCTTGGAGGTTTTCAAAAATGTTCCCATACTGCACGTTCATCCTTATCCTTTTCCTTAGTTTTATATGTTTACATTGTTATTTATCCATTTTAACTTGGCTTTCTGTTTTTATTTCACCTCAGGTTGGATGTGGAGTTGGTAACAGTGTGTTTCCAATTGTTAATACCATAAAGTAGGTCAAATTTTCTACTGATCTACATATAATATATTTCTAAAGATGTATACATTCAACAATATTTAACAATTGTATCCCAATGGGCCATTATGAGCTTAAACCAAATTATCTCTGATTTTAAATTTTCTTGTTGGGATTTGACACAATGTCATTTAAGTAAACTTTGTTTTGTCAATCAAATGCAAGAAACTTTGTCTGTAAAAGAGAACAAATATGCTTCATTAATGCATCAGAAATATATTTTTCCTCATCTTAACTGATTTTTAACTCAACTCAGAACAAAGTTCATCAAAATACCGCAATGTTTGTTGATGCATTCAGAGGTTAAAAAAAGTAGGAGTTTTTAGTTTTGAATATTGTATGAACATGAAAACAAATCTGTGCCATCAGTGGCTGCTTGTCCAATTTTGATGTCTGGCTGATTAAGTGGTTCATCGAAAGTTTTATTTTGACTACAGTTAGAAGAAATAGGCAACTCCTGAGTCTGTCATGCTCTATCTTTTGTTAAAGTGAAAGAAGATTCCCAATTCCAAGGAACAAAGTAGTTCAAAAAGCCTCAACGCTGCTGTGTAATGTACCTACTTTTCGGTATTTGGTATTTTCAGAGCTGGCTCTTTTGTTTCACAGGAACACAGACTCCTTTTTATACTGCTGTGACTTCTCCCCTCGTGCTATTCAGCTGGTTAAGGTAAGCATTAATAGTATGAAAAAACTTAACATAGGTGCGTCATTTCATCACTGAAATTGTATGGATATGTTTATTTCAACCAAGATCAACTTATGTTTCAGAAGATCCAGCCATACTTAGCCTCCTGAACTTTGCAAAAGTATTCATACCCGCTGAACTTTCCCACCTTTTTCACAATACAACCACAAAAACAATCTATATATTTTATTGAGATAATTGACAGGCCAACAAAATGTAGCGCATAATTTCGAATGGTTTTTGAAAAACGTTTTAGGAATGCAAATCTAAAAAGTGTGGTAGAAATTTGTATTCAGACTCCTTTACTCAGATGCCACAAAATATAATCTAGTTCTACCAACATCTGTCAGAATCCATTCACAAAGCAAAGAGTCCACCAGTGTGAAATCAGGTCAGGGATGATGTTTTGCTGAAGCTTAAAGCAGAGTTAGGTATAAAACTATCCCAACCTTTATGTATGTCACTGTTCAATTCATCATACGAAAGAAGCGTTTTAATCAGAGAAGTAGTCAAGAACCTCATGGCAACTCTGGATGATCTGCAGAGATCCATAGCTCAGCCGAGAGAATCTGTTGACAGGACAACTATCAGCCGTGCGCTCCAGAAATGCAAAGATATGCAGAAGAAAGATATTGTTGAGATAAAACAAAAGTAGAACAGGTGGAAGGAGGTGCTCTGGTCAGGTGAGATCATAACAGAACATTTTAGCCTACATGCAAAATAGTGTGTGGCAAAAAAAAGTAGCACCCCATGTCTCCTGCACAGACTCCTTTTTTTTAGCATGCAGGGGGAAGCTGGTCAGAGTAAATGGGAAGATACATGGAGCTAAATGCAGGGCAATCCTGAAAGGAAATCTTTTAGAGGCCGTAAAAGACTTGAGGTTGGGGCTGAAGTTCACCTTCTGCTTGGACAACGACCATAAACCGTACAGCATAACTGCACTGAAATGGTTTAGAGATCAAAGCATATTCATGTGTTAGAATGGCCTAGCTAAAGTCCACTGCTTAATTCAGTTGAGAATGTGTCAGCGCTTGAAAACTGAGGTTCACAGATGCTCTCTATCCAATCCGATGAGTTTAAACTGTTTGCAAAGAAGGATGAGCAAGAAATTCAGCATTAGACATTCAAAGCTGGTAGAGAATTGCAGCTACAACTCTCGCAGAAGGTGGTTTTACGAATATTGACTTGGCAGTCCTGAATTCAAATGCATGCAACATTTTTCAGATTTTATTTACAACCTATTTTGAAACTTTTCCTTCCACCTTACAATTATGCAGATTTTGTGTAGGGCTACCGCATTAAGTTCAGGTGAAATCCATTGAAGTTGTTAAGTTTTAAATTTACAAAATTTGCAAAATGTCAGGGGATAGGAATCATGTTTCCAAGGCTCTGTATTTATAAAGATACCAGTAACATTTCTGGAGAAATGTAGCCTAATAATTCTGTAAACACTCTAAACTTGTCCTTATAAAGTAAAAAAATAAAAAATGACTCCAACTCTCTTTATAGCTGAGGAAAAATACGATTACATCTACAAAAAAAAGAAAGAAAAGAAATATATATATATATATATATATATATATATATATATATATATATATATATATATATAGTGCTTATCCTTGGTATATTTATTTTGAATTCAACATAATTCAAAAAGGACCTGTTTTGAAACTGTATTAAAATCCGACTAAACAGATATATCCATATTTTTAATAATTCCATGAGAAATGGTAGACAAGGCAGGAATGGAAGGGAGACCAGAGGATGCAGAATGAGCACGAGTAGCTCATTTATGCTCAAGGACTTGAGGCGGAGGTGAAGGCAGGAGGTGACTAGAGCAGACGATGCAGGCCGAAGGCTCACCGGAGCGGGCAGAGCAATCAGCAGGACCTTGCAGGAAACAGAGCAGATTAGCAGTACGCAGACACTGGAAACCTTCTTCAGTGAGGGCTGAACACAGGCAGAGTTTCGTAATCCAGCAGGCAGAGCACACAGAAACTGGGAGCGTCAAGGCGGCGGCGCACATGAGAGGTGATGAGACATCTGACAGAGAGTGGGTAGCTCACCTGGTGAGGCGGGTATATGAAGGCTGGGCAAGAGGTGAGCCGAGTTGGGATTGATTAGTGGCAGCAGGTGGAGCTGGTCTGAGCTGGTGGGATGGTGACAGATGGCAGAAGGCTGAGGGGAGGGAAACTAATTAGTCCAAAATGTCCAAGACTAGGACACAGCAACGTATAAAGAGGTGATTATAGGGTCAAACCTATCAATGTTATCAATGTTTTATCACCAATAAACTCAAAATGCAAGGATATTACTTATACAAAATAGTAATAGTAATAGTAATAGTAATATCATCTTTATTGTCATTGAAACATACATTGAAACATACATTACAACGAAATTCGTAAATACAGTAAAAGCAATTAACAAGCACTTAGGCAAAGAAAATATAGTGGGTAAATGACAATGCTTTTCTATGTTTACATATTTATACTGGATTAAATGAATAATTATAAATGAAATATGATCGTTAAAAATTGAGAGACCTCAAAAAATTCTTACTGTAGCCAAATAAACTAATTATAACTGTTACAGCTGCATGTCTAAACTTGTGAATGTTCCAGCTAGCATCACTGGAGCCATGATCAGAGTTCCAGCATAAAGCGTGTGCGCACATGTCCCACATAAGATTTCTGAGATAGGAGTCAGAGGAATAATCAAAAGAGTCTGACAGCCAATGAGCACCCGCAGAGAGCTTCAGACCTGGAGAATGGGAGGCACAGTTTGTCTCACAAAACATACAAAAGAGCCTCTATGTTTACTCACTGTGCACGACTCCACTGCTGAAGAATAAGCAAGTTGAAGCTTGTTGAAAGCTTTCTACAGAAGATTTGGACAAGCAGTGAACTACTGAGAAAAGGGAAAGATTATAGTCTGGTCAGATGAGGCCAAAACTGAACTCTATGGATGTCGTTCCACGCACCATGTTTGATGGATGAATGGTTCTGCATGTCACCTCAAAAAAAGGATTTTCTACAAAGCATTAAATACATTTCTGTCATTCAAATTTCATCCCTGTGTCATTGCTATTTGTTTTTACCTTTGATTCTATTTGTGGATTAATTTGCTTTGATTTTTCCATATTTGAAGATAACTTGGGTTGTCGTTGACAACTGGTGTGAGTTTTATGTTAAAGACACCATTGGAAACATTGAAACTGAGAAAATTGTGGTCTTGTTCGGTACTTGTTTTACATGCTGCGTGCCAAAGGAAATATCCCAGATTAATTTGGGAGCAGAGACAATTTAGTGAATTTAGTGACCCAGTTTCTTTTCCTCTAATAGGACCATCCAGACTATGATGAGGCTGTGTGTCATGCCTTCGTCCATGACATTTGTGTGGAGGCGGCCTCTTTTCCTTTTCTTCCCCAGAGCCTGGATGTCATCCTAGCAGTCTTTGTGCTCTCCTCCATTCATCCACAGCGGTAGGTGAAGGTTAGATTATAAAAGTGTAAGATTAACTAATCAGCTAGCAGTCCAATCCCCCTTCATGTTCTCTGGGTTTGTCTGAAAATCTTCTCTTTTTTTTTTTAAACCCAGATACTTTTTTACTGTGTCTTGTTACAACAACCGCAGATTTGAATGTATTTTCCTGAGATTTTACTAGATAAACCGACACAAAGTAGTGCATGGTTGTGAAGTGAAAGAAAAAAGACACATGGTTTTATTTTTTTCTTCAGGAATTTTCAAAGCAAACATGTGCAAGAAGATTCTCTGGTCACTGAACTTTTTGGCTTGCATGTAAAACACTGTGTGGCAGAAAACTGAATACTGAATACACCATACCCACCACAAAAGATGCCGGTGGATGCATCATGCCGTCAGGATTCCTTTCTCCAGCTGTGACGGGGGAGCTGGGCAGAGTAGATTTTTGTTAAAACCTGTTAGAAAAAGTGAAAGATTTATGGCTGGGGTGGAGCTTCACCTTCCAGCAGGACATGCATCCTGCTAAATCCAGTTGAGAATCTTTGGCAAGACTTTAAAATTGATGTTCACAAATGTTTTCAGTCCAATTTGACTGAGCTCGACTTATTTAGCAAAGAAGAATGGGCAAAGATTTCAGTCAGCAAAAGGTGGTTCTACATTGACTACAAATGCAGACAACAATTTTTTTTGATTTCTGTTAGAAAAATACTTTTCATTGTTATTTTTTTTCCATTTCACAAATATTCATGACTTCTTACAAGTACTGACTCAGGAGGGATGAATACAAATGCAAGTCATACATGTCCGATTTATTTATAAAACTAAATCTGAAACCATATGTTTTTTTAACTTCACATAAAATGCCCTCAAACATACTTTGACGTTTGTTGTTGAAATTTGACTAAATATGAAGAAGCTCAGGGTATATGTATGCTTGTCTAGGCAGTGTATGAGTTCAGTGCAGTGCAATATAAGAGCAGTTGATCCTGAGAGTATCTGAGAAGCGCTCATAAATCGTATATTTTGTTCACACTTGCATTGACTTTTATCTGCTGTACGCTTACCAAACAACAGTATGTGATGTTCTGTTTTCTGTTTACTTACAGAATGCAAAGAGTTGTGAACCAACTTTCGACGTATCTGAAACATGGAGGAGTTTTCCTCTTTCGTGATTATGGGAGATACGACTTTTCACAGCTACGGTTTAAGAAAGGTGAAGCTCATCACTGCATAAAAAAATAAGTTATCTATGTCCAAATTGGAATGCCGGACTTACCGTTCCTGATTTCTCAGTCTGTATGTTCTTCTTCTTCAAAGAAAAAGGTAAAAATTAAGTTTGCAATGAAAATTTGGGCATTCTTTTTTAGAATAGTCTGTATTTAAATGTGGAAGGAAGGATGAAAGGAAAAGAGGTAGCGAGCACACGAGTAAGAAAAGAAGGAAATGACACAAGAAAGGAAGCAAGCACACGGGAATGTCCAAACATGGAAGAGTTTAAAATGCTATTTAACAAGATGGTCATCACTGCATACGAATATGAGAAATAATTACTCGGTTATTACTGGTAATATTATTGTGATTGGTATTTGACGTTCTGGTTATTTTTGCGTTACTGTACAGTGACGCACAAATAATTGAATAGTATTGATGCTTTATAATGACATGCAAATAGCAAAGAATTGTAGATATAGAAAGTAGTTGTTAGGAAAAATGTTAGAACCAACAGTTTTAGGAACTGATTGGATACTGTTGCTTTGCTGCTGGAAAAGAGGTGGGTTTAAAAATAAGTGTATTCTAATGCAGAGGACAAATGAAAGAAGGGAAGCAGGGCACAAGGATTAAAAAGGACACCAGGAAGGAAAGGATGAAACACAAAAAGAAGTAAGGAAGAAAAGAAAGAAGAAAATGATATAAGAAAGAAGAAAGAACAAAGTAGGGAAAAGAGGGAGAGAAGAAGGGAGGACACAAGATTGTAATAGGGAAGTAAGAAAGTATGGAAACACAGAAGGAAAGACACAATATTTGGATAATAGTGTAACACGGTATTTTTAAAATATTTATTTATCTATACATTTTGTTTTTTCCATACTATAAAAATACTAAAATAAAATTAAACACTTTTCTAGACCTTGCAGGAACCCTGAAATGCACTGCACGAGGTCTATTTTGCCATTTAAAATACACATGGATTGCTTTAATCATTTTTTCCCCCTCAATACTTAGGTCGATGCATATCAGACAACTTCTACACACGTGGCGATGGAACCTGTGTTTACTTTTTTACCAAAGGTACTGATCTAAAGTTGTGCACTTTACTTCATACATGCAGGGAAACCAATGACGACAGCGCTTCATTCAGCATTTAAGACGCAAAGTTCAGTTTGCTGTTTACTGAACAGTTACCGTTATGTACTTTATGCCTTGGTGAATACTATTAATTTATCAATTAATTTCAATGTTTTCTGACTTTATATGTTTTAATCTGTTACTTCTTTAAATAGTGAATAATCTTTAAAAATATTTAGCCTTAAAAAAGTAATAAACAATACAGTACTTTTACTCATTTTTGAGTTTAAGTTGTATAATGTAACAAAACGTATAACTTTTGTTAACTATTGTTATAATCTGTAAATTATTTCAGGAAGACGATGACCCTAGAGTTGGGAAATGATTTTTGTGAAAACTGACTCCAGCTCTGGTTACTGATCATGCTTTATATATCATTTACAGAAGAGGTCCATGATTTATTTTCCAAAGCTGGACTTGAAGAAATTCAGAATCTGGAGGACAAACGCTTACAAGTGAACCGCGGAAAGAAAGTTGTAATGCGTCGGGTGTGGATGCAGAGCAAGTACAGGAAACCATCCTGAAGGCCCCCGGAAACACAGCTGCATTTTTTTAACGTGTCTTTGATACTATTTATACTTCACCCATTCAACTGTAAAATACATTATTTTATTTTTGTGCAACAATTGCAGACAAATAAGTGAAATAAACTACTGAAACACGGTTGTTCTGTCTTTTTATCCTGCTGTATAAATAATCAAGAGATTATGAAAATTGCTCTTGGTTAGAATCATTGGATTTGTGTACACCTATGCAATATACAGGAGGTTAGAAAATGCTAACCAGGTTTAAATTAACTAAACAGTGATTTAACCTTGTCAAAGTTTCCACTTTAATAATAATAGTGTCTTGTATTCATACCCCTTGAACACATTAGTCACAGTATTTGATTTTATGTGACAACCTAACACAAAGCGGTGCATAGTTTTTCAGTGGAGTGAAAAGTAATGCATGATTTGAAAAAATCATTTTCCTCATTAAAATCTGAACAGTGATGTTTATTTGTAGTCAATACTGTGTTGAACGACCTTTTGTTACATTTGCAGCTGCAAGTCCTTTGGGGTGTGTCTCTACATGTTTTGTACATTTAGTAACTAAAGCTGTTGCCCATCGTTCTTTCCAAAATAGCTCAAGATTAGTCCGACAGGATTTGTGAATCATACTTTTCAAATCTTGCCACAGATTCTCAGTTGGATTAGGTACTTCGGGGCACTCTGATGAATATGCTTTGATCAAAACCGCTCTATCATAGCTCTTACTGCAGCGCCCCCTAGATGGGGAAGGACGGACTCCTGCAAACCTTTAAAGGCTTTGTTTTGTACAAAAAGGGCTTTATTTTTGCCACGTTTCCAAAAAGTTATTGGCTGCCCTGTCAACAGATGCTCCTACCTGAGTCGTGGATCTCTGTGACACCACTGGAATTAGCTCCTCTATTTAATGCCCTGAATGTCTATTCTGGCAGTTTAGTTGTATGGCCACATTATGTCAGGTTCCCAGTTGTGTAATGCTCTTTCCATTGTTAGACGGCGGACTGAAAATTGCTCCATGTTATGTCCACAAAGCTTGGGAAATTACTTTACAGTATAACAATGCTTTAAAGTTGTTCACGTTGTTCCTGGCCCGTTCGTTATTGGTTGCACTGGATTTTATTTAAAGGTGTGAGAGTGAAAAGTATATGCAAGGCTTGTTATATTTTTCATTTCTTAAAAAACTTATTATTGTGTTATTTTATGATTATGCACAAATTGGGGTTTGTCTATTACATGAAATCCCAATAAAATACACTGAAGATTGTGGTTGACAAAGTTCAAGGGCTGTGAATACCTTTGCAAGGCAATTTGACATTAAGATGTGGTTAGGGCAAACATTTCTTGACATGAATGAAGATTAAACAGTTTGTTTTAATTGGTGATTGTGCACATTCTAATTTCAATTTTCTACCTTCTAAATCTAAAGCAGTTGTAAAGAACCTTGGAGTCATCATTGACTGCAGTTTGAAATTTGACAAGCAAATTGATAGTGAGGTCAGGGATAGTTTTTACCAGTTGTCTTTTGACAAAGGTTAAACCCTTGTCAAATCATATTGGTCTTGAAAAAAACTATTCACGGGGTTTTAAGCTTGATAAATGACTATTGCCACGTACTGTCGGTGTCTCCAAGTGGTCAATCAGCCGTCTTCAGATCGTTCAAAATGCCGCTGCCCGCTTTTTAACCAACATTCCCAGCACATCACCCCAGTACCTTTTTTTTTCTCTCCACTGGCTTCCAGTTTCTTTTAGGATTGAGTTTAAAATGTTATTTGTTTTTAAAGCCCTTAATGCTTTTGCCCCTCCATACCTGCCTGAACTTTTGTGAGTTTAGAACCCAACTAGGGCCTTAGGGTTAAAAAAAAACAGTTCTTTTTAGAAGTCCCTAGAGCTAAGTAGATACAAAAACTGGGGTGATCGGGCCTTCTTAGTCGCTGCGCCCTGGCTCTGGAACAAATTGCCTCTGGACATTTGTACCACTACTGACTGGCGTTTTTAAGGTCAAGCTTAACACCTGTTTATTCAGACTAGCTTTTAACATTCAGTAGCACGGTGTCATATTTTGTATTTTATTGCTTGCTTTTTTTGTTTATGTTTTTAATTCTGTTTCTATAATGTTGATTTTATGTACAGAATAAAACAATAAAAGTTGATTGATTGATGTAAAAAAAAAAAACTATTGTCATCACATTAGGATAATTTTCTTGAATCTTAGAAATGAACAGCTTACACCAATTTTATCAAGCAAAACTAAAGACCCGTGGCCAGTTGAGTTCTCTGTTTTATCAAAATGTTTTTTTTTCTGTTTTCTTTGTAAATATATTTTTCATAAATACTTTTTTTATTCTTTATTTCTTCTGTGTTTTAAATTACATTCTCAGTTATATGTTTGCATAAGACTATACATTTTAGATTATTCTAGTATTTTTCAGCATCTCGTTGAATATGTTGTAGACTTTTTAGAATAATTCAAGGTCAATGACATTTTAATATTGACTTATTATTATTATTATTATTATACAAACGAGCTTAACTGTATTGGTTGTTAACATAAATAATAACCTCGGCTTGTGACTGTGCCTTTCTTTATCGCCAAAGTTGAGTCTGTTTATTTTCTACAACATGGACATCGTCACGCACGCTGAACGCATCACCTCCGCGAGACGAATCTTTTGCACACGCCGCGTGACGTTTCACAGACAGCCAGTCGAAGACGGAGAGGTGGCCCTGGAGCCCGGACGCACTGCTTAGGTGTAAAGAGGTTTGTGCCCTAAAAGAACAGTAATATTCCCATTTTCTCTCACTGGCTGTCGGTGTACAAAAACGTGATGTGGTACGCCGCACGGTTAGTTTCCCAGTGAGTGTGAGCGACCGTGCGCTGCGGCGCCCTGTAGATTTAAAAAAAAAAAAAAAAAAAAAAAAAAGTAGCTTGATGAGAATCCAAAGTAGTGGAAGTTTGGAGGGGACGCCATCTTTGGTCCCAGCTCTCCACGTCCCCAACACGGACTGTGTTTTCAGCAGCATACCACGGCAGGGGTGAAGGCCTCGGAAGGTATCGTGAAACGTCTTAAAAAATCTCTAAATACTTTCTACTCGGTCCTCTGCGCGATTCCGAGCCTGGCGTGGAAACGATTCGCCACAAAGTGCCGAACAAATTTCCGTTGGCGAAAGCTGCCCGGTACTAGCTACCGTCCACAGTGAAGCGTCAGCTCCAAAGTCCATTGAGCCTGTTTGGCTAGCTTTTAGCACCGGAGACAGGGACGTAGCTCGGTGCTGCGGCCGGGGGCTCTTAACCTTTTAGACAAACAACCTGCACCGATGCGAACAAATCTAGATATCTTCGTAAAGGTGCACGTTCAAAACGCTGCAATCGACGCCGCTTTTATCACACATACACAAAAAAACAAAACAAAAAAAAAAAACACACCACCTCGCGGTGATGGCTAACACTTAACGACGAGTCAGTTGATGCGAGCAGGAAAGGAAAAAAAAAATCTAGCAGTTTCTGGAAGTGTTGACGTTAAACCGAAGGGGTTCGTAGCGAGCAGGGCGAGAGTGTGCATCCCCGCATCATGGACGCCTCTCCCCGTCCTGATTTTAGCCTTCACACACACCAATGTTGATTTCTGTGCTCTGTTGCCCGACTTGTTTGCCATCCTAACGGGGCAGGGATGCATGCATCGGCGTGTGATTTCTCCGAAATCACGCGCCTCTTCGCTGTGTATGCTGACACGCCGGACGCACGGGTATCCTTGTTTGACCCCCGTCTCTTTATTTGAGTTTGTTTAAAAAAAAAGTGTCACGGTGGGATACAAGCCGCTGCAACCTGCTGTTACCTCTCTTTTTTATATTAATCACGCCTCCCCCTCTTTTCTTTAAGGTCAATAGTTTACGCCACGTTTCGCGGCGACGAGGGACTGAGCTCGTATTTGGGGAAACTGTTATGGCTACCCCTCTGCTCCTTCTGTCACCCAGTGGAACACACGCTGATTAACAACAATGATGGCTGCCTACATCCGTATGCCACTTGTCATTGTTAGACGGGCGCTTCTCCTCCCGCTTTGAAAGTTGCCAGTGAATTGGCTCAAGTGCGGCGTGCTTCCCTCACATCGTGCCTTGAGATGCGTTTTCTTATTCTCGGCCAGTCCTGCAGAAACAGGTGGTCAGTCTGATGTCTGCTGAACGGCATGGAGTTAAAATGACATCCACAACAAGGGCTGTAAGGGTTCAACCGCAGGCTCCTGCAGGGGCTTGAAAATAGATAAGAGTCATGCACTGAGGCCTTTACTGTTTGAGACAGAAGGAAATCCTTGATAAAAGAAAAAGCACATATATGTGTGTGTGTGTGAACTGGTATACATGTCTTGGTGGCGTTGGGAGGTAGCGTAGGGACCCATACGTCTGTTTTGTTCCTGTTTTCCAAGAGACCCCCCCTTTTTTTTAAATCTAAAATCATATGATGGGTAGGCGTGGGCCAGTGTTCGACTCTCAGAAAGTAGCTGAATACACAAAAATGCCAAATTAAGATGTGTAACATGTATTTGCTAATTCTGCTGCTGAAATGTAACACATTAATTATTACACTTTAATTGTGATACAATAATAAGGAATGAGAATCTAACTATTAAATAGTGGCTTTAATGTGCCAATGCCGTAACGCATTCTCGTATTATGCTGCCCTACTCGTTATAGGCTACGACAGGTACAACAGGCTGATATCACCTGGTTAATTAGTCGGCTGCTAAACGGACACGTAGCTTTGTTCTCTGTGGTTGCAAAACAGTTTTAGCACAATGCATTGTGTTTTACCCAAAGAACAATAATATTTTCCAAACTGTAAAATTTGTCCTCCCTAATTAAGTGAAAAGGGGTAAGAGCCTTCTTTCAGCCAGCTGGCTAGCAGTCTGCAGCAACTCGTGTGGGAGGGCCATTTGCTAATTTACTCGATGTGCTGTACAACCACAGCAAAGTGATCATTCTGGCACTTTTTCCTTCCGTCTGATCAAAAGGACTTTCAACATTCAAGAGCGGTGAAGAAGATTTAAGCAATTTTGAAAGTTTAAAGATAATAAAATGGAAAGGCTTGATTATACTGGGTTACAGATCACAGACGCGTGCCTAATCAGGATAATTGAATTACTAGCAGCAGGTCTGGTGGAGATGTTTCAGTCCAAGAACCGGCGGGCTTAGTTAGAAGTTATTCAGGTCTTCTCTGAGTCAAAATAAATGTACTCCTTTTGCAAAGAGAAACACCTTAGATATGCTTTGCTTATCGGGGGAAATAAATCACCCTTTAATTTATTAAATTTATAAAGGGTGAAAATTTAAACTTAGAATTCAACTTCTTTGCCCTCCTGAAACTCTGCAGGGCCACCTTTTATACTTTTTAAGCACTAAGTTTCTGCACACACAGCTACCATGTTTTACTTGGATATTAGTTATTCATTCAGTGTTTTTATGCAGCTCCTGTTCCTACCAAGAAGTATCTTTTCCCTCCTGAGTTTTAGGAGCAGTTAGATGTTATTCTGCTTTAAATTTAGCACGTTGCATCAAATGCTGACCTCTTGGCTTCGGCCGGCTGTTTGGCGGATCTCCCATGACATGGTGCCCAAATACTCTAGAAACAATTACCGAGCTTTTCCTCGTTGTTTTTTGACAAGAACACAAACGGTGGTTTAAAAAAAAAAAAATCCACATTCAAAGATGTCAACCTGTGAAATATTTCACGTTTTAAATTAGACGTTTTGTCAAAAACTGTCATTCGGGTCCACACAATATACACTGTTGTAATCATTAGATTCTGCCGTTGTTGTGCCCCTAAATCGGACGGATCAAGATTGCGGTGAAAACCAGCAAGAGCAAGGGTTTTTAGATGTAGCACGTCCCCTGAGGGTTGGTTGAATGCCTACAACAGCTGCTTCCTGTGGATTTTGCTGTTCTTATTTTGGAGATCATCATTACCAACACTGAACATACCAGTCGTTTATTACCAGCGTGATTTATATTTGCCCAGTCAGGCTGGTCGAGGTTAAAGGTGAAAAGCTGCGCCGTTTATCTGAACAAGCTGGAAACGGAGCGGATGTTTCACCGGCCCAAGCATTTTTATTCAGTCATTACAAAATAGTCTCAACAGTTGACGGCAGCGTTTTGTTTTTGCTTTCGTCTTGAGGCTCCTTTATATGTACGGGAAGTGCACGCAGTATTCCTGTGGTTGGACGCAGATGATTTCGACAGTAAAATGTGCTGCAGATTTGATTAGAAGTCAAAGACCTATTGTGGGGAAACGCAACAAGACAAGTCGGTGTCTTGGGAAGGGGAGGAGGAAATTGAAGGGCTGCCAAATTGTTTCCGTCATTTTTCTTATTGCACAGCAACTGGAATTTTTAGCGCAATTATCAGGAAAATGCGCTGCAAAGTGTTTTGAGTTTTATGGGAGAAATTCCCCAGAACGTTGAATCAGATGGATACAGTGGATCCATTTGACGAAGAATAAAGTGTTGTTTTGCTCAGCCGGGACAAAACCTTAAAAGATGGCTAATGTGTCCTCGTCTGAAGTTTTCTGCAATTTAGTTTTCAGGAACAGTGCATTTAAACTGTAGTTGTAACGTGAAGGCCGTATTTTCTGTATTTCTGATTTTATCTAAAATTAATACCATTTCTGTTGGATAAGTTCTGAATTTTATTGAGCTTTGGTTTTGTATTGCTTAACTTCAGTCACCTAATAAGTGTAGCACATCAGGGTTCAATACAAATAATTAATTTGATACCAGCTGGACGGTATATTTTATATTTTTGTGCTGTAGTAGACAACTGTGGCTAGTCGTGGTTCACGAGTGTTATTTATTACACTTGCAGTACATCAAACGGCTCGTAATATTACCATTACAAGCTGTTTTCATAGCTGTCATACATTGTTTGATGGAAACAATCAATCATGTGTATGGCATGCAAATTCATAATTTCAGTTCAGTTTATTTATACAGCGCCAATTACTAACACGTGTCGTCTCAAGGCACATAAGAGATCAAAACAAAAGTCAATTAAAAAAATAAAGTAGTTCAGATTGGTTGAAAAGTTTTCTGTCTAAGGCCTTAAGGTAAACAAATGCTTTTCATGCGATTTTTGCCTTCCATCCACACAAAAACATTTCAAATCACTAAAAACGATTATTTATGAAAACTCCCTAACCCTAATGCCGAAGTAGAGATTTGAGAAAACCCAGTTTTTGTGCCTGCGTGTGTACGTGGCGAAACGGAGTTCTAGGGTCCCGCTCACCATGATCTGCAGCAAATAATGTGGCGCTGAGTTCTGATTGGCTGACATAAGTTTTAGCTTTGCGGTACACTGCCCCCTATGCATTTGCCATGTCTAAAACAACGCTCAGTGGCGTATTTCTGCAGGTTCGTGTAGATGAAAACTTTTCTGAAAATGATTCCAGGAGTACGATATTATTCATAAAAATGATGTGGAGGAGATATAAGTTTTTATAAAGACCCGGCTGCATGTTTACAAGGTATAAGAAAACCCAGCAGATTGCATCGAGCCATTGTCTTGCAGCATGCACTTCTCCTGGATCAGCTTGTAGTGACAGTGAACAGTCGTCTGCATCGTTGCTGACTTTGCAGCAATCCCTCATACCGAGCATGCATGTAGCGACAGTGGAGAGGAAAACTCCCCTTTAACAGGAAGAAACCTGCAGCAGAAAGTTTTAATTTTAAGGGTGTTGTGGGGAACTACAGCTACTCAGGCAGCTGCCTTTGTGGCATGAATCCAGTCTAAAGATTATAAAAGGCTGTTAGGTGGTGTTTAAGGTGCATATATTACAGTAATCAGTTTGGAAAATGTATTTAATATGAATTAGAATAAATGGCATTTTTCATCAGACAGATTTTCATGTCTATCAGTGGGATAATTGTTGTCATAGCTGTGTAGTTACACAGCTAATTCTGTAAATATGCTGTTTATAACTTACCAAAGAGACATTTTAAGCGGATTTTCAATCAGCAAATTTGGTAAAGCTCAGACCTGCCTATATCAATTTTTATCTCAGTCTAGTTTCTCTTGTAGAGCTGTAAATAGCAACATATTCTTATGTTAGAAACTGAAAATTTAAATGTCTGAATGATAAAGTGATTACAGTTTTACAAAAAATATGCAATCGCTATTTTTCTCTGCATCACTCAAAATTTCTAAATGCTGTAAAAAATCTTCAGATTATGCGACATTCGTATCTGTACAAATAAAACGGAACTAAAATAGCTGCAGCATTTGGAGGCAATGATTCATATTTTTTTGAGACGCATCTAAAAAGTGTTGCCGTGTCAACTCATTCATTCCTTTTAGGGATGGACAGCATATCCGCGTTGGCTTCAATATCGGCCGATGTTGGTCAATTTTCACAAATCCAAATCGGTTCTGATGAGTAAAACTTGGCAAACAATGTCTATTTCTTCCATCTTATTGCTGTTTTGGGAGGAGGAGGAGGTTGGCAATGTGGTATTTGTTTGGCCGCGTGACGGCGATGCAGCGCAGGGTCGGGTGGTGTTTCACTGCGTCGATGTCAGCAGTGTTTGGACGATTGGCAGCGATATTAACATCGGTTACAGGGTCCTCACCAGGATCTTTTTCAGCGTGATGGCTGGCAGCGCTGGTGTGTCGTTTCTAGCTTCTCTGAGTAAATTCCCGCAGCGGGTCGTTGCGTGGTGCAGCTCGAAGGGGGCTGTTCGACAGGCTAATAACAGCTGCTTTAGCTCATGTTGTTCAGGAGGTTTGTCGCTGCGCTGATGCACGTTCAAGAGCTTTACCGGCTTTACTTTGTTGCTCTAAAGCATCCGTGTCGTACGTAGTGACCGTTAGACTAAAATGAGCGCAACGGTCTAATTTCAGCGTAACTTTTGACATCTTTCAGCGTAACGGTTCATTAGGCAGTAATGCGCCGGCGAGAACCCTGGGAGATCGATGTCTGCCCAAATGTCCATGTCCGTGCATCCCTGATTCATTTATTGTCGGCTGTAAAGGAGATTAAGGCACCTTGCTGAGATGATTGATCATTAGTTATTTATATTAGGGGGGAGAGGCGACGTCACGTCTTGTTTAAGAGAGAGCGGTCTGTGTTACGTGGTACCGCAGTTAAACAGGATTGATTCCCGGGTTGACAATTGTTAGTCCAAGATTGATGATTAGCACCCTTAACGCTGTTCTTCTTACTAAATGTGTATCAGCCTGTGGAGTAAGTACATCCTTGTCAAAGATTTCCAAACGAGCGCCAACTTTTCCTGATCCATCGTCTTCCACTAGAGAATTAATAAAACAGAGATAACTCTTCCTGTTATCTGCTGACTCCCCCTTGTAGCCGCAGAAATAAACACCCAGCATGCCTCAGTAGAAAATAGTTACTTTTCTAGAAGCTTCTTACGGCCCTTTGTGTTTCCTCTGACTTCATTTCATACATCTCACTGTGATACTGAAAGCAGCTTACTTTGAGTCTTCGTCCAGCTAAAACAAACGTCCTCAGTGTTTCGGTTTCCACCGCTATAGTATGTCACTGATTAGAAATAAGATCAAGGTTTTAGTTTCTGAGTGACTGCGGTCACCAGCCGATTTCTACCGTGCGTCTCCAGGGTTTTATGGGGGACTGGTGGCCTAGTGGCGTCCTGAGAAGGCTGTAAGCACCCGGGTCGCTCACCGCAGGCGGCCGCCATGGCTAGGCCTGTCACGATAACCAATTTGGCTGGACGATACATTTTTCAAAAACTTGTTGTGATAATTATTGTCATTTGGAGACCTTTTTCAACTACTAATATGATGACGGCATAATAGGGCTGGGCGATATAGAAAAAAAGCTTATCGATTAAAAAAAATGCATATTGATCGATATCGATAATTATTGAAAGTATTTAAAACCATATTTTATGTGCAGCTCTGCCTGGACATTTTATGATATTGCTAAATTATTTAATTTTAATAAAGAACACAAACACAGAATTCCAATTAAATCTTTATTTAACCAACTTTTTTAACCATAACAGCATTTTTTTAAGAAAAATAACTTAAGAGACCTGAGTTATGTTATTAATAAATAAAGACTTTATTATTAAATAAAGACCTAAATAAATATACCAAATAAATAAATAAAATAGCCTATTTAGGTGGGAATAGTACACTAGTTACTTCTCAGGTTTCATAATTGAGAGGCTGACGCAGGTCCGAGGTAGTGGCGTGTAAGGACACAGGCTGCAGCTCATTTTGCACTGATTCACGGCACTCGTTGTACAATTTAGGGAGCGCTGTTAGAGAAAAAACTTGCGTCCCGGAACTTTATATCACGGACTTTATACCTTGGGGAGTGGCGAGTAATTGTTTGAAGCCAGGTTTTTTAACTGCAGACAACAGCAGCATGCCCGCGGTGTCGCGCGGAGCTGCACAGTTCGCGCAGCAGCACGTGCGGAGTGAGCGGCTGACGTGATGAAACAAGTTGGTTGCGTTACCAGACTTTGCTTTTACCGGTTCCTTGCAAGTTTTACAAATCACTGGTTTATTTCTGTCAGACTGGTGAACTAGTAAAACCCCGTTTTGGGACAATTTCCTCCGCCGCTCCGTGCTGCGACATATTCACATGCTCTGTGTTGTGGTTTGAGAGGGCGGGGCTTTGTGACGACGTGCCTGGGTCCGCGATTACGATTGGTCGAGAGGAAGTAGTGACTGTAGCATCAACTAATATGATAGGCTGAAAGGAAGGAAGGAAAACTGTTTCTATTGAACTTTTATCGACCCTATTTTTTCCTATCGCGCCACACGTCTATCGATCGATATATATTGTTATTGAATTATCGTCCAGCCCTACGGCATAATAAGGTAGGCATATCCTCTCGACCTACGGGCTCAGACAAATAAGAGGTTTATATCCAAAAAACTCGCACCCTGCAGCGGTCGTGTTCGGCTTTGACACCAACTTCATTTCTTTTCAAATTAGCGTTTCTGCGGCTCTCCCTCACCAGGCTCTCATGTTAACTTCTAGCATGTGGCCACGTGACACCAGCTGGGCTTCCCCCACCGTATCAGAAGCCTGGCGACCAGGCTTTACTTCTTCCTGCCTCAGAGAGAGGAGACGGAAACACGAGGGGAAATAAGCCAGCATCCATGCGCAAATTTTTGCGCTTATTTTAATTATGTGATTAAAATTGATCGTGCGATTAATTGGTTTATTGACTATCGCGACAGGCCTAACCATGGGTCCCTGAGCTAGACCCTTAGCCGCAGATGTATCCCAGGCGCCACTCGGTGTAGGCAGCCCACTGCCCCCTGAGGGATGGGTTAAACGCAGGGGGAAGATTTCCCCTCTGTGGGACTATAAGGGAAATCTTTCTTTCTAATATAAGAACGTTAGTTTGAAAAATAGGTCTGTGTAGTGTGTGGCATATTACATTAGGCTGATAAAACACTTAATGTTGTCTATGTAGGCTGTTGTGCTTCTACAGGTTTATTATTATTGTTTAATAATTGTTTATTATTGTAATTTTCAAATATCTATTTTTTTCCTCCTTTAAACGGGTCTAGACTATTCCCACCTCTTGAAATGCCGGCTGCTATGCTAAGGCCCGGTAGCTGTTCAGAAATGGTCGCCTCATTAAAGCACGGGCGTAGTGTGCAGGCACCTCCGAGTCTGCGGCAACACAGAATCCCAAGGAGCTCCTGTATCGTTCCCACAGGAGCTCAGCATTCAGCATCGCCTAGCAATGGCAACATTTCTTTCGGACTCTCAGGATGACGACGTTTGTAGCGCAGAAACGTCTGGAACCTCTGAACTGCTGGAAATCATTTTTTGATACCTGCAGCGATGTTAACTGTATAGAGTTATAGCAGTTTGGGCAAGAGTAAACTATTTTTAAGAAAAATGATACCACTGGTTTTTAACTGCATTGGGTTTTCTCAATGCACCTTGAAAAAAAATGGATGTAAAATAGTTCTCTATGTAAAAATGCTTTTACTATCGATACTGTGGCATCTGCTCTCTTTATGGAGCAATCCAAGTGTCCATTGAGTGAAACCCTGAATATAAGGCGTACTCTGAATTACTGCTCGTCTACCCAGGCACCATGGAGGAGCTGCACAGCCTGGACCCCCGCAGACAGGAACTGCTGGAGGCTCGTTTCATGGGAGGGGTCAGCGGCAGCACAGGGGGAAGCACCTGCAGCACGAGCGGAGGAACCAAAGTGAGTCAGAGTGACGTGACACTGGTTATCCCGGCTTTTGAAATGGTCGAGGGTTTGCTTTCAATCCGTTTGGGGATCCCTGTAGCTGATTTGAACCTAAACGTGTTCCATTTCCTGCAGGGACTGACCAACAATGAATGTTCAAATCATAGTTTTGGCAGTTTGGGATCCTTGAGCGACAAGGAGTCAGAGGTAAGACATCGACATCCGACGTATGCCTTTAGAACCTCGGACGCAATATTTGGTGGGTTATGTATATCTCTGCTTGTCCAATATATACTTGACCTGTTGGATGGACTTCCCTAACGCCCACAGCGGACACATTTCAGTGACAAACGACCTGTTTGCAAAGGAAAATAACAATCGTTAAACAAGCCGGACGTTGCAGGAAGAAAGAGATGTCAGCTCAACAAAGTAGCTATTTTGTGAAAGCTGCAGTTTGGATGTCAATCCTGCAGTTGGAGGAGGGGGAAGATGGAAAAGTCAGGAGGGTTGCAGGAACCATAGAGAGCGGCTCCCACTGTGGAGCTAAAATGGAAGAGCACAGTTGGTCCTGATTTTGATAGCAAATAAATAATTTATGAACAAACTTTATTAATGTTGCATGTCTTTAAAAAGCTGCTCTTCTAATCGCTTTGGTCTGACGTGTTAAGCTTGTGTTTTTATTGCCGTACTATGCAGAGCGTGTTCAGTTGGGAGTTTTGTTTGTGTTTGATGGCTCAAATGATGTTATTGGTTGCATTTTGAACATGTGGTCAATAATCCATTTCATTTTTTTTCTTCACTGAGTGATTAACTTGCTCTTTGCAATTTAAGTCACTTCTGTGTTGAAGCATGCAGAAGGAGAGCTGTATGTTTTCACCCAGCTGTTGGAGGCCGGATCAGAGTCACAATTAGCACCGCTGGGTGGTGATTGAGACCAGATGTTAAAATGTTGCGGTATAGATCATGTTTTGCTTTTTAGGTCATAACGCTCAGTTCTACTTTTTTTGTGTCATTAAAGTGTGTATATAGAAATATGGATGAACTGATTAAAACGATCAGTGTCTGATGACCATACAGCTAACAAAAGTCTCATAATGGCTCATTTTGCCAAGGTCAGTACACTCCTGTGGATGAATGAAAGGCATGCGTACCTGCAGCAGCATTTAATGCTTCTTTTTGAGCGCATACTTTTACCCGTGTGCGTTTTGTAAAAAAGAGAAATGACTCGGTCAGCCTGGAGCTGAACTTTAAGAACTATCACTCTGTTTTTTCATGTTTTCTGTACCTGTTAATCTTAAACTCGTTTACATCATCCTGGGTGTATTTAAAATTGCTATTTGTACTGGTAGGTTTAATAAAAAACTGGAGCGAAAAATGCAATATTCAGTTTTTTGTTTCCTCTTGGAAAATTTAAATGAAACACCTGCTGATGGATTTTATCAAGTGTACTTTAGGATTATGCTTGCTGTGATTTTTTTTTTTTTTTTTTTTAAATGAAGAGTAGTCTAGTAAATCTTTGGTTTTGGTCTAAAATTGTCCTGTTTTTCCTCATTTACTAGGGGTCTGATGTAAAAAGAGGCAGTTCTCCTGCATATTCGGTGGGTATATAAAATATACCCACTATAAAATAATTTATAAGGGGCTGTTGCTGTTTAAACGGTTTGGTAATTATTATTGACTTGTCAGTCAGAAGTTAGAGTAATTTATGGAAAAATGGAGGTAATAAAATCAAAAATAGAAAACGAATCAAAGCAAAATCCCTGTTTTGCTTAAACGTAGATTACAATTATCAGTGTAAAGATTTTGAGATTAGCTGTATGCTCGCTAAAGCTGCAGTCCAGGTGGATAACAGGTTAAAAGTTGTTTTTGTAATAATAACTTACTATTTATTTCCTTTTTATATTTTAGACTCCAGAAAAGAAGCAGTCGGAAACAACCAGAGGCAGAAAGAGGAAGCCTGACATCCAGTCAGAGAGCAGCCAAGGTTCAGTTCTTTTTATTTTTCTGAAAATATTTTAAAATACTTTTTTTTAAACACGGGTGTAATTTGAAAAATATTTCTATACATTTAAAAACGTCTGTCTTCTCTCTTTGAAGGAAAATCTGCTGTACGAGGACCCAAAATAAGTGATTATTTTGATGTAAGGTTGCGTGTTTATATTACACATTTCTTTAGCTGCGTGGCTTGTGTGAGTTTCTGTTTACAAGGCGAGACCTCTGGGGTCCGTTATTCGTACGTCGCTAACTCAGTTAGCTGGATTTGATTGTTGACGATTTGGCATGATCTTGGATCGTTTGGTTCTTCGAAAGACATCCTGGACTTGTCATAGCAACATGTGTGCAAGCTTAAACCTGCTTGAGAGCAGGCTTATTTCATGTAAACAGGATTAGATCGCAGCTTTATAAGAGGAGGAGATGGGGAAGTCTGTCGTATCCATTGCGTCCATTTTTACGACAGAAACCTGTTGCGGAAGGTGCAAGAATAATTTGCAGAGTTTTTCGAATTAATCGCGTATTGCGCAATAGACAGGATCCTTGAGCGCAGCGCGACAGTGTAATTGTAGAGAGATTTTTCTTGGTGGCTGTTATAAACAGACAAACACATCATTTAACAGTGGCTTTTAAAGAAGAAAAAGTGGTGTTAGAGCCATAAATAAAAAATATTTAAGTTATTTGTATGATGGTTTGCTTTTTATTTTTATCATATTCAGAAAGAAGATTTGCTCAGGCTATTTTATTGTGAAGTTTAGTTTTACTTTGAAAGGCTTGCTTCCCGTCGAGCCGTATATTCTATTAGAAAAAACTATGGATGGATTATCGAGACACGGAGCAATACAGTTTTTGACCGTGTAAACTGTGGATGACTTGGAAAAGGAATAACTTAATTTTTTCTAGATAAAGAATTATGTGTTAAAATTTCCAGTTTGCACGCGTCCTTTACTTCCAGTGTCTAAGGAATTACACCGATGTTGGATCTGTTGCCATAACAAGTGGCTTTTTAAAATAAAGTATAATAATTAAAGGCTACCATTTTGTAGAATATTCTTGTACTTCACTTTTACTTGTCCCCATGTTCTAGTGCAGGGGTGTCAAACATACGGCCCGCGGGCCGGTTCCGGCCCGCCGAACAGTTTAGTCCGGCCCGGTGGCTAAATCCATTGTCATTATTCAAAAAAAAAAAAAACTTTTTTTTTTCTTTTTTTTCTTTTTTTTTCACAGTGTCCTGTCTGGCAATTCAATTCAATTAAATTTTATTTATATAGCGCCAATTCATGAAACATGTCATCTCAAGGCACTTTACAAAGTTAAGTTCAATCATATTATACAGATTGGGTCAGATTATACAGATTGGTCAAAAATGTCCTATATAAGAAAACCAGTTGATTGCTTCAAAGTCCCGACAAGCAGCATTCACTCCTGGAGAAGCGTAGAGCTACAGGGAGAGTCGTCTGCATTGTACATGGCTTTGCTGCAATCCCTCATACTGAGCAAGCATGAAGCGACAGTGGAAAGAAAAAACACCCGTTAGCGGGAAGAAAAAACCTCTAGCAGAACCGGGCTCAGTATGAACGGTCATCTGTCTCGACCGACTGGGGGTTACAGAAGACAGAGCAGAGACACAACAAGACAGACAAAAAGCACAGAAGCACACATTGATCCAGTAATCTGTTCTATATTAGATGGTAATAGTCGGTGATCTGTCCTCCCTGGATGATTTCACAGTCAACAGAACGTCAGACCAGGTGTACCTACTATGAAGAAAAAAGAGAGAGAACAAAAAGTTAAAAGCTGAAATGACAACAGTCATTTCAATGTAATGCAATGCAAATCTGGAGAACAGTAGAAATCAGTAGAGTGAGAAAAATAGGCCCTGATGTCCTCCAGTAGCCTAAGCCTATAGCAGCAAAACTATAGAGGTAGCTCAGAGTAACATGAGCCACTCTAGTTATAAGCTTTGTCAAAAAGGAACATTTTAAGATTAGTCTTAAAAGTAGACAGGGTGTCTGCCTCACGGACCAAAACTGGGAGTTGGTTCCACAGGAGAGGAGCCTGATAGCTAAAGGATCTGCCTCCCATTCTACTTTTAGAGACTCTAGGAACCACCAGCAGATCTGCAGTCTGAGAGCGAAGTGCTCTGTTGGGAACATACGGGGTAATCAGAGCTCTGATATATGATGGAGCTTGATTATTAAGGGCTTTATACGTTAGAAGAAGAATTTTAAATTCTATTCTTGATTTAACAGGAAGCCAATGAAGGGAAGCTAAAATTGGAGAAATATGATCCCGCTTGTTGATTTTCATCAGAACTCTTGCTGTTGCATTTTGGATCAGCTGAAGGCTTTGAACTGCATTTTTGGCAATGTGGCAATAAGAATTGTTGTCTCAATGCCAAAAAGAGCTGACCAGAGCTCATCAGATTTGACTTTCGCAAGTGGAGCAGTACGGCTTTTGCCATAGTGCTCCGCTTGATTTATGAATGTGAATAGTTTTATTATGATTCATGCAGGGAATAGCTCAAATCATAGGGACACTACAATGGGAAAGTAGGAGATGAAAGGAAGAAAAAAAGAAAAAGGGAAAGAAAGAGAAGATAAAAGGAAGAGAATGATAAAAGAATTATTGAAAAAAACATGTACTTCGTTTAATTGAAAATCTGCAGTTCCTATATTGTCCACGAGGGGCACTGTGTTTTAATCAGCAGATGGTAGCACTGAGCTTCAGATGTGGAAAATTGATTTTAAATCATTTCTTAATTTTTATCTGTTTGATGTATTTTGTCATGCAGGACAGTGTTTTTAAGTTCCAAAAAATGTGAATAAATTTTTTTCAACATTGTACGATCACTGTGATCAGTTCTTATGCATAATGCACTTAAGTAAATGTTTAACCGAGTAAAAGTATTGTTGAAATTGCACATACTTTTCTTAAAAACGCTGAGGTTATTCATAATATATTGTGTAAAAGTGAAATTAATTTAATATAAAAATCAACAACAAGTCCACTTTTATTAGTTCTATTTAATCTTGCAATGAGTTTACTCGTGTGGCCCTCTTGAGATCAGATTAAGCTGAATGCGGCCCCTAAACCAAAATGAGTTTGACACCCCTGCTCTAGTGGGTCCCGTGGAGGCTCTGACATAAAAGAACAAAGTAAATATGAAATTATTAAAATGCAAAAATACATACTGTAGAAAGTGATAGAAACATCTAACATGGACAGCACTTATGCATTTAATTTGTCTGCTACTTTTTGCCAGCCCTCTCTCCTGGCTTTAGCAGACTTTGAGGTGTTCCTTGTCGTTTTAATTAATGACTCAAATTCAGCATAACCTTCCATTAAAAGCTCGTGTTCTGCTTGGGAGAAAAACTGTGGGCGTTCTTTGGCCATGCTGAACAGCCAATAGCAGCGTTGCTGATCATTGTTTCTACTATCGACACATTTCCCCTTTTAAAGCGACGCATGAACGCGCCGTTATCTCAGATAACTCAATCCAGCGATACTAATCATAAACAACAGGTGTGTTCGAAGAACCCAATTAGCCGGATCATGATTAGCTGGATGAAGTCATCTTGGATGTCTCATTTGATTTCGGATGTTTTAAGCAACGTACGAAGAACGGACCCCAGCTGTCGCCACACGTTGAACTTGGATGAACGTTGTTTTCGTTTTGTAGTTTCATGGTGGGAATGGCTCCAGTCCTGTGAGAGGTCTGCCCCCAGTGCTCCGCTCACCCCAGAACTCACATTCCCAGTCGGCTCAGGGCGTTGCTGTAAGTCCTCCCAAATCTCCAGACCCAGATCTCCTTTGGTTGATCCGTTTGATGCGAGTCGATCCTAACATTTTTTTTTTTTTATCTTTTTCCGTTTCAGGTTAGACAAAATAGCTCCTCTCCTACTAATATGTCTTTTGGGGACCAGATGACAAATCCAAAGCAACTATCGGCCAAATTTGTTCAGGTGATTGTGGCAGAAGATGGCAAACATTTTTTTTTTTTAATAACTTGCATTAGTTTGGGAATCCTCTGCTAACTTTTCTCTGTGTTTTACCCTAGACTGATCTTACAGTTTTGAAATTGGCCGCCCTTGAAAGTACGAAGAACCTAGACCTCGAGAAGAAGGAGGGTAGGATAGATGACTTGCTAAGGGTAAGAGACAAACGGGCCTGGTTTGTAATGACATTAAAATAAAACGAAGCCTCCTCAGTTTTTGAATCTCTGAATTACAGACGTAGGACGTGTAAAGGGACTTCTGTGCTGCTAGCTGATGGATTCTTTTCCTTATCCTGCTTTTTCAGGCAAACTGTGATCTCAGGAGGCAAATAGACGAGCAGCAGAAATTACTTGAAAAGTATAAGGAACGCTTGCATAAATGCATGGACATGAGCAAAAAGCTGCTCATAGAAAAGGTACCTTTATTTTCTTTTTTACTGTTTAAAGTCATTGATGAACTATATGCAAACCCTGAAGCAAACCCCCGCTTGATGTGATTGTTCAGAGCAACCAGGAGAAGCAGGCTTGCCGGGAGAAGAGCATGCAGGATAGATTACGTCTGGGCCATTTCACCACGGTGAGACACGGGGCCTCATTCACAGAGCAGTGGACAGACGGCTACGCCTTCCAAAACCTTGTCAAGTAAGGCCATTCTTCTGTTAAATCATTTTACTAAACATTTGGGGAAAACAAGTTTCTAATGCTGGAGATAATTTAAAGCGTGCTTAAACATGCAAATCCTGTGTTTGCGTTGACAGGCAGCAAGAGTGGATAAATCAACAGAGAGAAGACATCGAGAGGCAGAGGAAACTTCTTGCGAAGAGGAAACCTCCGTCCTCCAGCAACTCCCAAGCACCAACCCTGAACTCGGAGCCAAAGCAACGCAAAACCAAGGCAGTGAACGGAGCAGAAAACGATCCCTTCCTAAAACCCAGCCTACCTCAACTGTGAGTCTCGGGCTCCCTGGATCTTTCACAGCTGTATCTTGGCTTAAGACGCTGCGTAACGGTTTTTCCTGCAAAAGTAACAACAGATTTATACGTATGGCTCTTTCAGTCAGTGATTTACAAAGAATAAAAACATTGGCAAGAGTTGCATATATTTGGAAAGCAAAGACACTCAAACAAATTGAAATGAATAATAAAATCATAAAAATAACATTAAAAAGATAAGAATAAAATCAAAAATTTTAAATGGTCACTGCAAAGATAAAATGAGTCGAACTGAGTACAAATCACCGTATACGGTGAGAGCAGCGGAGCTACAATGAACGGCTAACACCAAAGCTAACCGCTAAGCTAAGCGGATACATAAACCTTAGAGATGCGCAGCCAGCAAGTGGAAACTAACAAAGTTCAGGCATGCTGGAGTTATATGAGGGCGTCAGAATGATGTTATATGGGACAACCAACAGATACGGTGATTCACCTGGGAGGTGAGAGCAGAACCAAAACTCTGACCAATCCCTGCCATTCGGTCCGAACGGCAGGGATTGGTCAGTTATTACAGGCCTGCAGCTCCCACAGAGATAGATCCTTATTTTTTATTTTTCCTGAATACATAACGTATTGTCTACTTTTCAGAATGGAAGGACAATTTTACCCAGTATAACAAAAAGTGTTTCTCTGTACAGGATCACCAACTATAGCTTTAAGTATTTCTAGATCAAAAACAACCTGTAATCGGTGTAACTTCCCCCTCTCTACCTCTCATTCTGTTAAGGCTGACTCTAGCAGAGTACCACGAGCAGGAAGAAATCTTCAAACTGCGACTTGGACATCTGAAGAAGGTTCGTTTTGAGATTTTCCGAAAACACTAAATATTGAATACAATATAGTTTCTTCACCTCTTCCGTAATTGTCTGCAATGTGCAACGATATCATTGGTGTTTAATTTGAAACTCAATTGTTAGAAATTAGATTTTTCTCCCCTTTTTAAAAACCAAGTCAGGAGAAACATTGCTGTGCTGGAGGGTTGGGAAGATCTCCTCTCCTTGCTGTCAGTTCTCTAAAGTTGCTCCTTTGCCCTCATGTGTTTACACGCTTGAATTATTTATAGGAAGAAGCTGAGATCCAGGCTGAGCTGGAGCGCCTGGAGAGAGTCCGCAACCTTCACATTAGGGAGCTGAAGAGAATAAATAATGAAGACAGCTCCCAGTGAGTCTAAACACATTTCTTTTACAGCTCACACAGATACCATCAACATCCACCGAGCTGTGCCCCCGCTATCGTTTGACAAAATGCAAAATAAAGAATGAAGTAGAAATGATAAACGTTCTCCGTTCTCCCCCTCAAGATTTAAAGACCACCCCACGCTAAATGAACGGTATCTGCTCCTGCACCTCTTGGGCCGTGGGGGCTTTAGTGAAGTTTACAAGGTAGGCCCTGAAGCGTCCAGAGATGGGTCACCCGGCGCTGGGCGGCGTAACCAACTTCTGCTGTTTGTGCTCCTCAGGCTTTTGACTTGATCGAACAACGGTATGCTGCTGTGAAAATTCACCAACTTAACAAGAACTGGAGGGAAGAGAAGAAGGAGAACTATCACAAGTACGCGGCTCCAATTGGAAACCAAAGGAAATTAGCTCTAATCTTGAGCGTCTGGGCCTCGTCTGTTTGGTTTAACGGTGTAAATGCGGTCCTCTCTTTGACAGGCACGCGTGTCGAGAGTACAGAATACACAAGGAGCTGGACCACCCTCGGATCGTGAAACTTTACGACTACTTCTCGCTGGATACCGACACGTCAGTAACCTGGTGGCTTCTTGTTCTTTCAGTCGTGTTTGTGCCGTGTCGGCCATGATCCATTTAACGGCGGTCCACTTGCACAGGTTCTGTACCGTCATGGAGTACTGCGAGGGCAACGACTTGGATTTCTACTTGAAGCAGCATAAGCTAATGTCGGAGAAAGAGGCGCGGTCTATCGTCATGCAGATCGTCAACGCACTAAAATATCTAAATGAAATCAAGCCTCCCATCATCCATTACGACCTAAAACCAGGTAAGCGCGCCGTGCGAGCACTCGGCGGCTGCCGGCACGGGACCGCAGCGCCAGAGTTGACCTTGCTGTTCTCCGACACGCAGGCAACATCTTGCTGGTGGACGGCACGGCCTGCGGCGAAATAAAAATAACCGACTTCGGTCTTTCCAAAATCATGGACGACGACAACTACGGCGTCGATGGGATGGACCTGACGTCGCAGGGGGCAGGGACCTATTGGTGAGCAGAAGCAACACTGCCCGCATGCATTCGTCATATTTCTATTGACTGAGGAGGTGTTCAAAGGATGCACAATAATAAACCCACCGATCTCTATTTATTCACTGGATTGCTGATTTGCCCGAAAAACTGAAGTCACTGGCCGCCATCTTGCTACTCCCTACTCTCACAGAACCCCATAGGATTATATATACACTACCGTTCAAAAGTTTGGGGTCGCCCAAACAATTTTGTGTTTTCCATGAAAAGTCACACTTATTCACCACCATACGTTGTGAAATGAATAGAAAATAGAGTCAAGACATTGACAAGGTTAGAAATAATGATTTGTATTTGAAATAAGATTTTTTTTTACATGAAACTTTGCTTTTGGCAAAGAATCCTCCATTTGCAGCAATTACAGCATTGCAGACCTTTGGCATTCTAGCTGTTAATTTGTTGAGGTAATCTGGAGAAATTGCACCCCACGCTTCCAGGAGCAGCTCCCACAAGTTGGATTGGTTGGATGGGCACTTCTTGCGTACCATACGGTCAAGCTGCTCCCACAACAGCTCAATGGGGTTCAGATCTGGTGACTGCGCTGGCCACTCCATTACCGATAGAATACCAGCTGCCTGCTTCTGCTCTAAATAGTTCTTGCACAATTTGGAGGTGTGTTTAGGGTCATTGTCCTTTTGTAGGATGAAATTGGCTCCAATCAAGCGCTGTCCACTGGGTATGGCATGGCGTTGCAAAATGGAGTGATAGCCTTCCTTATTCAGAATCCCTTTTACCCTGTACAAATCTCCCACCTTACCAGCACCAAAGCAACCCCAGACCATCACATTACCTCCACCATGCTTAACAGATGGCGTCAGGCATTCTTCCAGCATCTTTTCATTTGTTCTGCGTCTCACAAGCGTTCTTCTTTGTGATCCAAACACCTCAAACTTGGATTCATCCGTCCACAACACTTTTTTCCAGTCTTCCTCTGTCCAATGTCTGTGTTCTTTTGCCCATCTTAATCTTTTTCTTTTATTGGCCAGTCTCAGATATGGCTTTTTCTTTGCCACTCTGCCGTGAAGCCCAGAATCCCGCAGCCGCCTCTTCACTGTAGATGTTGACACTGGTGTTTTGCGGGTACTATTTAATGAAGATGCCAGTTGGGGACCTGTGAGGCGTCTGTTTCTCAAACTAGAGACTCTAATGTACTTATCTTCTTGCTCAGTTGTGCAACGCGGCCTCCCACTTCTTTTTCTACTCTGGTTAGAGCCTGTTTGTGCTGTCCTCTGAAGGGAGTAGTACACACCGTTGTAGGAAATCTTCAATTTCTTAGCACTTTCTGGCATGGAATAGCCTTCATTTCTAAGAACAAGAATAGACTGTCGAGTTTCAGATGAAAGTTCTCTTTTTCTGGCCATTTTGAGCGTTTAATTGACCCCACAAATGTGATGCTCCAGAAACTCAATCTGCTCAAAGGAAGGTCAGTTTTGTAGCTTCTGTAACGAGCTAAACTGTTTTCAGATGTGTGAACATGATTGCACAAGGGTTTTCTAATCATCAATTAGCCTTCTGAGCCAATGAGCAAACACATTGTACCATTAGAACACTGGAGTGATAGTTGCTGGAAATGGGCCTCTATACACCTTTGTAGATATTGCACCAAAAACCAGACATTTGCAGCTAGAATAGTCATTTACCACATTAGCAATGTATAGAGTGTATTTCTTTAAAGTTAAGACTAGTTTAAAGTTATCTTCATTGAAAAGTACAGTGCTTTTCCTTCAAAAATAAGGACATTTCAATGTGACCCCAAACTTTTGAAAGGTAGTGTGTATATATATATATATATATATATATATATATATATATATATATATATATATATATATATATATATATATATATATATTCAATTCAATTCAATTCAATTTTATTTATATAGCGCCAAATCATGAAACATGTCATCTCAAGGCACTTTACAAAATCAAGTTCAATCATATTATACAGATTGGGTCAGATTATACAGATTGGTCAAAATGTCCTATATAAGGAAACCAGTTGATTGCATCAAAGTCTTGACAAGCAGCATTCACTCCTGGGGAACCGTAGAGCCACAGGGAGAGTCGTCTGCATTGTACATGGCTTTGCTGCAATCCCTCATACTGAGCATATATGTATATGTGTGTGTTATGTTATATTATATATATGTTATATTATATGTTTTGGTATACTGTTATTTATATATAAATAAATTAATAAATAAATAACATGCAAAATATCTCAGCACATGACTTGATAGTTTTAGTATATAATATAAAAGTATTTGGCATTTGACAGTTTAAAAGTCTTAAGCGCCCCCTGAACATGAGAAAATCATCGTTGTTCGATGCTGTAGCGCACATATTCCCTAGTTACTGGAGGAAAATAGGGAGTACCAATATGGCGGCTGGTGGCTTCACAGCGACGCCAATGCGCACTCCAGTGAATAAAAAGAGATCAGTGAATAAACCTAGCAATACGATGCGTCCAGCTGTTGATTCTACAATTCATGTGCCTCTAACGCTCCAGCTTTGAACGAGTTGTGTTTTTGCTAATTGGGTTTTAAATATTTTTTTTTACAAATGGACTGTAAACATTTGTTTTTCTGGGTCAAAGGTACCTCCCTCCTGAATGTTTTGTGGTCGGTAAAGAGCCCCCAAAGATCTCCAATAAGGTGGACGTGTGGTCAGTAGGAGTCATCTTTTTCCAGTGTCTGTACGGAAGAAAGGTACGGGCAGTGGTTGGGCAGCGTTTCTCTGTGTTTTGGGAGCTTGAGCCTAAAGCAAGCTTTCCCTGTTTTGCAGCCTTTTGGCCACAACCAGTCCCAGCAGGATATCCTGCAGGAGAACACTATTCTCAAAGCTACTGAGGTCCAGTTTCCTGTGAAGCCAGTTGCCAGCAATGAAGCTAAGGTAAGAGAGGCTAGCTTGGCTTTCAGCGTCTCAGGATGGAACGTGTTTGTTTGTTTTTTTTACCCGGTACCACAAAGTTTCAATCATTAACAATTTGCTTTTAATAGTTTTCCAGCCCTTAACGGCGCCGGAAAAGTGAGCAGGATGAGAAAGCATTTGTGTTTTGCAGGCTCTCTAAAGATAAATTGATTATATCTTATGCCTTGATTGACCTTTACTTGTGTTTCAGTTACTTGTGCACAGCTTTTTAAATGTCATGTTCTGGTCCATCACAGGGCTATTGATTGATTTTCTGTTAAGTAGAGTATAGGGCTGGACGATAATTCAATAACAATATATATCGATCGATAGACGTGTGGCGCGATAGGAAAAAATAGGGTCAATAAAAGTTCGATAGAGAGTTTTCCTTCCTTCCTTTCAGCCTATCATATTAGTTGATGCTACAGTCACTACTTCCTCTCGACCAATCGTAATCGCAGACCCAGGCACGCCGTCACAAAGCGCCGCCCTCTGAAACCACAACACAGAGCATGTGAATATGTCGCAGCAAGGAGCGGCGGAGGAAATTGTCCCAAAATGGGGTTTTACTAGTTCACCAGTCTGACAGAAATAAACCAGTGATTTGTAAAACTTGCAAGGAACCGGTAAAAACAAAGTCTGGTAACGTAACCAACTTGTTTCATCACGTCAGCCGCTCACTCCGCACGCGCTGCTGCGCGAGCTGTGCAGCTCCGCGCGACACCGCGGACATGCTGCTGTTGTCTGCAGTTAAAAAACCTGGCTTCAAACAATTACTCGCCACTCCGCGAGGTATAAAGTCCGCGATATAAAGTTCCGGGACGCAAGTTTTTTCTCTAACAGCGCTCCCTAAATTGTGCAACGAGTGCCGGGAATCAGTGCAAAATGAGCTGCAGCCTGTGTCCTTACACGCCACAACCTCGGACCTGCGTCAGCCTCTCAATTATGAAACCTGAGAAGTAACTACTGTACTATTCCCACCTAAATAGGCTATTTTATTTATCTATTTATTTGGTATATTTATTTTGGTCTTTATCTAATAATAAAGTCTTTATTTAATAACATAACTCAGGTCTCTTAAGTTATTTTTCTTAAAAGAAATTCTGTTATGGTTAACAAAGTTGGTTAAATAAAGATTTAATTGGAATTCTGTGTTTGTGTTCTTTATTAAAATTAAATCATTTAGCAATATCATAAAATGTCCAGGCAGAGCTGCACATAAAATATGGTTTTAAATATTTTCAATAATTATTGATATCAATCAATATGCATTTTTTTTATCGATGAGCTTTTTTTATATATCGTCCAGCCCTAGTAGAGTACAGCATCCTCCATATTTGGTGTCACTCCTGGTAAAGAAGAGTAAAAAGCCTAAAAAGCAATATTTTTTTAATGGTTGCTTCATCTTAACCGAAAAATAATCCAGCATTTAATTTAATGTTCATTTATTCAGCAGAGAAGCAGCATCAATGAATTGTTTTAAGAAATTTCCTCTAACATTAGAACATAAATTATTGCAACCATATTTTTTTATTCATAACTTTCTTGTTTAAGTTGATCCAAGTGTCCTGGAACATTTGATGCATGTACAAATTCTCACTTATCCGGCTCATGGCAACAGTTCACACCCAGCAAAACCTCTAACAACCCAGGATAGTGACGGGGGGGTCGTTGATTGGCACCAGACTTGGGATGCGTCTAGAACGGGTCACCAACATGGTGCCCTCAAGCCTGTTCAAAAAATAGCACAATCCTCCAGTGACCTGCATTTAAAATGCTATTTTATTCAGCTGCTCTCCCTTTTTAATCATAGTTGTATTTACATAGATTTAAAATGACAAAAGCATTAAAAACATTTATTTTATATAAAGTTAAGGTGAGCTCTGACTCTTCTAGTTCAAAGGTCAGTACAGGTAGCCCTCCGTATGACACAGTACTGATGAAGTAGCTCTCGGCTTCAAAAAGGTTGGTGACCCCTGACCTAAGAGGTGAGCCTCCATGTGCTTAAAAACAGCAGCGCTCCAACTGCAGGTTGCTGAAGTGAAATCCAGCAGAACTGATAAAGACTCCTGGATCTGTGTTGAAACGTCTTCAGATAAACTGAGTGAAAGTCCGCTTGCCTCCAATTTAGGCCTGTTTGCAGAAGTAGCCTCTGATGTAGAGGTGATTTTTTTTCCCTGCATATGCCTCCTGTCTCATCAGTTTAAATCGTCTAAAGCTCATATTTTCACTTAGTCTCAGCTGCAATAGATTTACAACTGTCTGTTTGTGGAGGTCTGTGATAAAAGAGGGAGTAATCCTTCGCTCAGAGTAACGTTTAGGGTTTCCATAATTTATTTTCAACAGCAAAAATAAAAACACGAACCCCTGTGGATCATTAACACATTTTTGCTTCATGCTCCTTTGGGATATATCGTTCAGGTCCTGTTTATTAAACATCTGTGAACGTTGCACATTTCTCTGACTTTTAAAGAATTGAAGTACAGTTTTAGGACGTAAACGACATTGATATGATCACGGCTTTCTTCCAGTTTCTCTGGGTCATAAATATGCTGTGACACAGAGCCTCATTTCTCTTAACCACCCTTCAGAATAGGAAAGACAAGAGAGCATGCTATGAAAATAAGGTAAATGTGTGTTCCTCAGAAGTAAGGAAGTACTTGCTTCTGTAAGTCAGTGGTGATTAAACAGGTTTGAATGACTGAAGCGGTGATGAACAAGACTAGACAAGAACCCAACGCAGTGGGTGAGGAGGGCGGGATCCACATCCTTATCAGCGTACCCTGACTTTAGGCTGAGCCATCTTTTTCTTACTGTTGCTGTTTTTCAGCAGCATTCAAATCTGTTTATTTGTGGTAGGGCTTTTAGCTTCAACATCGGAAACCGTCATTAAATAGCAAGTGTTTGTCCACATACTGACAAAACCCATCATGCCAGATAACCAATGGGTTCAGAACCTCAACTAAACATTTACAATCACTGATCATTAGAAATGACTAGAATCTGGAAAAGTTGGCGACTTTTAAATGTCAACTTCAAAGAACCCTGACAGTGCATCTTCCAGCCAATTGACCATGTTTCATTTTGCCTCCTTTTTTAGGCTTTCATAAGACGCTGCCTGGCGTACAGGAAGGAGGACCGAGTCGATGTTCTCCAGCTGGGAAGCGACCCCTACCTGCTCCCCCAAATGCGAAGATCGAGCTCCTCTGGGAACCTGCAGCTGAGTGCTGCCAGCGCCGGCTCGACCTCGTCCAGTCTCATCTCATACTGACAGTTTTAAACTTTATAAGAAAGGCGAACTGACAGCTGAAGTTGCAACTACGAGCCTCACGGGGAGGCCTGGAGCAGCAGCAGAAGGAGCGGGGCGCGTTCTCCTGGCCTTCCTCTGACCCGCACCCGGATTCGTCTCCTTCACCAGGACTTTGTCAGCGGAAGGACGGAGGAGAAGAACATGCATAAAAGGATCGCTAGGGGGGGGGGGGGGGGGGGGGCTCCGGCAAGCGCACTGAAACTTTGTATCTTGAAGAAAATGTTACTGGCCACGCTGTAGTGACGCTGCAGACGGACGGAGCATTCGGTGGCTGAACGGAGGATCGGCTGCGTGCCATTTAGATTTCATAAGACTGTCCTGCCGGGATGCAAATGATTCAGCTGCTAGAAGTTAATTTACTGTGAGAAGAAGTCGGTCATCGTTAAGTAGATCTAAAGAAATTTCACCATTGATTTGGATAATTGTTCTGTTTTTCCACAAATGTTAGGCTTTAATATGAGTTACTTAGCCATGGGAATGTAACGTGTAGCATATAAGTGGCATCTAGTGTCATGTAGGCCGCAGCAGCATACTTACATACATTAAATGCACAAAGTAACCAAATGTAGAAATTTGATGTATAAAACCCTATGCAGGAATATTAACATATAAATTGGAAACTGTATATGCTGTATAGGTGAATTTTCAAGATCTGAAATGCAGCAGTAATAAGTACAAGGCGTTAAAAGTTTTCCTGACCTTAAACCCGCTGCCTGGAGTGTTCTTATTTTGCCGCTCTTACCTTTCCCAGGGTTGAATGTTTCACCTCGGATTCAGGTTGTTCAGTCGTGCTTAAAAGTGAATAAGACTTTCCAGGAAGCCGTTCTCGTTAAGATTTGATGTCCAACACCTACCTGTATTTACAGGTGTCTCAATATGTCAAAACTACATTCAAAGTGATACTTTGATGTTCTATAAGTGTTTGATTTTGATAATTATGGCTTGCAGCTAATGAAAACCTACTATGGTTTCTTAAAACAATGCATAGAGTAATAAAAGGATTTTTTATTTTTTTTTTAAACCCGCGTTAAAGGTGGCTACTTCGTGCATGTATGGTACTTACTGTACTCAGTTTCCTGCTGGAAAATCAAACTAGCATCTCCCATTAGGTTTGTCTGCGTAAGTTATTTTTGTACTCTACTTTATTCTTCCACTTAACTTTCCATTCGTTTTCGTACATACTTCCACCAGCTTCTTTAGCAATGAGCTTGTGTGGCTTACCCTGGCTGCGGACGGGACCAGCCGCTGATGGAGAACCGTCACCTCAGCTGTGTTCCTCATGATTGGTTTAGGCCAGAGGGCAGCCCCTGGACTGCAATTCAAGAAGGGCTTAGACACAGCACAGGCGGATGATTTGACATTTTATTTTAAATTAGGACAAAATTAGAGAAGTTGGGTACAACACGAAAGAATTCATCTTTTAATAACCACACTTTTTCCATTTGCTTTAATTTCATATCAAGTAGGACCATATATCAAATTACTCCCACTCAGACTTGGATGCAACAAAATCTGCTTTTAATTCATTTACTCAAATTGTCTAAATACAGCAAGCCTTTTCAAAAGAAAAACCCAAAACCTGTTCTTATCTCTGAGAACAGAGAGAAAACTTTAAGTTGAGCAGACAGAACTTGCAGACTGGATGGCCATCTTTTGATAAGGCAAATGTGCAAAACCCCATTTAAAGTTTGGATCCACAATGATAGAGAATATTTCAGATTTTCTGTAGAAAAACGATCTCAACTATTTTGCAGAGGAGGGGAAAACATTTTTTTTTATTTAACCCTTATATTTATGGGCCTCATTTGACAATTTTGACCCATGTAACAAAATGTTTGGACACCCCTTGTTTAGACCATAAGATTTGTTTTTTATATTATTTATCTAAGGAAATTAACTTTGTGGTTTCATCAGCGTTAAGCCATTTATTGAAATTAATAGAAAAAAAAAAACATTTAATGTGTTCATTAGTAATGAATGAGTTTCACTTGAGTTAAACATGCGTGGTCTCTCTCAGGTGCGTACCACCACCTTCTGGCTGTGTTTGGAACTGCATTTCCTCCAACTAACGCCAAAAGAACCAGGAGTAACCAGAAGAACATTAGAGAATCACTCCAGTCAAGATTATCTCAAACTTTACTCTTTTGTTTTGCAGTCAAAGATGGTTTTACAACAACAGTGCCAACGAACCCAAAAAGTCCTCAGCAGCTCAACTTTAGGATTTTTAATCTTCCTCTTCAATAAGTCGAACCCCTAAAATGAAATGATACTGACATCCACACTCGTATTTACCCAAATTCTTTTGATGGGATTCTGTGAAAAGTGAAAATGCATAGTACCAGCACTGTGTTGTTTTGTAAAAAAAAAAAAAAAAAGGTTTTAAGTTAGCTGGAGGATCTCACTCTAGCCGCGTGTGTCTTCAGTATCCTCCAGGAGCTCGTATGCAAACAAAGTTCAGATTGTTGTAAAAGACCCATTTGTCAGCTGAGGGGCGCAGCGACGGCTTGTGTTGCGGAAGGACTGTGGAGGCAGGGCGTCCTCTTTACGAGTTGCTCCGTGCTAAGAGGAGTCCACGGTCACTGTGAAATTCACTGATCCAGAGTCGGACACTGATGAATGGTTGGGGGCTTTGGTGGGTGAACCGTTCATATGGATGGTAGAAGAGGGATATAGGCTGGGGTGGGAATTAACAGCGATGGTTGGATAAACGAAGTCGAGAGGAGGCGTAACACTGGAAGCTGCGGCCGGCAGGTTGTGTGGAGGAAGACCTGCAGAGAGTGACAGAAACAAGGTTTTACTAAGGAAAAAACTGCATTTTGAAGTAACAACCTGAATGTTTTATTTCGATCGCCTAGTTTTAATATCAGAGGATCTGCGTAAACAAAATCCAGCCTTCAGATGATTTCATTAAGGGGGAACAAGCTATCCGAACGAACGTGTTTAGTCAAATACTTATGAGTAATCTCATTTTTAAATTAAAATAAAGACCTGCAAAAATCAACAAATCCCGTATATGAAACCTGTGTGACAACATAAAGTAGGCAAAAGATTTCAAAAGGAAACAACATGCCCCAATCTAAAGAAATAAAGAAGAAAACAAATGAACATCGGTGTGGATAAAACGTTAGGAAGCCATTTCTAAAGCTTTGGGACTCCAATGACTAACAGTGGAAACAGAAATATGTTAATGAACCTTCCCAGGAGTAATTGGCCGGCTAAAATTACTTCAGCAGTGCATCGGCAAGTCACCCAGGAAGTCATCAGAACGGCATGTTAAAGCGCTGGAGGTTGGTATAAACGATTAAACAAGAGTTCAAAGGAGAAAACCTCTGCTGAACACAAAGGCCTGTTCCACATTTCTCAAAAAAATATTCAGTGGACTGATGAGAAAAAGTATAATTTATCAGAAGGTGAGCGTTACATCTGGTTTGAAACCAACAGCATTTGAGCAAAAGAAACTCGTCCCTACAGTCCAAAACGCTGGTGGTGAGAATCTGGGACACTGGTGCTTCTGGACCCGGATGAATTTGCAGCAATATATAGAACCACAAATTCTGCTGTCTAGCAGAAAATCCTAAACAAGGATATGAGACTATCCGTCTATCATTAGGACAAATACTTTTTCACATATGCCCTGGTTGGTTTGGGTGGTTTTTATCCCTTAATAAATGGAATAAAAAATGCAGATTATTAATATAAGATAGTCTGATATTGCCATTCATTTGATGATCTGAAATATTTTAGTGTAATAAAGAAATTATGTGAGGGCAAATGGAGCAAATCTTGTGCCAGGGAAGGTCTGAGGAAACTTTGTGTAATTTCCAAAATTCCCACCCGTTCCAAACAGATCATCTGCTAATGTGTGCTAATGTAATGTCAATTTTAGCAAGGACAGAAGCCATATTTAATTCAAAAGGCCTTTTCCACTCTTTACATTTTTAAATTGTGTCCCAGCACTGAAGGTTTAGCAGCAAACCTAAATGGAAAATGAAACATTCCCAAACAAAGGGTGAGGATATGGTGTTTCCCTATTGACTGGGTTTAAAGGGGCCTAGTCACGTACTATGACCCTAAAAAAAACAAAGAAAAAAAAAACATATATTCATCTTCAAATAAAACAATGCAAGTGTTCATCCTGGTTGTGTTTACTTAGTTTTGAGCCTAAAAAGAAGTTTTCACCAATTTCGATCAGCAGACCAACATTGTTGTGCACGATCTGCTGGCAGTATCGCCAAACTATCAGAAAACAAGATGGCGACGATCGATGCAGCTACTGAAAGAGCCAGTAGACCGTCCCACAATGCCTTGCAGTAAAGTTACCGCTCGGTGCGGTCAAAGCCCAACCCGATCTACATTATGCTGCGTTCCATTTGTCCTTGGTAGTCGGCATTTCTGACCTCTAAGTCGGAAATGGCAATTGGAACGGTCTCCGAAGTCGGAATTATGAGTCGGTAGGGCGGTGTAACAGGATCGTACCCGGATTCCACATTCACGATGGCTGCTATAGCAGAAGTACAAAGTTTTAACATCCAGTAAAACTTTGTACCTTGACTGTTGTTAGCAGTTCTCTATCATTTATGGAACATTTAGTCAGTCGTGTGTAGTTCAAATAAAAAGCTTCTGTGACATTATGTCAAATGCTGGCTTGGATCTTCTATTTATTATATCGTTCAATAAGTAGGTAATGGTTTTGTGTCACATTAAAGGCGAGTTTAGTTTTCTTTTTCATGGTATTTTTCTAACTTCAAGCGACAACCACAATCATTCAACACCTGAGAACATTGAGGAAGAACAGAACATACCTTTATGCTGTATCCCAAGTACAGGCGGCAGAACATGACCCACATATGGCAAGGTAGCGTTTATGTTTGGGAAACTGGAAAAGGCGGGAACACCTCCAGGAAGGGGAATCAAGCCTGAGCGACAGATTTCATAGCAGGTTTAGACAAAGCTTAGAGTACATTTGTTTACAAATACAGCTGTGATCAGTTTGTTTTCCACCCACACTGCGATTTAAGTTTTTTTGGAAAACAGTATCCACACTAGCAGCTGTTTGCGATGGGGGAAAAAAAATTAAACAGCTCAACACAACTAATATTAAACAGGTTTCTCCACATTCAACATAAAATACCATTTGATGACAATTACACTCTCAGAATCGATTTACCCCTTCATGACAAGAGAACCCTACGGTTGTTATGAAATGCTGCAAACATGCAGACCTCTTCTGAAACCTAGCCCTGGAGAACATTAAGACAAGCTTATTGTCCCGTTTTAAAGGCCCTTTGCTCCACACAATGCAAGATTCCAGCGCCGGAGCATCACTGGCCCACCACCAAGCTTCAAAGTGGACAGGGTCTGCTTTTCAGTGCGTTTCATTCTTCCTCCAGACGTCCTGCTGAGGCTTGAAAAGCTCCAGTTTTGTTTTCTTGCTTTACAGAAACCAGAATCTCTTCTGCTTATTCATATAGCGGTGAGCAAATTAGAGCTGACTTCTTGTGCTTTGGGGTCAGCTGAGGAAATCCCCAGGAATCTTGCGCCAGACACTGAAAGCTTCTTCTTTCTGCACTGTAGCCACTGATGCTTCGCCATCTTTTTAAAATAATTTTCCTTGTCCGTGGCCAGCAAAGATCTCTTCTCCAAACCTCTTGGACAATTCTCTTGACCTAGCAGTGTTGTTAAACATGCTGTTGAATGTAACCAGTTCTGGTATATGCCGTATTCTCAAGTACACCTGATTGTAGTTAACAAAGCCCTTCATTAGTTTTCCATTTAACCCTGGGATTCAGAAATTACACATACAAACATTTAGCATTTTGCCAGTAACCTCTAATTTACTGCCGTGGGTTGAATTCTTTTAGGTTAGTTACGATGTAAAAGCACGTTTACAAACCTGGCTGTGTTGCCGCACCGTTGACAAGCAGAGGAAGGGTGTGTGTAGGGATCCCATGGTTGGGCGGTGGGATAATGGGATTTCCTAAAATAACAGAAGGGTTGTATAACATGTTAAGAGTGGCCGGAGGGGAGGGATCCATCTGATGTGACCGGTAACTCCAGGATTGGTTTAGATCTTCCATTGATATCAAGCTTCTTTAAATGTCTAAGAATGATGAGCGGCGTTACCTGTCGGTGGGTTGATGAGGACAGCCGTTGGCTCAGAGCTGACTGACAAGCTGCTGAGAGGCTGCTCTAATCCAGTTGGAGCAGAAGACGAGACAACAACTGGAACGGTTGGAATGACAGCAGAGAGTTGGACCTGGTAATTCAGAATTTCTTTATCTCTAAATGTCAACAACATCTGGGAAAAAACAAGTGTCCTTTTTTTCTGCTTGGAGTTGCCTCACGAAAGTGTTCACCTACCTCTGTGTAGCCATCCTTGGGTGTGTAAGGCGCTTGGTTGTGTTTTTGTGCAGGGGAACAACGGTGGTTCTTTTCCTCTTTAAGCGTCGGTATCCGGTGGAGGTAACCAAACCCAATCTTACATCCGAGACTGCGGGAACACAAATGCAGAGAAAATGGCTGAACAGCTGAAGAAAGATACCATCGTTTGGAAGTGGTGTTTTTTTTTAGTTTTCCACAAAAAAAAGGTCCTTAAACAAATCAAACCTATATTAAAACTAAATAATTAACCCAAACTTTGAAAGCAAAACAACACTTTTTAATAATTTAACATTTTAATAGTTTCAAATTAGATCACAGGCTGAGAGGGAACTTCAACTAAAAACATATATTAAAGATAATTTTCTTTCTGAAAGCACGGTACACTGCAAAAAGGGAACTAAAAGTAAGTAAAATTTCCTTGAAATAAGTGTATTTGTCCTTTATTTGAGCAGGCAAGTTAAATTATCTGCCAACTGAATAAGAGTTTTGCACTTAAAATAGGAACATCTCATCTCCATCTTCCTATTTCAAGTGCAGTATATCTAATTATCTTATTTTAAGGCTAGAAATACTCATTCCATTGGCAGATAATCTTATTTACCTGCTCAAATCAAGGACAAATACACTGATTTCAAGAAAATTGTACTTACTTCTAGTTTCCTTTCTGCATTGTATTTGTAATTAGTTTTAAACATGGCCAGTCTCTGACTTGTTCCCGTCGTCAGCCATGTTGAAATCGTACACTGAAGATCTTTTTCCATCAGATACACCACTGCATGTCCCAAAGTCTGCCAACTACACATAGAAAACATGTTTTCAGTTGTTTTGTATTTGTTTTTAAAACCTGCTGTGATGATATGCACACTTCATACATGCACCATGTTTACATGTTGCTGAGAGCTTTGAGCGGAAAAGGAATCGAAAATTTACGCTATGCTATTTTATGCGATTTTAATGCCAAATTAACGAAAATGTCTGTTTTTTTTCCCTGGACCAGGTTCTTAAAGGAACAGCCCTTCTTTGGGGAGACTTCGTCCCCAAGCTGCTGCCTATTGGGTAGTTCTACGCTCACAGAACGACTAATGCTTCGTTGCTCTTTAAAAGATGTCAAGCTTTACAGGAGAACCACAGAGGAAATTTCCCTCATACCAACCCTAACGGGGGACGAAGCTGGCAAATGTGTCTCTGTGTATTAGAAAGGTGCCGCAGATCTCTTTATTGATGCATTTATTGCTTTATACATTTCATAGAGACCGCGTGGTAATGTCGAATTTGCAACGTAAAAAGAAAAAAATACTGTTATTTAGTTGCTAAAAAGTATAATACAAAAAATGATGAAACCTGTCTGACAACATTAAGTAGATTTCAAAAATAAATAACATGCCCCCATCTAAAGAAATAAAGAATTTCTATCAGTGTGGATAAAAAGTTAGGAAGCCATTTCTAAAGCTTTGGGACTCCAAGGAGAAATAGTGGAAACAAAAATATGTTAATGAACTGAGTGAGTAATGAGTAACTGACCAGCCAAAATTACTTCAGCAGTGCATCGGCAAGTCATCCAGGAAGCGTGCAAAGCATGCATGTATAATTATGCATAAAACATCACCGACAGAATGCAGGTATAAAAAAGACAAAGTGCAAAGTAAGATCAGCTTACTGGCTGGGGAGACGAGGAGGATGAAGAAAAGAATTAGGATGAAGACGACGACTAAAGACTGGGGTATAAATATTTTTGTTTGTTAAGTAAGTGTTTTTGTGAGAGTGCTACTTTTTATTTTTCATCATTACATAGAAAAGAAAAGAACAGAGTACTTGTTGTCCCTGAATATTATTTCAGATTTGTGTTTATTTGTTACTTCAAGGCTGGACTATTGTAATAGGGGGTTTTCAGCTGACGTCACGCTCACGTGACTACTCTGCGCGTTCGCCATATTGGGTGGTAGTCGTTTCGCACCGTTGACCCGCATTGTATTACGCCTTAGGCAGTATTGGAAGTGAACAATGGTGAAAACGTGTTTAATGGTTGGTTGCACGGCCCGTGGAGGTGGAGATCAACGCTCTTTCTTTCGCCTACCAGCCGTGATAGTGAATCAGTGTGAAAAAACAAAACAGCTCTCTGAAAAACAACGGATATCCAGGTCCGATTTGGACGGTGTTAAGCTGGAATACGCCAGAGTCTGCGGTGCTCACTTTGTCACAGGTAATTAACTGTTAAGTATTTATAACATGTAAACCGTTGCTGTATTGTGGGCTGTAACAGCGCAACACATGATCGCCATGGGAAAAACATAGAAACGGGTTAATTTTCCACCGCTTTCCTGCCTGGAGGCGCAACCACGGAGAACAACTGTTATAGATAACAAAGAGTCGTCGGCTCGCTTGGATCGCGGCTGTAAGACGACCTAACATAACTTTCCACAGTATCCCGATGTCAATGAGAGTGTGTTCTAAACGTTTGAAACACATAGCAGCTAGTTAAAAGTACATTACATGCGTGAGTGGTTGTTAGCACTAACGGTTAGCAGCTACTAACTTAGCATGTGCCAGAGCCCGTCTGAGCGCAGCTTACCTTTGAACGAGTTGCTGTGTTCCCACTGTTTGCTGGCTTTATGATCTGCCGCTCCTGAACCCATCCATTCGTAAACTGCACATGAGACTCCAAGGACTTGTAGCTTCAGAACTGTTCTGAAGTATAGGCGCTCACACCACAAACAATAGCCGAATACGTCCGATATGGACAGTGACGTCCGCGCTACTTCCGGGTTACGCCGGTAGGCTTTTGCCGGCGTAAATACGGTAAATACAACTTAATTTTGCACTGGTCATTGTTCTGATTAAATAATTAAAGCCGCGAGCGGCGTCGAGCGGCCCTGCAGCCAAGCGCCTTCGCGCACCGCCGGCCGTCAGCCACCGCAGAAGCATGCGCCGCATTTGCGTCGGATTGTTTACATTTTTACCATCTTATTAAAACTCACCCGTCCACGTATGATGGCGATTTCCTTCATGTACATAACTTCGACATCTCGTACCCAACCAGATGTGAACTGGTTGTGAGCCTCTAGACCCTTGTAAGCTCTCATTTCCTCAAGAGTGTGCAGAGGGTTTTCACCGAACACCAGGTAATGCACGATGTCGCCGTGCTCTACATTTGGCCAATCATCTGGATTACGGCTAAACAAGGCACCGTGGAGGGCGTAGGGGTCCATATGGTCGATCACGGAACATTTCCTCGGATAGACGTCCTTATCTGGTCGCTCTAGCGTGCTGGCGTACTTATCCATTCTCGATACGAAAATACGTGTAGGACAACTAGAGATAAGGAAGTGTACCACCCAATATGGTGGACCGGAAGTTGGCCAGTGACGTCAGTGAAAACCCCCTATTCTTTACTATCAGGAAGTCCACAAAATGCAGTTCAAAGTCTTCAGCTGATCCAAAATGCTGCAGTAAGAGTTCTGATGAAAATCAACAAGAGGGATCATATTTCTCCAATTTTAGCTTCCCTTCATTGGCTTCCTGTTAAATCAAGAATAGAATTTAAAATTCTTCTTCTAACGTATAAAGCCCTTAATAATCAAACTCCATCATATATCAGAGCTCTGATTACTCCGTATGTTCCTAACAGAGCACTTCGCTCTCAGACTGCAGCTCTGCTGGTGGTTCCTAGAGTCTCTAAAAGTAGAATGGGAGGCAGATTCTTTAGCTATCAGGCTCCTCTCCTGTGGAACCAACTCCCAGTTTTGGTCCGTGAAGCAGACACCCTGTCTACTTTTAAGACTAATCTTAAAACTTTCCTTTTTGACAAAACTTATAGTTAGAGTGGCTCATGTTACCCTGAGCTACCTCTATAGTTATGCTGCTATAGGCTTAGGCTACTGGAGGACATCAGGGCCTATTTTTCTCACTCTGAGTTCTACTGTTCTCCAGTTTTTAACTTTTTGTTCTCTTTTTTTCTTCATAGTAGGTACACCTGGTCACCTGTTAGCTGTGACATAATCTAGGGAAGACAGATCACCCACTATTACCATCTAATGTAGAACAGATTACTGGATCAATGTGTGCTTCTGTGCTTTTTTGTCTCTCTTGTTGTGTCTCTGCTCTGTCTTCTGTAACCCCAGTCGGTCGAGGCAGATGACCGTTCATACTGAGCCCGGTTCTGCTGGAGGTTTTCCTTCCCGTTAATGAGGAGTTTTTCTTTCCACTGTCGCTTCATGCTTGCTCAGTATGAGGGATTGCTGCAAAGCCATGGACAATGCAGACGACTCTCCCTGTGGCTCTACGCTTCTCCAGGAGTGAATGCTGCTTGTCGGGACTTTGAAGCAATCAACTGGTTCCCTTATATAGGAAATTTTTGACCAATCTGTATAATATGATTGAACTTGACTTTGTAAAGTGCCTTGAGATGACATGTTTCATGAATTGGCGCTATATAAATAAAATTTAATTGAATTGTCCAGTATGACTCAAAAAGTGAGCTCTTATTGTTACAGGTTAGTTTTCTAATCTAGAAGAGTCATTATTTCTATCCTTCTACCCTATTTACTTCTAGAGATTTGAAAGTCACTTTTATCCTTGTTGACTAATGAAAGCCTATCTAAAGTTAGCTATTTAACTATTATTTGTAAACACACAGAGAAGGCATACTTTAAATATGTTAAAATAATAAGTCTTCTTTAGGGAAACAGGGTATCCTTAAAACATCTCTCAACTGGCTCAAGTGTCCTTTCTTTTTAGCAAATCAGAATATGGTCACCAAATGGTATGCTGTGCTTTTCCATGTTATGATATGCTATGTTATAACACATTTAGCTAAGTTATGCCATGCTAATTTACTGCATTCTATTTTGCCATGTTATGTCATGCTATGCTTTATGTTTGTGTTAAGTTTGAAACTTTTATGTGACGGTCACACTCAGAGTTGGGTTCTAGATATAGAACTGAGGAGCAAGTGTACACTATTCGGCCAGAACATTATGACCATCTGACTATTATGGAGAGACAATCGGTGAGACTTACTTCACCTGTCAGAGGTCATAATGATTTGCTTTATTTTTTGCTTGAATATGGAAGGAACCATTGGATGTACAGCTTTATCTGTGAATCTGTCTCCCGTCTCTAAACGTCTCCATGAAAAGATGCAACGACGAGTTCCGGGATGAACGCACAGCAGATAAAACAGGGGTCGCGGCTTCCCCTCATGTCAGTAATTTTAGCCTTTTCTTTATAATCCAGCAATTCTTTGTTTTTCTTTAAGTCTTGAGGTATTCTATTCTAAAAAGTCTGCTTTTCTCAAAAACGCTGGAAGCATTCCTTGAAAGTCAGGTGGCGGATGAACTGGGTCAAAACGATGACGGAGAAAAGTGGGAGGAGTTTTCAAAGGATGGGCCAGCAGGTGGAATTTCAAAGGGATCTGATAGGATGACGTACAAATATTTACTGCATAAGCTACCAGATATTCCCCTTTGGTTAGTTGAAGCCTAGATTTCCATCCTATCCAGAAGAATCACTAAGTTAAGTCGTTATTTAAGATAATATTCCTATATTGGCGGCCAACTCATAAATTGGTCACATCGTCAAAGGAGGCGTCAATAATTCTCACCGGTGAAGGAGAACAGGACATTCCAGGTATGTGCTGCCTGATGAACCAGTTGTCAAATAGCACGCTGTCAGTGATGGGTGTCTTACTTAGGCATTTCTATTAGTCGTGTCTTTCTGTTGCACAAAGGATCAGCTTGAAGAAAACTGACTAAGCAGGGGAGTGTCTGTCTATTCATAGCTAATGGTAGTGGAGGAAATCAGGCTTGTGCACTTGAGAAAGATTTCACAATGACTGAGCTTCAGGGGAGACACCATATGTACGCAGCAAATAAGCGCCGTTTCAGTCATGATACAGACAGTTGTCATCCATCGGGTCCTTAAAGATTCAAGAATAAGAGTCAGATTAGCAACAGAAACAATTAGGTTTGATGCCTTTTGTTGTTTCTTAATAAGATGATCAGCAAGACGATCTCGCCGAGGGTGTTTTTTTGTTTTGTTTGCTCTTAAAGGGGCACCCGAAAAAAGGGTACGTGCACCGTTTTCTATGCGAGTATCATACCTGCCCTCTCCTCCCCAGTCCGAGTTTGGGGTGATGACGACCTCGCGGCAGTTGTCTGCGTCTGTGTTGTAAACGTACAGCTTCAGCTCCTTTCCTTCATGCGCTTCAACGAGGGAGAACAGGTCTTCGCTCTGTTAAGGGAGCAAAGACACAGACCAGCTATAAATATGCTGGACATTTGATCTAAAGCGTCTAAAATAAAAAGTACCAAATCTTCTCTAACGTCTTCACATTTTGCCGCGTTACAGCCAGAAAACTGCGAGTGTGTGATGTGTTAGACTAAAACAATGTCGCGCACAACTGCTGGGTGGAAGAAAAGGGACAGAAAATGATGCCTGCATTTCTTTTCCCTCCCATCCCACTTACTCTGTTGCCAATAAATAAACCCAGTGGGAGCAAGTGACTTCAGAGGTTACCAAAAAAGTAATTAAGAGTCCACCTGAGTGTCTCTACCTGTGGTACCAAGGCACGACCGTCCACCTAAACTGACAGGCTGGCCAGGAGTCTCTTGGTAACTTTTGAGGAGCTGCAGTAGTTTTTGGAACAAGTGGCAAGAAGAAAAATATTGTTTGAAGAGGGTCATGAAAATATTGCCAGCAGTTTTCAACACGTTACTAAGGGGACACGGCAACAACATTGATGAAGGTGGTCAGATAACTTTTTGGGCTACATGCAAAAAGGACTCCATAGGACAATGTGCACTGCCTAGGTTACACGAGCTACACTGAAGCTGATCAGCACTGATGGGAAGATGACTGGAGATAAACACAGGTGCAATCCTTGAAGAAAGCCAGTTGGAGGTTCACCTTCCAGAAGGACAACAACACTAAACATAGAGTCCAGAGCTACGATGAAACGCTTTAGATCACAGCATATCCATGTGTTAGAATGGTCCAGTCAAAGTCCAGACATAAATCCAACTGAGAATCTGTGACATGCTCGTCGACAAGCTATTTCGCAGCGATGAATGGGCATAAAATTCATTCTGCAGACGTGAAAAAGCTGGAAAAGCCACTTTTCAGCTGCTAAACTTGGAAAAGCCATGTATACTTTTTGTTTCAATTCCCAGTTATGCACAACTCCGTTGGTCTGACACAAAAACTCAATAGAAAATACTGATGTCTGCAGTGGTTGTGCAACAAAGTGTAAAAGAATTAAAGGAGTCTTAAGGGCTTTGCAAGCCACTGTACACATTACATCCAGTCAGCAAATAGGGTACCTCACGCATGGCCGAGTCCGCTCCGATGATGTAGTCAACGTAAGGCGTCAAACCAGCCAGGCCGGCGGGAGAGTTTGGCTCCACCTCCTCAAATTAAAACAGTACACACAAACACATTAACTGAAGAGATCTGATGGGGGAACAGAGCTTCGAGGAGAGCTGCATACTCACCAAGACATGCCAAACATTTTGATTGGCTCTCTCAAAGCTGCAGAAGCGAATGCTAAGACCCAGAAGGCCCTGGCCGCCCCACGCGTTGCTGGGCGTGATGGTCGTCTCCCGCACCGTCTGCGTCCTGCTGTTGTACAGCAGCATCTTCACGGGCCTCTCCACGTTCATTTTCAGCAGCTCTTTCAGCGTGTCGTTGTCCCTGTTCTGTTAGAGACATACTTCACTCGCGTCAACGTTCAGCAGGACGTTTTACGCACCCAGCAGAAAGAAACCTACCAGTCTGGTGTCACAAACGGAGATGATAAAATCAAAGAACGGCTCCAGTCCTGCGTGATAACCCGGGGAATGCTCTTGCACCTGAAAAGGTCAGAGGATTTTTCAGGTCACGAACACTCACATGAAAATAGAGCGATAAGGAATGAAGACATACAGCCATCAGGACAACGTCTTCAAACAGTCCCAACATTAAATCCCGTTTTGATATGCATGTTTTGTGTCACAGCAACAAAGAGAAGTCCTAAAATGTTTTCCCACACAGCTTTAGTTTAAGTTTTATCTGATAAAAAGGGATTATTAGAAGTGACCTCTGTGAGGCTTAAGCATCAGGATGCACAAATGTTTAAAAGTAATTATGTCGCTGTTAATTGAGCAAAAGTTATTATTTGAATCAATAGAGACTGGAGAAAGTTGGAAACATATATTTAGCATTAATTGGTTAGCACATTAACCAGTGAAAGGAGTGGGCCACGATAAGGTCACAAGAAACGCTGCACATACGTAAATATAGAAAGTGTCGTGTGAAAATCACATCATGTTTCCCACATTCAGGTCTACCTCTGGCATGTGTTACTCGAAGTGTTCGCTTTCTGTAAATTGTTATCATTCCTTGACATCTCCGGGAAGGAAATTTGGCTACTGGAAAACGTACATCCCTCTGAGTTAAACAAATAGATGGCCATGTTTTATAGGAAACCAGGTTCAGGTTAAACTTGTCTGAAGAACAAACGGACGGTGATGAATGATGGTGATATGTGGCTCTGATCAAGTACAACAATGATGCACTTAAGTCTTTGCACTCAGTCAAATTTTCTACTCTCTTTATTATAAAGCACTGAGATGTTTTAGAGTACAACATTCAGACACTGGTTCTCTGCAATCACAGAATGACATTGTGGTAAGTCTACTTAAAACTATTCTACTTATGGCATGTCAACAGACCTCACCCTAAGAGTTAAAAAGGTTTTTGGAGCCGCTTTTCAGTTTTCCTCAACAGTTAGAGAAGAGCCGAGCTTTACACAAAGGAGACGGTTCGCCGCAAGAGCATCCGACACGTCAGCCTTGTTTATGCTCACAGCCTTTATACAGTCATATGAAACAGTTTAGGCAGCCCTATTAATCTTAATTATTTTTATTTCTAAATATTTGGGTGTTTGCAACAGCTATTTCAGTTTGATTTATCTAATAACTGATGGACACAGTAATATTTCAGTATTGGGCAGTATATGGGCACCTCAGCAAAAAAAGAGACATTAATATTTAGTAGATCCTCCTTTTGCAAAAACAACAGCCTCTAGTCGTTCCTGTAGCTTTTAATGAGTTCCTGGATCCTGGATGAAGGGATATTTGACCATTCTTCTTTGCAAAACAATTCTAGTTCAGTTAAGTTTGATGGTCGCCGAGCATGGACAGCCTGCTTCAAATGATCCCACAGATGTTCAATGATATTCAGGTCTGGGGATTGGGATGGCCATTCCAGAACATTGTAATTGTTGCTCTGCATGAATGCCTGAGTAGATTTGGAGCGGTTGTTTTGGATCATTGTCTTGCTGAAATATCCATCGCCGGCATGACTTCAACTTCGCAACTGATTCTTGAACATTATTCTCAAAAATCTGCTGATATTGAGTGGAATCCATGCGACCCTCAACTTTAACAAGATTCCCAGTGCCAGCATTGGCAACGCAGCCCCAAAACATGATGGAACCTCTACCAAATTTTACAGTGGGTAGCAAGTGTTTTTCTTGGAACGCTGTTTTTTTGCCACCATGCATAACGCCTTTTTTTTATGACCAAACAACTCAATCTTTGTTTCATCAGTCCACAGGACCTTATTCCAAGATCAAGCTGGCTTGTCCAAATGTGCTTTTGCATACGTCAAGCGACTGTTTGTGGCGTGCCTGCAGAACAGGCTTCTGTCGCATCACTCTCCCATAAAAGCTTCTCCTGGTGCAAAGTGCGCTGAATTGTTGAACGATGCACAGTGACACCATCTGCAGCATGATGATGCTGCAGGTCTTTGGAGGTGGTCTGTGGGTTGTCCTAGACCGTTCTCACCATTCTTCTTCTCTGCCTCTCTGATATTTGTCTTGGCCTGCCACTTCTGGGCTTAACAAGAACTGTCCCTGTGGTCTTCCATTTCCTTACTATGTTTCTGACAGTGGAAACTGACAGTTTAAATCTCTGAGACAACTTTTTGTATCCTTCCCCTGAACGACTATGTTGAACAGTCTTTGTTTTCAGATCATTTGAGAGTTTTTTTGAGGTGCCCATGATGAATCTTCAGAGGAGATTCAAACAGGAGAACAACTTGCAACTGGCCTCCTTAAATACATTTTCTCATGATTGGATAGACCTGGCTATGAAGTTCAAATCTTAATGAAGTTACCAAACCAATGTCGTGTTTCTTCTAAATCCAGAAGGCGAATGTCATTGAAATGTATGTTTTAATTAGGGCTGGGTAATAAAATAATATATATAATGATCGACACCTGACCAATAGCAAATATGTCCTATAAAATTATCTATAATTTCACTGAACTCCTTTTGCCCCTGATCTTTATTTCAAATAGTTAAAAAATAAATCAATAATTATTTATATTGACTGGTGTGAAAGACTCATACTGTGATACATTTTTTCAGCCATATCGCACAAGCCTAGTTGTAATGACAAGATTTTCATCATTATAATTATTTCAAGTTACCCTATAAGAACTCAGTGAGATAAAGAGCTGGACATAGGCCCTCTCCAATTAATTCTCAGCCAGTCCTTAGCTGACTGACATTTTTTGGGTCACTATTATGTTTCAGGGTCCAGTTCTGGTATGTTCGTTTACAAGTGGTTTCGCGTTTTCCTCAACCACCTTTTGATACGTGGCTGGATTCATGGTGAGCTGGTCCAGTTCTGCTGCAGCAAGGGATCCCCAAACCATGACACTTACACCTCCATGTTTCACTGTTGATTGAAGGTTATTTTCCTTAAGAGTGCTGCAGTTGATTCATACCAAAAATGCCCTCTGTTCTGGCATAAGATAATTAAATTTTAGACTTATCCGTCCAAAAAAAACATCATTGCAGGCGTTCTAGTCTTTGTCTCTCTCTGGCAACCCTCAGTCTGGCCTTTTTTTTTCTTGGAAAGCAAAGATCTCCGAATTTTTTGAGGATTTTTAAAAAAAAATCTCTGGCCAGACTCATAAATTGCTGCACTGTCTTTCTGAAGACTTCAGGTGGCTCTTTTCCATCTCAGCATGGCGTTCACTTTGTCAGGGATTAAAAAAGGGAAAACTTCCTTCAACATGCTGAGTAACAATGTTCTCATAAGGTGCACCAGATGTGACACACGTGTGATTTTAGCCATTTTAAGTGGGACTAAATGTGGGGATGTCCCAATTTAGTCCTTGCCAAGAACGGCAATTTAAAAAATTAAATTTACAAAACGTTTTAAAAGGAATTTTCTTTGGTTTTTATTGCTCATTTATAAGAATTAAAACTTTCAGTTTTGTTAAAACTGAACCAAATATTCCTATGTCCAAATATTAAAGGAAAACAAACAGCTTTACAAATTGGGGACCCAATTTTTTCACATGACTGTATGAGTGAAATGTTATAGGAGATATTTTTGCAAGAATAATGACCCTGAGTAATGTCAAAAAGTGGAATTTAATCATTTTATTCACTCAAATTTACTTTCCTGGAGCACCACCTTAAACTATATAGTTTAAGGAGGAAATACATCTAAAGTCTTAACTTTAGATGTCTTTAAACATATTCCTGTAAAAAATAAACATTAGCTTTTTTAAATCATCTTAAAGCCAATATTGTAGCCAAATTAAGTTTGATTTAACAACAGCTCTAAATTGCATCTCCTAATACCTGATAACTCCTGTTTAAAGACAGTGTTGGGTAATATTATATAATTTATTGTATAGTGAAAATATTATCATGCTAAGAATGTGAGCCTAATGCTAAACTCTACATCGGTTTGGTTGTAAATCCCCAGTTTGATAGTATAGTTGGGATTCTTCCTGTTATTTGATTTTTTACCCTCATTGTTGGTTCAGTGAGAGTTTCAACAAATTCATAATTTTGTCTGAAAAGATGATGGAACAAAGCTATTGTCTGCTACTTTAGCATTAACATTAATGTTTGAATTCTTAAGATGTTGCAGAGACAGGTTTCAAAGAAACTGATTATTTTTTTCCTTTTCATTAGTTTATTATTGCAATGCTGAATTTCTTGATTTTATCAATATGGGTAATAAAAAGAAATCAAACTAATAACAATAAATAAAGGAAAGTAATAGACACCTGGATCTGACGCTGAATATTTTAAAACTTTCAAACAGGTTTTGCAGAATTGGAAATAAATATGGCAAAGTTTACTATATTAACTAGATAGGCAAAAAATCTACAACATTTCTGTTGTAGATTTAAGCTTGAGCATTTTTATTGCATATTCCACTGTACCTAAGTGGATATTGGTGATCGCGAATTCTTATTAATAAGACATTTTTTGGCTATGTTGTAAAGAAACTGAGACATGTGGGAGTTTTTACTTGAAGAAACTACTACTGTCAAGACTTGTATTCACTTGTGGCCTCTAGAATATGCAGGTTTATCTTAAGTCGCTTGTGTTTAGATAGTCGGCAGATTCTTTTTACATCTCATCTCTTCATCTAAAGTGCTTTTGATGTAGATAAATAAGATATTTTCTTGTTTTTTTAAACGTGGAAAACCAATCAGTGTTTTTATGATTAAGATTATTAAAAAAAAAGTCCCTGGTATTTTGTTCTTATATAAAACAACCTAATTTGTTTCAGCTTTCATTCAAATTTCTTAGTTTTGCTAGGGCCATTTAATTATAAAACTCAGTTATTTTGGTCAATGTTGAAATAGCAACTGTTGGCTTCGATTGCTCCTTGGGTTTGAAAATATGTTGCATTTATTGTTTTTTAATAGCAAAATAAGAGAATACCTGCCAAGGTGCGCCAATCAAAGATCCGAGTTGGATGACTTCCTTCGATTGGCTGTGATTGGTATTGAGCAGATTGGATATCAACATTTTTTCCTTCTATTCAATTAATACATCAAAACGTACGTGTTTGACTATTTAAGGTCAAAACATTCATTAACAAGGAACTTGTACTTTGATGTTTTTGTTTCTTACTTAATAAAAAAGTCTGATAAAAGGTGAGGACAAACTTGTAATTTGTTAAATTCCTATTGGATTTCAAACTACTACCACTATCACTGAACCTACAGCACCTTTATGTGTTATAGCCAGAAGAAAGAAAAAAAGAAAAGAAAAGCAGAACCACTATTTTCTCAAAGAGGCAATATTGATGTGCCACTCTAAAAATTATTGATTTTTCAGTTTGTCATCATTATTTGTAGGCAGAATTGCACAGCCCTTCGTTTTGCTTTCTAATGCTGCATGTGGTCCTAAAGAAAAATATTTAATAAAGAGAGCCAGTCTGACAACATGAAGTAGGCGAAAAGATTTTTTTTAAGCATCACATATGCCCCTGATGAAAATATATTGAAGTAGCTAGGTGAGAGACAAAAACATTTACATTTTTATTAGCCTACAGTTTTCTCAGCTTGACTAAAACTGTATAAATTAATTCAAAATAATCCTGCACACGTGGATCCCACTAGGACTTCGCAGCGTTGTGCCTCCGTTCAGTGTGATATATATATATATATATAGATATATATATATATATATATATATATATATATATATATATATATATATATATATATATATATATAGCACTGAACGATCCTGAGAATCGCCTCTATTCAGACTAAAGGTGCGGATAGGACGCACCCTTCTCCATTAGTCATACAGTGGCCCCACCGGTTAGTCTGGCGCCATGCAGGTGATCTCCCGAGAGGTGCATGGGAACAGATGATGACAACTGAGCAAACAGGCAACAAGCTCGTCCAACATGACATTTCAGTCCACTTTAATGTCCTAAACGCATTTATTTCCTGGCGCGCTTTAATAAAAATCCAGAGGGACCCTCCACTTCAGCCTCATGAATCTGCTCCACGTTTAACAGGAGCGGCATTTTTTTTTTAAATTACATTCACATTTAAATTCTCAAGGCAATGCTTCCTTTAACGGATACATTTATCCATACATGAATCCTCTTTAAGCTCCCTGTTAATTGGGTACTCACTGCACCGCAGCATGAGCTTGCGCCTGCTTTCCAACAGAAGAGCGTAAACCTGAGCGGAGGGGGGGAGACATCACGGCTGCTCTTACCCGGAGGACGTGGTAACCTTCGGATCCTCCACCGGGGATCTGGACGCTCTGAGAGCCCCCCATCTTCCCCCCGAGTCCGATGGTCAGGGTGGGACACCGGCGCTGGTTCAACTGGCCGCTCCGGGGACAATCATGTCGTGATTCCTGCTTCCGTCGCGGTGTCCTGCTGCCGCACTTCCTGCGCCGCAGTCCTCCCCTCCTCCCCGGCAGCTGACTGATGACAACATCCCCCGAGCTGTGATGTCACCGACGCCCAGATGAGATGTGCTTGCAGGCGCGCCTCCGTACATGACATTATCCCCCAAAGATTCATCTGTTTGACTAATTCAAACTGGTTAATTCTCATGATTATCCCGACAGCTAATGAAAGTCCAACACTAAGACCAACCCAAAAAAGTGTTTTTGATACAAACAGATCATTTTACCGCTTGCACATGGCCTGTCTAACCTGATAAGGTTATTGCTATAGAGGCTGGTTGTTCACAGAGTGCTGAATCTAAGCATGCTGTTGGAAAGTTAAGTGGAAGGAAAAAGTGTGGTAGGAAAATATGCAAATGCAACAGAGATGACTGCAGTCTCGAGAAGATCATGAGGCAAAGCCTCTTCATGAGTTCGGGGGAGATTCGCATCCACAGGATGTAGCTAGAGTCAGAGTTACGTTTACGACCAGAGCGGACACCAGAAGCGTCTCACCCGGGCTGGGGAGAAGAGACTGGACATTCAGCGTTCCTAAGTCCTCTCAGGTCAAAACACATCGCATTTAATTTTGAAAGTAAGGTTCCAGAGTTTCCAAGTTGCTACAAATCTGGGGTCAAGTTTGCCGTTTGTGGAGCCCTGTCATCTGCTGGTGTTGGTTCCCTGTGTTTTACAAAGTCTAAGGTCAGTGCAGCAGTTTATCACAAACTTTTAGAGCACATTAACCTTCCCACTACTATTAGATATTCTCATTCAGGTCTTTTTCTACTGTTCACATTGTTAAAATAAAATCATAGCATGCTGGTTCTCTGGTAGTTTTGGCAGACAGTAACTTTAAACTTTATCCCAGTGCATGAGACAAAACGGGGAGAAATTAAATGATTAAATAAATGAGGTGGGGAATACAGCTTTAATAATATTCCAGCAATTAACCAAACCCATTGCTTTGGAAGTGATTCAGTTACCTCTATGACATCTAATGTACATTGCATAATTCCATTTTCTGGGGGAAAAAAACTATATATATATATATATATATATATATATATATATATATATATATATATATATATATATATAATTTAGCTCAAGGTTCTCAGATACTCAGAATCTCAAACGACTTACAACATGATTTTATTCATATCTGCACAAATATGCTTGTTATATTTAGGCTTAAATGTTAACTGTACTGTTATTGGTCTATGGACATTAGATCATTAGTAATTTTAAAAATCAAACAATAAACCAAAAGATATTAGCAGGTGTTTACTTGAGTCTTTAAGATTTCTTCAGGCAGCTTTACTACAACAGTAGAAAAAAATCCTGAAATTATGGCTTTTAGTTTCAGTGCCACCCCAAGAGTTTAAGTGGCCCCATCTGGCCCCCCTATGAAACATTTCTGGAGGCACCACTGTCCATATCTTGTACTGTTACCAAATGTTAGACCTGGATCTCTGGATATTGATAACAGTTTTTACCCTTATCTTAACTTTAGCGCTGAAATACTTTCTCCAAGTAAATTTTAAATCCTCGTCACTCTTCCAACACAATTTCATGTTTTGCACAACAAAGATAATCATATTGATAAAACGGTTTGTGGGTGTATATGCAAATTCTCTACAATATAAAGCCCGTTGTATGGAGTTAGTTTCCTGCCAAAACGTTTTGCACACAAAAAAATGTGTTGCACACAAATAAAACTTTTTTTGCAAACTGTCTTCAAACGTTACAGACAAATAAAACTTGTTTTGCAAACTGTCCCCAAACGTTGCACTCAAAATATCATCTATAAATTGTCCCCGAGTAAAAAACGGTCTCTGCTCGCACAAAACAGCCTCTGCTTGACTACGAAACAATTCCACACCTCTGCGGCAAATTTCTGCCAAAAGTCACGTGATGCATTAAGAGTTGTTGTTCAGACTTCCTGACAGCAGGGGGCGCACTCGAAACAAACTGAAACGCGCCAGTTTGGCTAAGGAAGACACACGTGATATCACAGCTAACAGCATCAGCACCCCACAGGGGAGTTTCTATTTGCTGAAATAGTCTCTTTGGATTCATGAAATTATCAATGTGATGTTTGTGAAACCTCCTTCTTGTCTAGAATGTGGTATAAAACAGATTTTTGGGATCGCTAACAAGCATTCACCCATACCAAAAGAGGAAGAAAACACACACATTTATGTTTTTTGGGGGACAGCCATAGCAGTTTGATGGTAAAATCTTGGATGGCTGTATACAGTCATTGGATATCTATGTGTGTTTGTGTTGTTTCTAAAACGACCCATTTATTGGCTCATTTAAGTAATGAAGAAAATGCTTTTGTTGTACAGTTTGAGACTGCTATGTTTGTTGTACTTTTGCGTACCAAAAAAGCTCCAGTGGTGTGAAAAGGTAACACATTCACTTTTGAGTGAAAGTACCAGGTTCGAGTCCTGGTAGGGGCAGAAAAAAAGGCTTGTCTTATTTAGAAAATATAGAAGCTCTGTCAATTATCACCATTATTTGTCATGATTCTGAGTGAGTCTGTCTCTTTGAGCATTTAAGCGCGTCATTCAGCAAGCGAGTAATCTGCTAGGGACCTGTTTGTAACTTTCCAATTAGCCTCAGAACTGCTAAACAGATTTTTTTGCATGATAGTTGCCATGCGTGGTGCTTTTAAACCACGCCTAGACTTTGAGTTCTAAGGCTGCTGTGCTTTCTACTGCATTTTTCCAGATCCTTAGTTACGTTCTGCTCCTTTTGCAAACCCAGAGTGTAGAATCACAAGCCAAACCAGCAACAAACGTACCTGGAATTAATCAAACTCCATTGATGGTTTAGGCAGCTCTTAATTTCTGGTTTGGCTGAGACATTTCCTGCATGTCCGTCCTCCAGCGCTGATCCTTTTCAATCCAGACTATGCTCAAGGAAAACTCCAGGCTATTCCAAGACCAAACACATCACGCATACAGGGCCACATACAATGCCAACCATGTCATTTTTTATGTTTTGTTGCCTCAAAACGTGAAATTAATTCAATTCAACTTCAATTCAAAAATACTTTCTTTATCCCAAAGGGAAATTAAATGTTGATGTAACTCATTTTGTCAAGGATAGTTTGATAGTTTGCACCATTTCATTTACAGAAGATGCCTACAACTTTAAACATGTATTATTATTTTTATTGTTAAGAAAACAATAGGAGAACGTAACAGAAAATGTCAGTGTGCATAATAATAATAATAATAATAATAATAATAATAATATATTTTATTTCAAGCGCGTTTCAAAACACTCAAGGACACAACAGGTAAAAACAATAAGTGGTAAAAGCAACATCATCATAATTAAAAGAAACAACACAAACTGCACACAGGAAAGTAACAGAAAATCATAATGAAAAGGCAATCTTGAACATGTGGGTTTTGAGTTTTGATATGATCAAGGGTAAAGACTCGGTATTGCAGATGTCAGGGGGAAGTGAATTCCAGAGTGTGGGCGCAGACCGAGAAAAAGCTCTGCTCCCCATGGTGCTAAGACGGGCGGAAGGAACAACGAGGTGAGTGGTAGAAGAAGATCTAAGTATGCGGGAGGGAGTAGAAATTTGAAGTAAATCAGAGAGATATGGAGGGGCGAGATTGTGAATAACTTTAAAAGTAAGTAGGAGGATTTTGAACTGAATTCTGAACTTGACAGGTAGCCAGTGGAGCTGCTGCAGGACTGGGGTGATGTGATGGAAAGAGGGGGTTCTAGAAATGATGCGAGCTGCTGAGTTTTACACTGCCTGAAGCTTGTGAAGGGATGAGGAAGACCGAAAAGAAGAGAACTACAGTAATCGATGTGGTAAGTGACCAGACTATGAACGAGAGTGCAGGTGGAACCAGGGGAGAGAGAGGGGCGAAGGCGATTGATATTGCGTAAGTGAAAGTAAGCAGAGCGAGTAAGGTTGTTAATGTGAGAGGAGAAGGACAACGTACGCAAGGATGACACCCAGACTCTTGACCTGAGGTGAGGGGGAGATTACCGAGTTGTCAAATGAAAGGGAGAAACTGTCAGCTTTGGATAATGTAGATTTGGTTCCCACTAGGAGGATTTCGGTCTTGTCGTTATTTAATTTAAGAAAGTTGGAGGTGAACCAGGACTTTATTTTGGTTAAGCAGGAGATTAATGAAGGAGGTGGGAGTGAAGAGTTTGGTTATTATAGGAAAAATAGAGCTGGGTGTCATCCACATAACAGTGAAAATTGATGTTAAATTTCCTAAATATATTGCCAAGAGGGAGAATATAAATGATAAAGAGTAGGGGCCCCAGGACAGAGCCTTGGGGAACACCAGTGGTAACTGGAGAGGAGTTGGAACGATAGCACTTAATCTGAACAAACTGAGTGCGGCCAGAAAGATAGGATTGAAACCAGGCTAGGGGAGTATGAGTGATACCAATTGTGTAAAGTCGAGTAGGGTAGAGTGAGAAACTGTGTCAAAAGCTGCGCTTAGATCAAGAAGAATGAGGATGGAAATTAGACCAGAGTCAGCTGCTATGAAAAGATCATTGGTTATTTTTAAGAGGGCGGTTTCAGTGCTATGACGAGACGGAAGCCAGACTGGAACTGTTCATAAAGGTTGTTGTAAGTTAAGTGAGAGTGAAGTTGAGAAGCGACTGTTTTTTCCAGTATCCAGCCAGTTTGAAATTGGTCTGAGATTATTGTAGTTGTTGGGATCTAATCCAGGTTTCTTCACAATAGGAGTGATAATAGCAGTTTTGAAAAGAGATGGAACAATTCCAGAACAAAGCGAGGAGTGGATGATGGCAGTTATGAAGGGGAGGAGAGAGTGAAGGCAGGATTTGACCAGGGCAGACGGAATGGGATCAAGTGGGCAGGTGGAAGATTTCGATTTGTTGATAAAATCAGAGATATTGGAGAGGGTTGGTAGATGGAAGCTGGAAAAAGGCTGGCATGGTGGAGGGGTTATAAGGGAAGGAGGTGACAAGATAGGAGACAGGCACTTGTGAATTATTTTGATTTTATCGTTAAAAAACTGCATTATAGAATTGCAAGCATCAGTTGAGCATAGGTGAGGAGGAAGAGAAGCTGGGGATTTGAAAATATTGTTGAACACCAAAAACAGAGTCCGAGAATTACCTTCATGTGAGCAGATCAGGTTGGAATAATATGTGGATTTAGTTTTAGTGATTAATTCCTTGTATTGTGTTATCTGTGTTATATACATTTCGCTGTGAATTGTTAAACTTGTTTTGTTTTTAAGTCTTCTAAGTTGACGGCACTTAGCCTTCATGGTCCGGAGTTCAGGGGTAAACCAGGGGGCGGAGTGGGAAAAGGTAACAGTCCTGGATTTTTTTGGAGCAAGGAGGTTCAAAATGTCATTTAAGCAGTTATTGTATTGAGATGTTAGTTCATCCGGTGAGGAAGAAGGATCCAGGATTAAAGTTCTTAGGATGTGTGAAGAGAGAGTGTCCAAGTTAATATTCTTAATGTGCTGGATTGAAAGTAGCCGTGGGGTCTTTGCTGTGAAAAGACGAGGGGAAATGTTAAATGATAGGAGGAAATGATCAGATATGTGAAGATCCTCAGCTGAACAGTTAGAGGGGGTGAGACCAGAGCAACAAATTAGGTCAAGAATATGAACTTTAGAATGTGTTGGAAAATTTGAAAACTGATCAAAACCAAAATTGTCCAGACAAGATAGGAAATCTCTGGTGAGGGGAAGGTTAAAATTGTCCATGTGAATATTAAAATCCCCCACCAATATTATATTGAATGAGAGAGAGGAGAGGAGGGTGAGATAGCCTTATTTCTGTCTGTCAAGTTTCAGGTCACAAACGAGTTCATGGCTCCATCAGTTATGGAAAGTTGGCGAGTCTGATCCTGAAGCAGCAACTAAAACAAACCATAACCCCCAAACCATTACACTACTGCCTTGGAACGCTGTGTGTCCCTTCCCAGACTGTTAGATGTCAATAATTTTGTTTATAATCTTTAATTTTTTATCATTTTCTTTTAGCTCAGATAGGTTCTAATTCCACAGGTCGGGTCATAATAAAGTCTGGGTGTTGATATGGTGACTTTAGATTTTTACATAGTTGACTTGGATAGCGTTTGTCCCGTTATGGAAGAAATCATCGTCTGAAGAATGCATTTTCATTTTTCAAGGTTAGCTTTGATTAAGGCAGATTAAAATTTGTTTTATAATCTGAAACATTTAGAAAGGGGAAAAAAAAAGCAAAAACAGAAGACATCTTTACGGTGGGCAAATACTTTTCCCCAAAAGTCTTAATAGATTGAAATTATATAAAAAAAAGACTAAAACATCTTTGAAAAAACCTGTGAAAAAAGAACATTTGTGGAAGATTTTGAAATATGCAAGGACATTGCGGACAACCCTGTGCATCCTGCTCCTCAGGCAGTGCATTCAGTCAGAGGCTACTTCAGGTCTGCTGGAAGACAGACCGCTGCAGAAGATCCTTCCTGCCCACAGACATCAGCATCTAAAACAAAAAACCTGCAACAATATAGATTTCCGTTTGGTATTGATAAAGTATTTTTGAATTGAATTACATCTGAATTGATGAGGTTTACCGCAAGCTGCTGAGGGGCTGAAGTTCATATTCAGAAATAATGAACAGCAACACCTTATTATAATGCCAGGAATGTGTGTTTCAGTTTCCAAACATATTAATAATCTTTCACATCCTCATACAAACGTATGCGGTATTTTGTAGTCTAGCCATATTTGGATTGGTGGAAGTTTTGTAACGAAATGTCTTGAAAATGGCTTTTTTTTTGCACAATTAAATCAGAAAGGTTGGCATTTTATACAATTTCCTTGCAGTTTTTTGTGTTGTTTTTAAACGGGGGTTGGAAGACAAATTCTGTAACTGTTCATCGTTATTCCAGGAAGGTGGGGCAGTGTTTTACATGGGGACACTTGCCCTTTCAAGCAGCAGATAAATGAACTCCAGAGTTGAGCAGCTGCTTGGTGATGCCTCAAAACAGTAAGATCACCGCCGTGGATCGCTACACTAAAATGATCACTCTGCACTCCTACAAGAAGTTACAACTAAGGCTGCAAAAAAGTGCAATGCCATTTTTTTTCCCGGTGACGTTTACCACAGAAATCCAGTCTGCAAGAAAACAGTCCGTCTCTGTCCAGTTTCCCTGAGGGAAACACACACACATTGGATTTCAATGCTGCCAGAGAAGCCACAGCTACAAACATCCTGAGCCATTAATGTCAGAGTCAGCGGCTTAATGCTGTACATCTGTTAGAGGTCGAGGATATTCTTGTCTAATAAATAAATGCTTTTGGCTGACGTATTGCACTTTGCTGCACAAGGAGGTTGAGATGAAATGGAAGCTCAAATTGAATAAAAGCCTTCATGTAGAGGAGATATTACAAGGCCTTGCAATAGTATTTATATACTCATTAAACTTTCCACATTTTGTTGTGTTAAAACCACAGACTTTAATAATTGTTGTTGAGCTCTTGTGTGACAGACAGGCCCAAAATAGTGCTTTTTTGCAAAGTGGAAGGAAAATGATCTGATGTTTTGAAAATGTTTTACAAATTAAAAGCTGAAAAGTGTACTGTGCATTTGTATTCAGCCTTCTTTGAGCGAATACTCTAATTTTTCTTTCCCAAACAGCTCACGCTCAGTCAGATTGGATGGAGGTCTGGACTTTGACTTGACCGTTCTAACACATGAATGCTCTAATCCAAAACTGTAGCTCTGGCTGTATGTTTTGGGTCATTGTTCTCCTGGAAGATGAACATCGCTCCAGTCTTAGGTCTTCTACAGCCTCTTACAGTCTTGCTCTCTTAATTCCTATCCCTTCTGATCAATCTTAAGTTCCTGCTGAAGAAAAACATTTTGTGTTTCACTTTTATTTTTGCCACGCTTAAATAAAAGCGAGATTTGAAGAGTGCATCAGTAGTAGATATCATGTCAATAAATTCTCCCACAACTCTGCAGAGAGTTGTAGATCTCTGCAGCTCCTCCAGAGTTACCATAGCCCTCTTGACTGCCTCTCTGTGTAATGATCACCTTACCTGGACTGACAGTTTAGGTCACGTGTCCTACTCTTTCCACTGTTAGATGATGGATTCAAACTTCTCCAAAGTGTTTTCCCTGACCTGTTGGCTGTGTTCCTTGGTCTTCTTTGTTTAGGGGGATCCGAAATGATTATTCCGTTTCAGGGATGGATAATCAATACGACAGAGGTAAGGACAGATCAGAGCAAGAGGCTGCAAAGAGAGCGCACCAAAGGTCCGCAACCTTTAAAGAACAGCAGGGTCCACCCTGAGACGAAATGATGCACATCTGGACTTTATTTACTAATTAAGTTACCTCTGAATGCTGGAAGTTGGTTGCACTGAATTTTATTTAGGGATATTATATTATGGGGCTGAACTTTTCTGATGTTTATTTGTATTTGTACGTTTTGATACCAGGAATAATTTTCCTTTCACTTCACAATTATGCTTTCGTTTTTGTTGGTCCATTACATAAAACTCAATAAAAATTTCAGTCTTCGGTTTTAAAGGGACATATGGTGGAAAAGTTCAGGGGCTATGAATACTTTGGAATGTAATTTGACCAACGTCACATCATTCCTCCCCCTGGTTTGCACTGTTTCTAACAGGAGTGGAAAGGACTCCCTGATCCTGCAGAAAGCAGCTTTAAAACCTCCCATCATGTGCAGTGAGGTTGTTTCCTCCATCAAGCTTGTATAACAACCCCCCTGGCAATATTGTCTTGGTTTTCCAGAGTCAGTAAGCTGCAGTATTACTGCCCCAGGGCTGATGTCCTCTTCCCTAAACGCCCACCAGTTTTTACTAGAGGCCTTTTAAAGAAGTACCACACTGGATTAGCACCAAGATGGTCGGGTTACAGTCTCTGGACTATTAATTTACGCCTTAACGTTCAGCCTCCACCGAAATTAATCAAGCTGTGTGAGCGCAGTCATTAAAAGAAGGCCATTTAGATAAGTGTAACTAATTATAATTAGTTCGGCAGACAGAGGCAGTAAGGTGTTATAATTGTTCCGCTTATCGCTGTTTGGCCAAGTGCAGTTGGTGTTTGGTTTAGCAACTAAAATTCCCAAATTATGTTGGCATGTAAAGAGAACCTGATGAATAGATGATTCTTCCTCTTCATAACCTGGCCGCCCTCACAGGCAAAACTGTTGTCGAAGGTAACAATAATGATAATATCAAGTTAAAGGTTATTTAAAGAGAAGCAGCTTGTCTGCCAAGCTCGTGTGTGTGAGCAGCGTGTAGATGGAGAAGGGGGAAGGGCTGGCAGACAGCCTGCAGTCAATATCATCTTTTCATTAGACCTTCCTCACACAATGGGAGCATCAGTATCTATCAGGAAACTAATGTGGCAGTGATTCCCAAAGGCGGGAGATATATTTAGCACATCAGGGAATGACTGACAACATCCATGGATTTATGAGAAAGAGAGAGAGAGAGAGAGAGAGAGAGAGAGAGAGAGAGAGGTATAGCACAGATGAGAACGAGAAGATGGTCACTGACTCATCATGGAAACTTTCTTCCGCCTAAAAGCTTTCCAACAAACTGAGAAGTTTTGGGGGAAGAAAATAACATTTATTCTGGTACAAAACCAGCCTGTGTCTAATATTTATTTTGATAAAGGTTTAATCATTTGTGTAAAAACCAGATTGGTGCAGAGACACAGTAGAAAGTTCACGGTCCGAGTCAGTCGAGCTGCCATACAGAGAAAACTGCAAAAAGCTACGCCATCAGTGGAGGATTTTGACCTGGGTTATATGGGTAGCTGCACAGGGCGCCATTAGATGGGGGTGGATTGGCGCACGCTGGCAGCCAGCTTCCCCATATGGTATGCCTGAAATGAATAGATAGGACATGAGAAAAATAAAAGCTAAGTTAAATGTGAATCTAACTGTGATATGGAGCTTAAGCGAAAATTCAGACTGAAGAAACTCTATTGCCTACCTCCATCCAATCAGAGACTCATCCGCCTCCGACGCAAGCCAATCAGTTTTGAACTGCTCCTCCTCGAAGCCAATCAGCATCCTGGGTTCATCTTAAAAGAACTCCACATCATCGTCTCGGCCTTCTGCTCAGCGAGCAAGCGGTGGCTGCGCCGTGTCTGGTTTGGACTCTGATGACTGGATTCAACCCACCTCCATCCCCTTCTCCACCATCGTCGCCAAGCTTCGCCTGGCTTTCCTATGGTCCTCCTTCAACCTCGTCCCTATCAGAGTGTAATTCCTCCCGGACTCTTATGGAATTCCCAGTCACTCCTTAAAACGGTCCGGCAGAAGACCGCCATGTTGAGCCTGGTTCTGCCAGAGGTTTCTTCCCAAAGGGGAGTTTTTCCTCTCCACAGTCGCTTCATGCTTGCTCATCATGGACAGTTCATGCAAACCTTTGTTTATCAAGTTGGACATCTAGCTTAAACAGATCATCATATGGACTGAACAAACTTTGTTTATCTCCACTCCACCACCAGTTTCAGGCCTGGGGGGAAACATCCCTATTCTCGTACACCTGCTTATGCATATTGAAGTATAATTCAGCGTGAATGTTTCCTGCCGAGGTCTGAGTGCCAAAGTCTTAAAATATTGTATCAAATAAAATTCTTCTAATTGCCTTTTCTTTCCGTGTGAGTTTTTCAGATTGAAATTCTTTTGTTAAATTCTTTGTGGATCCTCCACACTCTACCAGGGCAGTTTCTGTTTTTCATCAAAACATATGCACTTTTCTAACTCCACATTTTGTTAAAGCAGCAACGTCTAAGTATTATCTTAATTTGAGATATATTAAACGATTTTTCAGGTCAATATACAGCACTTGGCCCGCACCGATGCTCCGTGTGGGCTGCCCTTCCCAAAAATTCGCCTATGGAACTTGAGAGGGTTGAATCTGTTGCTGAATAGGTCATGTGACCTAGAGTACTGCTGTAGGTCACATGACCCATTCTAGGTTACGGCAGTCTGAACTCAGATTGCCATAACAACAAAACAACACTCATCAGACATATTTTTGGTTCTCTGTAGGATTTAATCTAGAGGAGTGAATGTGGTCTTTAAGAAATCATTGCATGGATATGTCCAAGTTTTCTTCAATTGAATAACAACAAAACTGAAGTAATTATTTCTGGACCAATAGAGGAGCAATCAAAGGTTAGCACACAGCTTCAGCTGATTTGGCTAGGAACCACTGATCAGGCCCGAAATCTGGGAGTAGTGATGGACTCAGACCTGAACCTCCAAAAGCCTCTAAAGACAATTACAAGGTCGGCTTTCTATCACCTGAGGAACATTTCCAGGATTAAAGGACTAATGTCTCAGCAGGATCTGGAAAAACTAATCCATGAGTTTATTTTTAGTCGAATTGATTACTGCAACGGTGTTTTCACAGGTCTGCCTAAAAAGTGGATCAGACAGCTGCAGCTGATCCAGAACGCTGCTGCCCGCGTCCTCACTAAGACTAAGAAAGTAGAGAACATGGACCCGGTTCTAAAGTCCTTACACTGGCTCCCTGTATCTCAGAGAATAGACTTTAAAATACTTCTGTTAGTCTATAAATCCCTGAATGGCTTAGCACCTAAATACATCACAGACTTGTTGTCAGTGTAACAACCCTCCAGACCTCTAAGGCAGGGGTTCCCAAAGTGGGGGTCAGGACCCCCATGGGGATGATGACACATCACGTGGGGGTCACGAGATGGTCCAAATGATGATGCGAATTTTTGACTTTACAACGTCAGAGATATGCTTGTTTTAATATAGCAAATGTATTGCCTACAATCTTGGAAAAAAAAATTTTTTCTCGCAAATTTATAAAATTGACCTAAAGATTTCTGAGGTTCTTTGTGTGAAAATGTACTCCTCTGTGGCCAATTATTTATTATCATAATCATTTATTTTCTTTAATCTACAATCACACTATTCAAATTTTTTTTGGGAGGATTAAGAGACAAAAGTAATAATATTAGGTGTACTACGATAAAGAACAGTATGAGAATTAAGTCAAAATATTACCAGAACAAAGTCCTAATATTATGAGAATAAAGTCAGAACATTACAAGAATAAAGTCACACAGTGGTTGCAATGTGCTAAAAAGATTTCCTTATTTGTGAAACTGATACCAAAGAATAACTTTGCAACATACTCAACGTTTCTCATTCTAACACGGTGGGGAAGACTCTGCTTTTTTGTAAGAGTTCTTATAATCACTTTATTCTCATAATTTATAAAAACCAAAAGAAAAAAAAAATGCCCCAAAAGGGGGTCATCAGTCTCCGGCACTGTTATTTTGGGGGTCTCTGGTTGAAAGGTTTGAGAACCCCTGCACTAAGATCTTCTGGCTCAAATCATACCCAGAACCAGAACCAGACATGGAGAAGCAGCATTTAGTTCATATGCTCCACTAATCTAGAACAAACTCCCAGAAAAACCGTAAAAGTGCTGAAACTCTGAGTTCCTTTAACTCAAGGTTAAAAACCTGTTTGTTTAGAGTTGCCTTTAAATGTTAATGCTGAAGTTTGTAGTCCAACTTGCCAATCAATTTGTTAAAAAAAAAACATCTTGCATAACAAATAAAGGTCTGAGACATTAAAATAACAGAAATAATTTCATAATGGAGCTTTTCTCCTCTCTAAAATCTTCTAATAATCTAACAGAGTACATTTGTGCTAAAAAAAGATTTATCTTGGATTTTCATCTGGAAAATTATTAATGCTCTTTTAAAATGTCTTTCCCTTAGTATTCTAGCTCCATGGTACCATTTAAAAAAAATCTTGATTCAGCATTAAACAGAGTAAATGACACATATTATGAGCTGATTGACTCTGGCAGCATGAAACACTGATTTACCCCAAAAACCCACCAGACTGTGACCGACTGCACGAGCTATAAAACCTGTTTCCATTTGCATTCAATCATGATACTCTCCTGCAGCTGCCTCCAAATTAGCCGTATTAGTATGCGCCAGGAACATTTAACCTTCAAGGATATAATCGTTCAAAAAGCACCAAACAAAAGCAGAAATGACTCCCTCCTGTAGAAGGAAGTCAGAGGTGATTTTCAGCGGTCGCTGCTTCCACTCCTCCGTTCTCTGCAGCTTCACAAAGCCTCCATTGACATCAGGTCTGTAATGATTGCTGCACTGAAGCATGAAACAAAGAAATAGCGTCGGCCTGGTGGAGGAAGGGAGGAGAGGGGCTCAAACAGCCAGTCGATCTTTTTGTGAGTGTGTCGAGATAAAACACAGTGAGGCAGATCCTACAAATAGGCTCTGCGGGAGTTGGGGGGGGGGGGGGGGGGGGAATGTTAAGAGATCACAGTCGAATGCATTTTATGACAAAAAGTGTGAGGAAAGGGAGGAATGAGAGAAATGACTGTGGGGGCTCATGAAATTTCAGATGGGAGATTATCAGTCATTAAAAAAAGTCTCTCTGGGGCGATTAATCTGACTAATGGTGCTAACAGGACTGAAAGGATGTGCTAAAAAAAATCGGACAAAAAATGTTTGAACAGGGAATGTGCACATTTATGCAACCTAAAGATTTTATGCCCTGGATTAAATAATTCTGCCAGACTGAGGTGCACTTTTCTATGCACAGCATAGATTTAGCATGAACAACCTTAGTAAAAGGTTTGGACTCTATCATTTCTCTGTCAAGAACCCATCAGGACAAATCTGAAAATCTGGTGCAAAACCTGCTATTTCAGCAGACAATGACACCAGCCGTGGGCGGCACGATGCTGCAGCAGTTTGCCGTGTTATCGTGCAATAAAAAAGTCCTGGGTTCAAATTCCAGACCGCACGTTCTCCCTGTGCATGCAGGGACTCTCTTGGGGTACTCCAGGTTATTGCCACAGGTCAAAAGCATGCAGGTTAGATGAACTGGTTTCTCTAAATTGCCATTAGCAGTGAGTATGCTATGACAGGCTGACGACCCATCCAGGGTGTTCCCCTAATGTCAGAAATAAAAATAAATCACATTACTAAAGTAGTGAGTTCAAACTGCAATCAAATGGAAAATCAATAGAAATCATGTCAACATAATTTGATGCAAAAAAAATAATACAAACAGCAATTCAAACGTCTGAACACGATCAAAGGTTGCTCATCTGCAATATTTGCCAATGCTTACAGATCAGCTCTAGTCTTTTCCCTGTTGTGACGTCGTAGATCCAAATGCAAAACAGAATCAGCGTTCTTTAAAAAAAAAAGGGTTTTATGAAATCTTGCATACTTTATCGCCCATCTATGCTGGTCGCATCAGTGTATTGATGAAGTCCTTTTGCCTGCTCACCAGACAGTCACCAGATACCTTATATCAAAGAACGGGACTTAGCCCTTCACACCACCAGTGGAGTGTAATGTTATTGTATTGTTGTGGGTATTTGTTGTTAAAAAATGATTTGACTGGATAGTGTTTTTAAATATTTCACATAAACCACAAATAACTGGGCCTGCAGATGTTCTACAGCTCATGTCTTTATTAGTTTTGTGAATACAGTAGTTATTTAGCCATGTTAAGGTGCCCACATTAAGTACAACAAGGGACATTGGAGGGACCCCCCCCCCCAAAATCAGGAATGTACAGGTGTTTAGTCAGACTTGGTACAGTAGCAAATACATTACTTGGTTCAATCAAAATGAGTGATGATATACAATCACAAAGATTTTCTTCACATAAAATTATACCCATGGAAAGCATATTGTGCCCGTCATGATTTTGCATATTATAGTTATACGGCACTTCACATTATATAGTACAAACAATCAAACGTTTCTAAATTTAAAGCTGCCCCATTAACATGACGTAGGGATGTGCTTTTTGTCTTCACTGAAGCAGCAGCAGCTGGACCGCCAGAAGGCTTGGATAACATTCGATCAGTGAATCACAATGAGATTGCATGGTTACACGATTACGCTTACACTAAAGTCGGAGTTCAAGCCGCTTCCATGGAGAGAAAAGGGTGTCGAGGATATTCATGAACGTAACCAAACCCTTCTTTGGCTCACAAATACACCAACACATGTTTTACGGCAGAGTTTTCTTGAACAGAGGAGAAGATATACTATTCGCATTAAAAGCTGCTCCATATAAATTAAACAATCTGTCAGAATATGTTCTGCATGTTTGATTTACGTGTAGGATTTATTTGTGGTTAAACTAGTCGGCATGTAACATTACACAATCTACCCAAAGGTCACAGCAGTCAGTAGTGGGGACTGATTTAGATTTTATGCTATAACAGCTATAATGTTGCAACTGGCTTGGTTGAAAACAACATAGATAATAATTACATGTAATAAATTTCAAATTTTTATGTTTTTGTCTATGTTACATAGTTTTCTTATAGTTTTAAAACAGCATGTGTGAAAATATATTTGAATATTCATTTCTAACACAGATGAAGCATAGAGGGACGTTCTTTGTAGCTGATATACAGGCACAGGGGGAGGTAACAGCTTTCAAGTTGTGGGTACTTTCTGAACTAACAATCTTCATAATACTTATTAGTGTATTTTCCTTAATAAACATATGGTTTCTATCTGAACAATAACTGATTTAACCTTTCTCAGCATTTGCATCCTAGAAAAACTGGCAGTATACACTATGTGAGTTGTTAAAAGAGGACATTTCATCATGGGGGCCTGTGCATGTTTTGGGTAATTTAATTTCCTCATCAGGAACCAGTTAAAAAAAGGCAGATGTTTAATTTTTATTTTAGATCTAAAATATTAAACTGATATCTAATTTTTCCCATACTCTGAAATGTCCCTACATTCGTTTGCGCTAATCTCCAGCCACACTATCTGGATTTTAAACATTGTCTCGGATTTTAACAACAATTACAACAAAAGATCAAATCTCCAAATTGTTATTCTTGTCTTTCATGTTATAAATATGTTTATTTCATGACTCTACCATCTTCTCCCATACTCTTTCTAAACAATAAAACATTTATTCATCTTTTATAAGTTATGTAATGTGCTAGGTGTTCTTTTTTTGGAAACAGGTTTGTTTCAATATTAAAGTTTTCATTGTCGTCGACTTAACATCGAGGTTTATTCCCACTTTGTATAATAAACAAGAATGCCACTGTGCTTTTTCTTTTTTTTTCGTAGGATGTGCAAATGTTTTAAACATCTACATCTCTGTAGCTAAGGACAGAACTGACAGAAACACACCGGGTACACTATGTTTTTAGTTGTGCATTGCCACAAAATACTCGGAGGCAAAAAAGTAACCGTTTTGAAAAGACAGAGGGAACATGACGCAAAACTCAAGGCCCGTTGATGCTGGAGCACACGCTCTGCAGACGAGTCTTACAGTTCAAGGCCCAGCCGCTCAATCTCCTCAATCAGGAAGTCGATGTCTGACCTGGTGGCTGCAGCGTTTGAGATGACCATGCGGAAGAAGTTAACTTTGTCTCCTTGCGGTTGGTAACCCACCATGGTGGTACCCGACTCCATCATCAAGGCCTTGATCTTCGGAGCGACCTGTTGCAGACATTGTACTCTTAGACATCCGTTCTACAGTGCATTTCGAAGGAGCAGAGGGCCCTCGAACCTTTTCATGCTGTAACCACAAACCTTAATCTGTTCTGCTGGGATTTGTACTGACAGGGAAAAAGAAAGCAGAGCTTCACTGTGAACGCAAAGGAAAACAATATACATTTTGCAAACTTTAATGAATGAAGAACTGAAAAGTGTGGTGTGCATTTGTATTCACCTCACTTTGATCCCGATATCCCTAACTAAAATCCGCTAAAGCTAAATGCCTTCTGAAGTCACTTAAACAGCAAACGGGGTCCACCTGTGTACAATTTAGTCTCAGTGAATATAAATCTTTCCTTTGAAGGTCTCAGAGGATTGTAAGAGAACCTTAGAGAATAAACAGCATCACCAGGACCAAGGGACACAGCCGACAAGTCAAGCATAAAGCTGTGGAGAGATTTAAAGCAACAGCTGAACAAGTCACAGAGCACCGTTCATGTCATGATCTCAAAACTGGAAAAAGTAAAGCACAACTGCAAACCTGCTAAGACATGGCTGTCCACCTGAGCCAGGGGTCTACACCCAGCGGCTTCAGAGCCACAAGTTGTTCTTTAGACCCCCCCCCCCCCCCCCCCGTGGCTCTAAATAACGTGGGCTAAAAAATTATAAAGAATCTAGTAATGTTTTCAAATGTAACTGTATGTGTTTCTTTGTCCTTTGGTTGCAGCCTTTGTGCATTTATAATTTATATTAAAGTTTAATGATACATAATAGAGAATGTATGAGGACCCTTTGATGTGAAAGTTTGAGGAATTTGTTCCATTTTAAAACCTAAAACCAAAGTGAAAATGTTTTTTCTTTTCTTTAAAAATCAAAACAAATGTCTTATTGTGGATATTGTAGAAATAAGTAATTTTGATTTAAAGGGCCATGGAGCTATTGTGAGTCTAAACAATTTGTGTTTAGCCGGACCTAAGGCAACATTGACTCTTGAGGTTGTAAAGGTAACTCTGGAGGAACTGCAGAGATCAGCTCAGGTGGAAGAACGTGTCCATGGGACATTGTGCACTTTACAACACTGGCCTCTAAGAAATACTTGCAAGAACAAAGTTATTGCTGAAAGAAAGCCATAAAAAGTCCAGTTTGTGATTCGTCCGTGTTGGCGCCTACATGTGATCTGCTTTGAGTAGCAAACATGTGACTCTGCACATCATCCTGCGTTTCACCCAGAATACATAATGCCCACTGTAAAGCATCATGCTGTGTGGATGTTTTTCTTCATCAGTGACAGGGAAGCTGGTTAGAGGTCAGAAATATAGAAGTAAAGGTGTTTGAGACTTTAAAAGACTTGAGACTGGGGCAGAGGTTCGCCTTAAGAAGGACAACGACCCTAAACACACAGCCAGAGCTATAACGGAAAGATTTAGATATATTCCTGTTAAAATGGCCCAGTCAAAGTCCAGAACTAAATCCAACTGAGAGTGTGAGGTATGCCTTGAAAATTGATGCTCACAGATGCTTTCTATCCAATCTGACTGAGCTTGAGCAATTGTGCAGTAAAGAACAAGCAAAATATTACAGACTCTCGATATGCAAAGCTGGAAAGAAATGTACTGCAAAGAACTTGAAGTGTTGACTCAGGAAGATTGTATACAATGCATACCACAATTTTCAGATTATCTTTTGTAAAAAAAACTAAAAAAAAAGGACCCAGACTGCGGTGGTGGCACAGGTGTAAAGCATGCGACCCGTGTTCGGAGGCCTTTTTATTCAACGCGGCTGTCCGAGGTTCAACTCCCGAACTGTGGTTCTTTTCGCATGTCTTTCCCCCTCTCTCTCTCTCAACCTCACTTCCTGTCAATGAACTATTAAATAAAGGCGACTTTTGCCAAAAAAAAATTGAGCAGCAACAAAAAACAAACAATTGACACCAATTTTTCTTTCTGCTTCACAATGATGCACCACTTTTTGATGTTCTGTCACACAAAATTCCAGAACAAAACAAAACATTTTAAAACGCTAAAAGCGCAACGGTGGGCCAGAGTCCTATTGCATGGCGCTGTAGACAATTAAAACTGTCCTGTTCCTTTGCTATGAATGAGCCACGTGGGAGGAGAGAAGTTTGAAAAGAGGCTTAATTTGCAGATTAATGAGTCATTACCTTGTGCAGTCTCTCGCGCTTCTCTTTGCCATCAGGCATGCCGCGAAGGCTCGGTGGAATGTACCAGAAGCAGACGTTAGTGTGCTGCGGCTGATAAGAGAAAACAACGTTTGGAACGGCGCAGCTTGTCACCGTGTCAGCAGAGTAAAATGATCTAATCAGTCCTGAAACCAGGATAAATTGTGAACTCTGCCTCATTATTATGAGGGTTAATTCAACCCTTTTGCAAACGGCGGCGTGAAAGCGGTTTTAATCTTACCTCCGCGTTGAACACCATCTCAAATCCCTCTCTGGATTTTATTTTGTCATAGAGGTACGCCGACAGATCCAAGCACTTGTCAATGTGCTGCTCAAATCCTACTGTTCCCTTTTTTTTTTATTGTAGAATAAAATAAAAAAAGAAAATACAGTCAGTTCCTAAATGTATGTGAGACTCTGACAGTGAGCAAAGTCACACAGATGCTCACCTTTGCCTTCCACATGAGCCAGAACTTAAAGATGTCAACATGGCGTCCACACTGAATGGCCTTATCCCCCGTGTCGTACGTGACGTCGTACTGTTTGTCTGGCTGGAAGAGGTAGCCCGCACACATGGAGTTGCAACCTTGTAATAGTCCCTGCAGTGGGGACAATGATGACGAGGGACCAAAAACAAGAACGTTCACTATGTTCAACTCCACTGATCCCAGCAACTTCTGCACAGGTGGAAGAGTGGATGGCGCAGACTTACCCTCTCCCTGACCAGAACGGCAGAGCACTGCAGAGGCACTCCCATCATCTTGTGAGGGTTCCAGGTGACGGAGTTCGCCCTGCACAGATATGGAAACAGCAACCGCATCTCTGTGAGGGATTGAGTGTGTCAGGTCTGCGAACACAAGCAGCAAACTGGAAACATATAAAGATATTTCAGTTAGAGTAAGCTATGGCACACTTGTCATTTGGAGAGGGGGACGCTGATGAGATGGGAATCATAAGGAGTGACCACAGATTTGAAGCTGAAGCCTGATTTGGATCAATGCTACTCAGGGGTTTTGTATTTGCATGAAAAGATAGTCTTCCCTCTGTTCTACATTTTAGATGAAATCTGTATCTCAAAAAAACTTTTCTTTATTTACATTAGATGCCATTTGCTGCTGTGATTATTGATTACTGTGCAGTTGATTATTTCTAAGATTTCTGAACAGTTCTCATAAATCTTAACTCTTCTGTGTTTTATTAAAAAAGATTCTGTCACTGTTTTACTCTATTTGCTCTTTTATGATTGCTGATGTACTTGTGAAGCACATTGGTCAAGTGCTGTTGTTTTCACATGTGCAATATAAATTAATAAGATATGATTTTATTGGGATACATTTGGCTGGATGGAAACGAAATCTGTCACTGATATTTTATAAATGGTTGTCAAAACTGATGCAATGAAAGATTTAACAAAAAAGAAGCAAATTAAACCCTTTGACGTGGTGATGCATTTGATACATGCATTATTCTTAAAATGCAATCTGAAAAGAAGATAATAATAATAATAATAATAATAATCAGCAGCAGCAGCAGCATAGATTGTTTTTTTAATAACAGGAAAGGAGTGCTGACTCGACAGAATAGGTAATTGTTAAAGAACCTAGCAGTTAACAAAGGGCTTTATGCAAGCATATATATGGAAAGTTAAGTTGAAGGAAAAATGTGGGACAAACACAACCTGTTTTTATTGGTCCCTGCAATGCTTGAGAAACTTAATTTCGTCAGTTGATTAGGGAGCTCATTAGCTGCAAACCTTTTTTCTTAACACAGCCATAAACATACATTTTTTTTACCTGTTTTTGATTCTCTTTGAATTAACAAATTTTAGAAGATACCCCGTTTGTTTTATAAAAATTTTTTTAAATTGCAGTTTTCTCCAGTTTTACTACTACAAAGTTCGCAAACTGACTCGTACTCTCGATGACAAGCAAATGGAACTTGATACATAAATTTGACTCCGTCCTTGAGATAATTTCACACTGTAGGTCTAAATAATATGAAATGAAGGTTTCTTTGTGATAAATCAAGTCCTGTCACGGTTTTTAAAGTACGCGTGTTCCCTAATGAATCAACCCTGTCTTTAGTAGTGCATGTGTATTTATGTCAGGGTGTGGAGTTCCCAATGATCTGCTGCATCAGGGCCGTGACATCAATAAAGTTTTTTTTTCTCTTCAGAATGAATGATCATCTGGGCTTTAGGGTGCCACAGCTCTTAGTACTGTTGTCTTGCTGCAGGCTGTATGGTGGTACAGTTATTAGGGCGGTGCCTTGCAGCAAAGAGGTCTTGCATGCGTTGATTCTGTCCTGGGATATCCTCCCGCAGTTCAAAAACATGACCGTTTGGTCGACTAGTCTCTCCTTAATTGTCCTTAGGTGTCATTCGACTGGCGATGTCTAGGGTGCGCTAGGAAGCATATTTAATGCTATGTCAGCAGAATAAACCAGAACATAGGTCTTCTCACAAGTTTTACTTTCCATTTCAAGCATTCGATATGCCAAGGTGAGTGAATCAAGAGTTTTTTGGTCCATTGCTGTGATATTTGAGTTGCAGTTGCCTTTATTCTGTCGGAGTGGTGTGAGTGTGGTATAGCGTTTGAGTGTCTGCTGTAATAGGATTTTAACACATCAAAAGATCCCAGGCAGCCTCTAAACACAAATAGGGATAGTCCCCCTATTTTTTCCCAGCCAATAATTGGTTAACCACTGTGGGGCAACCATAGACTATGTATAAAGGATTGCACTGTCTGCTCCAGTTTGTCCAGTTGAGCATTAATATTAAGGATGGAAAAAGAGACAACGAAAAGTGACGACCTGCAAAAAGTGACCTTAGTGTCTTTACGGAGCAGCACAAGGTAAATTCTGCATCCTTTCCATTCCGTTACACAGGTATTATACAAAACGAAGCCCACTCATAAACAAGACTCAGACTTCACATCAAAGCTCTTAATGTTTCACAGAATGTGCTTTATTTCCATATGGTTAGACTCTAGTAAAAAGCGTTTTTTAGAAATACCAGCATGCATGACAACATGGGAAAAAATAAAACTGGTCTTTTGCAGTTAATCTGGTTAGTTTAAAAACAACAACAACACAAAACAAACAAAGATGATCCTTTTATGTATGGAATGTGCTGCTCCCTTCATATAATGAAAACGTCAAGATGTTCTTTACCTTTCTACTCCACTCAGCTTGTGTTTGTGTCTCCTGGACATCAGCAAACCTCCTCCCCATGCAGCCTGCACAGCACAACATGCTGCACTATAATAACACCAACGACACTGATATCTGTGCAACAGATATGAAGCATGCAAATGTGTGATTTGGAGGAGATTAATGTTCACTTACATCCACATGAAGCCATATGTTATACTTCTCACAGATGTCTGCGATCTCATTGATGGGATCAAAGGCTCCGTAGACAGTGGTGCCGGCCGTGGCGTTCACAAACATTGGAACATACCCCTGCAGGCCAAAAGCAGAAGATTTTACATGTCTTTTTGTCTCCAGGTGATTGTTTATTTCAAAGAAATTGGCAGAGGGGGGGGGGGGGGGGAAACTCTGTTAATGCACCCTTCTTTTTGCCTTGTATTTCCATTTCTTCTACTCTGTGCATCACAGAAATTACTTCCTGGAGCGACATTTTAAGACTACTGTAGCATCATAATGGGAAGTGACAGCAGCGGTGGTTTATTAAAGTAGCCTCTCAGCCCTGGCTGCACAAAGCTGAAGCTCATATGAGTGTTTCTGATTGCAGGAAGTAATGGACGGAGGGAAAGAATGGGATTCGAGCGGTGATGTCAAAGGCCTATTTTTACCTTTTGCTTGACCTCGATTATTTTTGCCTCCAGATCAGCAGGGATGACTCTCCCTCTGGAAAAGAAATGTGGCATCAGTATTCCACATGTAATTATATTTTTGCTAAACTTGGGGCATGTGCCTGTAAATCAAACAGAAAACAAACCTCTCATCTGTCTTTAAAAGGATCAGGTTCTCTGTTCCAAAGCCCAGAGCGGCACTTGCTTTCTTGATGGAATAGTGGCTCTGCAGGAACAGAGCAGTCATCAGTCTAAAAATGAATTTGTGCACGTTTAGGGTTACGTATTTAAGCTGATTAGAGGATCAGAGACAGTCTTGGACTAACATGCTCAGAAGTGAAGAGCACCAGTCGGGGTGCAGCTGTCATGCCTTTGGTCTTGACTTCAGGGAAGAATTTGTATCTGGCAATCATCACGCTGTACATGTTGGATATGGCACCGCCTATAGAGCCCAACAGAGCACAAATTTATAGTAATTTAATATCAATAAAGAGAAAAATGACACTCTACAACAGTAGTGTTACAGACTGATATTCTTTTGATTACCGTTTACTGTATTGTCAAGTAATATCTTTCTTCATTTAGCTGTCTTTCATGCACAAACTCATTCACTCGTCTGCCTGTCTTTTGTTTTGTCTGACTGTTTGGTTGCTGCAGCATCGCCTCTATGATCAAACTTGGGCTGATGATGAATGAATTCATTCTGCATTTCGGAAGATATTTGCAAAGTCAGGCTATTAAATCTTTTGAAAGAAAGTCTGAAGCTTTGTTGTGGGCCCGCAGCCTGAAGATATTTGCACCATACCATACTGAAAGATACTGTATGAGAAGGTTTAGAGATAACAGAAGATCATCAACTAATTTATATTATTTCTTCCCAAATGGAAACACCAGTCTTTTTCTGTTGTGAGCGGCCTTGCAATGAAATGTTGTCATTTTACTTTTCAATTTAGTTTGGTGGCATTTCTGCTAATTGTTTTAAATATATGATTTAAATTTTTTTTTTAAATGTATGCATAGGTAGAAATTACTGTAATACTTTCTTTACCCTGGTAGTGAAATTTGTTGCATTCTTTTGTCCTTTGTCACAACGATTGGATTTATTGGAAAAGAGTAGAGTAGAATATTGATTTTATTTGCTGTCAGGGGGGAAATTCCCAGTGTAACAAGAGAATGGTAGTCCAATAGAAAAACGTGGGATATGCACATTAAAAACTAAACACATTAAGAACTAAAGTAAAAAGCACACAGCTGTGAATAAATAGGAAGTATACATCTTAGAGAGTACATATAAATAGTAATGAAATAAAGAGTAATTGTTTAAATCGTGCTTCTTGTATTTGAGCAGAAATAATTAAGCTACGTTTCAAGATTTATCCCTTATCACTTTGGGCTTTGTTAGTCTGGCCTTTTCTTGATTTTATTAGTTTTTCTTACTTTAAAATTATATATATTTGTTTTACAAGTTTTGACTTCGTCTGAAAATCTCTCATTTAGTATGTAAGCAAAGCTATATGCTTCAGGACTTTATTGACTCGCTGGGTTATTTAAAAATATTACCGTTGAAAGCTGCTCATGGGGTTTTATAGAATGGAACATGATTTTGCCATGTTTTTATCAAGGTTTGGATAAGATCTTTCAGAGATCATTGGTTGTGCTTTTTTACCTGGAGAAAATATTCCGTCTCCCTCTCCATTCGGCCAGCCGATTATCTCTCTCATCTTCTTCAGCGTTAGCTGCTCCATGAGCACGAAAACAGGGGCGATCTCATAAGTGAACCTACAGCAGACAGAACGATCACATCTGATCATATGTGATAAAAAAAACAACCCTAGAACACGCAGCACTAGTTTATGGTTTGAATGACTTCCAGAAGTCACAACATCAGCATTAATTTCCTCGGAGATCTCCAATGATTAACACTTGGTTGAGGAGCACTTTTAGCTTCATGAAGGTGTCTGAGCAGAGACCGCTTTCTGAGGAAACTGAGCCCAGGCGCTCCAGTTTTATTGTGACAAACAATAAGGCGCTGCAGAGTCTCTACCCTTTTCCAGCATCTGTCTCTGACTACCATCAGAGACACTTAACACCGCCTACGTGAACTTTTTAAACGGCTGCCATCAGGCAAACAGCCCCACAACACCAGACATTAACAAATTCTTTATGTCTCTGATCAAACTGTAGAACTGCTATTAAACTTATTTTGCATCTTTTTTTATCCTTTGAAGATCCTAAAGAAATATATTTGTGCGGTCATAATGGTAATAAATTTATCAAAGTTGATAATGAACAGTCTAAATAATATAAGCTGTCTGTGGCGTCTCTATCCAGGTTGAATAAAGCCTCCTAAAGGTCGCATATGACAGCAATAATTACCTGTATTTACTTTCTGAGCATTCTGAGACGCTTAAACACGGATGAAAAGGAGTTGTTTCATTATTGCTTTTTCCTCTTTAAAATGCACCATTTAGTTGAAACTGTGCAGAGCTGATAACAATACCCTGGTGTTATGCTCTGCAAAGACTCCCACAAATTTCTTTTATCTTCTCAGAGCATATGGGGTTTGTTCAAACGAGACAGGCATTGTGAAGCTTCCCTGCGACAGTCAATTTTAGAATCACTGTACAGACAGACTCATCCATCTTTTCCAGACCAGTGATACTCTAATTGCATAAGTATGCCGGCCGCTCATCCAAAGCAAGTAAATGAATCTGAGGAAGATTACGAGCCACATTACAGCACATCTGCAGTGTGGCTCAGCATCTTCAGCTGAAGCAAATGTGCAGACCAAAAGCAAACATGCCATGGGTTAATTTCACTGCACTCATTCCTGCAGGCAGGCCTCGGCTACTCTGATTATGAAAGAGCAGAATGTGATTGTCAGTCAATATTTACGTGGGGTAATTAAGACTGATGGAGTTATTAATAAAGATAAATTGGAGTGTAAGCAACCTCGCACAGGTTCAAAGGGATGTCGCCAACTGAGACAAGAGGGGATAGGTTTCAAGTTTTGATAGAGATACTAGATAGAAATGATTAAAGTAAACAAAGTAGCTAATATACAATGTAAATACTGCAATGGTTTATTCCTACATTTAGTTGTTTTTCAGGGCTGGAGGGTGGTGCTGTGGGTAGCACAGGTACCCTGGGTTCAAATCCCAGTTGGAGTCTTTCTCCATCCATCTTGTATGTTCTCCCTGTGTACATGTGGGTTCTCTTAACTCTCCATGCCCTCTGTTGTTCTGTGATAGACTGGTGACATGCCGGGGCTGCCTTTGGAGCTAGGCACCAGACCCCCTGTGACTTTGGTAGGATAAAGGGGTATAGACAATGGATGGATTGATACTTTCCGAATGTATTATTTTTCTAAGTCTGAGGCCATGATTGCAAAAAAAGGTAGATTGCCCCCTCTGGATCAGAGGTCAGTCTCTGCCTTAAACAGAGGAGTTGGTGTCTTGTTTATGATGCTACGAGGGACATGGTTGCGGCTTCTTCGGCAGCAATGCTGTTATGGTGAAGAAAGAGCTGCACCAAAAAGCAAAGCAATCGAATTACTGGTATGTCTACGTTCAGAACCTCACCTATGATCATATGATATGGATCACGACCAAAAGAACAAGATCTTGGATACAAGCAGCTGAACTGAGCTACCTCTGGAAAATGGCCCGGCTCAGCCTTAGGGATGGGAGCTCTGCTGTCTTAGGGGAGCTGGAAGCAGAGCTACTGCTTCTCCGCATCGAAAGGTGCCCATTAAGGTGGTTTGGAGAGTTTGTGTTGCAGTTGTAATATGACAACTATGAAAAACATCAAGGGGTGTGAGAAGTTCTGTGAGACACTGTAAGTAAACAGCCCAGAAACCCTCTTAACAGCTACAATTTTCCTAATGTGTGGAAAAAGTGTAATTTAATAAGGTCTTAATATCAGAAATTCATGAATGATGGGTGCTATTGTTTTCCAGAAAGTTAATTGCTGTAAAGGAAAAATCTTTTTTTCTGTCTTGCAAGCCTTACTTTATTATTATTTATGGTTTATAATTAATCCATAATGCACATGTGAGTAGCTGTTTAACTGTAGGTCATTTGTCGTGAAAAACTGCTTTCCAAAGTGACGAAATTAGATGGTCAATTGAATCAATAAGCATATCTTTCTGTGTCACCCATGTATTTGTTTAGAGATACTCTACTTTTTGTCAAAAGTCACTAAATGGACAAAAGATGAATGACAGTCATTTCTGCAAGATTACTTTAAGATTCTGATTTATTTTCTATTTCTTTTACGAGTAAAGTATTAAGCTTCTGATCCACAGGCTCTCCCACAAAACCTTTGTTTCAGTTTTACACCATACAGCAGTTGATAGTTTGATTTAGCGATCAGGGTGTTAAACTTGTAAAGGGTGAACAATAGAGGTATAAATCTCAGGTTTATGGTATTGATCTCAGTCGGCAGGACCTCTGGGAATCCTGAGCTGGCGTTATCTCCACAATCATACACTGGGCTGTATCTGTTTATGAGGTACAGTGCTTCAAAATGCATCCACGGTGATGATAACCAGTGTAGCTAAATCAAGCATTCTGAGATGAACAGAAACAAAATGAATAAAGGGACATAGTTAGCACAGAAATGGATTTATTGCAAGGGAAAACCTCCCACAGAGACCCAATGATGCTGCTCACATTATGTACACATGCCCCAAAGTGAGCTGAGGCTGTTTTTCCATCCCTGGCAATGTTATGTCACAGGCACTGGCACAACAAGAAACAAAGACACCATGTAAACTGTGAATGCTAATCAATATGCAATTTACTTTGCCCGCAGGGTTGAATTATGCGCCCACCTCCCATAAGCACAGCCCAGTATCGACAACAGTGCAGGGGCGTAGCTGCACTAATGTCCTCGTTTGTGTTCTTTTATCTCCTTGCTTGAGTGACAGTCCATTAGGGAGTTCTGGGTTTTTCTTCAGCCAAAGACAGTAATTACTGTCCGTCACTTCAACTATTCCTCCGGCTGATAATGTCCCCTCTTCATGGACCATTTGAAAGCAAATGGGAACAAATACAGTGTGATTTATCCCAACTGTACTCACATATTAGTGTTGGCTGTGGAAGTGAGCCACTCTCCTGCCAAGCCCACGATGTCTAATCCAGTGGACAGCTGGTTAAAGAACCTGGGGTGGCCTGCGGGTGATAAAGAGGCAACGGAGTCGCTCGATCCTCAGAAAACAATTAGCCATCTGTGAATTAATGCAAGCTATCGACCCGGGCAGTTTGCAGGCGCGGTTCTCAGGCCTCCTACCTGTTCTCACTCCGTATTTCAGAGTATCCCTGCAGTCCACCAGGATCTGCTCCAGAGACTCAGGCTGGTCGGAGAGCTCCAGGTTGAAGCCCTCCATGCCCTCCAGCAGCTGGTGAGGATGGTGGAAGTCAAGGACCTTGGTGGATCTGTCAAAGGTCTTCCGGATGTAGCTGGTGAGGATTTCCACAACCTCCAGCAGGAACTGCATGGTCGACTCCTCTCCATTCTTTGAAGGTAGCAGATCTGGAAAATGGGAAAGGTTTCAATTCAGTTTAATTCATTAAGGCGCCAGTTCATGACAATAATCATCTGAATTCACTTTACAAGACAAACTAGGTGAATTCATATCTAGGTACATAAAAACATCTAATCAGTTCAGTCACGTTTATACCAATACAGTCCATTACACAAACAAATTCAGATTCAGTTACATGAAGTCTAATGACAATGGAATCCAGTTAAATTTAGTTTTCTGTATTATGCCGATTGGTAAAAAGTTATCTATCTAAGGAAGTACAGCCATTTGTATCTAGTCACTTGCTTTCTATGCATTTTTTCTCTTTTGGTTCAAAACTTCTTTTAAGTCATGTATTTGTATTCAGCTCCTTTGAGGAACTGCCGCCCCATTAATTTGCAGTCTCTGTACCCTACATTTAGCTTTGGCTGTCACTAAATTAAACAATACTGTATATTTTTAACTGACGTTATCAAAGGTGTTGGTGATTTGTACCTATGATAACATTTTTTTTGTTTTTTTGTTGTTCTTTTATATCTCTTTCTGCAGGTGTAGAAGCAGACTCCGAGGATGCTATCTTATACTCTTTTTCCTCTGCTCTATTTTCGCCCCTTTTGTCCCTAATGTTGTGCCTCATCTTTTTGTCTTCCTTTATTTATCTTTTACCTTTCTGTGTATGTGTCCATTGAATTAGAAATAATCCCAAAATAATACTCAATTAGTTTTTTTGCATATATAGCCTATATAAAAGCGGAGCACTATAGCGAAGTTGGATTGTCTTTGGCATTAATACAGCAATTCTTATTGCTGCACTGAAAGACCAGACATGCAAAAAAAGAAAGAAAGAAAGAAAGAAAAAAAGAAAGAAATTTACAGTCTCTAAGGGTTTCTTTGAGTATTGCCCTCCATTGGGCTCTATCCATCTTCCCATAAATTAGGACAAGCCTCTTTGTCCTGCAGGGAAAAAAAATCCTTAAAGCACGATGCTGCCGCTACCATGTTTTATACTGGAGACGGTGTACTCGGGGTCAGCTTTTTAATGACGGTCAGATAGCGCTAATAGTGTTCCTGTCAACAGATTGTTCAAGAACTTTACAGAACAAGTGGACTCTATTTGTCAATTAGGTGAAGGCTGAAGGCTGCACTGGGTATATTAAGGGTATCAGGAAAAAGGGGGTAAATGGAGAGACATGCCATGCTTTTCAGATTATAAAGTCTCAAAAATTGTGCTTCATTTTCCTTATACCGTCTGATTTATTTTATGTCTCACATACAATCCAGATATAATACAATGAAGTTTGCTTTTGTGACATTACAAATTTCAAAATTATTCAAGGTTTATGAAGATTTTTTGCAAGATTCTGTACGTTATGATTTTAGAGCTGGGATATTGATAAGGAAGCTGTATCAGATTTTAATAAATTCCTCCTCAGTTTGTTGCAGCATCACTTTTTACACTCAGTTGTACTCTGTATTTAATTTCTTCAGTGTTTATGAATCCTTTTAACTTTAGTTGTACTCATTTGTCGAGGAATGCCATATCCGTTGCATCTAAGGTCATTTCTTTACCTGTAGCCTAATTTAAAAAAAAAAAATCTGCATTGAATCACTTGCAAACGCAAACAGACTAGACGCTCTCATTATCAAATACTATATTTGCGTGAAACCTACCTCTGGCGTACAGGTTGGAGAAGTCGGTCTCTGCGCGCCTGAAATGCGCGTCTCCCCCGGTGTTGTCGCAGGCCATGAGGTTTTTGGCCGTGCGCTCCTTCAGGGAGCTCACAATCCTGCTCCTCTCCTCCAGACTGTTGTTCTGCAGAAATCCTAAACGATTGCAAGAAGGAGACGAGTCCGGAGGATGATCACACTGCCTCAACATGACCAGAGTTTGTAAGAAGAAAAGCTCACTGATAAGTCTTTTTTAATTATCTCATCCCCCTGCTCTCTGGGGTCTGCACTGTACCGTGTTAGCCTGTTTTTATGCGTAAAAGGAGCCATCCCTTCCCTTTTTATAGGAGGTGGGGGTGGGGGGTTCTGAAAGGTTAAGCCCGCGGTGACATCAGCAGCAAACTCCAGCTCCAGTCAAGCAAAAACAAATGGCTGTCATGGACGGGCTGTAAATCCCCCATTAGCGTGCGATTTTTCAAAGTATTGGGCAGAAACGCGCTCAAGAGCCGATATGAGAAGAAACCGCCCAGGCGCGCTTCTCAGCAGGCCAAGTTGATCAGCGACTGAGCTCCATAATAAAAGAACAATTCAACAAAATGTCAAAGGCCTGAATCATCTCACCTCTAGATTTTCTTGTTTACTTTTTGCTTCTTTCGCGGTGTTTGGCAGCTAAATTACCTACAGGGCAGCTAATTAAATAGCCTTAATAAAAAGCAGCAGAAAGCGGAACATAGCAGAAAACTGCGCTGCGCACTGAGGCGTGATATTCAACATTATGGTGGATGTCAGCTCGTCCTTGGTTGGCCGGAGTGAGACTGAAAATACACCCTCAAAAAGGAAATTGGAAAATCCATCCCAGATAATTTCCCCCTTTCATTTGTTCTCACACACGGGAGGAGGAGGAGGAGGAAGAGGACAGCCTCCAATAAAGCTTTCCAATTGCCGGTTGAATTTAAAGTGTGTTGGTAATTTAAGGAATTAAATGGATTTTTGGGGGGATTTAAAAAAAATCGCATATAAATGTTGGTTATTGCAGGACATAAAGCGCGCTGCCAAACACAAAACCCGAACCCTTGTTCTCTGCTCACACTGTAAAACATGTGTTGTTGTTTTAAATGCAAAATTCAATCACTGCAGCTCTGTACTGTAAGTTAAATCACGGCAATATTGAGTAAAAAAGTTACGGGATTAGTTTTCATTCATTATGTGATTTGACAGATTTTTTTCAAATATATGAGCTAAAAAACAAAACAAAATTTCCATAAAAAATGCATTGGTTTGTACAACATGGATACGGCAAACACAGTAGTTCATAGTTTAATGGTTTTTTTTGTAGAAATCACTGTTGTTTGCTTTACAGTAAAACCATTGTGTTTTTTTGCACAGCACCAAGGCCCTGTGCTGAATTAGTTTAAATTGTTAGCACTTGATCGCAGTTATTTTACCAAGAAACAGTGTACAGTACCGATCACCTCCCAAACACTGTAAAAGTTTTTTGTTATTTTAACAGTAAATAGCTGCATTAACAATTAGGGTTGAAATATCATGAGCTCCTGTGGAGTCAATGATTTGAAAAGTAAAACGGATGTATTCCCAGCTGTTTTACTGTGTAAAACCCAGATTAACGGTGCAATGGCTACTTTAATTTAAATTACAGCAATATCAACCAAACAGAAAAGTGTCAGCACCACACACTGATATAAAACAAGTTTAAGTGAAATGTTTTTGATTGATTTTCGTTCTTTCATTTTTATTTTACAAGAGCCAATGATTATTCTCTAATATGTGCACTGGGTTCTGATAATTTAGATTACCATAAACATTCAGGGAACAGTAAATGTTGTAATGTTGTATTTTATGCAACAGCTCGGTAAATTATTGTAATTGGATTAATGCTGTTGTCAGGCAACAACACTCTGTCCCCATAAAACTTCAAATACAAGAGCTGCTGTTATTTTTTGACATTTTTACTACTAGCATTTTAACAACAAACAATTTACAGTGCATTGTTCTGAAAAAAAAAAAAAAAACACTTACCACATATCTTCATTCCTAACTTTCTTGTACATCCATGAGCAACTCCACACCACGCATCATAACCTGGCGTTATTTAGGGAAAAGCAATCTATTAGAAATATTCTCTACGTGTTGTTCAGTGCAGGACGTTTTGGTTTTGCTTTGTATGTGGAGACGTGCAAGAGTGATGGAGCAAGCTTGTATATATATATATATATATATATATATATATATATATATATATATATATATATATATATATATATATATATATATATATATATATATCATTGTAATGCATCATGGTATTTATCTGACCGTGCGTCACCCGTTCATTATCTACGGGCTTTTCACAATTAATTAGACGTTTCTGTCCGCAGCAGCTTCCTGGTACAGACTGAAAAGACGCTGAGCAGAACAGCTTCTGCAGACATCAGCCGGCTGGTTGGTGACAGATAGAGAATTACTGCGTTATCAAGGGCTTCCAGCCTCAGAGGGGATGGGGCACCTTGGATGGGAAGCAAAAGGCGAAATTCTCAATGGGATGCGATTTCAGGGAGAAGAGGAAGGGGGAGTGAGGGGGAAGGTGGGGTAATCCTTTCAATTCCCACATCCCAATTTAACCCTTGCCATGGACCATTAGACAGATCATTGCCCCCGCTGCTCGGCGCACTTTAACAGATTTTTCCAAAGCTGGAGATCCAGTTGGTATATCAGTTAAGGAGACACCTTAAAACAGGGTCAGAGATGCTAAAAGATGCGGGATTGAGAACAGAAAATGCATTTAGGCTGCAGAAGTGCAGAAATCACGGCTTGATAAGATAAAAATACCACTATTAATCAGACACACGTCAGGGGAGGGCAAAAAAAGAGGGAAAAAAAGCTTTGTAAACTTACAGAAATCAAATGATAGATTATACAAATTTACATTTTCATCTGTCACAAAAAAGCTTATTTATCGTTTTATTCAGTGCTTAGTTTCTTGTTTAATTATTATTATTATTATTATTATTATTATTATTATTATTATTATTATTATTATTATTATTATTATTATTATTATTATGTACAGGCTTCAAGCGACTGACAATGAATTGTCTGGCACAGCTGAGAGATCTGTCTTTCTCTTTCCACAGTGTCCCTGCTTGAATGAGGGCCACTGTGCTCCAGAGTGCCATTAGAGGCCATTTAATAGGACTGAATTAGCAGGCACTACAGGGGCAATGTCCTTTTCTGTTTTTTTTTATGCGGGCCCTTAACAATGCAAGAATACATGCAGCAGGAAGCTTGTATATCTATCTATCTATCTATCTATCTATCTATCTATCTATCTATCTATCTATCTATCTATCTATCTATCTATCTATCTATCTATCTATCTATCTATCTATCTATATATATATATACCCCCACCCTTTCTTCCACCCGACCCACTGCCTCTCCGCCCCTCCACTCCCCCCCCCCCCCCCCCCCCCCTCATCGACGAATATGATTAATGGCGATGTCTGCAAAGTAAATAGCACATGTGAAAATAGCATTTTATCGTTGATGGACCTACTTGAGCCCGGCGGCCGTAAATTTGTCGAGTTGGGATCCGCTCCGGCGCCGGAGGAAGAGGAGGAGGAGGAGGGTGCAGACGCCGCCATCACTCCAGGAGACTCTGAGCCAGAGTCAAGAAATCCTGTTCACTTTTCTTCCTTTCTTTGTTTTTCTCCTCCTCCCTCCCTAAAAAAAACAATGTTCACCCCCAGGCAATCAGAGAAGAGAGAGCTGAGTATGTAGGTGAAAAACCCAAAGTAATCTATGACCCCCCACTACCCTCAAAAAAAGAAATAACCAATTTAGACAAGGACACGTTCCATCTTAGAAGTTTTCATTTTTTCATTTTTATTTTGCTCTCTTTAGAAATAAATTGTGGTCAAAATCTTCGCCAGTGATCTGCTTTGGTTCCTGAATGACAAATGCCAGGTTCAAGGTGATTTCAGGTTACAGAAAAATGCCAATGAGGGGATTTTCTTCTTCGCTCAAAGGGAACGAAATTTTTAAGCCTAAAAGAGACGCCCAGTTTTAAAAAAAAACTATCTGGAAAAACAGTTATCAGTGATTAAAAAAAAAACACCTGTTAGAGCATCGCAGGTATAAAAGAGCTTCTTTAGTTTACAATGTCCAGACGCACAAATGCGCCGGTGCACTTACCGCGCTGAAGAGTGTCCCGGTGAAGAGGCGCAGTCCAAAAGAAGAAAATTAACAAAGTGTGAATTTACTGCCAAAATAAATCCTGAAGGAGAGTCTGCTGCGCTCCCACTCCACCGAGGCGAGGAAGAGGAGACAACCTGAGCTCCAGTTTTCCCATAGATCCCACTCAAGGTGACCCCGCTTACCAGTAAAGATGCAGATTTGATTTGGTTTTATTTCAAAGAAGACAAAAATGATCTGTTTGTGTGTGAACGTATGCGCGCCGGTGAGTCACAGCCTGGGGCTCCAGCAACACCTCCAGCTCCTGCGGTGCAGCAGCAGCAGCTGTCTGCTGGCTGTGTCGGCGCGTCTGGCTCCAAATGGCGCCGCTCTCGGCCCCCAAAGTGCGACTTTTCCCGAAGTGGTGATTGTTTTCTATCCAGGTCTGGTTGTGATCCTGGTCACGAACATGATATTTGGTGCTATGGACAACACGCTACGTGAGGAGGGATCAGGATAGACGAAGGAGGGAGGAGGAAGGAGGAGATTTGGTTTTGTTCTAGGGGGGAAGGGGGTGGAGTGGAGTGCGCCCAAATACTGCTTTTATTCGGGTCGTTTATTTTTAATGTCCCCCCTTCTAGTAACCTGAGAGATTTGTATATATTTTTTTGGCGTTATTAAACTAGTTCAGCGGAAACCAAATATTAAATAGTCACACATCTAATCACTCCCGTAACATCTTATGTCCCTTCTTTATGAGCAGACCGACAGGTGTTGATGTAACCTGCGACACATCCAAAGTGCAGGACACAATCAGTCCACAGGGTGGCAGTGGGACCCCAGAAATGATGCATGCAGAAGCTCAAGTGGGCCACTCTATTAGAAAAAAAAAACACATACCCTTCAAAGATCTATTTATACACAGAGGCATTAATCTGGAAGGGCTCGCCTGCACGCGTGACGGCAGGGACACGAGTGGACACACAACCAAAGATCACGTCAGCCGCAGTTTGACGCAGATTTGTTGTCTCTGTCGGTGAGGGGAGGCCGATTTCAAAGGTCGAGTCACATGTTGAGCAGCAAACTGTGTGGTTTTAAACTGGAATAAATGGTTGGGTTTTCAGCACTGGACAGCTCCATAAAAAATCTGTCCAGGCCTGGAGGATCGACACAAAGGGGGGCAATCCGGTGTGTGTTCTCTGTTTCCGTGCTGTAAGACGCTCAAATGTTATTACGCCAGAGAGCTGATTAGGCAGATAAAGGTGTTTGATTAATTTAAACAATTGTTGAAGCTTGTAATGCTAAAGACTTGTGTGTAATGTTGAAAAAAAATTAATTATTTTCTCTAAGACTACATTTTTACTGAAACTGCTCATTCTGTCCAGTGCTGACCTGACCTTAAGTGCCATGTGGCGTTATTGACCAAACTATGAGTTTTTATGTTCCTTGTAAGGAAATGCTGCTCTGTTTTAGCCCCTGGGTGGGGCCATTAGTGTTCCTGTTTCTTTTTAGTATCCCTTATTTTGCCAAAGAAAGTCAAACTGCAAGTCAAAACTTACATATGATACCATCTTTGGTGGTAGTCAAAAGCTAAGCTTAGTCCTCTCTTTAGGTGTGTTGGCCAACAGAGGTGTAAAACACGATCTGAAGGTATCCAGCTTCGTCCACTCAATGATTTTAAACCTAACTTTAGAACAAGAGGAAGAAAATGTGAGATAATCTCTTTAATTGGTTATATAATGTAATATCTAACAATGACCCATGCTTCTATGAGCAGTAGACCTATCAATGAAGATGAAGAGAAAAATTGAAAGTTTGGCCGACAAAGTTTTAAATAACACGGAGCTCTGCAGAAACTTGTACAAATTATTCAAAATTAATGTTCGTTTAAATGTAAAAACTCTAATTTAAACAGACTTTCAGCAGTATTACAAACGACAGGAACAAGAACAATACAGTTTCACATTTCATGGCTAATAATGTTGTGAGTCATTTAGAAACCAGCCAATGACATAATCTATGATACACATTGGTTCAACACATTGCGAAGCACTGAATGTGCAAGGGACTGAATAGTTTAAGAGTTTAAAATTAACATTTCTTATGTAGCATTATTCTGCTGTTAAAGTTTTTGTTAATATGTGTAATATGCAACACGGAAGTATTCACACTTCCTCAGTCTTGCCACATTTTGGCACGCCACAACCACAAAAAAAACCTCAAAGTAGTTCATTTGGATTTTATGTGACAAACCAACACGAGTTTACCGCATTGTATCTGACACCTCTACATAACAGCCAGTGGACCCATATCTCCCAATTTTTAATTTTATTAAACCTTTATTTAACCATATAAAAAACAACAACATTGAGATTGAGACCTCTTTAACAAGAGTGACCTGGTAGCAACACATCATAGTGAACAAAATAAATAAAACATTAACAAAACAAACATTGAGAACATAAAGTACAAGCAAATTGACAATTAAATCTGGGTTAGATTTATGAAATAAGTGTTGGACATTTCATAGAGTACTGTTCAATCCATCCTCTGAAAATTGAAAGAGTATGGCACAATCTGAAACCTGGCAATACATGTCTACTTAAACTGACAGGCTGAGTACAGAGAGCATTAATTAGAGAAGCAGCCAGGGGCCCATTTCACCTCTTGAGGAGCTGCAGAGATCGCCCAGCTCAGGTGATAGGTTTTCTTCAGCATGGACAGAGAAGGTGGTCATGATTGATGGGATGATGGGTGGAGCTAAATAAGAGGCAATCCTGGAGGAAAACCTGTTAGAGGCGGCAAAAGATTTCAGACCGGGGCAGAGGTTTAACTTCTAGCAGGACTGTGACAGTAAATTTACAGCCAATCTGTGGCAAGCTCTGGTGGATCTGGGCCTAAGCTATTTTGTCAAAAAGTGAGCAGATATATAAGTCTCTAGATATACAAAGCTGGTGACTGCAGTGAAATGTGGTTAAAAAAAACTGTTGACAAAGAGGGCCTAAACACAAATACACACCACTCTTTTAATCTCAAATATAATTTGAAGAGCATGCGTCATTTTGCTGCCTCTTCCCAATTGTGTATATTGTATTGATTTATGGCACAAAATCTCAATAAAATACAATGATTGTGCTTGTGAAATGACAAAATGAGAAAAGGTTCATGGGATATTAATACTTTTGCAAGGCATTATAACTATAAGAATGATCAAATGTTGAAAGATCGCTCTGTGTGGAGGACAAGAATAAAAACAAAATAGTGAGAAACTTTTAGGGGTGACTGTAGCTCAAAGGGTGGAGTAGTTGTCTTGCAATTGGAAGGTTGTGGGTTTGATTCCAGCCTCTTTCTGTCACACGTCAATGTGCCCCTGGGCAAGGTACTTAACCCCAAATTGACTGAGTATTGGTGTGTGATTGGGTGAATGTGTTTCTAGTGTAAAGTGCTTTAAGTGGTCAGCATGACTGGAAAAGTGCTTTATAAATTCAGTCCTTTATCATTACTGGAAGTTTTTGCTGCTGTTGCAGGACTGCAGACAGTTTGCTGCTGCAGCCTTACATGTATTAAATAATAATAATTTAAAAAAACAGAAATACTGGCTCATTTTGAAGGGTACACAAACTGTGTTTCTATTCAAGATGGACTGAAACTGAGTCATAAAGGATATAAAGGACAAACTGATGCAACATATGCTGCAATCCAGATTATGTATTTTTATGGGGATTCTTAGTTGTTGTTTTTTAGGAAGTTACATCAAACCACATTTAGGTGCTAACTGGGCTTTCCCGTTCTCCAAGCCTGTGAGAAAACATTCGCTCCATTATAAACTGAAAAAAAAAAATACAGGACAAACTACCCCACACTGTGTCTCAGCTGAACTATTATGACCAACAAAAAATGTTACTTTAAATAATTATAGCAGCAGTAACTGCTCTCATTATGTCGAAATTAACTGAAAGTAGAATCTGAGACCACAAATAAATAACAATGTCCATGCGTACTGTGAAATTAGTAATAGTCCATAAGATCTGAATTGATTTGACATGGATTACACCTTGTTAGGGTGGATTATGGTTTAGCATAACGCAGCCATGATAACAACAACACCAATAATAATAATAATAATAATAATAATAATAATAATAATAATAATAATAATAATAATAGTCATAATCATAATAATATGGTGATGATGATGATTATGATGATTATGAAGATGATGAGGATGATGACCCTTTTTCCTTATTCTTTACTGGACTTACTGCTCATCGTTCTTAATGCTTCTTTACTCCCCATTTATTGTTGATCTATCTATTCCAGCTACTATAAAGAGTGGGTGAGAGTGCTGCTAGTGGATGCTATGATGCAGAGGGGACCAAAAACTAAAGGCCAAAGGGCCAAAGGGACTTTAACATACTCGAAGTTTTATTAAAATGTCCACAAGAGGGAGCACTACACAAAGAGGGTGACATTTGAACAAGTTAGGGCTGCCAGTCTGCTCTGGGTTACCATTTCTGCTTTCAATTTAAATTAAGATACCTTAATAAGAGATATCACTTAAAAGTTCCTAAATGAATAGCTCTGGCATACTGCTGTGTGCCTCTTTGATTCGACAGATGTTGCAAACTAGCCTAAGAAAACTTTTAGTATAAAAACAGAAGGCCTAACTTTACTGTTTTTTCTGATGGGTGTGAAATAGATATCCAAATGTAACAACCGGCTTAGTGGTTAAATGAGATTTTACACAAAATTTAGGAGGCACAGATTATTTCCAAAAAAAGTTAAACACCTGCTGGGAGAAGCTGGGCCGTGACGTGCGAAGAGAAACCTGCAGCTAAAAGCTGAGGATTTGGGATGAACTACTGCACTGTGTGAAAAGCCCTTTTTGATCTCACCTAATCAGGTGAAACTATGACTCCATCTGCAGCAATCATATGACATTTAGGGCCAAAGCCAGGATTTCAAAAGAAATGAAGTGAAAAGTGAAAACACACACATTAGCTCAATTCTTAGAAAACAGAAAGTCTGTAAAATCTCTTATTTTTCTGTTTTAGAGGAAAAACATCTGTAGCAAATTGATTATAGATTATTAAATAAAGCTAGAATCAAATTTGAATTATTTTCATAACTGTCAATGCTTTGCAGCTATTTTATTGTTGTTTCTTGATTTATGTGTTCTGTAACCTGATATATTTTGACCTCCTGTATGATTTTTTTCTACCAAGTCCCAAAATAACTTAATCTCTGTTAATATTGGCGACGGATCACAGGTCCAGGAGGAAAACCTAACATTCCTCTCATCTATCTATCTATCTATCTATCTATCTATCTATCTATCTATCTATCTATCTATCTATCTATCTATCTATCTATCTATCTATCTATCTATCTATCTATCTATCTATCTATCTATCTTTCTGACACACACACACACACACACACACACACACACACACACACACACACACACACACACACACACACACACACACACACACACACACACACACACACACCATATTTTTTAGACTATAAGACACACTCAAAATCCGTAAATTTTCTGCGCCTTATATATGATTAACGTACTTATTGTGATTACTGATCGATTTTATGTGGTACAAAAAGCTTTTAAAATATGTAAGTATGAATTTGGTTAGCCTATTGGCTATGTTCATTCTTAAAATGAACATAGCCAATAGGCTAAAACAGGGGTTATGTAGTCTCTGTTTCGTGTAGCAGTTAAAAGACACCAAGCCAGGATGAGACAGGGTTATAAGACACCATAATATAGAAAGTTACAGTAATGGAGGTATGTTGAGATAAATGCATTGATTACAGTTTCAGAATCCTGATTTAAAATAACCTGTTCCTCTTTAGCCACTGAACTGATCTCCCTGTCAACATTAAAATCAATGTCCATTTTCTCCCCAAAGTTAGTGACAGTATGTTTTATAAACTGTAAGAAAGGGCCAAAAGAAATTACACAAAAACAACAACCAAGGACTAAAACAAATTTCTGTCTGTCATTAAAGTTAAAAAGTTAAAAGTTATCTTGGTTCTTACTTCTCCACACGCCCGCCGACAGGGGGGGACAAACGGGTCAGTTGTCCCGGGCCTAGGACAGAGGGGGGACCCAAAACTGAGAGTGTCAGTCAGCGAGCAGCTTCATCCAAAGTCTCCGTGTCTGTGTCACAGCACGTTGCTGCTCCCCCTCCCCTCTCGTACATGGCTCAGCGGTGCCAGCCAATCAGCACGCAGGCTCAGCCTGGCCCGCCCACTCAGCTCTCTGGTGTCTCTCACAAACAACTGCGCTGCGCTGCTCAAACTTGGAGAGAGAGAAAACAGGAGCGGTAAAACATGAAGAGAGAAAGTAGCGCCGTTTGGCTCTATTTTAATACCGTAAATGAAATCAAGCTGTATGTTTTGTAAAAAGCCGGTTAAATTCAGTGGAAACACAACAAATTTATCCAAGCACGTGAAAAACCATGGGCAAGAAGTGGTTCTGTGTGTGTGCGTGCGTGCGTGCGTGTGTGTGTGTGTGTGTGGTGGCGGCAGGTGTAGAGGGGGGACCCAAAAAGACAGCGTTGTCCCGGGCCCTAGCAAAGCTGTCAGCTGGCCTGCTTCTCCAAGACAGTCTAAAGTGACTGCAATGAGTGGGAGTCCTCTTTTTTAAGAGGAAAATAAAAGAAGTCATCAGCATAAAAACCAAAAGGGACATATGTGCTTCCTAAAAATGCAGCTCATGTGAATTAGATACAATGAGAACAACATGGGCCCAAGAACCTATCTCTGTGGGACCCCACAGGCAAGGAAGATTTCAAATTACTCAGGCTGACACAGGATGTCTTTGTGTCCACTATATATATTTTTGAAATGCCTATAAAATTCTCTAAACAAGATATTAAAATGTTGTGATCTACAATATCAAATGCAGCCGTTACGTCCAATAAAGGACACACTTTCATCATTTCTATCATTCTTCACCATCTACCCTTAAAAAAGCATTGAGCAGTGCAGATACTGGGCCGTCCAACAACTGTATATAGCCGTTTTCCCAGTGGCGGCTGGCCCATTGGGGGCGCTCGGGCGCTGCCCTCCCTAGATGTGGAGGGGAAAAGTCAAAATATATATAGATTTTAAAAGTATTATTAATGACAGTTTTTACTTAATAGTACGTGGCTACATGTAAGAAGAATTATTAAAACACTTCTACTAATTGACTCTACCAATTGACTCTCATTTAACAGTGCATTTCCACCGACAGAACGTATAATTTCTCTTGTGGGGCTATCACTCAAAGCGCCCCACAAGTGTAGCGAAATAACCAATCGTATACTGTTGCTAGGGAAAATTTATAAATATTTGGCCAATCAGCATCGCAAAAATGAATGGCTTTGGGGCTACTGGAATCTTTGCCCCTGCTACACAGTGATAGGTGTATAGACCAGTTCACGCGTGACGTCACAAGCTACATCCGCGCTACATCCGGGTCACGGTGGTAAGGCAAGGCAAGGCAAGGCAAGGCAAGGCAAATTTATTTATATAGCACAATTCAGTACATGGACAATGCAAAGTGCTTTACATGATTAAAATATAGCAAATTAAAACAGAATAAAAGCAAGTAAGAATAAAATGTAGATAGAAATTAGAGCAAAAAAGTGGTGATTCAGTTAACTAGAACAGTTGAAGGCAATCCTAAACAAATGTGTTTTTAATCTTGATTTAAAGGAACTAAGGCTTTCCGCACCTTTACAATTTTCTGGAAGTTTGTTCCAGATCAGTGGAGCATAGGAACTAAATGCTGCTTCTCCTTGTTTAGTTCTAGTTCTAGGTATGCACAGCAGGCTGGAGCCAGAAGACCTGAGTGGTCTGGATGGTTGATACACCGATAACAAGTCTGTGATGTATTTAGGTGCTAAGCCATTTAGGGATTTATAGACTAACAGAAGTATTTTAAAGTCTATTCTCTGAGATACTGGGAGCCAGTGTAAGGACTTTAGAACTGGGGTGATGTGCTCTACTTTCTTAGTCTTAGTGAGGACGCGGGCAGCAGCGTTCTGGATCAGCTGCAGCTGTCTGATCCACTTTTTAGGCAGACCTGTGAAAACACCGTTGCAGTAATCTATTCGACTAAAAATAAACGTATGGATTAATTTTTCCAGATCCTGCTGAGACATCAGTCCTTTAATCCTAGAAATGTTCTTCAGGTGATAGAAAGCCGACCTTGTAATGGTCTTTAGATGCTTTTGAAGGTTCAGGTCTGAGTCCATCACTACTCCCAGATTTCGGGCCTGATTAGTGGTTTTTAGCTGAAGCAGCTGAAGCTGTGTGCTAACCTTTGATCTCTCCTCTATTGGTCCAAAAATTATTACTTCTGTTTTGTTTTTATTCAACTGAAGAAAATTTTGGCACATCCAGGCATTGATTTCTTCTAGGCATCTACTCAGTGCTTGAACTGGTTTATAGTCACCTGGTGACATGGTGATGTAGAGCTGTGTGTCGTCTGCATAGTTATGGTAGCTGATGTTGTTGTTTTTTATTATCTGAGCTAGAGGGAGCATGTAGATATTGAAAAGGAGGGGACCCAGAATGGACCCTTGGGGAACCCCGCATGTGATTTTTGTCATCTCTGATGTAAAGTTACCTACTGATACAAAAAATTCCCTGTCCTTTAAGTAGGATTTAAACCAGTGGAGTGCTGTACCAGAGAGGCCGACCCAGTTCTCCAGGCGTTCTAACAGAATGGAGTGATCGACAGTATCAAATGCTGCACTGAGGTCCAATAGAACCAGCACAGTGGTTCTTCCACAGTCTGTATTTATATGGATGTCATTAAACACCTTGATAAGGGCGGTCTCTGTACTGTGGTGAGCACGGAAGCCAGACTGGAAAACGTCAAAGCGGCTGGTCGTTGTTAAGAAGGTGTTTAATTGTTGAAATACAGCTTTTTCAATAATCTTACTGATAAAGGGGAGGTTTGAGATGGGCCTGTAGTTCTGGAGTAGAAGTTTGTCTAAATTGTTCTTTTTTAACAGTGGTTTGATAATTGCTGTTTTTAGGGACTGGGGGAAAATACCTGACAGAAGGGACATGTTTATTATCTGGGTCAAATCAGACGCTATGCCAGGTAAAACTTTTTTAAAGAAGGCTGTGGGTAGAACATCAAGGCAGCTTGAGGAGGAACTTAGCTGCTGAATGATCTGCTCTAAGCTTTTGGAGTTTATTTGGCTGAATTGGGACATTTTGTCAGGATAAGTCCCAGCTGGTAGGCAAAAACAGTACTGTTTTTGCCTACCACCGTGACAAAACAGGCAAATTAGAGTGTATTTTAGTTTATTTTTGGAATCTAAACAATGTCTACGACTTGTTGTGCTCCCGGTTGCACACAGAGGCATTCCAAATCGTCGGACGTACGTTTCTTTCGTTTACCGAAGGACGAAGAAAGAAATGGATAATTTCAATGAAAGGACGCAGGCAGACAATCCCAATCGTCTGTGGGAGCCATCATACCACGACAGAATTTGCAGTCTACACTTCATCTCCGGTAAATACAACTTAATTTTGCACTAGTCATTGTTCTACTTAAATAATGATATAAATAAAAAATTAGGATATATATTTAAGTCAAGATGTAAACGTTCGTTTCGTAATAATATACGTACATGTACAATGTATGCAAACCCTCTGGCATGAGTCTGTGAAAAGGATTAATAAGACAAAAACACCAAAATAATCCTTTGTGAAGGTTTTTTTATTAATTAAATGCTTATTGTGGAATCGTAGTAATTTTCCGACTTTTAATTTGAATGCATGTACTGGGTTAGGCAGGGAAATCTATTGGCCAGCCCCACCAAGATTTTTTTTCACCAGCCGCCACTGCGTTTTCCCCAACACTTTCAAAACAAGAGCTTGGAAATTGGTCAAAAATTGGACGGTACAGGTGGATCGAGGCTTGGCTTTTTAATCAAAGACTGCATTATTACATGTTTCCAGTCATTTGTAGCAACACCTGAAGACAGACTACTGTCAATAACAGCAAGAACAGAAGGCGCCAACATTGAAATTACCTCTTTAAATTACCTAGGTGGGAGCACATCCACAGGAGAACCTGAGGGTTTAAGATGATCAGGTCATGTAATCTGTCGGCATGATCTTGGTTTGTTTTAAACCGTGCATTTTAGATGGGTGAACATAGTGCTCTTTTTTTTCAACCAAATGTTTGAAAGTCAAAACCCTCGTCCGACTATTTGAAAGAGATCTTTAAATGGCTGGATGGAAAACTGGTTCTGATTTTTTTTTTTTTACTTCTGACAGGAAAGCAATGATTTCTCACCAGTGTTGGGTAAATGACACATTTCAGGCTATGATATAAAGCTGATATCAGCTTGTAAAGACAAAGAGGGTCATTGTTCAATAAAATGAAGACAAAGGAAAGAAAAAAGTTTTAACTCTAAGTGCTTCTGGGGCATGAAAATCCTCACTAGTCCCTGTAGTTGCACTGTTTACTTATTGTTGGGACACCGAGCAACGAATGCTAATCCTTATCTATATCAAAACATATTTATATATTCAATGAAGACGGAGAGAGTGAGAGACGGGGAAAGGCTTGGTATAAAGACACTGACATGTTTTAATTACATTTTAATCACTGCACTGATGTATAAAACATGAAGCCCAGCATGAGACTGGGCTCTCTCTCTGACCCCTTACACACAAATTTCCATTCAAGGCTCACCATTTTAATCAGAACTGGCATGAAATTTCTTCTTTATCACAACACTTTTATATGTCCAGATACATGACGTCAAATCAGAAACCAATTTAGCCAGTTTTCATGCTTTAAACACCCATTACCATTTTTCCTTGAGAGCCAATTAATATGGACAATAGAGCAATCCTTTAATTTTCCCATAAAAATGTAATTAGATAAAAATGACTGGGAACAATCAGAGGAGTTATTTAACACCAGGAAATAAAACCCGGATGTCTCAGTGAAGTTATAAAGCAGTGACATTGAAGAATAGGGATTATGTTGCCTTTCTGCTTCTGATTTTCTTTTGTTTAGGTTTGCAGATGAGATGCAGCATTAAGTCTTCCTCTGACTGAGTCTGTTGTTCTGGATGTTGAGGTGAAACAAGATTATTTCTTTTCACGACAAGAGAAATTTACTACATGAAAATAAATGCATGGTTCATGATAAAGTAAAGAACATGACAAAGACGTAGTTCCAACTTCAAAAAGGCGATCTGCACAGTGAATAAATCGCTTTAAGTGAAACCCATGAATAGTCGACTTAAGCAGCTGCAGGAGATGGTCAACTAGAATTAGTTTCAATAAAATGGCTCAAATTGGACTGCATATAAAATCAATTTTAAAATTTTCACCATTAAAAAAATTATTTAGAATATATTTATGGGATTCCAGTGTCCCTAAAGGGCGTCTGTCCTTTCATTAAACTCTGAAGTTGAGGCTGGTCTTCTAGGACATTCAGTCACCATTTATCTACAGGAATGGAAATCATCTTCCTTCATTTCTGCTGCACACGTAGGTATAGGATGAAAATACGGAGATTTTACTTTTCTACTTAATTTTTTTAGTTTTTGTTGTTGTTGATATGTCACTGTCTGTTTTCCGTGTGTTATGCTGCTGCTGCCCAATAATTTCCCAATTCTGGGATCATAAACTACATCTTATACTATCTAATCAGCCCATCCACTTCTGATGCCTCAAACTATCAGGAAATCTGACCTAAATTTGTATGATCAGACAAAAAGCTATCCTAAACAGGGTTAGAGTCTAGGCAAGAAGGAAAAAAAACGAAACAAGGTAAAACTAATTATCTGATCATGAGAAATTGTATTTAAACAGAATGCTAAAATCATCCTGAACAAAGAGAGGAATTAGGAAGTGTGATAAATTCAAATAACTTTCTTTATGAGTATTTAACATCTCTAGACAGGGAGTTTAAAGGTTGCCTGAGCTGCAGCTCATCCCTGTGGTGCCTGAATGATATTGCAACTTAACAAGAACTTACACAAGATGTTGGGAGTTGTAGTACTTTTGAAGAGGACAGAAATAATAACTCTGAAAGCTGAATCGTCCTTCGCTGCTCCTGTTTACATTGCACTCCAGTACAGCTATCTGTTGCAAGAAGTTAGAAAAGCTACGTTGTTTAAAAAAGCTTTTGGGTTGTTTAAGATCAGTTTGTCAATTTGGGAACTATTCAGGCAGATGATTAATGTAAAAACAATGGGCTTTATGTAGTTTTTAGTATTGGTGTCGGTAGGAAGACAGCTTAGATATTTCCGGTTGTTAGTAAAATTAGTCTATACAGGTCTATTTTGACATCTATTTAGTAGTAAGTTTCTTATAAAATGTTTCACATTTAAGCAGTGGGAAAACAATATTTTACAGAACTTTTATCACTGGTTTCAAATTTTGCAGAACAGACACAGCTATACCAACACATAAAGAACAAGCAAAGGCCACAAATATAAGATCCAGATGCTCAGAACCAGTGAATGGTGAAGAGTTAAACCAAAGGGAGACATCCACCCCAAAAACTGGGTGAAAACCCTCTGAGAAAGTGTGATGTTAACGATAGTTATCAACGTTCTAACCCAGGAGTCTGAAGAAGCACTTGTTACTTCAAAGCTGCAGGTTGCAGTCATTCCACAATGGCTCTTAATAACTTTGGCTAAAAATGATAAAGAACCAATCAGTGTTTTTAAATATAGATATAATAACAAATTCAGGTTTTGCATTTCCTAAGATATTCTATATTTCATGTCATTAGTTGGGAGACTGTGTTTTTTTTGTTTTTTTTTCACAAATATCAACATCCCATAGAAGAAAATGTATCCATTCTGTGTCTTGTGTTTGTGTTTTTTTCTAAACCTAAAAATAAAATGGTGGTTCATTTAAAATAACAACAAATTTCCTACATTATATATTTAGCCAAAATTATACATTTTTGTTTTGTTTCAAAGGGTCACGTAATATAAGCGGCTCTAAACAAGTTGAGATTTTGGTTCCAAAAAGCCAAAATGGATCTTTGGATTACAAAGGCTGCAGATCCCAGTTCTAGCCACAGGTTTGAACTTTATGGTGCCACCTAACTGCATTCCAGTGGTGGGTATGCTTATTGTGACACATTCAACCATTTGCATCAACTGTATCTCTTTAAATGAAGTTGAAGAGCTTTGTGCACAAATCTCAATGTCTTATTCCAACGTTAAGCCTTTAAGAAACTGAACACAACTCTCATTCTGCCGTGTTTGTTGTTAGGATTGTGCTTCAGTACCAACTGTTTCAAACACAAAATGCATTTCACAGAGCGAGCAGCAATCGGGCTCTCCAGCGTCCCCCTTGGTGACAAACCTCTATGTAGAGAAAGTGGACAGGAAGGCAACTGGTCCAGATATATTAATGAAACAATCACTGCCTTTACAACTCACATTATTTCTCTGGATAAAAAAATAGAGATCACCATGGAAGAAATGAGGAACATCCAATTTCCCTTCCTTCACTGTGGGAAAAGGGTGAGAGAGGGGAAGGCCTTCTGGTGAAGGTTAACTGGAAATTTACCTAACCCAGTCAGTATCTAATGTTTCACTCTCACGATCAACTTTAACGTAATCCTGAAGTGGTTTGTGCTTTGGCACAAAGGGTGAAGCGTTTACCCATGACCACTCAGGAAAAGAGTAAAGAACAGACATATGCTACAAGCACTGAAAAGGTGTGGGTATGTTAAATTGGATCTTATTAAAAAACACAGATCTTATTAAAAAAAACACAGAACAAAGATAAAAATTCATCAGAAAGTTAGATTATATTATTTTCTCATTGGTCTTGGGCTCTCTGAAAGGATCCAATTTTTTTTCTCTAAACACAAGATTCTTGCATATTTTACACCCCAGAAAACAACGATGCATCACCTAGTTCACACTGAGGACCAAATATCAAAGCACTGAAAGGGACGTGACAAGAGCAAGCACGTTTTATGGTGCTTTGAAGTCTGTTACGAGTCTAAGCATAGGAAAACCAAGGATATTTCTGCAACAAAAGTTTGTGTCGCTTTTAATCTGCTCTTGTTGTGAAAAGTCCATGAAGATCATTGGAGATCACAGTGTTATGTTGTGTCATTACCCGGTACCTTACTTTTCTATGACGCCACTGTCTTGTGTTATATATTGTTCTGTAATAAAGGACAAACTGGCAGTCTGGGAACTACATTGACAAAACATTTTTCCAATATTGCAAAATCATAATTAACTAAAGCAAGTGAGGTCTGTGGTGCTTGAGATATAAATTTGCTTTCTTTTGTGACCTCCAGGATATGTACTTGATGCACTTTTGGAATAATTTTGGTAGGCCAGCCAGCCAGTCCTGAAAAGGTTCACCACGTTGTGTGTTTTCTCTATTTGTGGATAGTGGCTCTTACTGTGGTTTACTGGAGTCTCAAGGCATTAGAAATGGCTTCATTACCCTCTTGTGACTTATAGATGTAAGTGACTTTGTTCCTCATCTGTCTTGAATTTGTTTAGATAAGGGCATGTGATGTGTTCCTTTATAACAAATAAACATTTAGTGTACAACTAGCATTAGCAGCACTGCTAAAAGTACCCAGAAAATAGTGAAATATTGCACAATTATACACATTTTGTGACTGACGGCCTGTCCAGGGTGTACCTCGCCTATTCGAATATGTTAATCAGACATGAGCTTTTACATCTTTTCCTTTTTCTCTTTTATTTCTTCTGCCGTCACATTTAACTTTTCCACAGCAACTGTAAAATTTTAGTATAACACCGTCTTGTTAGTTTCATTTAAATGAGTAAAAATCCTTACAGTTAAGGTCTCTTGTATGAGCGTGCTCTTGTGAATATAGGAAAACCTTGACGGTTCAGGTCTGAGTCCATCACTACACCCAGATTTCAGCCCTGATCACTAGTTAGTAGTTGTAATAACTCAAGCTGAGTGCTGACCCTGGTCCATTCCTCTTTAGGTCCAAAGACAATAACTTCATGATAAAATGTGATGGAGTTCATTTGATCATTTTATTCATTTTGTGCAGGTAATTATACAGAAACAGAATTAGCTTGTCATCACTTACTGACCTTTTATCTGATTGAACATTTAACAAAAAGAAGGGAGACTTATTCTGGAAATAAAACCTTCCTTGTCGTGACATTTTAAATCAATATGTTACCAAGACAAAGAATGGGTTAATATTAAAAAATGTACGATTTTTTTAAGCAATTATGTTGATTTCCTTCCTTGCATAAAGTATGAAACAATGTAGTTTAAAATGCTTTATATCATAAAGTCCAACATTCATCATATTACTGTATCTAATTCATATAGCTCCCATGTTGGAATTCCTTCATTACATTTCTGTGATATCCTGAATTAAATTTATATTTTTTTTCTTCATAAGCTTATTATAAAGGACCTTGCAAAAAATGTTCATACCCCTTGAACTCCGACAAATTTTGTCATGGTGCAGCCGCAAACTGCAGTTTACGTTATTAGGATTCTATGTAGCAGACCAGCACAAAGTGGAGTATAATCATGAGTGAAATGAAAAGGATAAATAGTTTACACTTTTTTTATCATAGTGTGCCGTGCATTTTTATTCTCCAATCCTTTACAAAAAATCCAGTGAAACCAAGTTTCTTCATATGTCGCCTGATTTATAATTACAAGGTTTGATTTAATAATAAATCCATCTATTCTGTGAAGACAATAGAGGTTTGTTGGAGAAAATAAGTGAACGAACAGCATCGTGAAGACCAGGGATCACAGCATACAGGTGAGTGAGTCCTGAGGGAAAAAAAGCTTTGCTCAAGTTTAAAGTAGAGTTAGGCTGTAAAACAAAAGTCCAAGCTTTGAACATATCACAAACATATCTGTCCTTCATCTAATAAGAAGCTTAGCATAACTGCTAACCA